>CM062252.1:30756647-31356647 GCA_031216285.1 Syzygium syzygioides | reverse complement strand
CCTAGTCAGGTATCGGAACATCACACGATCGAGATTGCGAACAGACTTTCTTTCGATACACGGATAATTGCATGGCGAAGGGCGGGGTCAACAACTACTAACATGAATTTAGGCTGGGAAAGAGTAAAAACTAGTGCAGAGTACAGCATCAGATCTGCATTGAGCACCATCGATGAACTTGATTGCTTATTTATAGTCATAATTCACAAAAAGTCCAGTTTCTTGGAAGAAACAAGCAAAGGGATACCGATATTGCTTAGTAAGGCCAGGGCCAGAAGGCTTGATCTTCAGGAGCGAATCCGAAATGGCATGAGCTTGTGGATGGGATGGCGTAATCATCTTGAGTGTCTTCTAGCTTCGGGAAGATGCACGGATACTGCAGGCTCTCGTTCTGCACGTCTTCATCGTCTTGGGAGGAATCCGAAAGGCCGGGCTCGAAAGCATAGGAGGAATCGCCATGCTCTATTAGCGGAGAATAGCCACCATTTGGACTGTCGGAATCCAATATCTCGCTTTTGCCTGGACAGATATCTTCCGGTTTAAAGGGCACCGTCGAAATTCTCTCTTCTTCGCCCTCGGAACAGGCGATGGGATTCTCTGGTGGTCCATGAGATGATGTGTTGGACGGTTTGGAATTTGTCGTTCCTCTTGCTTCGATAAGAAGCTTGTCCGTGAGGACAAGAACCTGCGGAGTGACATCTTGACCATATTAGCATATTCAAAGCAAAATGTTCAAAGTGCCCCACTTCCCCCTTATTTCTCAACAATCCCCTCCCCATGCGAGCCGATACGGTGACAAAAGTCCAGCAAAAGCAATGAGCCAGCAGCTATTGTCCTATGTGTGTGTTAATCCTAGAATTTTAGAACCATTCGACTAGAATAGTAAGATTTCATACTAATCGGCAATTCAGTATTTGAATCTTTCGATATGATTTTCACCTCGGCTTTCAGCTGATCATTTTCCTTGAGAATACTGTCGCAGTCAGCCTTGAGGCTGTTATAGCTGGCTTGCAGATCATCGTATTCCTTCTCCAATTGCTTGGTCTTCCATCGGGCCCGGCGGTTCTGGAACCATATGGCAACCTGCCGGGGCTGCAAACCAAGGTCCTTAGCGAGTTGGATTTTCCTTTCTGGCTCGAGCTTGTTCTCCAGTTCAAAGTTCTTCTCGAGGAAATGGACCTGCTCGGTCGTTAGCCTCCTCTTCTTCTCGGGTTGATGGAAGTAATCGTCCAGGTCTTCCTCCCCAAGTTCATGGTGATCAAACGCTTGGAAAAAGGAATTCTTCGATATGTTCACACCATTAGCGTCTTCGAAGCTCACCATGGATCTTGATCCTGAACCACAACACCCAGAAAATGCTCCCATCTTAGAGAAGTAAATTCTTCCTATAAATTCACGAGTCATTTAAAACTGCTTCAAAAGCGATTTTAGTTCGTGGGAAATTCGCGGGTTGTAAACTTAACCTCTGTGTCACCAGAGTTATTACTCTTTACGGGTCTACTTCGAGAACAAGAACAGCCCATTAGAAGCACCTCAGAGCAACAGATCTACAATAAAAATACTAACAGTTCACTCATGCTGCTCAACGAATGGCCGATGAAAGCGAGAAGAACGACAATCCTGATTGAAGATGAGGGTATGAGATCTGTGTTCAAAACAGCATCTTTTCACAGGCACATTGCGACCGGCCACCAAACTTTATCGATGTATTAAACTCAAGAGAATCTTTAATCGTTCATCCTCGGATTGAGTGACAACAGAGTAACTCTGCATCCTGCAACTCCAGTCGATCCCATCGCATACATCACGATTCAACCGGGTAAGGACCTTTGCTGGAGAAATTCCCCATCAAATCATCATACTCGTTGATCTTTCTAGCTAGATTCAGCCAGTCAACGCCAACAAAAGATTTTGACCAAAAAAGAGGAAACGCCAACAAAAGTCGCACGGTTCACACGCACATGTCAACGAACCCCAGATCGTCCCATCACAAACATATTCATAAACGTAAGTACGCTGATTATGCACAAAGAAAGCGAGGCAGGTATAGAAAAGAACGCAGAATTCATACCCAGAGAGAAAGAAGACCCGTAAAAGAGAAAGGCGTCAGAAGAGGGAGAGACTCGTCGGTTCTGAAGCAAAGGCGAGATCGCGGAACCCCCACAACCACCACCCGCCATGGACGATCAGAGTACTTTTTTTTTTCTGGGTCGAATTGGTTTCTAACTGGATCCCATCGGGTGAAGCAGAAGGCGGAGTCTGTTGAACTTGGAGGGCTGGAGGACTTAAGACTTGTGGCGGAAGAAGCTGGTCATGATGATCTCGGTGATGTGGGACGTGTGAGAGCACCGGCTGGTCACACCCATCACTCAGAAGCACGAAAAATTTGGAGGGCCTAAAGACAGAGAGGAGTGTATCGACAAGGAAGAGGTTCGCAGGTGAAGAAGAATCGGTGGCCGATGATGGCGAGAGAGAGAGAGAGAGAGAGAGAGAACAGAGAGAACAGAAAGAGCTTTTCTCTCTGGTTTTATAGACTTGAGAGTTTGGGAGGTGTTTTTGGGAGAGGAGGAATAGAATTTTAGAACATAAAATGGTTATTGATTAGAATTCCAGAACATAAAATGGTTATTGATTAACTGACAAAAGTTTTGATAAAGTAAAGATTATTTGTTATCATTGATCATTTTTGTGTATTCTCCGATATGATTCGAAGTGAGAATGTTTTTACCAGCAAGGCCGAAAACAAATTTCTGTGTTTTGATAAATTAGGATTGATATTTTTATACTAAAAGTTTCATTTTTAGAATATAGCGACGTCTTTTCTTAAGAGACATCAACGACTATGAAAAAGTCATTTATTCGAAGTTGATACAGACCTAAAAGAGTGGATCGATCCTCCTCTTTCTTTCTCTCTCTCTCTTTTTTCTTTTCTGTTTTAGACTATGAGTTCTCCTTATTTCGAGAAGTCGATTTCCACTTTCAAAAATACAGTTATGTCATCTATAGATGAAAAAGTTTTAGTTCTATTTCAATTGGTGTAGTTCATCTCATTCCAATCATTTCATTTCTAACATTACCATCTCGATGAAATGGCATTACAATTCTTACTACAATCACAAAAGCTAGATTATACATTGCGGTTGATGTTGATTTTATACATTTGCAAATTCTATATCATGGACACGTGTCGGGAGTGATTTTAAGTTACAATCCTTTTTTTTTTTTAGCATTTAAAGTTTGACCTTGTAGCGAATGTCGAACGCCCTAGACTTATGGACATCTAAGGTCCCTGCAAGAATATAGATCTTCATTTTTTTTTTCCCAAGGTCTACTGCAGCAGCAAGTAACTATGTTAATTTTTATTAAAAAAATGTCAGAGGAAAGGCATGTCTAATCCCAACTTAGGAAAAAGTGGCATATTAGAAATAAAGATATATTCAATATGATGCTTCATGAGAAATAAAATAATAGAGCAAGATGGTGCTTCAAGTCTTCAACTCCACAATCCAAGAATGGAGAAAACAGGGAGCAGAAGAAGCATGCAAGGTGAGATCAGGATAAAGACCTGGAGCTGCCATTTTGGACCAGAAAGCCAATCAAATTGCGAAACCTCTTTTTTGACGTTACAAGGGTGGTGGCGATTTCTTTATTTTATTAAGGCCGAGCGCATTAGCTCGACGATAAAGGGATTGCAGTCTTTTACAATATCACGAATTCTAATCATGTTGTGAATGAACCATTGGCCAACTTGAGCGATGGACATTTGATACCTTGAGTGGCGAGATCTCTTGGCTTTTGACAAGTTGGTCGGGTTGCGGTGACAGACATGTACACCGACGGTTAGATATGAGTCAAATGAACATTTTGTAGCTTTTGGTTAAAGGGTAGCTACACTGGTCGCTCTTCTCTAAAGCCCATCATGCAAAATTCGATACCTTCATCTGCATAGATATATTAAACAAAATCTTTTGTAAGTTTGTCACCTAGGATTGTAAAATATTATAGGGAAAATGACATACATGGTCCTTGAACTTCAGCCAGATTATGCAATATCGTCCCTAAATTTTCAATCTGTTCAATGTAATTTTTAAGCTTTAGCCTACTGTACAATGCCATTCATGAACTTTAATTTATTCAATGTGGTCTTAAATTTTTTATACATGTTCAATTTAATCTCTCGATTATATGAAAATGTTTAATGTTTCTCCTAGTCTGAATTAATGGAATGATAACATTCGATATTTTTCATATAGTTTATCGACTAAACTGAACATTTACGAAAAGTTCATGGATCGTATTAAACAAATTAGAAGTTCACGGATGACAATAAATATTGGGCTAAAGTTTATGAATCAAATTGAACAAATTAAAAGTTAGGACGACATTACACATTGACCACTCGTGTAAGTATCCCAATATTAGAATTGGAATCTCCTTTATGCGACAAAACATTTTAATGCTTTTTCTATATAAAGTAGCAAAACACACATGCACCACTTTATCGCCCTTATCCTGTCTTCATTATTTTGCTATTCAATCATAGCTCATTTGCATTCGAGAAATATTTTCTTATTTAGCACGATAACATAACTTAAACTTTTTTCTCATATTAGCTAGTAGATAAAAATTTCTATAATTTATACTCATTTCAGAGATAGCATAACATTTATGATATATAATATCTTACTTTAAGTTTGCAAATTTATATTTATGCTAAATAGTCGCTTTGCACTTAGGTAATTTAATTTGAATGCGTACCTTTTCACAATTAAGAATACATTTGAACAGTGTTGCACTCTCATTAATATATTTCATGCTCCATTCTAATTATATTTTTCCATGACGATTTGCACAACGTGTGGCTCAACATCTAAAATAAATACATAATTGCAGAGTTTCCCTAGACCGTTACTTCTAATGTGTTTTTTTTTTTTTTGGTACAATAGTTGGATTTCGAGTTCTCATATTCAACTATGGAAAAAGGAAGAATAAAATGGAAAACAGAAATTAAAAAAAAAATGGGGAGGAAAACCCACAAAGTCGAACAAACCAACACGAAGAAGGAACACGTCCAATCAGTCGCGATCGAAGGGTGAATGGGGTGGCGATCTACTGTCCACAGAAGAAATAGAATATTGCGTTAATTAATTATGATTTTAAGGGTACTAATCTATTGCGGAAATGCCTGTTTACATATTCTAATTTTTTCGAGGGGTAATGAAGGTACAAATTAGTCGATGGGGGTGAGATTTGATAGGTTACGCAAGGATCGACATTGACTTTTTCTATGATAACAAGATTAAGGTTTTCCTATCCTATTGTGTGCGAAACGTACCTTCTACATTGGGAATCGCTCCAATCGGATCTAATTTTTGGGAGTATTGATCCGATTCTCAATTCTTAAAAATGAAATTGGTATCTGGGCGGTCTAATTTTTTATTCTAAGGGAGAATTGGACTGAACTGGTTCGACAAAACTGGACTGACTACATATACTTTTTTTATTTTTTATTTCTTCAAAAAAATTGTAAAATGTGAACTAAAACCTAAGTGAACTTTCTTAACATAAATTTTATTGAAAAAAATTAGTAAAATATGAACTAAACTCTAAGTGAACTTCATTGACATAAATTTATTGGTCAAATTAATAAAATATGAACTAAATTCTAAGCAACTAGTTCCATTGGACCGAATCGATCTGATTCTTGGTTCTTAATTTTGGGAACTGATCCTCTCGGCCCGATTCCCAATTTCACCTTGAAACCAGACCGAATTGAAAATCGATCGTCCCTATTGTTTGCCTTGCCAATCCCAAAAAGGGGAATGTATTGCCTCGATATTTGTATGGAAAATGTTGAACAAACGGAATAAAGCGATGAAAATCAAGGATTTGTGTTAGCTTGTCCGTGTTTTGGTTGGGTTATATTCGTCTCCATCCTACTTGTTTATGCTACATAGACAAAATCACCCTTAATTTTTCTATTGAACATTTGAGTGATGGACTCGGAATTTATTTTATTCTTCTCTTTTTCTAAGTAGAAAACATAAATTGGGTCTTATCATGTGTATTACATTGAGGATTTTAGGCTTATAGCACATGTTTCCTTTTTTTCGACGATTTTCGGAAAATAAAGTCACAATTATGTCCTCAATGCGAAAATTTAAAATTCGATCAAATCAAGCCTTTGCATAAAATGAGGAACCTTAAAATAATAATTAAATTTGTTTCGATTTAGATTAACATAATTAATATGGTTAATACCATAAAAAATTTCAAACTGATATGCCTGTGATAAATTTTCTCAAAATTAATTTTTTTGACCACAAAAAGGCGTAAACTGATATACCTCTAACAAATTTACCCTTCATTAGCTTATATCAAATTTTACCGTTAAATTTCCTAACCAAAATGATATTTTCGTGGTATTAACCCTAATTGATATCATTGATGGAGTGGGGTACAATGGACTTTTTGGGATTTGAAGTTGGGGCCGAGAGAAGAGGGTCCGGAGGGTACTTTGGTCATTTCGCCGGTGGAGGTGACGTTTTTAGTGAAAGAAAATAGAAGGTGGGGTGGGGGGAGGAGAAAGAAAAGCTTCGTCCAATGTTGACCGGGTCAAATCGGCCAACTCGGCGGCCGGGGCTCCAAAATGTGAGGACCCGTTGGGCCACGGATCAACGTGAATTGGGGCCCACCCGACCCAACCGGACCCGACCCGACTCGTCATGCCGAAAGGAATTCGAGCTTATTGTTTCGGATTGGCCTCATTCAATCACTTGAACCCTGCGATTTCTCTATTTCTCTTTCTTTAAATTTCTTTTTATTCGATCTGTTCTTGTTGATCCATGTCTTTGTCGAAGAGGGATTGGATTTTGGGTCCATCGTGCAACTTTTGAGATGAATGTTTGCTTCCTCCGGTCTGCGTATCGCCCCTGAGGGTGGCCGTTACTCATTTTCATGCTATAAAATAAGTCCTTAACTTCGGCGAAATCTCCTTGTCAGACAAGAGTTGTGCTCTGGTCACTGATTTGATACGGATAAAAACTGTAAAGCTCGGTAAACTCTCGATTATCTATTCCTTACCTCTCCTTTTATAAATTGGAGATATCTACAATTTGTAATTTGATCGGATATTATATTTGTTTTTGCAATATATAGATAGTAGATCCATGTACAAGTATAACATAATGCTGTGTGCTCGCTAGGAATCCGATCCAATTCCCCTGGCGTGCACAATGCGCCTATTGACAAAAAAAAAGGGGGGGGGGTGTTTGGGCTTGTTTCTCGATCCATCATAGTATGAAACAAAAAGCCCAATGCGATTACTTTTGGAAGGATTTTTTAGGGGAAAATAATCGAGTAGTTCTATTGCACCAATGCCCTAGGATATGAATTTAAGAAGTTGTTTTTTAAGTATGCAAAGCGAATCTTTATGTGGGTGTCCATCTCAAACCTACACAATATAAAATTCTAAAGATCGATTAGAATTTCTGAAAGTAATTACATTGCAATCTCATAAATATGTCGTACTTCTCGTTCTACTTATAGTCATTTAAATAGATTTTTCGTGAATCTTAAATTTTCTAAGTATAATGTTATTCCATGCAAGGTCTCGTGATTGGGGATCGAGATTACATTCTATTTCTTGTTTAAAAACGATTTCATTTCATCTCATTCCCTAAGATAAAAGTATCAAAATCCCATTCAAATTTGTTCGCAGGTAGATGTAGTCATGGCCACGGTTCAGGAACTGCCGGTTTCGATTCGGAACCGGCAGTTCTGGTTCCTAGCCAGGTATGAATCGGAACCGTTCGGTTCCGGGCCGGTTCTGGTCCGATTCCGGTCCGATTCTGGTTCCGGGTCGGAACTGGCCCGGTTTAGGGTCGATTTAGGTCCGGTGCTAGTGCCGGTGCTGGCCCTGCTGCAGGTTTTTTATTTATTTTTTATTTTAAAATATTTTTTGGGAATCGGAACCGGGCCGGTAGGCCACGGGCTGGTTCCGGTTCTGAACCGCGGGCCCGATCAATGGGCCGGGCCCGGTCAACAGGCTGGGCCCTGGTTTGGCCGGGCCGGTTCTAGGCCGAAACCGGCCCTGGCCATGACTCGGTAGATGTGCATCCAATCGCGAATTTCTTCAACTTTCACTATCAACCCAGAGAATCCTTCACCTTTTTCTACGTTTCCACTTCATTCCACTGTTTCAAATCCATTGCAGTAGCGCCACCCCCACCACTCTCGCTCAGATATTTGTCGCTTTTTCCATTACCCTTCTTCACCAGGAAGCTGAGACGCGCGGAGGCAAGACCAGGGAGGTAAATTTTCCATCTCTGTACTCTTGACTTTCATTCTCCATGTGGGTTTCTTGGAAACTTCAGAACCCATCTCGCAGGAGGAATTCCTGCTTTACCCTCTTTTGGAAAGGTGGGCACCATGTGCTCGTTTTCTGGGTGTAATTTGATGTGGACAAGTTGGTGGTGGGTTTGTGATTCCATGGTCTGCACAGAGCGTTCGAGTTCATGTACTCGAGCCTCTAATTTGTGACTGTCATCTCGTTCATGTGTGAACGTATTGGAAACAATGCAAACTCAACAAGTAAAGCAGACTCTGGTTCGGCTTCCTGTGCGTGACGCCTCTGAATTGTGATTGGTAATTCGGCTTTGGTGTTTGTGGGGTGGAATAATTGTTTGTGTGGTCTTGATTAGGATTCTCTTGTACATTGATTGAAGTTGTACTTTTGTAGAGTTTTTAAGGAAATATTCTGACGTGAATGTTGACGTTTGTACTTCATGGTGGTCCAACCGAGAACAGTTTGTTCGGATGGAATGCAATTTAATTGTTTTTAACAATCTTATTATGCTTGTCGAGGGACAGCTCAGATAGTCAACTACCTTGTCGCCCGAGAATTTCCAAGTGGTTGACCTGTTGACTCCCTCATACACTTTTAATATCTTCATCTAAGGAAGAGTTTTGCACTTTGATCTTATGAGTGAACATCGTATTGGAAAGCATTTAACACCAGCATTTGTTCTGGTCTTGAAGAAGTCTCACAATACTATCTTCCTCCAAGTCATTCGGTGTCGGATCCGACGCTTTGCTACTGAAAAATGTAATTCCTTGTCTCTGTGTGTGTGTGCATGTTTAAAATTTGCAATTCTTTATTCCTAGATGGTGGTGGGTGCGTTATAAGCCATAATGGGGATCATCCTATTCTTGCTCTCAATTGCTCCTGATGCTTAATGTTATTTTGCAAAAAATAATGCGCTTTGATATATAATCTGGCCTTGCACAATTAGAGTTTTTATAAAACGTTCACTTAAATTACTGAACTATGCATACTTGTGCTGTCTATAATACTTCATTGAATGATCAATTTGGGTGAGTTGTTCGTCACATCTGTTTCCTGTCAGAGTTCTCTGAAGTAATCTGTATGGTGTTTGATGTTTCGCCTCTTTAGTTGTCTCACTGAAATCTTAGTACATGGCTCTACTCTAATGTGGATTGATTAACTTGATGTTGCAAAAAGTTTGCTGATGTTATAACTTATTATAGCTGCACAAAAAGAATTGCACGTGCCTCTAATTTGCCCGTGAATATTCATCAATGTTCTTTTAACCCATTAGACTAAGTATAGCCTTGATGAGTAAAGCGAAGGTAGATGTAGCTATCCTTACAAGAGGACAAGTACAAGGGATTAAGACTAACATTGTGATTGATCATTTCACTTGGATTACTTGTTCACAAGTGCTGGTATATTTCTTGTTTCTCGATCTTGTTAACATTGTTTTTGTTTATGCATTGGCTGTAATTCTGATAAGGATTGAGGGCAGAATCCTTTTCTAGCCATTTAGGAAATACTCGTGACATGTGTTGTAAGGTCTATCCAAACTCCAAAAAGTGGTCCAAGTATTTCCTTTTTCTCGTCAAAATTCTCTTTTATGGTGCTTACCTTAGTGTTCCTCCGTTCCTTTAATTAATTGATCTTCTTTCTCTGAATGATACCATACTCTCTTTCGTTGTGATTTATTTTGCTTGAGGTGTATGAAATTTGGAGCTTTATCCTGTTTCAATTGTTTGTTATGATCTGCTTCGCATTGGATATTTCACCTTTCCGTACTATCAATGTTTAGGACTTAGATGTAATGGTGCTATGAATACAAACTACTATTTGAAGATGAGAGGCAATTTGCTCCTGCTTTTTATGGACAAGTCTTTTTTTTGACATGTTCCGGGATACTTCTTCTTCTCGACACATCATGTGTCCTCTGTTTATCTGAATTGGAGTGGTCTTTGATCTATATGTTTTTCTTCTTTCACTGATCTTGTGGACACAGTTGAAAGACAAATAAGATGGGTAACCTGTTCTGCTGCATTCAAGTTGAGCAGTCCACAGTAGCTATTAAGGAGAGATTTGGCAAGTTTCAAGAAGTAATGGAACCTGGGTGCCATTGTCTTCCTTGGTTTCTCGGAAGTCAGCTCGCTGGCCATCTCTCACTCCGATTGCAGCAGTTGGATGTGAAATGCGAAACCAAAACCAAGGTTTGTTCGATCACATGGATTTTCCTTGCAAGTTTATCTTTTTTCAATGTGCAAACGTCCATCAACTTTTAGGTTTCATTCCAGAGGATCTTGCAATACTCTACACAAATGTGCTAGTGATCATTTTAGTGGGAAACAAAGAATCTTTAAATCAGCACATCGCTCTTTGAATGTCCTGTGCTCAAACCATCTTGAGAATTACATTTTCATAACTAAACAAACTTTGTGGGTTTGTCGAGAAGTATTAGTGCGGGCTATTGATGTATTTCAAAAAATTTGTGAATTTAGAGTTGAATGTTGATGAAGTTGCCAATTTCCTTTTCTTGTTTCAGTTATGTAATATGGCAGCTTGTCACTTGTTACCAATTGACATGGAAATGCCTGAATAGGTAATGACCTCGCGTGATATTTTTCTCACAGGACAATGTGTTTGTCAATGTTGTTGCATCTGTGCAATACCGACCCCTTGCAAACAAAGCAAGTGATGCCTTTTACAAGCTCAGCAACACAAGGAGTCAGATCCAGGCTTATGTGTTTGATGGTATATGCCAAATGAATTTTGTCACATCAGTACAAATACAGTACTGAATAAATTTATGCAATTGTCATGTGCAAGTAACAGACTTTAGTCCTTTAACCTGTTTTTGTTTGCTCAATCATTGCAGTGATTAGAGCTAGTGTTCCAAAGCTAAACTTGGATGACGCTTTTGAGCAGAAGAATGAAATTGCCAAAGCTGTTGAAGATGAACTTGAAAAGGTTATGCACTCTAGACTTCTCAATATTATTATGAGAGTTAATCTGAACTGGAGTTCTCTAAATTTTGTAGGCTATGTCTGCTTATGGATACGAGATTGTGCAAACCCTTATTGTTGACATTGAACCAGATGAGCGTGTCAAGCGAGCTATGAATGAAATCAATGCTGGTAACTGCAAAGTTCTTGAAACCCTTGAAATTTCAATTGCCAATTGTTCTAAATAATTGTTCTACTTGGTAAAATTTTTTTCATGTTTAGTGATACATGACATTGTGTCATTTGCAGCTCTAAGAGGACATATGTCAAAGGTTTAAATTTAAAGTCAGCATACTTCATTGTAGATATGGTCCGTGTTGCATAAACATTATATACTATTTTGAATGTAGTGCGTGTACACTTACTCTAATTACACTAATACGGCGGCTAAAAGCTGTGATAAATTTGATATGTGGTCTCCTTTCTTAGCCAGTGCTACCATTTAGACAACTTATAAATTAAATCTCATCTTTATGGAGGACAAGAGAAGGATTCGCATAAATCACCACTATTGGAATATTTTTTGATCTGCATCAGACGAGAAATTAGACTTTGGTGCTTAAAAGCTGCTTCAAGATACACCAGAACATATAAAAATATATTTTGATCTGCATCAAGTTCAAGGTTACTGCAAGTTTTGTTTTTGTTCTGGTAGTCTTTGTCTCCAACATTTTCATCTTTTTCAGCTGCAAGAATGAGGGTTGCAGCGAATGAGAAGGCTGAAGCGGAAAAGATTCTGCAAATCAAGAGAGCTGAAGGCGAGGCTGAGTCCAAGTACCTTTCTGGGTTGGGTATTGCTCGCCAGCGTCAGGCCATTGTGGATGGTTTAAGAGATAGTGTGCTTGACTTCTCAGAGAATGTCCCAGGAACCACTGCAAAGGACGTAATGGACATGGTTCTCGTGACTCAATACTTTGACACCATGAAGGAAATCGGTGCAACATCAAAATCTTCTGCTGTGTTCATTCCCCATGCTCCTGGTGCAATCCGTGATGTGGCCACCCAGATCCGTGATGGTCTTCTTCAAGCGTCGACACATCAGTGATTGTTCTAGTATAAGTTAGTTATGGCCTCTAAATAATTGAGATAATGAACTATTCTGTCTTAGCCAATGTAGATATTTGCTTCAGAGTGCTAGAAGCTACAAGGTTTATAGGGTGATTTATGCTTTTATATATTCGGTTCTCATATCTGACAATTTGGTACTGTAAATATGCACCTTAATGAATGATCTACTTAAGAAGTTAGCTCTTCAATTTCCCTTTTCTTTGTCCAGTCAAATGCAAAATGTCTTAAACCTTACACAGTGATCTGTTGCTATGTGATATGCCCCAACACATAAGTCCATTTTGTTGTGCAAAGCCAATACATGCAATACTATTGTCAGAAAATAATTTGTGATTAGGGTATAAGCGTTTAAACTAGACTTATTATGTCTGCTATTGCTTTATCACTCGCGAGGAAGAAATTTTTCCTCTGAAGAGTCTTAATATGGTGGTTTACATTGTGTCTTGACTGCGTCTTATGTTGTATGAAAAGATATGATTGAAATCAATTTGTATTTGTAATTATTTTCTATGCTATGATTGTGCTCCCGCTCCCGTGCCGTCGTATCCTCCTCCTTTCATTTAGTGCATTTGCTTTCTTATAGTAACTTTCTTCTGAAAATTTGGTCGGGAAGATGAGACTGCATGGACTTGTTTTCGCCCTTATGCAATCTAAGATCTAATTTGCCAACGAAAGTAACAATTGAACAGGGCAACTGAATGAATGCCATTATTTCATGTTCTTGAGGATGCTCTTATCGTGACTACAACTGAGACATATAACGTCAGGAGAGTAAATCATTCAAGTGCTTCATCGTGGCCACCTAAATTGAATTTACCCGATACCCAGACCCCGAGAGAGAATGCTAAAACAGCTGTAATAATAACCCCCCTGTTCCTGTTAAGCATCTTCATTGCGCTCCTGAAGATGCTTCTCTCTTCTCCCCATTTCTTGATGATCTCCTCACTGGAGTAGCAACATTCTGTGCTAGATTTTCTCCCTCTCACTTTTCTCTCAGGTGGCTCGTGGGCTTCGCCGTGGCTTTCTTTGTTCAGCTCTTGTTCATGGTGTTCGGTCTCTTCCTTCTCCACCACGGTTGTATCTCGCTTAGGCACCATCACGGTGAGAATTCCATCTTCAAGTCTTCCACTTGTCTTCTGGATATCCGAGTCCTCCGGAACTCTGAAGGTTTCTTCGAAGTAAATGTACTTGTTGTCTAGCAGTCTTTCTCCGCTGACCGTCACGTGATCGATGCTATCTGTCTGAATCTTGATGTCTTCTTTCTTGAAATCTATACTTTTTTGGAGTAAGAGAGGAGAATTAGATCAAAACCCAGCATCAGAGTAGGCTTCAAAGGAAATTCTAACAGCTTAAGAGGATCATTTTAGATGCAATTTCTCAAATTATTCTTCTACATTAATTAGTTATGCGAGACAGATTAGAACATGAATTCGTGATCTCCTCTTACTTTTTACTTCTTATGTCGGAAGGAAGAGAGCAAAAATTATAACACTCCCAGAATAATGTTACCGCGAACAGTTCTAAGAAAATTTTCAATGAAAGTGGGAATGGTCGGCACTTGCTGAAATCGAACTCATCACATCGAAATATAGTGTTTCACCCCCTACAAAATGGTTAAAGAAATCGTTATATAGTTTCCATACCAGGAAGATCAACAAGGAGGAAATGGCAATTCGATTCCTCGACCCACCCAGAAGCAGGCTTAAACACTTCGACTGTACGGTCTTTTGAGCGCGTTCTGCCCGCGATACCTGCCATTTTTCTGAAATTAGCTCAAACTTCCTTGCGTTATCTAATGGCGCTGCGCCTTAGTTCATTTATAGCAGTAGATTGCTAATGAAAGGTATCTTCAAAGTGCTCTGGGATTGTTACTTTAAGATGCGTAGAAATACAAGGTAGATTTCTTGTAAGATTAGGTATTCTTTTATTCCAAACTTATTCATCTAAACCCCAAAAACAGAGGTGTCAAACTCAAGCAAAGGGACGATTCTTTGCTTTCCTTATGAAGAAGTCCAAGCGTGCATATACTCGCATCGGGCTGCCTTGATCCCGCTTGATAGAACCAAAGAAAGACAGCACGAAAAAATCAACGTGATCTCGAGTTGAACGTTTGTAATAATCCAAGGATAGAACTGCGTACGTATGAAACAAACGGAAAGATGCACCCATGGAGGAAAGAACCACCGAGAGAATTGCATTTGTGACTTGATATTGAATCGGAACATCTCAAGAATCACCCGCACAACAGTCTCCATACTATATTGAGCGCAAAAGATCGGCACGGATGTTATTGCAAAAGTCGACAACACGTGTTGCCGTACTTCATTTCTTCCTTATTCTTAACTAATATTCATGCGCGCGAGCGATTATTCTAGTTTTGCTACCGCTGCATGAATTCTTTTCTAAAAAGAAAATATTGATGAACGATGAAGTTGGTTGTTGCATTGTAATTAAAATTAAGAAGTTTCACCAAGTGTAGTTTTCAGTGAAAAGTGGTTTTTTTTGTTCTTTTACCTTTTTATCCATTTTCTTTGACCAACTTTATTCTTTCTATTTGAAGCTAAATTGCATTACAAAATTGAGGTAATATCTAAATCCGGGCTAAATGGGAATCTAAAAGTAAGACAAAATCCACTTTTGATTGACTTACATATATCGATATAGATAAATCCATCTCAACACATTTTTAGGCATTCCCAATCAATTTTTGTGCAAATTATAATTTATATTAATTATGCGATGTTTTTGTAAAAATAATTACAAGAAATTCATATTCTATGTGTATGATTAGTTCTAGCTAGTTACGTGTATTTATGTCATTTTTCACAAGAAATTCATTTTCTATGCGTATGATGAGTTCTAGCTAGTTATACGTATTTATGTCATTTTTCACAAGAAATTCATATTCTGTGTATGATGAGTTCTAGCTAGTTACACACATTTTCTTTTATGTCGTGGAAACAATATGTAGAGTACATGGTGACTATTGCCCCACGGAACAATTAGTCATTTCTCTAATTGCACCTAATTGCATACTCGTATGTCCTACCAGTGTAAATACTTTCATTTGAGTAAAATAAAAAAATATATATTTTAGTAATCTATTGTATACTATTTCATATGAATCTTTATCTTTTGAACAAAAAGGTGGAATTCTTAGTTTATACCATTATATTATATTGCAATATATAAGGATCCATATTTTAGTAATCTATTGTATACTATTTCATATGAATCTTTATCTTTAGAACAAAAAGGTTGAATTCTTAGTTTATACTATTATATAATTGGAACATATAAGGATCCAATAACAGTAACAAAATTCCTAATTGCTGTTATTATATGATATATGGATATTGTAAAATTGAGAGAATATAATAAAGTTTTCCAAGGAAATAATTAATAAGGAGAATTACATAATATGTTATAATTTTTCACAATTGTTAATTTTAAACGTTAAAGCTCTTTGAAATTATTTTCCTTTCTGGTTGAACAACAATCTTGATATTTGATGAGAAAAGTATATATCCTAACCGAAAGCAAAATGAGTGGAAATTGCAAAACTTACTCAATGATGGCTGGTGGAGGTCACTAGCCACAAGGGCGAAGGCTGGGACGCCCTTGCTAGCCACAGGCGTGGCCGGTCCTTGGTGGCCGACAAGCCTTGCCAGAGGCCGATAGGCGAGGGTTGGCCTCACCTGTTGTAACGCCCCCACCTTGGGGTTATAAATGTGACGTCCCGTTCATTGTTATATTTTTTTACACACAAGCGAAAGCATAATTTCGAGACAATCACATTTAGAACAACAACGAAATTTAGATAAGCAGCATCATGAGCAAATTTTATATTTACAGTGTATGCAAACATATTTTAACAAGTCCTTCGGGCCATGGCAAACAACACATATTTCACATGCATATTCTATAGGCTCATCCGTTCCTAGCCAACTATGAATAGCAAAACTCGGCTTGGGTGATCCTATCCCCTCTACTTCGTCTTCTCATTTATAACTCCATCCACATCTCCTCCCCGCTTCTCGTTCGCATGGCCGATCTACACCCCACTCGTGGCATGCCCTGGAGTCGGCCTGCCTACACCGCCAAAAGGTCTATTGAATCCACGTAGGGGTCCAACCCATTCTTCGTTAGTGTAGCCATGCCATGCTATGTACAGGTGAGGCACCAAGTCCGTTAGGCCCTCATCGATCATTACATACGTCGTGATCCAGCACTAGGCTTGGCCTTCTCGGACATCTATCACGGTGAGCACTTCAGCCCTCATTTCCACAAGGTTGCCGAACTGGGTCAGGAAAGACGCCATTCTTCGAACTTGAAAAGGAAACAACGGGGGATGAGTCGGGGAGATTTAGCAAGTAAACCTACTAATATCAAGCGAGAATGAGGGGATCGTCGTTAGCACAAGTCGGCTCTTACCACGCCCACATCGATAGCGGATCAATAGCAAAGTTCATATAAGAGAATATCAAGCATGGCTATAACATATGCACCTTGCCATTCAAGTCTCGGGTCTATCTCCAAAACAAACGTCAAACACAAAACATGATTAAATCAAGAAATGAACCAATTACAATCAACCAAACGACCGAGAAACGGTCCAAGCAAACCATGTCACAACGTATCACAATTTCCTTTCCTGATATTAGGAAGTTTACTTACACTATGAAATAAAACTAGAACAAGAAAGGAACATGGGAGTCTCGGTGAATCTCGGGCTTGAACACGAACACACGGGTCTTGGATGTGGCTTCCTATTGACCGAACAACAAGGAGAGACACGGACTAGTCGGTGAGCTCTCTCACTCTTTTTCTCTTTCTCGATATGAACAAGAAGCAATGAAGCAAGAGAAAAGGGTGGCCGAGTGTGTGAGGAGAGAGTGGCGTGAGAATGGCGTGAGAGAGAGGGGAGGGCCTCACATGGGGTTCTTTCTCTCTTCCTATATATATAGACATTCTTACTTGGTTATCACTAAAGGCCATTAATGCATGTAATGATGATAGTGCCTCCAAAGTCCAACTAATTAAGGCTTGTCATCATGAAGGGAGCTTCTAAGTCAAGGGCCATTAATACTAGTCATGATAAACCTTAATAAAGGAAGCTTGAAGGAGAAGTTTTGACCATGTCAAAGCCTTATCTTCTAGTTTCTTCCCAACAAAACAAACGCGGAGCCTATTTTGGCCTATTAGAAATGTCGGTTCGGCTCACTACAACTCAGCACCATCGGGTTGCACAATAACAACTAATCGACATTTAAGTCGCAAACCCGCATCACAATCAATTCCACGATTTCTGAGGATTTTCCATGACAAAACATGTATAATAATCTCGTTCAACCCGAGATTCGGTACGGGAATGTCCTGGAATATTACCAAAAGATATCAAGTCGAGATTCTAACGTTCTCATATAGAAATTGATGAATTTTTATAATTTGACAAAACCGGACAGCTTTGCATTGTTCATGAAATCGGACTTGAAAACATAGTAAATGGACTCCAAAAATTCTCAAATTTGAATATGTCATAAAAAAGGCCTTAACAAACATTTCTAATGAAGTACACAAAATTGGAATCTTTTTGTAAACACCATTTTTAGTAGTTTAAATACAGACTAAAAACAGTTCACTGGAATAGAATTCTTATTTCTCAAAGTAAGCTTTTTCCAGAATCCAAATAATCTCTAAAAATTTCCAAATTTATATATGTTATAGACAAAAACGTTCTTAACAATTTTTGTGAAGAGAACTTTTCCAAAATCGTCCCAAAAAAGCTTGTAGAAAATAAAAAAAGGGTGAACATCACCGAAATATCCATTTTAGGCCGTTTTAGATAGTCTGGAAATTAGGCTGTCGCACTACTCATATTAAGTCCAAAAATTCTGAAATTAAAATATGTAAAACTTCAAGATGTTTGGAGAAACTTTCAAGAATGAAGTATTTGAAAATTTAGATCAAAAGAGTCTCCATAAAAATAACAAAATGAAGGGGTACAAAAGATCCAAAACTGGGTTTTCCAGAACAAGAGTAAAAATTAGTTCCAATTGAAAAACTACCAAATTTAAGCCATAGTCATTTTCCAGAGACTAAAATTGGGGATGTTACACTTGTGGCTGGTGATCTCCGCCAGTCATCACGGAGGTTGTCAACTGGTAGAGGGAAATAAGAAAAATGTTTAATTCTATGAAAAATCTCAAACTGGTAAACTTGTGACAAATTTTTCCTAAACTAATTTTTTTACCACAAAAAACCCCATATTGGTACACCTTTAACAAATTTACCTCAAACTAATATTTTGATTACAAAATATCCCAGATTGGTACACTTGTGATAAATTTATCCTATATTACGAAAAATCCCAAATTGTTAAATTTGTAACAAATAAAGGGGTAAAACTCTAACTTGGCATACCGGTCAACTGTCACGTATTATCCAACTTAACAATTTGACGATAAAATTTAACAGAGATTAACAGAGGGTAAATTTATCATAAGTGTATCAGTTTGAGATTTTTGTGGTATTAACCCTAAGGAAAAAAGGAAGAGAAAGAAAAAAAGAAAAGGAAAAAAAAGAATAAAAATTAGAAAAAGTGACCGCGTCAGCGCTAGTCGTGCCACGTCGGATAGTCGGCGTCCACATCAGCAATTTCCAACATATATTGGTCGGATAGACTCAATTGGTACCAATGTGAAAATGTTTATAACTAAATTTATCCAATCGAAAGATTTAATATTGAATTGGTATAAATGCAATAGGATTAAGACTTTTTTGGGACTTTTCTCTATCATCCTTTGCAGGCATCTTTAAGGAAGATTTCGTTATATATGTGTGTGTGTGTATAATATGTATGTATGTATGTATGGTGACCATTGAAACCATCCCAGGGAACAATTATTCATTTCACTAATCGCATCTGTTATATTAGCAGCTAGTTGAAGACTCGTGCATTGCGCTGCATTCGACAAGTGAATTAAATGTACATGACAATATATATTTATCAACTCAAAAACAACCATAAGTCACGTCGACTATTACTTTACTCAGTATTATCCGAAATTGTTAGCATATTTTTTAACTACCATGTACCCAATATATTCAGATTCGTAGTTATTTACTAACTAAACAGCAAACTTAAGTCATATTGTCTATTGCTTGGATAAGTAGTTCATCGCAAACTATGTCTTGTTTATTCAAATATTGCTAGATAATACTAAATTAACATGTACGTAAGACTATTCCAATTTGAAGTTACTTCGATTTGTTTCCATCATATGCAGCTAATTTCTGGCTATTAAATTGTTTATTTTAATGTGATATATATTATATATTTTTTTTGCAAGGATAGACTGAATTATAATTGTTTTTTAGTATAGAATTTCTAAGCCATGAAGTATGGATCATATCATATCTGATTATGCTCCTTAATATTTTTCGTTTCAAGGTTTTGATTAGCTTAGGCAATCCCTTCTATCTTTTGATTTCATTCCTTCCCGGTATCCAATTACTATCTAACTTGCTCACTCTATGCCTAATCACATCTCCTCTTTGAAATGATCGTGTACGTTTCGAACGTTGATGGCAAGCACCCTCTTCTTCTTCTTCTTCTTCTTCTTCTTCTTCTTCTTCTTCTTCTTCAGCTAACTAACTCTCCAGACCATAATGTCTATCTAAAGTAGTACTTGAAGTTTAACTTCAAGCAAAAGTTGCCATGTCCCTTTCCGCTCATGGGTAAGGTCTATCATGCATCGAAGCACAATATATGCAAATAATAAATGTTCTTTGACCTCTTCCTGGTTTGTTTACTCTCGTTTCCTACCTCTATCAACTCCCCAATGAAGCACGCTCGCCCCGGCAAACATTCCATGTGGTTCGGCAGAACCAAAGCTCGGGGATTATTTGTAACTGCTCATTAGAATGTCCTAAAAAAGTTGTCCCTAAATTGGATCCTTCGCATCTTTTTCTCTTTTGGTGATGATTATACGTCGCAGGAGACTCAGGTAGGTTTATGGGTTGGAAATATGGGAAACGACCAGGTTTGTTTCGATCCGATTCCTCGGTTGAGCCTTGAGTTTACTAGTTTCATTTGGGAACCCAACCGACTAGAACGATTTTGAATTGGTCATGATTTGGGCATTAACTTTTATTTAAAATGTTTTATGAATAACAAGTTAACAACTCGAAGTAAAAAATAAAAAAGACCACTAAGACATATGACAAAAATCACTCCCACCTCACATAGAAAAAAAAGGGGATAATGGCACAAATAGTTTTTGAGCTTTGGCCTAATGTGTAATGTGGTCCATAAATTTTTAATTTGTTCGATGTAATCCCTGAACTTTACCCTAATGTTCAATGTGATCTCTGAACTTTTAATTTATTTAATATGATCCATGAACTTTTGGTACATGTTCAGTGTTGTCCTTAAACTATATGAAAATGTTTAATATAATCCCTGAACTTGAATTAAAGGAAGAACTACATTGAATATTTTCATATAATTTAGAGCCTTAAGTGAACATGTACAAAAAGTTCAGGAATGATATTAAACAAATTAAAAGTTCAGGAACCACATTACACATTGGACTAAAGTTTATAAACCGCATTGAACAAACAAAAAGTTTAGGGACCACATTATACATGGGACCAAAATTCAAGGAAAGTTTATATCAATTTCCCTTAGCAGTTTTGGAGTGAAGTAACGGTAATCCAATCCTAGTAATTCATTTAGAGTGTTTAGACAAAAACAAGTGGAAGTGACGAAAACCTTGGTTCGATTTTAGACTGAAAACTGTGAAAACGGGGAAAAAAGTGTTTTCACTTAACCAGCTAAAATGTGAAGACAGATCCGTTGCATTTTTCGATGGAAAACATCATGCCAAATTAACCAAACCCAAATTTATGGGAATGAGAATGAAATTGCCCCTTATGGCCATGATAGGTCTACAACAGGTCTGATGTAATTAACTCTACAATTTCTATAACAGGTCTGGTCATTAGCGCTCTAACCCGTGATAACTGATGCTGCTGTTCTGAGGCATGACCTATTCACATCAATCTGCAAGCTAAATACCTAAATATATACTAGAGATTTATTGATTTGTTTAATGCATGAACCATGCTTTTCTTGATCTTGCTGAATCTTCCATCTGCAGAGGATTCATTGCTTTGGTCTTTCATTTTTCGTTTCTTACTCTTAAGCTTGAAAAAAGACCAAAAAAATAAGACTTGATGGCTAAATAAGACTTGATGGCTTTTTAAAAAGCCAGAAGAGGCGAGAGCAATTTCCTCCTTTTGAGTGAACTCTGCCATGTGGCTAACCAAGAGTGTGGTGACTCCCAACCCCTCGGACAAGCAATGGATTCAATCTGGTCAGCACTAAATGGGAAGCCCGCGAGTTCACCGAAGAGCAGAGTTCAAGTGTAGATCTTCCAAGCGGTGTTGTCGGCTTTCTCTAATATTTATCTCAAACCCGTGAAAGAACACGAGGCTACTGATGAATCTCCCATGCAACCAGTAACGCAATGCAGCCTTTCCCTGAAGGACATGAGCGATGCTGTCTTGTATTATTGTATCATTAATATGACCGTAACAATATTAGTAAAGCTAAATAGAATGCAATAAATATAATTATAAGTTAAGTAATGTATCGCATTATGAATAATGTTAGATATAATTATGAAAATCATAGTTATATTAAATGAGTTTTTATTATATAGTGGTGCTTACCAACCACAAAGGAAACACCCCGTAATCAATTTAATTCACTTAGTTGGGTCGATAGGTAAAAATTTACGCAGTCTTTAAATCCATTACAAGGTCGGCTGAAGCTAGCAAGGAAGAGAAGGTCATTAATCCTTGGAAAGTAACATCGGACCAATGAGAAAGTGAAGTACTCGTCTATTTGAGCAAGAAGGGACCAATAAAATATAGGTCAAAGTGTGTCTATGACTCTCCAAATTCTGTTCTTAGGACACAAAAATATTAACCCTTATCAGCTGCTAAGTCTCGGAAGTCCCCAAATAAACAAAACTAACATTTAATAAATGAAAGGGCGTTGTGGCTGAGAGCTGTTTTGAAGGGAGAAATTAAGCTTTTTCCTTGAAACTTTCTTAAATCTTCACCAAATTTTCTTCTAGTTAAAGGTGATGAAGATGGAGAATAAGATCGAAATGTTGCTCACGGCAACTTCTTGCAATTGAGGTGAACTTTGCAAGCTCTTAGTCTAACTTTATATGCCATTTTGGGATTCGAAGGGACTAAAATGTTGTCTCTTGATTCCACGAGTAAAGTTGTGAAGAATTGAGGTGAGACTTGAACTTAAGAGGAGTGGAGCTTGCCTTTGGAGCGCCCTTTTTTTGTGCTGCTAAGACATTTAAGAGCAATTCTAAGTCGTAGACTCCGTTGGTAAGACATTTGAGACCAGTACCAAGTGTGGAATGCTATCTATGCTTTAGATGGAGGCGTAAGTCATAGATTCAATCGCACTAGTAAGACCACTAACCTGCATTCTCTCTCTCTCTCTCTCTCTTTCTCACGCATCCGCATGATCCATGCTATATCCAAGCTGTGTTATCGGCCTTTTCTAATTTTGATCTTCAAACTGTGAAAGAACATGAGGCTACCGATGAATTTCCCATTCAACCAGCAACACATAGTCTGTTTCCGAAGGACCATGAGCGATGCTGTCTTGCATTATTGTATAATTGATAATTTTGAGTGTAATAATAATTATAGCGAAATATAATTTAATTAGTTTTATTGGAAGTTAAGATGTTTTTCACTTTATAATGCATATTTACCGCCCAAAGTTTTCTCGGTTGAACTTGATGCAATTCAATAAGAGACTATACATCTTTTGACGCGTTATTATGCGTTTATAGCAAGAAGCAAATGATAAGAGGACAACAACTTGGACCAACTCGCCATCCAGCATTCAATTAAACAGGGACTTCTACGCCGTCCCCAGTTACAACTGTACTCGACCAGCATTTATCAACCAAGTTCCAAATGAACCTTTAACTTTAGCAAGATCTATAAACCTAATCTGTTCATAGGCATTGGCGTGCGATCATCCAATTTATCAATACACACGAGACCACATTTTTGCACGACATCAAACAGAGCTAAAAGCTCGAGCGAATCGCTAAGGACCAACCCTTTACAGCGCTTGTTCAAACTCTCGTCTCTCGGTCTCTTTAGCACTCTCGTCTCCCTCAATCCCTCTCTCTAAATTCCTCTCTAACCATGAAATGCATGATGTAATGTCTTTTCTTCCTCTTGGTGTTCATCCTCTCGCTTTCGGCGACTGTGATAGCAGTCGATGAGGAGGTCTCGAATGACCAGATTGCCAGATTGCCAGGCCAGATGGAGTTGCATGTGGCCCAGTTCTCTGGCTACGTCCCCGTCAACAGGGGGGCATCTCTCTTCTACTGGCTAGTAGAAGCTGTTGGCGACAACAAAAAGAAGCCACTCGTCCTGTGGCTTAACGGAGGACCCGGTTGCTCCTCCGTCGGCTACGGAGCGTTTCAGGAGCTCGGACCTTTTCTAGTCTCGCCCATTGGCGAAACTCTGGTCTCCAACATGTATTCGTGGAACCGGGGTGTGTACACAAACATGAACAGATTGCATATTCAAAATATATGTAATATTTTCTTCTTCTTTTTTTCATGTTTTTACTCTAAATTCTGGCTTTTTCATGCAGAAGCGAACTTCTTGTTCTTGGATTCGCCTGCCAGAGTTGGTTTTTCTTTCTTCACTTACAACTTCACTCGATATGGAGGCCACTCCACAGGTGTGTACCTAGTTTTACTTCTTTTCCCTCTCCAAAGATTTGCGAGTCTTTTTTCACCAAAAGATCCGAAACTGAAGTTTTTCCTCGTCTTCCGTGAATGAAATTCTAGCCCATGAAACTTATACATTCTTGAACAGATGGTTCAAGAGATTCCGAGGGTATAAACGCCGAGCCTTCTACATCGCTGGAGAAAGTTATGCCGGTAAACATCCTTCTATCGTCATCTTTCCAAAGCCCCGATCGAGTCTTTAAACTCATGTTTTGATCTTTGGTCTCAGGTCATTATATTCTGTCGTTGGCAGAGATTATTCTGAAGGGGAACTCCGGGAAAACAAACCCGGCGATGAATCTCCGAGGCATTTTGGTAAGAGAGGTGGAACAGTTTCATCTGTTAAGGCATGCTCAAGAATTAATCTTGGAGAGCAGATTAGTATGTAAAACAATTTTCTTCTTTCGTTTTCAAAGGGTATGTGTCTAGTGTTTATGGGTATATTGGTGACCTCTATCCCCAATAACGGTGCTTCTTAAATTGTCCTTCAGATGAGTAATCCTACCTTAGACGGGGAGACCGAACTGAAAGGTAGAGCTCTATACTATTGGAGCCACGGTCTTATCTCGGATGATACTTACCAAGGGCTGTCGAGTACTTTGTGCAGCTCTCTTAAGACATACAGATTGAAGGCATGTGAGCCCTACTTCATCACATATTTGCTCGAGGAAGCCGGAAATGTTAATGGATTTAATGTACTAAGGACAGAGTGCAAGAAAAAGGACGTAATTTTTCACTATTTTCTCGTGCGTCGAAACCTAACGAATGGTAAGCATTCGCTGTACTATATCTAGTTTTCTAAAGCTGTGATTTTTCCTGTACAGGCGTCTAAGTATTGTCTCGATTGGATTACCACCAAGTACATGAACAGGAAGGATGTGCAGCAAGCCTTCCATGCAATCGCCGCCGCATGGACACCCTGCAGGTTCGTTCCTTTATCTTCCATTAATTCCATTTCATTTTTTATTAGTTTTAGCTTTGATTAACCACTCAAGTCTTATAAAACTACTTCTTTTGCCTTGCAGTAAGGCTATACAACAGAGCTACAGCCTTCCCGCTAAGGAAAAGTCGATGTTGCCCACTCTGGAGCTACTCAAACGGTCGGGCTTGCAAATTTGGATATACAGGTAACTCGTAATGAAATTATCGACAAAAGGGGAAACGGATTCGAAGTTGCACCAGCTTGTGCGACGGAAATCGGTTCGTGAGAAATTCAGTAATGTCCATGTGTTTCTTTGATGAAAGCTCTTTTGAATCTTCATTTCCATTCTTATCCGAAAGAGGATATCTGTTTGGTTGGACAGAAACAATAGAGGCTGGGGAAATACAAACATGAAGCTTCTTGCTTCAACACCATCCTGGCCATGAACATTTTTCCTTTTCAGTTTTTTGGCAGAGTCGTTTCCTTCTGTCCTGTGTCACTAACGAAGCAGGTCGAGCTTGCTTCTAGGGAAGTTGTGCTTTTTGGCTTTTGTTCTTTTTAAAATGGCGACCTAGCAGAAAGTTTAAATAAAATAAAATAAAATAATGTTTTGCTAGACAATTTTTTTAGCAGTTTTTTATTCACCTTGAATGTCTTTTTTGTTTGTATCAGTGGAGATGCAGATTCAATGATTCCTTTCACAGCAACTCGGACTGCTATTTCCAAGCTGCATCTTAAGAGGAAGGCAAAATGGTATCCTTGGGGCCATAATGGCAAGGTAATTTATTCATTGGTCTAATGTTCCAACATCTTAAATGAAAGTGGGGTTTGAATATTTTTTTATCCTTTGCTTATGATCAATGTCTATACTGGTATGATATCAGATCAGTGGATGGTCTGAGATATACGAAGGGATTACCTTCGCGACGATCAGGGGATGCGGTCATGAGGTCCCAATGTACACGCCTGCTCAAGCGCTCAAGGTGTCTGAGCACTTTTTAGCTAACGAGTCGTTGCCTAAGTATACAGAGTGATGCAAGATTTGTGGCCATGTGGGGTTGTATTAAAAAGTCGATCTAAATGCTACTATAGAATATCATGTACTATAAAATAGTATCTTGCATCATTTCTAACGACTCAATTATGGAATCCTCTTCATTATTAGAACCCCATTGATGTTTTCTTCGTGTATGAGTGTCATATCTTGACTGGTACCTACGCCAACTTAAAATTCAATAAGAAAAGTGTCGCGACCTAAAATTTCCTCAAGCTAATGAATTATTAAGACTAAGCTTAACTCGGGCCCTCTTAAGCCCTACAAATTCGCAACTTAGGATTTAAGTTTTTAACATGCAAAAGTTTTCATGGTTGGAGGCGCCACTAATTTATTTGTGATAGGTTGATTAGAAACCTAAATAAAACACAGGAAGATATGTTTTATTCTTACGAACCAGAGATTTTAAGCTCGGGGACTTGATTACGCTAGATCTAGTCTAACGCCCTTTCGATACCTTTTCTTTTCAAAAAATATTCATGCAGGTAGTTTAGATTCATTTTAACTTAGTTACTAGCATGTGAGGTGATCATGCGGGTGCGCAAACTACCAAAGTAACACCCAATAATCAAAACATTAAATAAATTGCAAGATTGGGAAAATTACTTATCTCGAAGCAATGTAAGCATCTGCATTGTTAACTGGAAAATCAAATCAACAAACCTAATATGATTTCTAATTAACAAGTAGTTCACTCAATATTTTTTTGGATTTTCACTTATTTAAATGAAAGCTAACCTATATGTAATGACGTGCAAAAAATAACATACGATTAATGCAGCCTAACATGCGAACTATATGCCATGCGACGACGTGACTTAATTCTAATGACAGACAAATGATTTATTTTTGGTATTTTCAAATGAAATTCGGAATTAAAAATGCCTAAATTAACATGCAATCTATTCTTTAAAAAATGATAATTTAATCTATCATAAAGTGATTCTTTTGGTATTTTTTTATGAAAATTCGAAATCAAGAATTACCCTAAAATGAACCATCGAGATCAAGGTAATATCTAAATTAAACTAGGAAATAAATTACTCTGATTCCTAATTTAAATTAAAAAGTTATCCTATCGACTTATACAAAGAAAGTTATTCTAAACCTATCCTAAACATGCATCATTATCTTTGAATAAGATTAATTCAAGTCCTAACTTATCTTTTTTTGAATTTTCTTTTTAAAGGAAATAAATCAAACAGACAGATAACCACCAATATCAAAACCAATCCACGCGATTTGCAAGATTTGTTTTATTATCTTTGAATTAAAGAAACGATATAAACCGATGATCATATTCATGTGGTTATGGATATTGATGAAAGGTTATTCGTTTGAATTTAGGAACAAAATAAAATCTACTATTGTATCCAAATAGTTATGAACAGGATAAAGATTTTCCGTGCTAACGAGTATCGTATCTCATAGTTGAAATCGGATAGTCGTCCCAACACGTTGTTAAGTTATGAATTTCCTAACTTAGTGTATTTTTTGGAATCTTGCAAATATGTCATGCATCATTCAAATATATCTACTAACCAACTAAAGACAACAAAATCACTTGAATTAGGAATTTAAATATTTGAAACGATATTGGATAAAGTTTCTTACCTAATTTACGAATAACTTCTAAATTCGAGCTTGATGCCGGATCGGGTTTGCCGATCGGAATGAGCGGAGATGGGACAGACCGGCGACGGTGGCGGTGGCTCACGGACGCGGAAGCTCAGCTAGGCAATCCCGAGGTGTCTCAGTCGAGGGATTACCGCGATGGTGATCGTCACGAGGAAGCAACTCTTGGTGGTGTGTTAATCGAGCAATGCGTCCCAAAGGAGCAGCAATCACGAGAGAGTCAATTTTTCTAGACGTTCTGTGGCTTTTTCTTGTAGTGTAGAATGTGGACTCTTTGATGAAGACTCCCCCATGAATACACATGGACTTTGGTGCGAATTGTTGAGGTGAGGCAACGATGACCAACGTGTGCTCCCTCACGAGCGTCCTCTTCCTTGTGTATTATAGCCCTCTCTTTTGCGTCGTCGGGGAAGTAAGTCAAGTGTAGCTTGGTGCTTGCTGTCTCACGTGTAGACCACGAAATTGGCACGTCCAGGATCACCATAATCAGAAATCGAAACACAATAATGGAGAAGTTGTTGATTTGCGTACCTAGTTTGGAATCCATCGAATTTGACGTGGAATTTGCAATGGTTTCTGAATACGAACTCAAGTGCTTCTATCCTATCCCTTCGTTAAAACACTGGCCTAATGAGATCGCCACTCACGAGAAGAAAGTTCTCTCTAAATCCGTATGTGAGTCAAATTGTGCATCATCAAATTAGGGGAGGGACTTGAGCGCTATTTATAGAGTCTTCGATCACGGGCCCTCTCATTACGGGTCGGGCCATACTCGGCCCACACCAGCCAGCCCCATATTAGACTGATTAAGAATCCATATATCTTACCTTAATTAGACCAAACTAATTCAATTAATTTCAATTAATGAAGCTCACATTGGGAAATTCTTACATTCTCCCACTTGGGCGATATTAATTGAAATAGAACTGTGTGCGCACCTTTATATTGGTCTAGAGATTATTCTTAATAGTCAATCCGATCCCATAAAGTCTCGAACACCAAATCATGGTGGTAACTATATATACTCACGCAGAGCCTTCCATGTTCACGAGTGCTTTCAACTTTACTGATATGGATCCAATATAGTATTGTGTCAAATGGACAATACCTTATAATGAGTGATACTTCATGTGCTGTCCACTTTATTGTCCAAATTCTCTCTTCTTAAGTGTCGCAAAACTTAGTGTGTCACTAGAAAATATCCTTCATGGTTCCAACAAACCTTCATATGTCTTACCTTGATAGTTAATTGTACTTTATGTGTAACAAGACATATCGTTAAGGCTAATATCAAGAATGCCCCATAGCCTGTACTCAAGGTTTACACAATGTCTTGAGATTTTCAACTAATATATGTACTCAATTTAATAAATCTACATTCACAAATACTTCATTGAATGCAAAAGAGTTGATATATATTTCAATATTACAAAATGTAACAAATTAGATACAAACTTCACAAGAGCAACATAAAACTAAACAGCTCCCACTAATTAACAGTATCCCATGATACTCCTAAGCCCATGTTAATGACATGTCGATCAAATACACAAGGGCGAAGGCCTTTGGTTAGTGGATTCGCAATCATATCATCTGTTGAAATGTGCTCTACAGCAATGTCACCATCCAGAACTTTTTTCTTATATAGTCAAGTGCTTGACTTCTATATGCTTAGATCCCTTGAGACATCTGTTGTTATTAACAAATAACACTGCAGAGTTATTATCACAATACAACTATATGGGTCTATTAACAAAATCAAATACGGTCAACTCCTTAATGAGGTTCCGAAGCCAAATTGCTTGAGTAGCGGCCAAAAAGCATGCTACAAACTCCGCTTGCATGGTAGAGGATGTCATTGATTTCTGTTTCTCACTTTACCATGATACTGCATCTTTTGCTAACTTAAAGATGTAACCTGTTATCGACTTCTTTTCATTCTGACAGCCAACAAAGTCTGAATCCGAATACCCAACTAGCTGTAGGTCCTGAACATGTTTGTAAATCAGCATATAGTCTTTTGTCCTTTTTAAGTACCTTAAAATCTTTTTGGCAGCAACCCAATGATCGTGTCCTGGATTTGATTGATATCTACCTAAAAGTCCTGTTACAAAAGCAATATCTGGTCTAGTACATACTTGAGCATACATAATACTCCCAAGTGCACTAGCATAAGGTATATTCTTCATTTGGGCTTTCTCAAAATCTAAATGAGGACATTGTGACTAACTCAACTTATCACCTTTACTGACAGGAGCAATTCCTGACTGGCAATGCTGTATGTTGAATCTTTCTAATATACGATCAATATATACCCTCTGAGATGAACTCAACATTCGACGAGAACGATTCCTATGAATCTCAATGCCAAGGACAAAAGACGCCTCACCAAGGTCCTTCATATCAAAGTTCTTTGACAACATCTGCTTTGTCTCATGCAGTAAACCAATGTCACTGTTCGCAAGTAGGATATCATCCACATAGAGTATAAGGAAAATAAATTTCCTCCCACTGACCTTGCAGTATATATACTGATCTACTTTGTTCTCAACAAAACCAAATGAAACGACAACACTATGAAACTTCAAGTACCATTGTCTAGAAGCTTGCTTGAGATCATAAATAGACTTTTTCAGTCTATATACAAGCGTACCTGAACCATCTGCCGCAAAGCCTTCGGGTTACATCATATAGACTTTTTCATTAAGGTCTCCATTGAGAAAGGCAGTTTTAATATCCATCTGGTGTAACTCCGTATCGAAATGTGCTACTAATGCCATAATCACTCTGAAAGAATCCTTAGAAGAGACCGGAGAAAAAGTTGCTTCATAGTCTACTCCTTCTCTATGAGTGAAACCCTTAGCTACTAGTCTGGCTTTAAACTTCTCAATCTTTCCTTTTGAGTCATTTTTAGTCTTATATACCCATTTGCCGCCAATGGGTCTATGACCTTCAGGTAATTCAACAAGTTCCCAAACTCCATTATGCTTTATGGACTGTATTTCATCTCTCATTGCATCCAACCATAGTTCTGACTGAGGACAAGAAATAGCTTCCGCATAAGTCACTGGATCAGCCACAGAATCGATATTGTAGTCTTGCTCTCCTATATAAACTAAATAGTTCGATGGTATAGCTGATCGTCTCTCCTTAATGAATCTCCTTATTGGAGCAATAACAGCTCCATCCTGCACCTGAGAGCCTTGGGGAACTCCATTAGGAGCTGTTTCGACAACGGGATCCTGAGCCTTAACAGGTTTAGTCTGTGATGTGGGAGTCTCCACAATTATCTGTATGGGAGGAGATAAAGATACAATATTACCCACCATACTATTATCCTCAATAGTCTGTGAGCAGCTACTTTCTTCGGCCACATCAAACTCCAGAAACTTGGCTGTCTGTGATTCCACAATTCTTGTACCTCTATTGGGATTATAGAACCAATATCCCTTTGAATGATCCGGGTAAGATACAAAGTAACACCGAGTGATTCTGGAGTCCAACCTACTTAATGTTGGATTATATAACTTCACTTCTGCAGGACATCCCCAAACCTTAAGATGGTTTAAGCTAGGCTTACGTCCAGTCCATAACTCAAAAGGAGTCAATGGAACAGCTTTTGTAGGTACACGGTTCAGAATGTACAAAACTATTTTCAAAACTTCACCCCACAGATAATCAGGTAAATTTATCTTACCAATCATACTCCTTACCATTTCTATAAGAGTGCGATTGCGCCTTTCGGCTACACCATTTTGCTCAGGACTCCCAAGCATAGTGAACTAAGCCACTATCCCAGAATCCTCTAAATATTCGGCAAATGGCCTTTTAAGCTGTCCGGCATCGCCATACTTGCCATAATACTCTCCACCTCAGTCAGATCTAACAACCTTTATGACCTTTCCTGACTATTTCTCGACTTCAGTCCGAAAAATTTTGAACTTATCAAGAGACTCAGACTTTTCTTTAATCAAGTATAGATAGCCATATCGAGAATAATCATCAATAAATGTAATGAAATAAAAATTTCTATACAAGGTTGCCGTATAGGGTCCACTTATATCAGTGTGAATGACCTCCAATAGGTCAGAACTTCGGACCGCAGTTTTCTTCCTTATCTTGATCATTTTACCACTACAACAATCTACGCATGTCTCTAGGTCATCTTTAAGAGCAGGCATGATATTAGTCTTTATCGGCCTTTCTACTCTATCCTTAGGGATATGACCAAGCCGTTTATGCCACAATGCATAAGACTGTTTCTTAGGTAGTGGTCTTTTGAAAACAATCTTTTCAGCCATATAAGCGACGTATATGTCATTGGGAGACAAATACAATCTGTACAATCCGTTGGACATATAGCAGCACCCAACCTTATTTGAATTAAGAAACAAAGAAATAACATTGTTCTTGATTTTAAAAGAGTAGCCATACATATCCAAACACGATACAGAAACTAAGTTCCGTCTAAAAGTAGGTACATAAAAAGTATCTTTCAACATTAATCTAAAACCAGAGTCTAGAATCAAGATTACATCTCCCACAAACACAACATCAGCTTTCTTGTTATTTCCCACAGTGAGTCTTGACTCATCCTGATTTGGCTTCCTCCGGTTTATGAATTCCTGTATGGTAAACGCAACATGATTAGTTGCACCGCTATCGAGCTACCAAGAACTGGATGGTGCTTCTGATAGGTTGGATTCACAAATAAGTGCCAAAGAATCATTACCTATAGGCTCACGTTTGGACAACCAAGTTTTGAACTTTCCACAGTCCTTCTTTATGTGACCTTTCTTCTTACAAAAGAAGCAGCGGTCACCATCCCTTTTGAAGGATGTTTTTTTTTGGACCCATATTGTTAGATTGACCGGTAGTGTCATGAGTATCTTTATGAGTACGATTTCTGGACTTCTTATCCTTCCTTTTGTGGGAACTAGAAACGTATAAGGCTAGATGCCCTTTTTCCTTCTTAAGTTTCTCTTCCTCTGCCACCACCCTTGCTATCAAGTCATTAACTGACCAAGTCTCATCTTGGGAATTATAATTTGTCTTTATAATCCCAAAATCAGGTGGAAGGGTGTTCAAGGCTTGATGCACAATACAAGCATCAGGAATGGAAACATTAAGAGCTTGAAGTTTCGTCTTTAGGTTTACCATCCTAAGGACATAATCTCTAACCCCAGCAATACCATCATACTTCATATTGAAGAGTTTTTGAAGAAGTGTACCAACCTCAGCATTAGATGAAATGCGGTTTCTAGCCTCTAAGGCTGCCATCATTTTCTTAGCAGTACAGTCAGCTGACAAACCATTTTTTAAGTGTTTTTTAATGAATTTCTTCATTATCAATAAGCAAATCCGATTGCTCTTTTCCCAGGCAGCATAATCTGTTTTCTCAACTTCAGTATTGATGGCCATGATATCTGCCGGCTTATCCTTTGTAAGAGCAATGTGAACATTCGCCAGCTCCACTCCAAATAGAAAATCCTCTTTTCATTTCTTAAAGTTCAACCCAGTAAGAACCTCAATTGAAATGACATTGTCGTTTACAGAAAAGGTGACTGGAAAACAAACAAACAAACAAACAATACAATCAGCATCATGTGAACACTTATATAGAGAATTACATACATCATCACATAATCACCTTTGGGCAGAAAATATGACATGCAGTTGTACACTCTCTACATGACAGCGGCCATGAGAACATATCCTAATTTTTCGCGAAATCACTATCTTTGGGTGTATGAACCATTAAGATTAGTCATTTCTCAAGCACATACTATTCATGTACCTTTCCATGAACTAATACAAGATCACCTCATTTGGGAGTATAATCATGTAATAGACCAGGAGACATCTCACCACAATATGAGACCGATATTTCTCAAATCCAGTCAAGTGTGCCACTTTGGCAGTTACAATCCAACTAAATTCTTGAAAATCTCTCATACTAAGGATATGAGCTTCATGTATCACATTTACTATATGCATGTAATGTTACACGTAAAGATAGGGGCGTATGTCTCTGAAATTACATGCCATGTTAATTATACTGTTCCATTCATTGATAGACAATAAATTATACTCTACACAGTCCTTATGTGGTGATATACATGTGAGCTACCATATGTATTGCCGAAACCATAGAGAAATACAAGAAAATATGCAAAACTACCCTAAAAATACGCGTATATAGGGTTTTATATGTATTTTCATATCTTTAAAAGCTTCAAACATGCAAAATAAACATACCACAATGTAGAACATCTTGATATGAGCGCGTTGGTACCAAGATCGTCCAAAACGGATGTTGGACGCGCCTTCACGGGCCGCCGGAAGGCGTGGCGCGTGCGCGCGTGATCAGCCGATCAAATCGGTCTGAACAGCCGGTCCGACCGGTTGACCGGTCCAACCGGTCAACGGTCAATGGACCGGTCCGATCGGTTGACTGGTCGAGTCAACGGGTCGGGTCAACATTCGGGTCAGGTCAAATAGCGGATCGGGTCTTGATCAGGGTCGGGTCAAATACCGGGTCGAGTCGGGATCCGGGTCGGGTCAAATACCGGGTCGGGATTCGGGTCGGGTCTGGATTTGGGTCAACCGGATCCGCACCTCGCTGACGTCATGCTGACGTCACTGAGGATGTTGACAGCGGAAGAACGCGCCGGTTGGACACGGTTGCACGTGGCCGTCACGCGCCGCCACGCTTAGGGCGCGTGTAGGCACGTGACGGCGCGTCTGGCCTCCTCCGGCGAAGTGCCGCCCACCGTTTCTCTCTTCTCGATGAGTAGATTCCAAATATGTAATAAAATTTAACTTTCATTTGATAAAAAATTTCGAAACTGGGCAAAAACCTCTCAGATAAAACGAAAACGGTTCTAATCCGCATGTTTTGGTTCCAAGCTATGGCAGGATCTAATACCACATGTAGACCACGAAAATGGCACGCCCAGGATCACCATAATCAGAAACCGAAACACAATAATGGAGAAGTTGTTGATTCGCGTACCTGGTTTGGAATCCATTGAACTTGACGCGGAATTTGCGATGGTTTCCGAACACGAACTCAGGTGCTTCTCCTCTATCCCTTCGTTAAAACACTGACCTAATGAGATTGCCACTCACGAGAAGAAAGTTCTCTCTAAATCCGTATGTGAGTCAAATTATGCATGATCAAGTTAGGGGAGGGACTTAAGCGCTATTTATAGAGTCTTCGACCACAGGCCCTCTCATTACGGGTTGGGCCGTACTCCGGCCACACCAGCTAGCCCTATATTAGACTGATTAAGAATCTATATATCTTACCTTAATTAGACCAAACTAATTCAGTTAATTTCAATTAATGAAGCCCACATTAAGAAATTCTTACATCACGAGCTAACTGGAGATCACGGTTGGAGGGTGCAAGCAACGTGACAGTGGAGGAGCAGCTGCGGCAGTGGAGGAACAGCCGCAACAGTCGGGGCAGGAGTAGTGGCAAGGGTCAGCACGGCATCGGCAGGAAGAGGCAGCGACAGTAGCGATGGCGATGGTGCAACTCGGAGCAGTAAAAGCAGCAGCTTGGCATTGGGGCTAGAATAGTGACAGCGGCTGTTGACCAAAATTCCACGAAGATGGACTGGTGGAATTGTTAAACACCTGGACTCCTTGAAGATTAGTGTGGAATTGGAAGCTTTGGTGATGGTAAAGAGCAGCCACAACATTGTCGGTTCAACAAGGAACGGCTGCGTTAGTGGTTGATCGTTGGACGGGGATAAGCAGCCGCAAGAGGAAAAGATCTCAACTTTCTCCTCTCTCTCTCTCTAAAATGTTGATCTCCGAAATTATGAGAGCCCCCCTTTGATTATGACGCATAACGACATATTTATATCGTAACCCTAGGTTAATTAACCGAGCTTCCTAATCTTAATGGGCTTAGACTTAGGCTTTATCATTTTATTTTAATTCCAAATGGGCTAAATTAATTCAGGCTGATTTAAGCTCAAATTAAGACAATCAAAGCCTTTTAGACTTATGAATTTTGGCCCCCGATCCCTTGAGTGAGTCGAGTGCTCGAGCTCAGTTTACGCGATGAATTTTCAGCTTTCTCGCCAGCGCTGGTTTGATGCGGAATGCAACTAACCTATATGAACTTAAACTATATGCTATGCAATTTTAATATTTTTGTTTAGGGGTTAAAATTTAATCCCTAATTTTCTATGCAATTAATTAAATGGTTAATAAAAAATTTAGGTGTCAACAGAAAGTATTTTCCTATAACTGGTTTTAAGAAAATTTCTTTCACCTACACCTTTAGATTGATGTAGATTAACTAGATCGACATCGCCCACAATTATACTTGAACAAAGATAGATATGAATTATGTTGATATATGTCACCCACCAATCATAAGTTCAATTGAATAGATTCTCCAACCGCTTGGAGAAAAACATAACCCAGCATGGATTTAGGATGGACATTTTTGGTGGCAAAGCATTAGGAAAACCAAATGATTTGTCACGATTTTAATGCTATAGACTTATAGTGGAACTTGGGAGCACTTTGCTTGACAATAGATCTATTTGCTTTCAATTACAACTTACCACAAGAAAATTGAATTCAATGGATCTTATTAGTAGTAAGCACGCGTAAAGATTGAAACACTAAAAGACCTCAATGTGATTTGTCTAAAGTTATAGACTTATAGTGGACTAATGAGTTATGTAGATGACCTCAAAAAATTAAATGTGCCTGTGTCTTGCATAACAACACATATATGCAAATAAATTGAATTTAGCATATGCATTTTCCAATTTTTATGCGTCTATTGTTTTTTACTATCAATCTCGATGATAGTCACTTGTAAAATATTTGAAGTCGTAGACATATGAAAGAAGAAATCCCACTCCAATAGGATTTGTCATAAAAAGCTCATGAGCTGCATAGGTGAATTCAAGAGAACTAGTGTCTTTGCACCTTATATGACGGAGTAGTTATTCTTATTTGTTCGGTCTAAACATGGATAAATTGTATGTAAGGATAAGTTCACCATAGACCTTAAAACTTTTCATCAGTTCAATCGAGTTTCAAAATTTTTAAAAATATATAATAGAATCTTAAAATTTGTCAAATTGACGCACCATCAACAACTATAGATAAAGTGAAGCTAGGTCAACCTTGATAGGCTACGCACCACCAACGAGCAGAGAGAGAGAGAAAGATGTATAGGCAAACTTGGGTCAATAAAACACAGCCCTAACCTCATAGATCATGAAACATGCGAGCCTCAAATTGTCCATGCACCTAATACGAAACAATATTATCACATCTAGTCAACAACAGAAGAGCAAACAAAAGAAAGTGTGCACATGGACAATATATATACGGACGACATTATTGCATGTGTAATATATGCAACTGACCTACAATAATCTCCAAAATCATGAGTCTCGGGTTCCTCTAATTAGCATTATCTACATAAGGAACCACGATTCCGGATCGTCCTAATATATAGCGCAAAAGGCATTACAATATTCAAAACATATCTTATCATACTTCGTACTTTGTTTAGCTTTGTTACCGCACTCTCTTATGTTATAACATACATTTCGGCAATCATACATCCGTTCCTCATAAAATGCCCTGAATTCGTGCTTATCACGACTTGAATATGGGGTTATCGCCATTGCGGACTGGAACAGCATGATGGCCGCAAGACATCCCATAATCACTTGCTTTGTGGACATGTTTGGGGTACCTGCAATCACAAGTTAAGATTTCTGAAATCATAGTTTTTGGATCATTTAATTCGAGAAAGTTGCTGCTACGAGAAAAGAGTTGGGAGCTCTGATGATAAGATTGGAGAATATTCATTGATTCATTGTCATTGTAGCTCACCCATAAAATCTTGACCGAAAATCACAGATTATTATTATTATTCTATTGAAACAATCATATTTTTTTTTATAGGAGTGGAGCGATGAAAGTTTAATGTCTGTATTTATTGAGGAGTTATTAGATTTTCTTTTAATAGTCCTTCATAATATCAGTTTCAATCCGCACCGTCCAATATTCTAACAATTGAATGTTAACGCTCTCAGGCCATTAAAGAAGCCTCATTAAGGATCCGTTCGTTTAACTGAAAATATGACGATTTCGGAAAATATTTTCCAATAAGCCATTTTGTAGAAAAATGACAACATATTCCGGTGTTCAGTTGAGACCTGAAAATAAATTAGAAAATATTTTCTGCCGTTTGGTATCTGATTTGAATTTCAGGGAAAAATTATCAAAAGATTCAAATTTTTTAATTATATTTTTCCTTTTCTTTCTTTATCTTTTTGCTGGAGAAAGCTTACACAACGAGAAAATATAGAGTGGACGATATTTATTGCATGTGTAATATGTAGAACTGAGCTACAATAATCTCCTAAGTTATGATCCTCGGGTTTCTTTATGACTATTTAGGTTCCCCGATTTCTTATGGTACCAATTTACAGCGCAAAAGTCATCACAAAAATCATAAGATATCTTACCATCCTTTCTACCTTGCTTATTTTCGTTACCATGCTCTCTTATGTTGCAACATAAATCTTGGCATTGCGAACTCGAACAACATGATGGCCACAAGCATTCTCTCCTAATCACTTGCTTCATGGACAAATTTTTCTTTTTTCTTTCTTTTTTGTTTGTGGGGTTCCTACAATCACAAGCTAAGATTTTCAAATTAATAATTTTTCGTTGATTAAGTTCGAAAAAATTGCTACGTTGAGGAAAAGAATTAAGAGCCCTGAGGATAAGAATGGAGAATAATCATGGATTCATTGATTATGTAGCTCAACCACCAATACAATGTCGAGCGAAAAGTGATTATTCTTATTCTATGCGAAACAACCATTTTTATGGGCGCTAGAGCCATGAAACTTCAACACTCGTATTTATCGAGGAGTTAAATAGATTTCCTTCTAATCGTCCTACACACTATCAGGTTTCAACATGCATAGTCCAATATTCTAACCTTAGAATGCTAAGGTCCTGTGCACACAATTTTTGCCATTTGAACTTTCTCGTAATTTTTAGAATATTTTAGGGATAATTGCCCAAATGATTCATGAACTTTGGTTCAATGTGCATTGTCGTTCCTGAACCTTTAATTTGTTCAATATGATCCTTAAACTATAGCACAATGTGTAATATCGTCTCCGAACTTTTAATTTATTCAGTGGTCCCTAAACTTTTGATAAATATTCAATATAGCCCATAGACTATATGAAAATGTCCATTGTTGATGAAAGGACAATATTGAATATTTTAATATAGTTCATGGATTAAATTGAATATATACCAAAAGTTTAGAGATCGCACTAAACAAATTAAAAGTTGAGGAATGATATTGCACATTTGGCTAAAAATCAGGGATTACATTAAACAAATTAAAAGGTCGGTGACGACATTGAACATTGAGCCAAAGTTTAAAGACCATTTATGTTATCTCCGAATATTTTATGCATTTATTCTATTTATGACTATCTTGCTCATAAGATTATTATTTGGCAAAACCAAGTGAGAATAACTATCTACTTTGATGAATGGGAGCTTGATGCGTGCTCCTTTTAATTGCCATTGCCATTGATTTATTCACACAATATATCAATTAGAGCTGCATTGCCTTAATCCTTAAAGATTTAGTTATAATCGACCTTAATAGCTATATCCGCTATTATTAACAAACATATCTCCATAAAAGAATGAGCAGAAAATAAGAAAATTTGTCAGGGAGTAGCATATTGTCTTATGATAGAGTATAAACAATCGTGAACCCCAAACCAGCTACATTTCACGGACTATATATGAAATCCTAGAGTTCGAGCGGAAAAATAAAACACATACAAATATTCGTGTCTCGTAAATCAAATTCAATCACAAAAAAGAAAGTAACATTTGATTAAGATTTAATTTGAGTGCAGAGTAGTGGCTTTTAAGTCTAGTTAAGTCCGTATATTATACCGATATTTGGGCATTGACTTCACATGGCATGATTATATATGTAGTATTGCAGCTTTTAAATTTTTGGCAATACGTGTAACATTCGCATGCATTCCATGAGACCTCACATTTCTGTCATAATTTTTCCAAATATTAATCGATATGATTAGATGATGTGTAATTATGTGATCTTGGGTAAAGAAATGGACTTCAACATTATTGGTGTAAAAGTATAATTTTTCGGCTACACCAGAAATGCCCTGTAATCACTTAAATTTACCTAGTTGGGTCAATATGTGAAAATTTACGCAAGTTCTTTCTAGTAAGGAAGAGAAAGTTAAAAAACCTTGGAAAATAACACGGACCAAATAAATTTTGGTGGAATTGAGGGCTTTGAAGGTGTTGCATGGGGGTTCACTTCTCAGTGAACTTCGAAGGCCGAATCATCTTGAAGTTAAGGCCACAAATCTTAATTTAATAATACATCTCCCTCCAGCCGGTAGTTAACGAATGAATGAATGAGGTGCAGGCATCAAATACTTTTCTGCTGAGTTTACATGTGACTAGTTTTGAAGACCAGTTGATCGTGGCTTGATTCTAGTTAATAAATAAAGATCGTGGCTCCACTTGTGACCTGCTTTTTGCATCATCAAACAAGTTCCATTAAACCTGGCTTTTGTAATTAATTTGTTTTTAATCACAAGCCAGTTGATGAAACTAGGGTTAATACCACGAAAAACCTTAAACTGGTACACTTGCGACAGATTTACCATAAATTATTTTTTTGACTATAAAAAACTCTTAACTGGTACATCTGCGACAATTTTACTCCGAATTATTTTTTTAACTACCAAAAATCCAAAACCGATATATCTATGATAATTTTATCCCGAACTAATATTTTAATATTATTTTTTATTTTTTCGAATTTTTTCGAATTTTTTTAGTTTTTCTTATCTTATCTTTTTCCTTTCCTTTTCTTTTTTTTTTTCCTTCATTTTTAACCTCTGGTCGGCGAGGTCGGCCTTGCCCACACTTGGCGAGGTTTGACCTTGCCAGTCACCGGCGAGGGGTTGTCCTCGCCATCGTTGGCGCGGCTTGGCCCCGCCACAACTAGCGAGGTCAGCCTCGCCCAGAAGCGGTGAGGTTGAACCTTGCCAGCGACAGCGAGGACGACCCCTCGCCAGGGCTGGGGCAAGGCCGACCTTGCTAATTGCTAGCGAGGGCAGCCTTGCCAGAGGCCGGCGGGGCCGACCTCGCCGGCCCCTGCCTTCGGCTAGTCGCTGAACCGCCGACAGGTCAGAGATTGAAGATGAAGGAAAAAGAAAAAGGAAAGGAAAAAGAAAAGAAAAAAAATTCGAAAAAATAAAAAAAATAATATTAAAAAATTAGTTCGGGGTAAAATTGTCACAGATGTACCTGTTTAATATTTTTTATTGTCAAAAAAATAGTTCGGGGTAAATCTATTACAGATGTACCAGTTTGAAATTTTTTATGATAAAAAAAAAATTTTAGGGTAAATCTGTTACAAGTGTATCAGTTTAGGATTTTTCGTGGTATTAACCCATGAAACTATACCTTGGAATATGCCCGGGGAACTTTTGAAGCCCTATGCCCGATGAGACTCCATGCATTTTGGATAGTGAATCAAAAGGGTATTGCCTTTCATCTTTATAGCATGTTGAAGAGCCAAACAGGAAGTAGATTAGTAATTAAATGAGTTTTTAACTTTCTCATGGTTTCTTCTGCTTCGTAGCACACTAAGCAAGTAGGAACATTTAAGTTGAGAGGACTCGGACGTGTCATGCGAAGCATTCACTGGAAAGCAGGCACAGAACACGGATCATAGTAAATGACGTTCGGATGAATGCAGTCCTCCATCAATTACTATTTTTTACTACGACATTCGACAAATTTACCTATCTACGCTCGATCTCGAACCTAAATGGGGTAAAATACCAAAAAAGTTCTAAACCTATTACATTGGTACTAATTCAGTCTTAAATCTTTCAATTTGACCAATTTAGTCCTAAACCTTTTCACATTAGTACGAATTCAGTCCATCTAGCCAATTTAGACCGGAAATCGCTAACATGAATGCTAGCGGTTTGACATGGCACTACCAGCGCCGACATGGACAAATTTTATAATTTTGCAATAATTTTAAATTTTTTTTCTGTATTTTTCCCTTCCCAGAACTGGTTGGCCGACAAGGGCGTTGCGGCCCTCACTTGTGGCGGGCAACGGTTGCGACGCCCTCGCCTAGACCCCTTGCTTGGATCTGGGCGAGGACCCAACGCCCTCGCCTGTGGCCGACGAGGGGGCGGTGGCCCTTGCTTGGATCTGGGCGAGGGCTCGATGCCCTCGCTATTGATGATCGGGTATCAATGTAATAGGTTTAGGACTTTGTTGGCACTTTTCCCAACCTAAATGATAAGGACAAATCTTGTAATATTTGGTTAAAAAAAAAAGAAGTCAACAAGTCAAAAAGCAGAAAAGAAGCTACAATGGACAATCGGCCAAATTAAAAGGAGCCGAGAGCTCCTTAGCCAAGACAGAAACAGAAAAGAAAGAAAGGGAAGAAAATAGAAGAAGAAGAAGAAGAAAGAAGAGAAAGAGAGGGTTTGGTGCCACGGGGTCTCGCCAAGCCAATTCGAGTTCGTAACGCAATGCTCGGTAAGTACTCGCGCCCCTCATTCGTCTGATCGGAGGAGATTTCCGATTTAGGGTTTAAATTTGGAATTTTGGGAAATTCCAGCGGCGAAGTCTGATTTTTGGGTTATTGAGCCGCGTATTTTTATAGAATTGGTAGTTTACGGTGTTGCGAAGCCGTGGGATTTTACGGAACCTGATTTGGACTTACGGTTTACCGGATATGAATTTTTGAAGTTGAGTGCGCGCAGTGAACAGTGCGCGAACAGTAGTTTTTAGGCCGATTTTCGTCAGTTTTCGGCTCGATTTTGGGGCTGCCAAGTTAGGGTTCTTGTAGTGCTCTAAGTGGGCTTTCTATTGACTATAAACTCGCTTGAAACGGAGTTCGGTGGAGGAATTTATGGTACGATCAAGTTTCGCGTTTAAACTCCGCGTTGCGAATGATTTAGATAATCGCTTTGGAGAAGCGATTTGTGAGCGCTTTTGAGTTATCTTGTTAGCGTTTAAGCGTCGTTTAGCCGTTTCATAGTTTTTTTTACTTGGTTTTGATGTTGTTTCTCATTTAATTGTTAGGATTACGATATCGTCGGTTCGAGTGAGCGTGGTTATTTGATATTTGGAGATTTCAGGTGAGTGGTGCTATCTCTTCTTTGAGTTTATAAAATCATGTTTTGAAAATGATAAGAATTTGAGTATTGTATGAGTTACTGGAGTATATTTGTTGCATAAAATTCTGGATCGGGCAATTACTACTAGTTTGATATTTGAGAACGATTTGAGAAATTTGAGGATGGTTTTAAGAAAAAATATTGTTAACGGATACATGTGTATTATGTTGCGAACTGGTTTATGAAATGAATTCAAAGATGATTTGAGAAACGTTTTATGAAAAACGTTACAAAAGGTTATACTCATCAATTTGTGAATTATGTTTGTGAAATGATATATATGTATCGTTTTGCGAAATGATTATGGAAACGTATTACGATTTATGAAATGGTTTTGGAACCATATTATGATTTATGAAATGATTTGATAAATGGTTTGAGAAATGGCAGATGAACCGTGTTGCGAGAAAGTTATTTGTTTGGTTTGTGAAATGTATTATGGATTGGAATTCTGATATTAGATGATGATTGTTTGATACTCAATATGACTGTGAACCCATTGAGAGGTTTTGGGGTATGCATACCGGGTTTAAGATATCCTTCTAGGCCGAGCCACTGGCTTTGTAGGTGGAGACCTTGCCAAGGGGGGAGTCTTGGTAGCCTTGTCACAAGGCTTTGTGTCGTGACCATGGTTTGATATTGAGCAATAGATTGGCCAATGGAATGGACCATCGGCATGTGCTTTTGATGAGATTCATTAATGGAATAGACCATTGATGTGTAATTTAAGATTAGTCAATGGAATTGACCATTGACGTGGTTTTTAATAGAGATTGATCAATAGACTTGACCATTGATGTTTATGATGATTTAAAATGAGTATTTTTCTGAATTGTTTAAAGCTTTGATGAAATAAAACAACTCTTATATGACTCGATATGTATTTTATGTCTTGAGTTTGACTTCTGAAGTTCTGGTATTGTTTTGTATACATGCATAGTGGTTGTTCGATCTGCTTAGAAGAGATACGCACTGCTTACTGAGCTGTGGTTGCTCACCCCCCTCTTTTCCCAACCTTTCAGGTTCTTTGCTTAGCAGCCATTAGAATGAGAGCGATGTCGTTGGGACTCTTGAGTGGTTTGAGGCTGCGTCATTTGGGCGAAAGGACGGCCATGTCATTCCCCATCTTAGTAGGTTTCGGGGTGTGACAAATCTCATCTATCAATAGACATACCTGAAAGCGGAAGGGACGTAAACTAGTTGAGCTCTCCATAATAGCAAGGGATTGTGTGGTGCTCGCTAGTCTCTATGATTATGAGGGTGAGGTGTGCTAACATCTCATATTCTGTCGTTCCGGAGAGACTTAGAAGGTGATCGCATTGTTCTCAAACAACTTACTTATAAAAAGAAAAAGGACACAGCAGAAATCCTTCAATAGACATCACAGCTCCCATAGTTAGGTTCTTCGTCGTATTTAAGCTTCGCCTCGTCCACATCAATGATTGAACTTGGATTCAATCGTTTACAGATATGGCGTCCCCCTGTTAGTACCATTCTCCCAATAGTTTCGTTAAAGTATGTCAAGAATTATGGCCATAACCATGCCAAAATAACCAAGTTCTTGTATTAGCTTTCGAACATTTGAATCATGCAGTAAACGAATATAAAAATTATGGCCATAACCATGCTAAAATAACCAAGTTCTTGTGTTAGCTGTCAAACATTTGAATCCTGCAGTAAACCGACGTGTGACCTCCTAGCCGAAACTGAAAAATGAGAAGTAAAGAGTCAAACTAGACACCTCCAACGTTAATGGATAAAACGGATATCAACGGACATAAGAATATCATATATCATGAAAGGTGTAAATAAATGCATGCAGTAACGGGATGACTGAACCACGCTTTTTCTCGTTAACATCGTTCTAATTGGTTGAATTCCTTATCCATTAAGAAATGGAAAACCGGGGATGAATTGTCGCCGCACCGAAACGTTCAGGACTGCAGAGCAAGAATTTTCCTGGGTTGTTAGTGTTGGTAACGTTAAACCTTTGCGTAAAGAATTAGGGGTAAGCATGGTCTGAGTGGGCGATTCCCATCCTAGAACTGAAAATCACTCACTAAGGACCGGTTCCGAAAAAGTAGAGTCAGAAACCGTCCGTTGGTTCCATGGATCCACCTAGGAACTAGACCGCCGGTCCGGTCTGGTCCGGTTCTTGGGTAGGTCCATGAAACCGGTCCCACTAACCAAGAATAGAGATGGAAAGATCACTACAAAAAAATATTATTTTTCCAACAAAATTTCCAAGGAAAAATTCGGAAAAATTCGTTGGAAAATGAATTTCCAACGAAAAAAAATTCGTTGGTAATTCTTCGTCGCAAATTTTTCCAACGAAAAATTTCAATTTTCGTTGGAAATTTGCGACGAAATTTTTTTCGTTAGAAAATTCGTTGAAAAATTCGTGGCTAAATTCGTTGGAAACACTACAAAAAAAACAACCTTTTTCCAATGAAAAATTTGGAAATCCAACGAAATTTCCGTTATTGCAAATTTTTTCGACCAAAAAAAAAATTTTCGTTGGTAATTTCTGATGAAATTTTTTTGTCGCAAAATTCGTAACTAAATTCGTTGCAAAATTCGTCCCTAATTTTTCATTGCAAAAATGTGGTAAAATTTTTTTTTTGTTGAAAAATTGTGGCAAAATTAGTTTTGTTGAAAAAAAAAATTGTGCGGGCGAGGGCCACACTCACCGCTGGCGAGGGCCAAGCTTGAGGTCGCCCAGATCTGGGCGAGCTCGAGCTCGCCCGCCATGGTGAGGGCCGAGCTCGCCCGCCATGGCGAGGGCTGAGCTCGCCATAGCCGGCGAGCTCGAGGTCGCCCAGAACTCGACCAGATCTGGGCGACCTCAAGCTCGCTGGTCATGGCGAGCTCGGCCTTCGCCATGGCCGACGAGCTTGAGCTTGCGGCCGCGCCCCCGAGGATGTTTGAGGTAGTGTTCCCCGACCGGAGCTTCCTAATCGACATCTCCACCTTCGCCCAAATCGACACCTTTCAGTGGGTCCTCGACATGAACACCTTCGTCGGTAAGCTCCCCTTTCTCTCTCTCCGATTTTTGCCCCCCTCCCCCGACGACCCACGATTTGATTCCGGGCAAAAAACCCCTCTTTTTCTTCTGGGTCCTCGCAGGCGAAGCCTATGACCAGGTCCGAGAGATGTGCATCTTCCTCCTCAACGACCTCGCCCTCCCGCCCGACAAGGCCCTCGCCGTTTACGTCCAGTCCCCCGGGTGCCCCTTGTCTACTGCGGCACCGTCACCGTGTCCCGCCCCTCCGCCATCCTCCCCCTCCCCTAGCCAAAGCCCGGGGGGGACGCCGCTGCAGCTGACGTCGCTGGGGGCGACGCCGCTGTCGGCGAAGATCGGGTGTCCATGGAGGACCTGGGGGCGCTACCGTCGTTGGACGTGGCGGCGGGGAGGCAAATCGAGCGGATGGTGATGAGGGTCGGGGAGAACCTGTTCAACTTCATGCAGTCGCGGAGAGAGAGAGAGAGAGAGAGAGAGAGAGAATGTGGAATTGAAAATCGTCGCGGGAATAATGAGCGCGAAAATGTTGAATAAGGAAGGAGTAAGGTTTTCGTTGCATAATTCGTGGGAAATTTTCAACGAATTTTCTCACGAATTTAAAAAATGCCGAACAATACTGGGTTTTTTTTGAATTCATGGGAAAACTCGTTGGAAATTTCCAACGAAAAATTTTTTGTTGAAAATTTCCAACGAATTTTCCCACGAATTTCAAGTTTTCAGGCAATTATTTTAGTGTGTACAATTTTCGTTGGAAAATTCGTTGAAAATTTCCAACGAATTTTCTCACGAATTTAAAAAATGCCGAACAATACTGGATTTTTTTGAATTCGTGGGGAAATTCGTTGGAAATTTCCAACGAATTTCCCCACGTATTTCAATTTTCCGGGCAATTATTTCAGTGTGTACAATTTTTGTTGGAAAATTCGTTGGAAATTTTCAACGAATTTTCTCACGAATTTAAAAAATGCGGAACAATACCGGGTTTTTTTAAATTCATGGAAAAATTTGTTGGATTTTCATTGGAAATTTCCAACAAATTCTTTCACGAATTTCAAAAATGCCGAACAATACCGGGTTTTTTTGAATTCGTTGCAAAATTCGTTGGAAATTTCCAATGAAAAATTTTTCGTTGAAAATTTCCAACGAATTTTCTCATCTCACGAATTTTAATTTTCCGAGCAATTATTTCAGTGTGTACAATTTTCGTTGGAAAATTCGTTGGAAATTTCCAACGAATTTTCCCACGAATTTAAAAAATGCCGAACAATACCGGGTTTTTTTGAATTCATCGCAAAATTCGTTGGAAATTTCCAACGAAAAATTTTTTGTTGGAAATTTCCAATGAATTTTCCAGTGAATTTTAATTTTCCGGGTAATTATTTCAGTGTGTACAATTTTCGTTGAAAAATTCGTTGGAAATTTCCAACGAATTTTCCTACGAATTTAAAAAATGCCGAACAATACCGGATTTTTTTGAATTCGTCGTAAAATTCATTGAAAATTTCCAACGAAAAATTTTTGGTCACAAAATTCGTTGGAAATTTCCAACGAAAATTTTTTTGTCGCTAATTTCCAACGAATTTTGCGACCAAAAATTTTTCGTTGGAAATTTCCAACGAATTTTGCGAAGAAAAATTTTTCGTTGGTAATTACCAACGAAATTTACTTTTTGTTGGAAAATTTGTCGCAAATTTGCGACGAAAGTTTTTTCGTCGCAAATTTTCGTGGCAAAAATCCAGTTTTTTTTTTGTAGTGGATGGAGACGAAGACGGAGATAGAGATGAAGAGTCGGAGACGGTGAGATGAGCATTGACTGAGGAGAATGAGAGAGTGAGCGTGAGGCAAAAGTGAAAGAAAATGTTTCTCGACTCAATGTGAGGTTGTAAGCGTCGAGCGAGTTAGGTTTAGTTTAGAGATTTAGAATTTTTTTTAAATAAAAATTAAATAAATATATTATATTTATTATTATATTACCGGTCCGGTCCGAGTGGACGGACAGGCGACTCCACACCTAAAACTAGAAACCGGATCGGTTTTTCAAAAATTAAAATTGGGAGCCGAACTGAATCCTTTAGAAACCCAGGTTCCGATTCTTTTATACATCCCTACAAAAGAAAGGACGGATTTTAACCAAGTGACAGCAGCGGGCTTTCCTTGCACGCTACTTTGGGCCGACTCCTCAAAAGGCCCTACGATCGCCGTGCGCAGAGTCTGTGCCACAACCCTTGTGCTTGCTCCGGTGCATGTCTCCAAAAAGCCACAGCCACAGCCACAGCCCTTGTTCTTGCTTACCGTTGCAATCCCTCCCTCCCCCTCTGTCGGGGCGCGCGCGGGTGGTCGAGGAGGATCTATTCATTTTGATTTTTCTTGATTCTTCTTTGATGGAGACGAAACCCAGAAGCGGGAAGACAGAAGTCAAGAAAGAGTCAATACGAGGGCCTTCCGAACCAGCAGACTTGTCCGCAGACCAGAGAAGCGGCAAGAAATTGATGATTGAAGGATACCCAGTTGAGGGATTGTCGATTGCAGGCCATGAAACGTGTGTGATTTTGCCGTCCCTGAAGTTGGCCTTCGATATCGGTCGGTGCCCACAACGCGCCATCTCTCAAGACTTCCTCTTCATCTCCCACGCTCACATGGATCATATCGTCAGTTCCTTTCTTTCTTTTTTCTTGAAAGTCAGTTCTTTGAGAGAAATTACACGGTGGGATTCCTATGAAGAAAAATTATCTCAGTCTCCTGTTATGTCGGCATTTGCTCTCTGTACTGGACAGTTGATGCAGAGTTATATGATGGGAATTCTGCTAAAGAATACTCTGGCTCTGCATTCAGCAGTCTTTGTATACTCTTGGTTTGTTAAATATTGTTGGGTAATTCTCACCAGAATGAAGTGGTGCTTGCAATATCGGAAAGTAATTGGAATGGTCGATGTTGAGAAGTCATATGGGGAGTTTTGTAGTTGTTGGGCATTCAATTGATTTCCCAATCTGTCATCTTTTAAACATTCCTTGAATTTTACGTGTTTGTTTCGTTTCTTATACTACATGATTGTTCAAACTGTGGTGTGTTCTTCTGGAAAATGGCTTCATTTTTTGCCCCGGGTGATCAGGGAGGAGTTGCCATGTATGTTGCAAGTCGTGGATTGTTTTCTTTGAAGCCCCCAACAGTAGTAGTGCCTAAATGTGTAAAAGAAGATGTTGAGAGACTCTTCGAGGTTCACAGAAAGATGGACAATTCAATATTGAAGCATAATCTAATCGGCATGGATGTTGGTAATGTCTGTCTTTAACTGAATTTCAGTTTTGAAAAAAATCCCTCCGCTGTTGTTCTCACTTCTCTTAGTATTGTATTACTCTAGATCATACCACCTATGCATGCAGGAGAAGAGATTTATGTAAGGAGAGATGTTAAAGTACGAGCTTTTAGGACTTATCATGTCATACCAAGCCAGGTTAGGCTAAAATGCTTCATACTTTCTCTTCTCACTTTTCTTAGAAATGCTTTCCCTGCCTTAAGGTAACTGAATCTTTCTCAATAACTTACAGGGTTATGTAGTTTACTCAGTGAAAGAGAAACTTAAGCAGGAGTATTTGGGCCTTCCTGGGAATGAGATCAGGGATCTCAAGCTATCTGGCGTGGAGGTCAGTTTCCCAATTTGATTGTTAGAATCACGCTCTTTGGAAGGATGTCCTTTCTCTTTTTACTTGCAGGCTCACTGTCGAACTTGTTGTCTTTAATTAGAAGCAATTGCTGATCTCGTCTACGTTCGGAAACGACATAGCTACGCAAGATAACACTGCCTTTTCCTAGAAATTTATGACCAATTTATTCTTCTCTCCTTTTATTTTTACCATATTACTTTTGTATTTCCTTATAAAACTACTTAAGGCTCTTACCTCTTCATGCATTTTCTGTTAAAAATACTAGATAATGAATGTAAAACACATATCTGATATTATTTTTTTTTTCTGTTAAGTGTTTAATTTACTGGTTGTGTGATTATTTTTGGTAACATTCCCATTGGCTTCGGATGAATTGCCTGCCCAAGTTCAATTATCGGCCAGAAAGAAATATCACGGACTGAAATGCTTTCAGATAAAAGCTGCTCGCCTTGTGGGTTATAAGTTAATGCTGGAATTAATCATCATAATTAAGCATTTTGTCTATGGACAGAGAAAATGGCACCTTGTGTTTTTAATTCCCTTTTGGATTTGTATTACTCCATTGGCTGCTTACATTCACTATGGCTTGACAATAATTGTTGTTTTTATTTCATCATCTCCTGTTTAACTGCTTTGTTATTTCAAGTCTGCTTCATTCTTGCTTTGACAGATCACATACACCACAACGGCACCCGAAGTTGCTTTTACTGGAGATACCACTTCTGATTTTATACATGATGAAAATAATGCTGATGTTTTGAGGGCAAAGATTCTTATTATGGAGGTAAAGTTCCCTTGTCACCCTCTTTTACCAAAAAGTCGAGGAAAGCTAAGGTTGTCGAGTTCGAGTACAACGTGAATCAATCTACCCTTGTGTGATTCTTGTTGAAGCTGACTCTACAGCTTAGTTCTTAACAAGTTAGTTTTTGCCTGGAGTTCACTCCCAGAAATATAGCCATCCCTGGCATTATCCCCACGTCTCTAACGTGGAAACATGGGGTCAAAAAGTGTTTTTTCTTCTTCACCTATAGTATGTGCGTGGTGCCTGATCTGCTTGCACATAGATGAACTTCCTTTCACTAATTGGAAACAAAGGAAAGATTTAAGCTGGAAGGAACTTTAAGAATAGTCACTGGCTATTATTCTGAATTTTCTGTGATTGGAACTTGTATTAGGTAGCAAAGCATGCATATGGACATTCCCGGAGAAGGATGTTAAAGATAATGACTACTAGATTTGCATATGTTTAGTTAAAATTGGTTTAAATTTAACATTTGCTTAAGCAGGTTGACTACGAAACATAACACGGTGTGCGATCACTCATATGGATAGGCTTCAGTCTCTCCAATGAAGACATTGCAACAAGAAACAACCATAGCCATGTGGTCTCTGTTTCTTATTTTGAAATTTGAATTTGTTAAGAGGCTGCACACTTGAGTTTTATTCACAATATTAAGGGTTCATTTTGTCTCTGTTCTGTCACTTTTTTTTTTATCATCGATCTCGTTTCTACAATCAATGACTGAGCAGGTGCAGTTATGTTTACACCCCTGTGTTTGCATGTAGTCTTCTTTTGTAAGAAGAACAACCTAAAATAGGTCATTCGAAGAAGGGTAACATCAACTTACAATTAACATGAATCAGATTTTGATTGCGTTTACTTAAAACATGCATATGCAAAATTTCAGTATACACAACCAATAATAGAAAAAGTAAATACTACTCTAGTTTTGAGTGTTTGACGAGGGGTAAGAGAACTTTGAGTAGCATAAGCTACCCTGCATGCATACGGCTTTGGATGTAAGCTGTGTTTTTGCACTGAAGTGATAGTAATCCAGTCCTAGTAATTCATTTAGAGTGTTTGAAGACAAAACAAATGGAAGTGATAAATCTCATTTCTTGTGCCTAATTAGCTGCCAGAGTGAGTGTGTATGAGGGACGACATTTTTAAGCTTCCAGGAAGAAGTGCTGTGCTTAATGGGGTATGATTTGACATCCATTTTGCTACATCTACAGTCAGAATAAGGTCGTTGTACCATACGTGATATTTATTATCTAGGTTTTCACGTAGAGGAAATTTGATATGCTATTGCTTATTATCTTATCATGTTTTGGTTTTCATTTAATTGTTTTCACTACTACTATTTCATCATGCAGAGCACCTTTGTTGATGACAAGGTGACAGTAGAACATGCCAAGGAGTATGGGCATACTCATCTCTCCGAGGTAAGCTTCCAAGATCTAGTGTGATTTCTCCTAAACTAACATTGCGTTTTTGGTGGTGCCGCCTGATCTCCCTACCTCTATTTGGTTGAATTTGGGGGAACCCAGATTGTTGGCTATGCAGATAGGTTTGCAAACAAAGCTATTCTTTTGATTCACTTTTCAGCTAGACATAGACGAGAGGTACAACATCTCTTTATTTTTAGTTGGCTTCACATTTCGATGTTCGGTCTTGTTGACAAGTGCCTTTAGGTCATTGGTTAATTAGGTGTACTATACATTGTGGAGTTTGTGTTTTCAAGGACATTGTAAATGAGAGGGTGCATACGCATCAAAAGGCATCATTTCCATGCTTTTTAGCAGAATGCACTTTTTATTTGTGCTTGTGTTGATTTGATCATACATCTTACTCTAGTTAGTAGTTAATAGAGGAATGACATGCAGGCATTAAATATTTTTATGTTGAGTTTACATGTGACTAGTTGTGATGGCTCCTTCAACCTTTTTATCCACAGAAAGATAAAATTTAAACTTGCAATTCTCACTTGATAGGAAATCGAAGCGGCTATCTCTGCATTGGGTCCACCTTTAGCTGGTCGAGTTTTTGCAATGACAGAAGGTTTCTGAATGGGAATAGCTTATTAGATCATATGTAGTGAAAAATGGAGCATTTCTGGTACTTTTATAGTTCATGATGTTCTTTGGTGGTCATTGACAACTTTGAACATTCCGTGAAATATTGGACGATTTAGTTTCAACAAGTCGTTTTTTATGGGCTCCTAATCATGGTAATAAATATTTCCCTTGATTTTGCATTGTCTTTTTGATGATGTTGAGTGTAAGACTGCAGTGTAACATTTATATAAGTAAACGTTCTGTGCCTAGGGCAATGTCAAGCACCCCGGTCTTTAGGAACTATTTTCAAGGGTTAGTTGTTTCTCCACCGATGGCTAAGTAGACGGACATGATGAGCACATGTTCAACAAGGAACGAGTTTTCTCCAACATGTCGTTGATTTGTAGTCGTCTTAGGGATTGTTGAGAAATGCAGTTCCATTCCTCGGGTGAGAGACGTGCAAACTTTTCTCTTACGAGTAAACAGTGTTTCTCGTGAACTGGTAAATTCTCACTTTTTAGTATCTCATAATTCCCTCCAAGGCAGCATTTTCAGTTTTTTGGGGTACTATCTTCTTGCATAGAATGCAATGATTTCTTTTTCTTCGGGAGGGTGTATCTAAATCCTGATGAACATGGATATTTCATGCATTTTTCATTGGGTCTGACTGTTGAGCGATTGAATGTTTTTGAGTTGAAGTTCAAACTCGAAAGCACAATCAAGCTCAAAAAGGGTATCTTGATTGGACAAAACGTGAGTTGAAAATTACAAAATCTAAGTACAATCTTGCTAAAAAAGGTCAAACTTGATTTTGATGCGGGAGCATCAACTGAAATCTTCCGATGATTACATTGTAATGCCAACTCAAGTTTAATCAATCAAACCAACTTATCAATCATGGAAGCACATAGCAAATGCGTCCTCAACATGATCCAATTCGTCCTTAACACGATCCAATGGGTCCGGGTACTCCAGATAATATTTACTTATGGTTGGTGGCTCAAATGCTAGGTTGAAGAGGCTATTAGTGTGTTCCCCTTGTTTAGTGTGCTCAGTTTGTCTTTTTGTGTCTTCAATGCTTTATTGTGCTCAGTTTGTCTTTTTACATTAAAGAGTTTTTATTGAAATGTTGAGAGAATGGGAGCTAGATTTCATTACTATGTTGAAGTTTAAGAAGCTAGAGTGTGCTAGCTTTGACTTCTTCTCTTTGATGCAAGGTTGGAATGTCAAAGAGTCTATCAAAAATGTCACTTAGGCTTCATTACTAGGCTGAAATGTCAGAATGTAGAGTGTGCTGATATTTATTATCAAAGTCTTAGTACAATGTCTTTGTTTGGCTACAAATAGAGATGTAATTTCGTGTGGAAAGTAGATCTAATTTGCAATAAATTAGATTTCCTCTTGAAGTGAGCAATTTCCTTCAAAATTCGATTCTTTATTCATTTGTACCTTGTTGGTGAGCCTTAAGTTATTTATCCTTGACTGGTGGATTGTTCCTTTGGACCTTGGTGGTGAGTTTCTTGTATTCCAACTTCATTTTTGTTTATAATACACCTCCATTTAGCCACAATTTCACAATTTCAGCAAGTTCCAATTTTAATGGAAAGCAACAGCACATTCCATCATATACATCCCATCCATAAACTCCATCCTTCAGACACTAGTTCAAAAAAACAAATTTCTTATCCCTTCCTTCCCATCACTCATTAGATTTGATAAATGAATCAGGCTCGAGCGGGTAAGCATTTGGAACCAAAGTCGAGCATAAAAAAGACGATATCTGATTAAGCTTAACTCTGAGTACAATACAGTGAGTTTTTAGTCAAAATCTAATGTTCGAGCAATATCCGTGCTTCACTAGATCGGCCTTGATAATGCTTGTAGCTGCAGCTATTGGAATTTTTGGCCATTTCTAACAGCAGAGGTTAGCAGGAGGAGAGCATTAGGTGTTCCTACAAAAGCTTGATTTCAAGTAAAAAGGGAAATGCCTGCAAATTTTGCAGCACAGACCGAAGCACCTCACCCTTTCGTAAAACTCAGCACATTGTACAGCCATGACTGGGCCACCTACATGTAGATCTCAATGGTGGAAGAATAAGACATGTTTAAAAGGCTCCGTTCGTTTGGAGGAAAATATTTTTCCGAAAGTCATTTTTCTGAAAAATATTTTCCTAGAACATAATTTTCCGGTGTTCGGCGACTAATATGAAAAAGTTTCGGAAAATATTTTTCGGCGGCGGCCGGGAGGGGGGGCCAGTGGCGGCAACCGGAGGGGAGAAGGAGGAGTTTGGCAAAAAATGATTTCCACTTTTCAGAAGCGGAAATCATTTTCTGCCAATTTAGTCATGTTTTCCCTCATTGAGGGGAAAGTGTTTTCCGCCCCCGAACACCGGAAAATCCGGAAAATGTTTTCCTGGAAATCATTTTCCGCCAAATGAACATAGCCTAAGTGCATGGACAATATGTTCCAATTTAGCAGGTGATAATGTGAATAGCAGCTTCTTTATTAAAAAAACAACACAGAGAGTGGTCCGGTCATGTGTAGTGTAGTGGATTGGATGGAGAATTCATTGTGATGATATTAGGAAAAAGTATCAAAAAAGTCCTAAACTTTTTGCATTGATGTCAATTTAGTCCTAAACCTTTTTTTTATGCTAATTTAGTACTAAACCTTTTACACTGGTGCCAATTTAGTCTTAAACATTTTGCACTGGTGCCAATTCAATCATAAACCTTTTTTTGTATCAATTCAGTTCTAAACCTTTTGCATTTATGCTAATTCAGTCATAAACCTTTTCCATTTGTACCAATTGCGTTTTTCGACACGTGAATAGCTACTAGCTGGAATGATTGAATTGGCATCAATGTAAAAGGTTTAGGACTGAATTGGCACAAATGCAAAAGGTTTAGGACTGAATTGACACCAATGCAAAAGGTTTAGTATTGCATTGGCGCAAAAAAAAGGTTTAGGATTAAATTGACACAAATACAAAAGGTTTATGACTGAATTGGCACAAAAAAAAAGATTTAGGACTAAATTAGCACCAATGCAAAAGGGTTAGGACTTTTTTGACATTTTTCTCGAGGGAAAAAACTACCAAAAACCCCAAACTTTGCCCCGTGTGACACATTTACCCTGAACTTTTTTTTGTGACATCAAAAACCCCAAACTTTCTTATTTGTGACACATTTACCCCAATGTACATTATCCATGGGCATTTTCGTCTTTCCCGCCTTTTATTTTCTTTTTTACTTTTTTTTTTCCTTCCGCACGGGGTTGCCCTCGCCGACGAGGTCTCCGGCGACCTCGCCCCGCCTAGGAGAGGGCTGCCCTCGCCGGCGTCGGGCGAGCCTCACTCGACGCCGGCGAGGCTTAACCTCGCCTGGATCCGGCGAGGCTCACCCTCGCCTGGATCTGGCGAGGGCGAGCCTCGCCGACGTCGGGTGAGGCTTGCCCTCGCCTGGGCTGGGGAGGGCGAGCCTCGCCGGCGTCGGGCGAGCCTCGCCCTCGCCTGGGCTGGGGAGGGTGAGCCTCGCCCGACGTTGGCAAGGCTCGCCCTCGCCAGATTCAGGCGAGGGCGAGCCTCACCGGCGTTGGGCAAGCCTCGCCCTCCCCAGCCCAGGCGAGGGCGAGGCTCGCCCGACGCTGGCGAGGCTCACCCTCGCCAGATCCAGGCGAGGGCGAGCCTCACCGGCGTCGGGCGAGGCTCGCCCTCCCCAACCCAGGCGAGGGTGAGGCTCGCCCTCGCCAGATCCAGGCGGGGGCGAGCCTCGCCGGCGTCGGGCGAGGCTCGCCCTCCCCAGCCCAGGCGAGGGCAAGCCTCGCCCGACGCCGGTGAGGCTCACCCTTGCCGGATCTGGCGAGGGCGAGCCTCACCGACGTCAAGTGAGGCTCACCCTCGCTTGCCCAGGCGAGGGCGGCCCTCGCCCAACGCCGGCGAGGGCAACCCTCGCCTGGGCGGGGCGAGGGTCCCTTGCCGGCGAGGGCAGCCCCCCTGAAAAGGAAAAAAAAGTAAAAAAGAAAAGAAAAAGCGGAAAAGACGAAAATGCCTATGGATAATGTACATTGGGGTAAATGTGTCACAAATAAGAAAGTTTGGGGTTTTTGGTGTCACAAAAAAAAGTTCGGGGTAAATGTGTCACACGGGGCAAAGTTTGGGGTTTTTGGTGGTTTTTTCCCTTTTCTCGATGATATTAATTAGTCAAATTACAATACTCATATGAGAGTAAGGCCACATGTACTGATTTCCCTTTTTTTTTGTTTATTTCTTATTTTTTATGATGAGCTATCTTAGAATACCAATTAGATGATTGAGTATATCCCATCACTTACCAATGGATTCATTGTTGGAAGAATGTTAGATAATTATGAAAAATAACAATTGTCGGGAATCTTGTTGGAAAAGACGAGAAAATAAAATCAATTGTTTGAAGCGTGCAAGCACTGTCCTTAAAGATAATTTCGTCTCTTGGAGTACAAAACTCAATGCGATAGGCTTTAGCTGCTATTCTCCCAAGATACAATACACCTTCTTCTATACTCCACACTGAATATTAGAAGGAACATGAACAACATTACGTGTATAACCAACAAAGAAAGGAAAGATATGTAAAGAGATAAAATAATATTCTGATTTTGATATATCGATATCACATTTCAATTATGTTCAAAGTAACTATTTATAAGTAGACGAAAGAGATAGCAGTTTGAAAACTATTATAAATCTATTGGTAATTAAAGAAGAATACGACTGCTATATAGCCATTATAAAATAGGGTTAATACCAGGAAAAATCCCAAATTGGTACACTTATAACAAATTTACTCAAAACTAATTTTTTGACTACCAAAAACTCCAAACAGATACACCTGTGATATATTTACCTCAAACTAATTTTTTTACTATTAAAAACCCTAAACTGGTACGTTTGTGAAAAATTTACCCTCAATTAAATTGGCTAGATTGACTCAATTGAAAAATCATGAAAATGTTGAGGACTCAATTTACAAAATTAAAAAGTTCATAACTGAATTGGCAAAAGTGTTATAGATTTAGGACTTTTTCGACAATTTTCCTAGGATTTTTGTCCTGCCCAAACAAACGGGCCTTGACTTTTCTTGGCTCAGCCCAATGCAGAAAAAAAAAATGCTTGGACCAATATTACTCGGATTAGTCCATGCTGGTTTGGGCTTCAGCCCAATTTTTTTGTTTTTTGAAAAAAATGTTATTCATTATGCAATTTCAAAACTCTAGCATACAATTATCAAACAACTAAAATAACTTCTATTTCGGCTCATTTGAAGTTTGAGAATTAATTAATTAATTTTGTAACTTTTATTATAGGTTTATAAATAATAATTTAATAACCTTTAAAATGTTTAATTTTACTTTTTCTATATATTCTATATTTTCTTTAAAAGATTTTGCAACAGACTAGGCCAATTTAGGATCGAGCACATTTGGCCCAAAAATTTGGCCTTCATGAGAATTCTAAAACCCGCATGAAGACTAGCTTGGTCTTACTGTGGCCTAAAAATTCGGGATGGCTCGATCCCAGTTATCGGGCCATCCTGGCATATTTTTCACTCCAACTGCAGATAAACGATTCATCAAGATACGAAAAGCATATAACTTATGGTTCATGCATTTGCATGGTTTTTTTAATCACTATGCCGGATTAAAGAATTTCAACTTACTGTTGGTGCGGTTATTTCTTGTTTTCAAGGGCTAGTCAATTAAAAAGGAATTTTAAGATAACAACAACGAATATTTTCATTCATATAAATGGCTTTCCATTAAAATTGCAATAGGACCAACCCATGTGTAACACGTGTTCCAAATAGTAGTTATTTCTAAAATACATCGTAGAAAATGTGTCGAAGTGTACTTGAATGGTTAGAGTATGAGATAGTAGAGAGAGAAGGGTATTTGATTGGTAAGAAAAGAAAGATATTAGAGAGACAACTATCTGATTGGTCATAGGAGAAAGTTATTTTGTGTAATAATAGAGAGAAAGCTGTTTGATTGGTCAAAAGGAAACACCTTCCCGAGCTCACTGCCTCGCACCACTAGCATTGAAGAATGGCCTTAAGTCTTAGCTTAGGTCAATCAGTTCCTTGGAAGGAATTTCCCAGGATCAGTACTCCTTTAACGAGCCCTTAAGCAAGTGCGAGAATCCGAAGCTTTTAACTAAAACACGTTGAATGAGTACAAATTTGACAACAAAGCTACTGTAAACACCATTGAAATCGGAGGCAGAGTACTTATTCATTAAAACTCCCAAATTTAGAATTAGATAGGAGATAAAAGCTCCTATATCTAATGTTGGGAGAGCAAAACTCTTAGATCTAAATTTAGATTGGGAGAGTAGGGAAAGAAACGAGAACAAAATAAAACGAAGAAAAGCTGATATACAAGAGAGGGAGGAAAAATTTTATATTCCTTTGAGAAGGGTATTTGATTGGTAAGAAAAGAAAGATATCAGAGAGACAACTGTCTGATTGGTCATAGGAGAGAGTCATTTTGCGTAATAATAGAGAGAAAACTATTTAATTGGTCAAAAGGAAAAGGATATCTTGGGTGATGGAGCAGAGTTCGAAACACCCCCTCCTGGAAACACCCATGCATTTTAATATAATTGGGTATGTGCGTGTATATAATGGAATATATATGAAATCGAATGTGTGCCAAGACTTTATACAAAACAATATAATTATTTTGTCTAATTAACACTTGAAGGATTAACAAAAAGAAAGTATGCACCAGAACAAAATACTGCATTATTGCATGGGTAATGTGGAATTGAGTACATTAATCTCCAAATTTGTGAGCCTCTGGTTTCTCTAATTAGGGCTAACAAATCTGCACATGCGTTGCATAAATATATATATATATATATATATATATATATATATGCAAGAAACTGACATTTAAAGCATTAAACGAAATTATTTTATCATGAAAAGTTCGCATCATTGAATAATTGAAAGGAATTACACTATTCAAAGAAATTGTACGAATATATGTGGAAAGAGAAAAATATTTTAAGATTTGAAAATTTTTCAGGAGAGTTGTCGTAGGATAGAAGATATCCAAATTTTAATAGCAATGTGAGGGATCAAATAATATGCATTTACGCACTTATCCATGCACACAATGCTTTGTAGAAAAGTAAATAAAAATACTTTAGAGAAGAAAAAAAAACCATTTAAATTTTAAAGAGTAAGATTATTAAATAAATGATTGCTCCACAGTTCCACACCGGATAATATTTAGCAACGAAGGAAGGACACGAGTCATAACATATCTTACCATCTTCATACTTTCCTTGATTCTTGGCATCAGAGTCCCTATATTTTCGACATGCTATTTATCCTTTTGTGCTACTCATGACTATCGCTACTAATGCTTACCTTGTAGACTATTGCTAATAAGATTCTTCTTTGGAAAAAAAAAGAAGAAGGGAAAATAATTGAACCCCTTTGATAATGGAGGCCCGGTGTGTGCTCCATTTAATTGCCAATTTATACCACAGTTGTATTGATTAGAGCTGTATTATCTTAATCAAAAAGCTTTGGTTAAATTCTACCAATGTATTTTTATGCCAAATATTTCACAAGCAGAAAATAAGAAAATCTGTCGAGGAGTAGCATTTTGTCTTGTGATAGAGCTTAAAAACCCCAAACAACTATGTTTCACTGACTATATATGAAGTCATAGAGTTCGAGTCAGGAAGAATAAATAACATACTATTGACACCAAATAATAATTCGGTCATCGATAAGCACATGCCTAGCACGAGAATGAGAACGAATGCAAGAATAGCACATGAATATGGACAATCACTTGCATGGCGCATGAGTGTCACTACGCATGCACTAGCTTATTGACAAACAGAGAGATCAACATGTGGTAATCAACATTGGTACTCGTGAATGTCATGTATTCAGTTATCGAAATGCGATTACGGATAGTTGGAACCCACTGATGTGAGCATCGGTGGTGAAGGATTATTGGAAGGACATTGAAATGCCGTTTTGAAACTTAAGACCATCAAGATAGTTGAGGTCAATGAGGGAACAGTTATTATTTGAAAGCACAATAGTAGGACAACCATCATTACAAGAAAAGATGATCATGAAGCAGTTCGCATACGACAAGGGCAACCATTTGAGAACATGGGTGCGAAACCTGTGAAGATATAGGAACATGGAGGCGATCGACATAAATTACTTGGTGAAATGCAACCGCCGGAAATCATCGTCAAGTAGTTACTTCAAAACCATTATAAATACCACCAATCGTCCATTAGTCGGGTCCCCGTGCACAAATCAAACAAAACTTTATCTTTCAATTATAATTAGCTTTCCTGTACCATACTTTAGATTTCCCCCAACCGTAGTTTTCAGAGTTGCATCGTCAATCAAATTTTAGCTTGTATCTTTATCCTGGGTGTTATGTCATTGATTGAATTCCGGTGCAATATCATAGTGTATTCAAGCTTTTTCGTCGATTAAATTCTGGGAGAGTTTGTTTACATTTGTAATTACTATACTTTCTTGGTCTTGTCATCAATTAAATTCTAGCTCGATTAACGTTCATATAGTTCTGTCCGAAGTGAAATCGTTGATTTTCTAATATGCTTGGATATATCCTATTCGGAATCGCCAAAGGACATGTTCCCTCTATTTAAAAACCAAAAAATGACTTTCAGTGAAAGATATTTTATCATGGAAGTAATTTCGGCGAAACACATACATATGAGAGAGATTGAAGAAGAACATTGGAGGAATTGTGATTGTATTACTGTAAATGTTGCATATGCACATAAGCATATCTATAGTACAAGAAAAATGAAAATAGGAAAAAATATACAAGATAACGTTTTCCTATTTTACTATCCAATGTCACAAATTGATTGAATCAATTAGTCCGTAATCTATGGAATCGGAATTAGAATCAGAATCGATCAAATCCTTTCTTCAACACTTCCTCTCAAGCTGACGGCTTTTATATCTCAAAATCACTTAGCTTGCTTAGTAAATATGTATGTTTTCTTTGACACAGTGGTTTGGTGAAAATAGATATGTAGGTCGTTCCACATTTCTTATCCCTCTTGTCATAACTATCCCTTCTTGAATTTTATCTCAAGTAAAATGATAATCGATTTCTATATGTTTTGTTCTTTCATGAGAGACTAGATTTGCAGCTAGTTTGAGTGTGACATCATGTCACAAAACAGTTTGCTTTGTCCTTCAACTTGTACAACAAGGTCCAAAAGTAAACCCCATATCCAAACTATTTCACAAACGATCTTTGTCATAACTTAATATTCTGACTCAGCTAACGATAATGAGACGATTGACTGTTTCTTTGTCTTCCATGAAATCAAGGATCTTCCCAATTTAATACAAAAACCAATGATAGATCTCCGGTTATGGGGCAAGTAGTATAATCCGTATCGCAATAAGCTGTCATCTTCATGCCGCAATCACAAAATAAATGGATCCCAAGTCCTATGCATCCCTTTAAATATTTTGCAACCATCAATGCTGCATTCATATAGGATTGCTTCGGGTTATGTATATAATGATTGACTATCTGCACTACATAATATATATCAAGTCTGGTCAAGGTGAGATAGATCAATTCTCCAACAAGCCGCTAATATCCTGATGGATCCTTAAGCAATGAATCTTCATTAGATGATGATGAACTCGCATCATATTCAAGCATCATCAATTTGACATTTTGTTCAATTAGGATAACATATGGCTTGCATCCTGACTGTCTACTTCGAAAATGATTTCCAAAATGAATTTCTGCTAGCTGAGATAGATTCCCTTGTCAGACCAAGCTATCTCAATACTAAGGAAATATTTGAGAGGTTCCAAATCTTTGATGTGGAAAGTAGAGTGCAGAAATTCTTTAAATTTTCCGACAGCGAAATCATCATTTCCCATAATAAATATATCATCAACATATATCAATAAATAGATTAAGAAAGTTCTTTTAGTCCATGTAAATAGGGCATAGTCATATTTGGAGTGTTGAAACCTGCATTTGTGAGAGCAGTGATAAATTTGACAATACCATTACCGAGAAGCCTACTTAAGCTAATATAGGGATTTACGAAGATGACATACCGAAACTCCCCTAAGGAAGTACCTTAAGTCCATGTAAATAGTGCATAGTCATATTTGGAGCGCTGAAAACCTGCATTTGTGATAGCAGTGAAAAATTTGACAATACCATTACCAAGAAGCCTACTTAAGCCAATATAGGGATTTACGGAGATGACATAACCAAGACTCCCCCTATCTTTGTAAACGTGCAGAAAATCCATATAGATTTTTTCGTCTATATTGCCATGGAGAAAAACATTATGGACATCCATTTGATGCAGTTACCAATTGCAAAATGCGGCAATTGATATTAAGGAATGAACAGTTACCTTCTTGGCGACTAGGGAAAAAGTCTCATGATAACCAAAACCTTCCTGTTGCGTGAATCCCTTAGCAACTAATCGAGCCTTGTAGTGTACAACGGAATTGTCTGCCTTGTACTTGATTTTGCATACACATTTGTAGCCAATCAGCTTTCTCTGTAAAGTAAGGAAACAGTGTCCCAAGTATGATTCTCTATGAGGGCATTTTATTTAGCCTCTATAGCCTGTTGGCAACATAGGTCACACATGTGCTATGGTTATAGTTCCTCAGATATGCAGCTAATACAATACATATGCCATGGTCATAGTTCCTCGGATATGCAATTAATACAATACATGTGCTATGGTCATAGTTGACTAAATGAAACATAACAGGATACATGATAATGTGTACCTGGAGAATCCAATGTAGGACATAAGTAATCTTTGGTCCATGTAGTGGGTGAACATGACGTCCACAGTGTCGAGGTTGCTAGTAATTGTTTGTTTGGGAACATATGAAGAAGATCCATTAATAAACGATTGTGCAGAAGCCTTTGATAAAGTAGGCAAACGGTTCTCCTCAAGTGATGATACTGGAGACTCAATGCCTTGATTCGAGGAATCGAGACTGATGGGCACATATGTTATGGGATTTGGTGCAATGAAGACATATTGTGGAGTCACGGATAAATCTACTTCTTATAAAAACTGATGGCGATATGATGTTGAGACAGGCGATTGAGATGAAGATGTCATTTCTTGGAATGGGAACATATCTTCGTGAAAAACAACATTTCGACTTACAAAGAATCGACCTGTAGATATCTCCATAACTTGGTAGCCTTTTTGTAGAGAAGGATATCCTATGAAAATAAATTGAAAGGCTTGGGGATTCATTTTATCCCGAGGGCCCAAAGTCGTCACATAACACAAATAGCCAAAAACTCTTAGGTGGTCATTCTCCGCCTGATTCCCAAAGAGTATCTCAAAAGAAGTTTGTCCTTCAAGGATCTAAGTTGGTGTGTGATTGATTAAATAGGTTGCTATCGCCACACAATCTTCCCAAAATATTTCAAGAATAGAAGCTTGGTACTTAATTGCTTGAGCTACTTCTAAGAGATGTTGATGTTTGTGCTTAACAATCCAATTTTGTTGGGTAGTGTAAGTGCAAGGGCTTTCATTAAGTATCTCATGAGAGGATAGAAAAGACTTGCATTCAATAGTGAAAAACTCATGCCGAATTTGTTGGACAGATTTATCAAATTGATTTTTAATTAGGAAGAAGAAATTCGACAGATGGGAAAAAATTTTACCCTTGGATTGCATGAGGAAAACTCAAGTGGTGTGGGTATAATCATCTATAATAGTGAGGAAGAAATGAGATCCATTGTGATGTGGAAAATGATTGGGACCCTAAATATCCACATGAATTAAGGAAAATATACTAGTAGCTTGAGATGTACTAATTGGGAATGTTGCTCGTGATTGCTTTGCTAAAGGGCAAATTGGACATTTGGGAAGAGGAAAATGAGCACTATGACCCAAACTCTGATAAGAAAAGTTTTATTACTAGTAGTGGCATTACGTGAAATGCTTTTATTTAATGAAGATAAATTAAAGTCTTTCAAAAAGCTGATTAAAAAACTAGTCCTTGTGCAACATTATTCAAGTCTATTAGTTTGCCAGTTGAATGTCTTGAAAGAAGCAATTTTGGGAATTGAATATGACATGACAAGAATTGTTCTCATGGGCCTTAGAAACAGATATAAAATTGAACTCGAATTCAGGAATATAGAGGGCATTCTTGAGGATAATATTTGGGCTAAGATGAATAGTGCCAACATTTGTGACATAGTGACGTTCCCATTTGGAAGACATGCTGACACGGAAGAGTGAAGTTTTTTGTGAACATGAGAAAAGAATTCTTCATTATATATTATGTGGTCATTGACACTTGAATCAATTATCTATGGATCAATTGAAATATAATTTGTCTTGCAAAAAGAAGTACTTGAAAAACTCGTTGCCTTGTCGATAGTCCTTAATTGACTCACAGCCTTCATAATATTTTGGTACTGATATTGGGTAATTGTCTGATTTGCCCTTTTAGTCCCTTGTGCTGAAACGTGATGAGCAAAAAAGTCTTTCTCGCTTGTTTTTATTTTATCATTTAACTTTCTTTGTAATTTTTAGTATGTATCAATAGTATGATATGGGCACTTGCAATATTCACAAAATTTATCTTTTGTTTTAAAACTTTGCCCACCTCCTCTCTATGATGACATGGCACTTCGTGGACCGTTGGATGGTTTAAAGGCTGGTGTTGACATGGCATGATATGAGCCATTAGATTTGGCCGCATGGATGGACAAATAATGCCCTTGGATCCTTGCTTCTGATATGGGCTGTCCATCTGAAACTTTTTAGGGTTTCCTTCCTCTTCCCGACGAGGAGCAGTCGCCGCATGGTGTGGCCCGAGAGCTGCAAAGGTTCGCCGAAGCGTCAAGTGTTGCGCTCTATCCCACTTGCACATACTTAGTCGTGGCCAGATGTTGGTTTTTTTCTTGGATGGCCAAGCGGTGAGACGGATTCCATGGCGAGGATCTCCAACCGGAAAGGTGAGTAGCTCTCATTCAAGATTAGGAGAAATTGAGTCACTTTCTCCCTGTCTTTGATGGCTTGGTATTGTCTGAGAGTTGCCTCGGGTCCCTTGAGTTGTTCCTTGGCCCCCTCGACCCACTCTATACTGCCTCGAGTCGGTAGAAGCAAGCGGTGACCGAGAGTTTCACTTGCTTCAATTCCAACAAGGCTTGGGTGAACAAGAAGATCTTGGCTTGGTCAAGCTTCCCAAACATATCGCGAATGTTCTCCCCCATGGTCTTTGAGTCTTCAGTTGGGGTAAAGTCCTGTTGCGACCTTGGGAGCTACATTGTTCCTGATCCACGTGTGAACGAGTTGGTTGCACTTGCATTCGGTCGTCGTTCGGAAAGGCTACAGTTATGTTGAGAAAACTGCCTTTGTCCTTTGTCACTAGAGCTCGTCGGAAATCTAGACCCCGAGTGCTATAATTGTCTGGTCCGGTGAATTGCAAGCTGATGAGTCGTAGCTCCTATCTGTCGGTCAGCGATGTATAGAGTGGGTTGCCGGGCTCCGGGCGACTGCTAGTGGTTGGAACGGGATACAGCATGAAATCGGGTTGAAAACCTAGGTAAAGATTCTTACCTAAACCCATCGGAGTCAATTCGGATCTATGACCCAGAGGCGATCAGCTTGACCCACCATTCGAGTTGGTCCCAGGAACAAAGGGAACCTGCCCACCTCCATTCCACTGGGCTCTAAGGCCCAGGGCTGCTTCTTCTCCAGATGAACTGTGTTGGAACCCCGTCTGAAATGGCCTCGCGGCCATTGGCCCTGAACCGAAAACCAATGGATCGGTGGCTATTGAGCCGGGCCGAGATATTGAACCGGAACAGGAACGTTAGGGTATTGGGCGGGAGGCTGCTCCTCTTGAGTTTGAGCAATTTGATTCGCAGTCTGATTTCAAGTTGAATTGGAAGATTCCTCTAACGTAGGTATATCCCGATCATGGTTTTCATCGAAACTTGAATTTTGGTTCTTCGGCATGATATTGTTGACAAATAGATATGTGGATTCCCATCCGGAGTACTGACTTTGTTTTGCAGACTATCGTTTGCAACAACAAATTAGAAAACCAACCGTAGCCAATCCAGAAGACTTTGCAGAAGCTAAGCCATGAAAGATGGCTCTAATACAATGAAAGAAATTGAAGAAGAATATTGGAGGAATTGTGATTGTATTACTGTATATGTTGTACCTGTAATAAGCATATTTCTAGTACAAGAAAAATGTAAATAGGAAAAAATATACAAGATAACGTTTTCCTATTTTACTGTTTATGTATCCAATCTCACGGATTGATTGAATCAATTAGTCCATAATCTATTGAATCAGAATCAGAATCAAATTCAATCAAATCCTTTCTTCAACAACATATACTCGTGTGTCGGAATCAAACTCAATCATCAAAAAGAAAGTGAAGTTTTATTTAGTTGAATTCGAGTACAAAATATTGGCTTTCAAGTCTAGCAAACTTCAAGTATTAGGCCGGTATTCAAGCGTGGACTTGACCCTGGGGCGATTATACTTGTAGTGCCGCAGATATTGGATTTTGGACAATATGAACTCATTATGCCTTTGCTAACTGCAGAGCTGCGAAGGGGAGGGCTGGTAAGCATTCTGTAAACTTGATTAAGTAAAACAAAATGCCCAAATTGAAGACATACACACTCCCTCTTTTGTAAACTTCACATATCGTACAGCACCGTCTAGTGTCCGCATTAACATGTTAAAAAAACGACAATTGGGCTGTTTTTCACTCGGTGGTTGAAGACATGTTCTAGCCCTGATGCTTGCAGGTGTGGGTACAGTTTGTTCCAATCTAGTAGGTGATAATGTGAATAGCAACTTCTTTATGGCAACGCAAAAAAGGACAGAACGACAAGAGGTTTGGTCATATGTAGTGGATGAAGAATGTGTTCCCTGTGATGGATTCAATTAAGTATCACGATAAAGGGTTGACTTGGACCCCACCTAACACTTAGTGCCATCTCCATGGTACTATAATTGTAGGTAATTTCATTTCTGTGTAGAGAGGGAGAGAGACGTCAAAAAATTCATCGAATATTACTAATCAGAACATTATCGTTGCACTCATGTCACAATGTGACGATACGTATATCTCTAATAATGGGTAAGTTTTAAATTTTTGATGAAACTGTAATCTTCATTTTTTTTGTAATTCCACTTATTTGAGAAATTAGCAAATTTCACGAGAGCCCTCGAAATCCCAAATTATATCATTCATGACACATTTTTTCCAAATCTTTTTTTTTTATAACCCAGGGAACCCCCGCACGGCCGACAGCCGGAGAGTAAACCTGAGGGCGACACGTGCTAGCCACCACACACATGCCACCGGTTAAGTTACCCTGCAGCGCCCGAGATTCGAACACTCAACCATTTGCGAGAGGAAGAGTGCGCGCTCCAGCAGCGCCACCCAGGCGGGTGGTTTCCAAATCTTTTTTGTAATAACAAAAACTCAAAATTATGCTCATTGTGACACATTTAATCCAAACTTTTTTTGTGACAAAAAAAATCCCAAACTATGCACTTTGTGACATATTTACTCTCCGTTACAAATCCATCCAAATCACTGTTCATCGTCTTCTCCAAAAAAAAGCACTTTTCATCGTCTTCGAAGTTACTGTTCATCGCCTTCCCGCTTGGCCGAAGCTCTTCCGGAGCTCATCCGTCGCTGCCAATTGCTGCTTGGACCTCCGGGAGCTTTGTCGTAGTTGCCGACTGTGGCGGCCGCTTGAGCTCGAAGCTTGGCCATGCCCGCTCCGCTCGTGCTCGAAGCTTGGCCATGGCGGCCGCTCGAGCTCGAAGAGCTGAGGATGCTGGCATAGATCTGAAGTTCAGTTTGTTGAATATATGTCTCGAGTTTAAGCCCGAAGCGAAAATCTAAATATTTTGAATTGGATATTTTGCGGACGTCCGAAATCGAGCAAAAGAAATATTGGAAATTTGCTTTCCTAATATGCAAGAGTTGGCAGCAAAACAAAAAGAAATTAAAAACTCACATATTCACTTTCTTGATTCACGTTGATGTCATTGGTCAAGAAAAGGAAAGTGAAGGTGGACTTCTTTTGTTGACCAACATGGGACTTCCTGATATATATGTTCAGGGTCAGGGGATGCTTTTAGCGAAGAAGTATTGAAGCGCCGAAATAGAGTGCTTGGCAGAGAGTTTCGTGGGTCTTTCTTCGGCAAATTACGTTCAAGAGCTCAAGTGTTCGTAGCGATTAAATCTTGTGTTAAGATTTGTGTATAATTCTTTTGCGAGATTGAGATATTATTTCGTGAGGAATTGTGGGGCTAAACACTGCGTGAGTTATTGGGTGTAATTGGGGCTTGGGAAACACTTAGAGTGTTTGAGTGACTCGAGTGTGGTTGTAATCTCCGTTGTATCGCTTGATCTATAGTGGAATTCCGTGCTGCTCTCCCCGTGGACGTAGGTCGCTACGACCGAACCACGTAAATCTGGTGTCCGATTTATTTCCTTATTCTATCAATTTATTGTTCGATCGCTTGGCTTCCGCAACAATTGGTATCAGAGCTTGGCTTGGCTGAGTTGAAGTGAATCGATGGCGATAGAAGAAGGAAAAGTGAGAATCGATAGATTTGATGGGAAGGATTTTGGTTTCTGGAAGATGCAGATTGAGGATCAACTATATCAGATGAAACTGCACGTGCCTCTGTCTGGGGAGAAGCCAGAGACGATGAAGCAAGCTGATTGGGAATTGCTAGATAGACGAGCTTTGGGTGTTATTCGGCTGACGTTGGCTCGTAACGTTGCGTTTAATATCGTGAATGAGAAGACTACTGCGGGTTTGATGAAAGCCCTGTCGGACATGTACGAGAAGCCCTCTGCGATCAACAAAGTCTACTTGATGCGACGTCTGTTTAATTTAAAGATGAGCGAAGGTGCATCAGTTGCTGATCATATTAATGAATTCAATGTGATCGTTAGTCAATTGAGTTCAGTTGATATTGACTTTGAAGATGAGGTACGTGCTTTGATTCTATTATCCTCATTGCCTGATAGTTGGAATACTACTGTTACTGCTGTTAGTAATTCCTCTGGGTCAACAAGTTTGACGTTTGATGGTGTTCGAGATTTAATTCTGAGCGAAGACATCCGTAGAAGAGAATCTGGCGAACATGTATCTGCTGCTTTAGTAGGTGAAAATAGAGGAAGAACTGGTACACGTGCTAGCAGAAGTAATATGAACTCGAATAAACGAAGTCAGTCTAGAACTGGTGGTGTTGTCTGTTGGAGCTGTGGCAAGAGGGGGCATCTTCGAAGGGATTGCCTTAAGCTGAAGAACGAGAAGGGTAAAGGAATTAGAGTTGAATCTGCGGATGATATTGCAGCTATAGCTGATGGTAATTCGGATGATGCTGATTATGTCTTGTCTGTCACTAATAATTCGTCGTTTGGCGGATGGATTATGGATTCTGGTTGCTCTTTTCACGCTACACCAAATAGGAACTGGTTTACTACTTATCAGTGCACGGATAATAGCAAAGTGCAGTTGGGGAACAATTATGAATGCGATGTTATTGGTGTTGGTGATGTCAGAATCAGAATGCATGATGGTATCATGTGGACATTGACTGGAGTGAAGCATGTTCCTGAGTTGAAGAAAAATCTGATTTCCTTGAGTGCCCTAGATTCAGCTGGGTGTCGGTATTCTTCAGAATGTGGAGTTCTGAAAGTTGTTCGAGGTGCCTTGGTGATAATGAAAGGAATCAACCATAATGGCCTGTATGAGCTTCAAGGAGAGACAGTGACGGAATTCGCTGCGGAGACGTCGAATGCATCTGTTCGAGAGTATGAATTGTGGCATATGCGTTTGGGGCACATTAGCGAGAGAAGCCTGAAGGTTCTAAGTGAAAGAAATTTGCTATGTGGTTATGTGACTAATGAACTGAATGTATGCAGGTGCTGTAATTTAGATCAACGGCGGAAAGTGCAGTTTAGTACGGTTGTCAGAGAAACCACGGATATTGCAGAATTAATTCACTTGGATGTTCGCAGGTTGTCGCGATTTCCTTCGAGGAAGAGTGCCAGATTTATGTTAACAGTTGTTGATGACTACTCGAGGAAGACGTGGGTGTTTGTGCTTAGACACAAGTTTGATGCTGTTGTCAGGATCAAGCAGTTAAAAGTTTTGATCGAAAAGGAGACTGGTAAAACGATCAAGCAGGTGCGGATTGACAATAGTATGGATTTTTGCTCGGAGCTGTTAAACGAATTCTGCATGAAGGAAGGCATAGTGAGACACCGCACTAGTGTCAATGAACCACAACAAGTTGCAGAGTTGATGAGCAAAACATTACTAGAGACGGCCCATAAAATGCTCTCTAGTGCTGGTATGGCTAGAAGGTTTCTAGCGGATGCGCTTAGTACGGCGAGCTACCTGAAGAATAGATCCCCATCGACTGCGATTGAATATCGGACTCCCGAAGAAGTGTGGTCAGGTAACATTGCTGATTATTCTGTTCTTAGAATATTTGGTTGTCCATGTTATGTTCGAGTTAGTGATGGTATGCTCGATGGAAGGACAAGAAAGTGCATGTTCCTAGGTTATGCACAAGGTGAGCGGGGCTATAAGTTGTGGTGCCCGGAATTAAATTCACATATTATCAGCAGAGAAGTTATATTTGACGAGTCTCCAGTACTTCTGACTAGGAGTGTTAATAGCAGTGTTCACACGGATCTGAACGGTGTTCAGCTTGAGATGGAGTTGCAACCAGAAACTCCTGAGGTAGCGGGCACTAGCGAAATAATCGACACGGATGGTACTTGTAGCGAGGTGGAGCCTACTGAGCCAACGGTTGCTGTAACTGCTGATATTGACAAGGTGCGTATTCGGTCTCCTGATAGATACGGATGCAATGATGGTTTTGCTTTATCTGCAATTGAGGAGGTTGTGTCGGAAAATCCTTGTGGAGCGATTAAAGGTGCATGTGGAGTTGGTGTTATGATGAGGTCCACGGCTATGGCAAAGTTCAAGCGAGGCTTGGACTTGAAAGACATCTGTGGCGGTTGAGCCCATTGGGGCTGTGGGAGAGTAGTAGCGAAATTCGGATTCTATCAAAGCGATTATGATTTGGCTCAAACGTCGAGCCAAGGTGGAGATTGTTGAATATATGTCTCGAGTTTAAGCCCGAAGCGAAAATCTAAATATTTTGAATTGGATATTTTGCGGACGTCCGAAATCGAGCAAAAGAAATATTGGAAATTTGCTTTCCTAATATGCAAGAGTTGGCAGCAAAACAAAAAGAAATTAAAAACTCACATATTCACTTTCTTGATTCACGTTGATGTCATTGGTCAAGAAAAGGAAAGTGAAGGTGGACTTCTTTTGTTGACCAACATGGGACTTCCTGATATATATGTTCAGGGTCAGGGGATGCTTTTAGCGAAGAAGTATTGAAGCGCCGAAATAGAGTGCTTGGCAGAGAGTTTCGTGGGTCTTTCTTCGGCAAATTACGTTCAAGAGCTCAAGTGTTCGTAGCGATTAAATCTTGTGTTAAGATTTGTGTATAATTCTTTTGCGAGATTGAGATATTATTTCGTGAGGAATTGTGGGGCTAAACACTGCGTGAGTTATTGGGTGTAATTGGGGCTTGGGAAACACTTAGAGTGTTTGAGTGACTCGAGTATGGTTGTAATCTCCGTTGTATCGCTTGATCTATAGTGGAATTCCGTGCTGCTCTCCCCGTGGACGTAGGTCGCTACGACCGAACCACGTAAATCTGGTGTCCGATTTATTTCCTTATTCTATCAATTTATTGTTCGATCGCTTGGCTTCCGCAACAATTGGTATCAGAGCTTGGCTTGGCTGAGTTGAAGTGAATCGATGGCGATAGAAGAAGGAAAAGTGAGAATCGATAGATTTGATGGGAAGGATTTTGGTTTCTGGAAGATGCAGATTGAGGATCAACTATATCAGATGAAACTGCACGTGCCTCTGTCTGGGGAGAAGCCAGAGACGATGAAGCAAGCTGATTGGGAATTGCTAGATAGACGAGCTTTGGGTGTTATTCGGCTGACGTTGGCTCGTAACGTTGCGTTTAATATCGTGAATGAGAAGACTACTGCGGGTTTGATGAAAGCCCTGTCGGACATGTACGAGAAGCCCTCTGCGATCAACAAAGTCTACTTGATGCGACGTCTGTTTAATTTAAAGATGAGCGAAGGTGCATCAGTTGCTGATCATATTAATGAATTCAATGTGATCGTTAGTCAATTGAGTTCAGTTGATATTGACTTTGAAGATGAGGTACGTGCTTTGATTCTATTATCCTCATTGCCTGATAGTTGGAATACTACTGTTACTGCTGTTAGTAATTCCTCTGGGTCAACAAGTTTGACGTTTGATGGTGTTCGAGATTTAATTCTGAGCGAAGACATCCGTAGAAGAGAATCTGGCGAACATGTATCTGCTGCTTTAGTAGGTGAAAATAGAGGAAGAACTGGTACACGTGCTAGCAGAAGTAATATGAACTCGAATAGACGAAGTCAGTCTAGAACTGGTGGTGTTGTCTGTTGGAGCTGTGGCAAGAGGGGGCATCTTCGAAGGGATTGCCTTAAGCTGAAGAACGAGAAGGGTAAAGGAATTAGAGTTGAATCTGCGGATGATATTGCAGCTATAGCTGATGGTAATTCGGATGATGCTGATTATGTCTTGTCTGTCACTAATAATTCGTCGTTTGGCGGATGGATTATGGATTCTGGTTGCTCTTTTCACGCTACACCAAATAGGAACTGGTTTACTACTTATCAGTGCACGGATAATAGCAAAGTGCAGTTGGGGAACAATTATGAATGCGATGTTATTGGTGTTGGTGATGTCAGAATCAGAATGCATGATGGTATCATGTGGACATTGACTGGAGTGAAGCATGTTCCTGAGTTGAAGAAAAATCTGATTTCCTTGAGTGCCCTAGATTCAGCTGGGTGTCGGTATTCTTCAGAATGTGGAGTTCTGAAAGTTGTTCGAGGTGCCTTGGTGATAATGAAAGGAATCAACCATAATGGCCTGTATGAGCTTCAAGGAGAGACAGTGACGGAATTCGCTGCGGAGACGTCGAATGCATCTGTTCGAGAGTATGAATTGTGGCATATGCGTTTGGGGCACATTAGCGAGAGAAGCCTGAAGGTTCTAAGTGAAAGAAATTTGCTATGTGGTTATGTGACTAATGAACTGAATGTATGCAGGTGCTGTAATTTAGATCAACGGCGGAAAGTGCAGTTTAGTACGGTTGTCAGAGAAACCACGGATATTGCAGAATTAATTCACTTGGATGTTCGCAGGTTGTCGCGATTTCCTTCGAGGAAGAGTGCCAGATTTATGTTAACAGTTGTTGATGACTACTCGAGGAAGACGTGGGTGTTTGTGCTTAGACACAAGTTTGATGCTGTTGTCAGGATCAAGCAGTTAAAAGTTTTGATCGAAAAGGAGACTGGTAAAACGATCAAGCAGGTGCGGATTGACAATAGTATGGATTTTTGCTCGGAGCTGTTAAACGAATTCTGCATGAAGGAAGGCATAGTGAGACACCGCACTAGTGTCAATGAACCACAACAAGTTGCAGAGTTGATGAGCAAAACATTACTAGAGACGGCCCATAAAATGCTCTCTAGTGCTGGTATGGCTAGAAGGTTTCTAGCGGATGCGCTTAGTACGGCGAGCTACCTGAAGAATAGATCCCCATCGACTGCGATTGAATATCGGACTCCCGAAGAAGTGTGGTCAGGTAACATTGCTGATTATTCTGTTCTTAGAATATTTGGTTGTCCATGTTATGTTCGAGTTAGTGATGGTATGCTCGATGGAAGGACAAGAAAGTGCATGTTCCTAGGTTATGCACAAGGTGAGCGGGGCTATAAGTTGTGGTGCCCGGAATTAAATTCACATATTATCAGCAGAGAAGTTATATTTGACGAGTCTCCAGTACTTCTGACTAGGAGTGTTAATAGCAGTGTTCACACGGATCTGAACGGTGTTCAGCTTGAGATGGAGTTGCAACCAGAAACTCCTGAGGTAGCGGGCACTAGCGAAATAATCGACACGGATGGTACTTGTAGCGAGGTGGAGCCTACTGAGCCAACGGTTGCTGTAACTGCTGATATTGACAAGGTGCGTATTCGGTCTCCTGATAGATACGGATGCAATGATGGTTTTGCTTTATCTGCAATTGAGGAGGTTGTGTCGGAAAATCCTTGTGGAGCGATTAAAGGTGCATGTGGAGTTGGTGTTATGATGAGGTCCACGGCTATGGCAAAGTTCAAGCGAGGCTTGGACTTGAAAGACATCTGTGGCGGTTGAGCCCATTGGGGCTGTGGGAGAGTAGTAGCGAAATTCGGATTCTATCAAAGCGATTATGATTTGGCTCAAACGTCGAGCCAAGGTGGAGATTGTTGAATATATGTCTCGAGTTTAAGCCCGAAGCGAAAATCTAAATATTTTGAATTGGATATTTTGCGGACGTCCGAAATCGAGCAAAAGAAATATTGGAAATTTGCTTTCCTAATATGCAAGAGTTGGCAGCAAAACAAAAAGAAATTAAAAACTCACATATTCACTTTCTTGATTCACGTTGATGTCATTGGTCAAGAAAAGGAAAGTGAAGGTGGACTTCTTTTGTTGACCAACATGGGACTTCCTGATATATATGTTCAGGGTCAGGGGATGCTTTTAGCGAAGAAGTATTGAAGCGCCGAAATAGAGTGCTTGGCAGAGAGTTTCGTGGGTCTTTCTTCGGCAAATTACGTTCAAGAGCTCAAGTGTTCGTAGCGATTAAATCTTGTGTTAAGATTTGTGTATAATTCTTTTGCGAGATTGAGATATTATTTCGTGAGGAATTGTGGGGCTAAACACTGCGTGAGTTATTGGGTGTAATTGGGGCTTGGGAAACACTTAGAGTGTTTGAGTGACTCGAGTATGGTTGTAATCTCCGTTGTATCGCTTGATCTATAGTGGAATTCCGTGCTGCTCTCCCCGTGGACGTAGGTCGCTACGACCGAACCACGTAAATCTGGTGTCCGATTTATTTCCTTATTCTATCAATTTATTGTTCGATCGCTTGGCTTCCGCAACAATTGGTATCAGAGCTTGGCTTGGCTGAGTTGAAGTGAATCGATGGCGATAGAAGAAGGAAAAGTGAGAATCGATAGATTTGATGGGAAGGATTTTGGTTTCTGGAAGATGCAGATTGAGGATCAACTATATCAGATGAAACTGCACGTGCCTCTGTCTGGGGAGAAGCCAGAGACGATGAAGCAAGCTGATTGGGAATTGCTAGATAGACGAGCTTTGGGTGTTATTCGGCTGACGTTGGCTCGTAACGTTGCGTTTAATATCGTGAATGAGAAGACTACTGCGGGTTTGATGAAAGCCCTGTCGGACATGTACGAGAAGCCCTCTGCGATCAACAAAGTCTACTTGATGCGACGTCTGTTTAATTTAAAGATGAGCGAAGGTGCATCAGTTGCTGATCATATTAATGAATTCAATGTGATCGTTAGTCAATTGAGTTCAGTTGATATTGACTTTGAAGATGAGGTACGTGCTTTGATTCTATTATCCTCATTGCCTGATAGTTGGAATACTACTGTTACTGCTGTTAGTAATTCCTCTGGGTCAACAAGTTTGACGTTTGATGGTGTTCGAGATTTAATTCTGAGCGAAGACATCCGTAGAAGAGAATCTGGCGAACATGTATCTGCTGCTTTAGTAGGTGAAAATAGAGGAAGAACTGGTACACGTGCTAGCAGAAGTAATATGAACTCGAATAGACGAAGTCAGTCTAGAACTGGTGGTGTTGTCTGTTGGAGCTGTGGCAAGAGGGGGCATCTTCGAAGGGATTGCCTTAAGCTGAAGAACGAGAAGGGTAAAGGAATTAGAGTTGAATCTGCGGATGATATTGCAGCTATAGCTGATGGTAATTCGGATGATGCTGATTATGTCTTGTCTGTCACTAATAATTCGTCGTTTGGCGGATGGATTATGGATTCTGGTTGCTCTTTTCACGCTACACCAAATAGGAACTGGTTTACTACTTATCAGTGCACGGATAATAGCAAAGTGCAGTTGGGGAACAATTATGAATGCGATGTTATTGGTGTTGGTGATGTCAGAATCAGAATGCATGATGGTATCATGTGGACATTGACTGGAGTGAAGCATGTTCCTGAGTTGAAGAAAAATCTGATTTCCTTGAGTGCCCTAGATTCAGCTGGGTGTCGGTATTCTTCAGAATGTGGAGTTCTGAAAGTTGTTCGAGGTGCCTTGGTGATAATGAAAGGAATCAACCATAATGGCCTGTATGAGCTTCAAGGAGAGACAGTGACGGAATTCGCTGCGGAGACGTCGAATGCATCTGTTCGAGAGTATGAATTGTGGCATATGCGTTTGGGGCACATTAGCGAGAGAAGCCTGAAGGTTCTAAGTGAAAGAAATTTGCTATGTGGTTATGTGACTAATGAACTGAATGTATGCAGGTGCTGTAATTTAGATCAACGGCGGAAAGTGCAGTTTAGTACGGTTGTCAGAGAAACCACGGATATTGCAGAATTAATTCACTTGGATGTTCGCAGGTTGTCGCGATTTCCTTCGAGGAAGAGTGCCAGATTTATGTTAACAGTTGTTGATGACTACTCGAGGAAGACGTGGGTGTTTGTGCTTAGACACAAGTTTGATGCTGTTGTCAGGATCAAGCAGTTAAAAGTTTTGATCGAAAAGGAGACTGGTAAAACGATCAAGCAGGTGCGGATTGACAATAGTATGGATTTTTGCTCGGAGCTGTTAAACGAATTCTGCATGAAGGAAGGCATAGTGAGACACCGCACTAGTGTCAATGAACCACAACAAGTTGCAGAGTTGATGAGCAAAACATTACTAGAGACGGCCCATAAAATGCTCTCTAGTGCTGGTATGGCTAGAAGGTTTCTAGCGGATGCGCTTAGTACGGCGAGCTACCTGAAGAATAGATCCCCATCGACTGCGATTGAATATCGGACTCCCGAAGAAGTGTGGTCAGGTAACATTGCTGATTATTCTGTTCTTAGAATATTTGGTTGTCCATGTTATGTTCGAGTTAGTGATGGTATGCTCGATGGAAGGACAAGAAAGTGCATGTTCCTAGGTTATGCACAAGGTGAGCGGGGCTATAAGTTGTGGTGCCCGGAATTAAATTCACATATTATCAGCAGAGAAGTTATATTTGACGAGTCTCCAGTACTTCTGACTAGGAGTGTTAATAGCAGTGTTCACACGGATCTGAACGGTGTTCAGCTTGAGATGGAGTTGCAACCAGAAACTCCTGAGGTAGCGGGCACTAGCGAAATAATCGACACGGATGGTACTTGTAGCGAGGTGGAGCCTACTGAGCCAACGGTTGCTGTAACTGCTGATATTGACAAGGTGCGTATTCGGTCTCCTGATAGATACGGATGCAATGATGGTTTTGCTTTATCTGCAATTGAGGAGGTTGTGTCGGAAAATCCTTGTGGAGCGATTAAAGGTGCATGTGGAGTTGGTGTTATGATGAGGTCCACGGCTATGGCAAAGTTCAAGCGAGGCTTGGACTTGAAAGACATCTGTGGCGGTTGAGCCCATTGGGGCTGTGGGAGAGTAGTAGCGAAATTCGGATTCTATCAAAGCGATTATGATTTGGCTCAAACGTCGAGCCAAGGTGGAGATTGTTGAATATATGTCTCGAGTTTAAGCCCGAAGCGAAAATCTAAATATTTTGAATTGGATATTTTGCGGACGTCCGAAATCGAGCAAAAGAAATATTGGAAATTTGCTTTCCTAATATGCAAGAGTTGGCAGCAAAACAAAAAGAAATTAAAAACTCACATATTCACTTTCTTGATTCACGTTGATGTCATTGGTCAAGAAAAGGAAAGTGAAGGTGGACTTCTTTTGTTGACCAACATGGGACTTCCTGATATATATGTTCAGGGTCAGGGGATGCTTTTAGCGAAGAAGTATTGAAGCGCCGAAATAGAGTGCTTGGCAGAGAGTTTCGTGGGTCTTTCTTCGGCAAATTACGTTCAAGAGCTCAAGTGTTCGTAGCGATTAAATCTTGTGTTAAGATTTGTGTATAATTCTTTTGCGAGATTGAGATATTATTTCGTGAGGAATTGTGGGGCTAAACACTGCGTGAGTTATTGGGTGTAATTGGGGCTTGGGAAACACTTAGAGTGTTTGAGTGACTCGAGTGTGGTTGTAATCTCCGTTGTATCGCTTGATCTATAGTGGAATTCCGTGCTGCTCTCCCCGTGGACGTAGGTCACTACGACCGAACCACGTAAATCTGGTGTCCGATTTATTTCCTTATTCTATCAATTTATTGTTCGATCGCTTGGCTTCCGCAACACAGTTCTTCTTCTCCTCGTTTCTTTCTATATTTGGTACTATGTTTCGTCGCTGTATGGCTGCATATCACTGGCTTTTGGCTTGCGAGGCTATTCTCTTTGGTTGACGAGAAAATTAAGAAGAGGAAGTGAGTGAAAAAGCTTTGGCAGTGATGCTACAGGCTCGTTGTTGTCTAAAGTTTCAAAGGATCTAAAAGTTTGAAGTGCTCGCAACATGTAAAGAAACTCGGCGAGTACATAAGTCAATGCTTCTTTTCGTGAACTCTGTTAGGTTGGACCTCTCCTTCCTTTACGTGCTGAATGTGGGTTCATTATCACGTGGGTGGCTGAAGAAACTTGTCCTTGTTGGTGCTCGGGTGACAATGGAAACAGAGTCCGAACTTCGAGCACGAGCGGAGCGGCCATGGTCAAGTTTCAAGCTCGAGTGGCCGCCATGGTTGGCAACTACAACAAAGCTCCCGGAGGTCTAGGCGGCAATGGGCAGCGACAAATGAGTTTCGGAAGAGCTTCAGCCGAGCGAGAAAGCGATGAACAGTAACTTCGAAGATGATGAACAGTGCAATTTTCTTGGAGAAGATGATAAACAGTGTGATGAACAGTGATTTTGGATAGAATTGTAACGGAAGATAAATTTTTCATAAAATGCATAGTTTAGGATTTTCGGTGTCACAAAAAAAAGTTTTGGATAAATGTGTTACAATGAGCATAGTTTAAGGATTTTGCCATCACAAAAAAAAATTTAGGATAAATGTATTACAAGTGGTATAATTTGGAGTTTTTTGTGGTATTAACCCTCGAAAAAAAAGACCCTTAAAGGACACGTACATGGACCATATTCATGATAATATATATGTACACATTTTTTTGGGAAAATTAGGTCGTATAACAGGGATTTTGTCTACAAGTATCGACATAGCTTAGAGAAAGCGTTGTTATATATATAGAGAATCATCAACATTATTTCACTTACATTTTTTGATGTATTAGAAGTTAAGTAATACGTAGTTCAACTCATTAAGATAGTTGACTCACTAAAAGAAAAGACCAGATCGTGCCCCATGTGTATTTAAAGACTAGGACCAAACGCGCAATAGGGTATATGGTACCACATCATGTGCTCCGCCTGACTGAAGTTTGACGTGGACGTATAGTATTCTATGTACTTCTTGCGCTCTACTTTTGAAATCCGGAGATGACTCCCATACGCAACAAGTTGTTTTTAATTGAAGAGGCGACTAGTTCATCTTTAGCGAAATTTTGTAATCCTACACTGAGATTTTTCTTTCATTTTTTGATATATAAAGTCTTCTCCTTGGTTAGGAGTGGATGGTGACTCGAATATTCTAATTAAATTTAGTGGTCTCACAAAATTTCATCTCGTTTTAATTTTCTATACTTGGTTTTTTCTTTACTATAAGTTATTGTCGTCTAAAGTTGTCACATACACATGATAAAAAAGAAGAAATAATTGGAAACTATAACCTCTTACAAGAAAATAACGAAAATTTTCAATTATTTGGAATTGAACACGACAGAGAATCCTTACAAAAAAAAAACACACGATAGAGAATCAAGTACACGCAAGCTTAATGCATACATACATACATACATACATACGTTAGGATTTGGAGCCAATTGTAGTATTGCAAGTCTAGGTTATCTTTCTGCCATGGAGTCCAACTACATATAGGAGGGCTTCTTTATGAAGCTAAATTGCAGAAGAAGGTTCAGATAGACAATCACATTCTTGCAAGCTGGAAAGCATAAGCGTTACGTAATGTGAATGGACGAGGGAGAGACCCAATCTCAGTTGTGTGAAGAAGCTGAAATTGGAATGTATATTATAAACGATATTCAACTGCTTGATCGGAATCATTGACTAACTCGATTATAATAAGCTCAACTTGACTTGTGCAACCTTAGAATCCACCAAAAAGTCACCGAAATTTCGTGTGATTTGTTTAGGATGCAAATTAACCTAATTAATCTCCAATCCGGTGCAATTGGACCGCACGATATCTAAGCTTTTGTCTCCTTGTGCTACATTCTGAAATTGGTAACACGATTGGCTTGAAACCCATTTCTTAAACATAATCTTTTGAGAAGAAATAATAAGAGGGCAGATGAGATCAAATAAAAATCAATAAGGGTAATTCTCTTTTGAGATGTGAAATCTTTTAATGGCTGGACTAAGAATAAAACAATGCACGAATGATGCTTAGAAGCTGGGACAAGAAAGATGCATGTACAAAGCGTTGACCTTTTTGAGGTCTTCCATGCTGATCTAGTGTCACTTAATTAAAACCTGCCAATCATTTCTATAATGTATAGTTTTTTAATCGCGCGAATGTAGATGGCATGTGGCAATGACGATTCATCACCGTTGAATTTGATCCCGTGCGAGTATTATAGAAGTAGACAAGCCGTCTTCATATATGTAGCATCACAACTATAATCTTCGAAGATGATGGCTTTCTTTTTCAACTTGGTACATTTTCTTCCTTAGTTTTCTTTCTGTGATACTAAATCAGGGAGATCGCATTCTACCTAAACTTGGACTATTCTTCAAGTGTATTTGGCGAAGGAAATGAAGTCTTTAAAATTCCTACTTCAATTCAACCCACATTAATAATGTAGAGAAACGGTAAGGACGTGAAGACCGATTCAAAAAATTGATGTATGGCTATCTGATGCACAAAATGCAGTAAGAGAAATTTTACAATAGGTGACTCATATTCAAACCCAATAAAAATCTGTAACATCACTTCGTAAGTCAATATATAACCATCTTTTATCTTTGTATCAATTTTTCACATAAGTATCGAGGAACGCTTGATAATGATTTCACTCGCATATGGGATGGGGAAGATCATACTAGAGTAAAGCTAGAGATAATTCGTGATTATGATGTTATGTTGAAGGATTTTATCTAAACGAGTTAAGTTATAACTCAAAGGAGGTTTAACATGTTCATAAAGTCTATCTAGATGATGAGGAAACTGACAAGGAATCATAGGATGACTAGTTGCTGATAATGTCACTACTAATCCCAGTCTCTCTCTATTCTAATCATGAAATTTAATCGTAGTCATCCTTCCATATTTGATCAGCCAAACTGACCGGCTTGCGCGTGGCCAGTCCAAGTCGTATTTTGCTCGGAAAACTTTTTTCCACGTTCTTCAGCAATTGTTGGCCCAAGCATGCATGACTGTTACGGAGGAGGCTGAGGATAGTTGCTCCTTTGCGAGAAAGTCGTGAATTTTGGCTAGAGTATGCTCATGTCCATGAAAAATATTCTTGTACTAAACCCTAGTCTATCCTTAGGTTCCATGCACTTTCATTCTTTTCACCAGCAGACATTGCTTAAAGTTAATATGTTTCCAATCACCAAAACCATACAAGATTAGTCAACATTTCGACCATAAAGCATTCTTACTTTGGTTAAATTTAAGATTTCTCGAGGGCTACTGGTTCAATGGACGTACGGTAGCACCTATTCTTTTTTCCCGGTTGAAGGATCGAACTCGAAAGTTCATGCATTCAAGTGAACATGATTAACAAGCACCCTTCAAACCACATAAACTATCAAGACCCTTTGGTCGCCTCCACCTACCTGCGTTACGTAATTCTCGCAGTAGAAACTTCAATAGAAACCGTTCAATGGAAGAACATCATGCTATGGCGACAACGCAAAGGGGATTTCGATAAGAATTGTTCAGCCGAAGAACAAGCTGGGTCTTAGAACTAGTGATATTTCTAAGGCCGTGATCAGCGGAAATCGGATCAATCCGTCAATATGTGCTATCCCTGTAGCTTGGCTAGGCTGGCTTATTCTGATGGACGTGGAATGGGAAAAGTTCAATTCCACGGAAATTATACGGAAAAATAGTCATATGCATGTCCGAAATATTCCAGATGAGACCCATTGATGACATTATCAAAATTACCTCAGCATGAAAACATTGGAAAATCCAATGGGACCATTAGTGGAAAAAGAATTTATATACTTCTTTGAATGGCACAATACAGAAGTTGTCTAAAATAGCTTGTCAATTGAAATAGCTAGCATCCATTATCAGTCAATTTCTTTCTTTCTTTCTTTTTTATTGGTGCACATATAGCAGTCAATGTCAAATGTCTTGTGATTGTCACAGCTACTAGAGTAATTCCTCCGTAGCGAAATTTCAAGGCAAGTTATTATTATTAAAATATTTAAATACCTTCCTTTAATACTTAAACTTATAGAGTATTGGGCTCTACTCCCACAAAATTTTTACCGCTTGAACTTAATTATGATAATCTATACCTCAAGACCGTAACAAATACCAGGTTATATATATCGTCGCACATGAATCGATTTTTGTTCATCAACAATTCTTCGCAAAGTTGCTTTCACATGTTTCGTACTTTTGAACAAAAACCATATGTTCCTGATCACATGTTAATTAATATTTCAAAATGAACTATGATTAGACATATATATGATTAGACATATATTCTACTATAATTTTCACGTCGATTGGCGTCTTCATTTGTGTCATTCCCACATCTAGACATTAATCAGTTACTTATCTTTCTAAACTTATTAAACTAAAATTTTAAGTCTTTGTTACATATAAGCATGAGCAATGGATCACCCAATTAATGCTGGCTCTTGGGGGAATTTTAAAGATAATATAAAGTTCCCTAAGTCTAAACAGACAATGCCCATATGAAGGCCTTCACTCAATATACTTTATTGATTGATATACAGTTAAAAATGATAAGTTAAATTCTGAAAAGAACAATAAATTATGTTCCTATAATGCCCGATGTCTTTGCCATGAAGGACGGGTCAGCATAACTGGATCGGAATGACTCTGCACCTGATCGGAGCTCGATCCATTTTTGTCCGAAAACACGGTTTTAATATGTAAGTCAATGCGAAGGTCGACAAAACTGAACAGCCACGTATTGAACCCTTGTTTGACCCTAATCAAATTATATTCCATGAAATCATACGCCCTACCCTTTCGGATTAAACTATGGTCTTGGACAGTGTTGCTATTATGGTCAGTTTCGGTCCCCGGAAGGCAAAATGTAAAACGGTGGAAGACCATGGACCACGGACCCCCAAAGAAAGAAAAAAGAAAAGTCTAAAGCACATAAATTTGAGAAGTTCTTTCGAATCCTAAACCCCTAAAATAGACATGTACGTCTATTCCTATGGACAAATCAATGTCCACTGTCTTCCTGGAACCTGACTCCGGACTATTAGCCCGATGAAGCGCGTGGTGTGAGGAAACATTAACGGGATAATTGATTTTGAACGGATTAAGAAGAACGCGTACCGATCCTTTTATTTTCTCTTGCTCTCGTGTCGCATGAGAACCAATGAACTTGTCTCATGCACGGCATTTACAAGGGAAATTTGACAGCCGGAAAAAGATAATATTGCTGTTAGAGAGGGGGGAAATACAATGTTGAAAAAGAAAGAGAGGACTTATGACTTTTGCGATGTAAGAAACTTCAACGATGTTGTCTCAGCATTAGGTGGGGTCCGATCTTTGCGGCTGGAAAAGCTCTCTCTCTCTCTCTCTCTCTCTCTCTCTCTCTGACATGTTATCTCAAACATTGAAGTTGAATTCTTCCACTTGTTTACAATAATAACCAAAAATATATTTAAAACAAGATTATTATAACCCAGTAGTATTTCTTTGAGTATAATTGGATGGGAGTTGTTGACATTTCTGTGTGTATTTTGTGTGTGTGTGAGGTGCGTATCGACGATGCAAAAGGGCGAGAGTTGAAACTCTTCTTTTCTCTTTTCTGGGCTTGTAGTCAAATACTGCAGGCCTTATATATACACATAGAAGAAGAGGGGGCGTGCTGTATCTGGTATGCTCTTATTGATTTTATAGCCAAACCCTAGAAAGGAAAACACAGAAGAAGAAGAAGAAGGAGAAGAAGAAGAAGAAGAAGAAGAAGAAGAAGAAGAAGATAGAACGAGCAGGAATGGAGGATGGTTTTGAAAGATCTGGTCATGGAGGTGTTGATGTTGTCAAGGAAGAGAAGAGAGTCGATGATGAAAATTCTGATCAACATGATGATGGTGGAGAGTATAGCAGAGAAGTAGCGCTTGCTCAAGCGGTATGAAATCATATCCCTTCCTCTTACTCTATTTCTTCAATTTAATTACAAGAAATATTCCTAGGTTTTACTGCCTACAATCTGAATTTCTTTCCTGAATCTCATTGAATGCTTGTGTATTTTGTAAAAATAACACTAATTTTTTTCCGTTCATAGCCAAAAGAGTTTGACTCTTTTAAGTACTTCGTCTCTTTCAAGTAAAGTGAATCGCTTTCCGTGAATTAATTCTTTTAAGTACTTGATCTCTTTCAAGCAAATTGAATCGCTTCTTCTTCTTTTTTATGTCTTGGCTTCAAGAATGAACCACCAACTATCCGGTCTTGGAGATCTTGTGTTTCGTTCTTTTGTATCCTTCACCTGTTTTTAATTTTCATCTTTAGGTTAAAAATAGAATGACACCAAAAGAAAGCGAAAATTCAAAGTCGTCTTCTCCGGAGCGGATGATCTCGACTGCAAGAAGAAAGGTATGTAAATAACTAGAATTCTGCACCATGCCCATTATCTGGATGTTACCCAATTAAGTTTACATGTAAAGAAGTATCTTCTCAATATTTGAGTACAAGTATAGATCTCAACAGCGTAAGTGCAAGCACGTACTTTATAAAGATATTGCAAATTCAAGACATGCAGCTCTGTACTTCCAGAAGTGAAGTATATTCTTGATTACCTTTAAAGATTTAGTTACGTATTCCTATTATTCGTTTTTGTAGTTCCCCTATGAGAGTTTAGCTGACAATTAAGTAAAGTTCGACTGATTTCATCTGGAAACTTTTTTCTCGTATAATCCATAACCATAAAACATTATATGAGATAAATTATGCCACAAATAGATGGGATTGATGAAAAACGCAAATGGAAATTGAATAGGGTAGATGCAGACATCTTTATCTTATATGTTGAGCGACAGAAAATAAGAAGGAATTTAATGCATGATATTTCTGGGTCCAAAATGTGCTGCAGATATTTCATGGTTCAAGATAAATTCAGCACAAATAGATGGGTTTGATGAAAAACGCGAACGGAAATTGAATAGGGGAGATGCAGACATCCTTATCTTATATGTTGAGCGACAGAAAATAATAAAAAATTTAATGCGTGATATTTCATGGTTCAAAATGTGCTGCAGAGATCATTGACTTGGATCTGAATGTGTTGGAGATTCGGTCAATATCATTGATCGGTTAATGCTGACCATAATTGCTTGCTAAGAACGACGGCCGATGACGTTGATCGCAAGTTGATTCCCTTCACCCCTAATACAAACAAAATGCTCCACAACTAGATTGCACATTGGACACCACGAAACGTTGATACAATGTCGGTCAACAATTTCCTATCGAACTATAGCTGATTGCTAATTTTTTTTGTGGTTACTGGATATTATTATCACCCTATATTCAATTTACTCCTCATCGTTCATTACTTATCATCTTTTTTCATTTTCTTGTTGCAGGAAGATCAACATCAGCTTGAATCTGCCAGAGCTGAAATGAGTCAAGTAAGAGAGGAGAACCTGAAACTCAAGATGTATTTGAATCAGATAACGAGAGAACACCGGACCCTCCAAATGAAATTCTTTGATGCCGTCAAGCAAGAAGATGACAATAAGAAATCGGCTGAAGCCGCCACCAAGGGGAGTTTCCGAGAGATCAATCAGGAATCCGACGAATTTGTATCACTCAGCCTCGGAAGGACAACGAGCGATTCGAAGAAGTTATCATTAGAGGATAAGAGTAAATCACTAAGCCAAGTGAAGGAGAATACTAATGATCATAAGTTTGAAGAAGGGTTGGGCCTTGGACTGGATTACAAGTTTGAAGTGTCGAAATCGGGAACGACAGAATCATTACCGAACCCGAGCCCAGACACGAGCGTCGAAGAAGCAAAGGAGGAAGCAGGAGAGACATGGCCACCAAGTAAAGTCCTAAAGACGATGAGAGCCAGTGGTGATGATGATGTCTCCGAGCAAAATCCTGTGAAAAAAGCTAGGGTTTCTGTGAGAGCCAGATGTGACACTCCAACGGTTAGTGTCATTGTAAAAAATTCATCTCAAGTAAATAGGAGGAGAAAGAGAATATAATCAATTTATCTTGTTGAGTGTGTAACATCTCTTTTCTAAAGTCATTATTTAGCAACCTATTGATAGAAAAGCTTCTTAACCTAAAATATATTTGCAGATGAACGATGGATGTCAATGGAGAAAGTATGGGCAAAAGATTGCAAAAGGAAATCCATGTCCTCGAGCATATTATCGTTGCACTGTTGCACCATCCTGCCCGGTGAGAAAACAGGTATATGTCAATTCTTCAACTAGCTAGCCATATTGAATGTAATGAGATATTTTTCGCTCGATGATTCCAAATAAATTCATGTAAATTGTCCCTTTTGATAGTACTAATATACCATAATTAACCTCACTCGATTGCGAATTTATACTTTAGATAAACAACTCATATGAATCTAACGCTTAATGGTCGCTTTACTAAGTTAAAAAGTCTTAATGTACCTAAAAGCAAAAATGCACGAGCATATATATGACTACAATGTTATGAGATATCGTGCATGCCTTGTATTACAGTAGGCCAACCTAAATTAAGTTATATGAATCCACCGCTTAATGGTCGCTTTACTAAGTTAAAAAGTCTTAATGTACCTAAAACCAAAAATGCACGAGCATATATATGACTCCAATGTTATGAGATATCGTGCATGCCTTGTATTACAGTAGGCCAACCTAAATTAAGACGTGATTAAAGGAACTTGGATCATATTTAATTGCTGTGCATTACACGACCCTACCCAAATTAACTCTCTCACATCAAATTTAATACAACTAGATTCATCTCTCTCTCTCTCTCTCTCTCTCTCTCTCTCTCTCTCTCTCTCTCTCTCGAGTGTCTCTCTTTGGAAATTACTGAGCAAGCAGATGGATTTAAACCTAGCTGTAATCGATCAAGATCATATCATAATCTATAACGATGCATAATCTATTATCTTTCCCATTCTTTCAATCATTTTTTTTAACTCCATTTAACTAAAATTATGGCCCAATCATGTAGGTTCAAAGATGCGCCGAGGACATGTCCATCTTGATCACCACCTACGAGGGCATGCACAACCACCCGCTTCCTATGTCGGCGACTGCCATGGCCTCCACCACCTCCGCGGCCGCCCACATGCTTCTATCTGGTTCGTCAAGCTCTCAAAACGGCAGCAGTCACATCTCATCGGGCCCCACCATGGCACCGATGGCTGCCAATCTCCAAGGCCTAAGCTTTTACCCTTCGGAAGCTTCGAAAGCAAGATCGCCACTCTATTTGCCTACCACATCATTTGCATCCTCATCGACACCAACCATCACTCTTGATCTCACCTCAAACCCATCATCATCTTCCTCATCATCCTCTCTGTTCAATAGGTTTCCTTCACAATACCCTTCGACAAGGTTTGCTTCCACAAGCCTAAGCTTTAACAATTCCTTGGACCCTAGTGCCCTTCCCTTACCTTGGGGGTCCACAAATGGTGGCCTCATGAACTATAATAACACCTCTCAACTCTTCAACAAGAACCAAACCCTAGACCTTGCAAGGCAGGCTCAAGAAAGTTACCATCAGTCCTACTTGCAAAAGAACATGTCAAGCCCTCCCCAACAAGTGCTACCGGATTCCATTGCCGCTGCCACAAAGGCGATCACCACCGACCCAAGCTTCCAATCTGCTTTGGCGGCAGCTCTTAAGTCAATCATTGGTAACAGCGGCGGGGGAAACGGTAACCAAGGAGGTGTTGATCATTTCAGAAATTAGAAGGTGGGATCACTACTTGAGCCTTTAGCATTTTGAAGAGGACATTTGAATGCTCCGTGGCTTGCAACTTTTGAAGCTGCTTCTCAGTTCTCAACTCTTTGCCGTGGATTTTGTATACCTGCAAGAACATATTGATCCGCATATCTTGTTGATTAAAAAAAAAAGCTTTAGTGATTTCTCGAACTCAAAATTTTGATTGTTGTGCGCAGTTCAACATATAAATAACAATGTTTAAAAGGTTTTTAAGTGCTTATGTCTTACGTGGACCAGGAGTGATCTATGTGTATGATCAAATTTCTATCCAGCTTGCATTGTGCATAATTTGCAATCTATATATTGTCCTGCATGATCTATAAAATGAGTTCATACACGTACAAAAAACTCATTTTCCCCCATCAATCATGATATGCATGAAGCTAGAGGAAGTTTACCAATACATTTGCAGTCTAAATTATTTGCTCCCCTAAAGTCAATGCTTGATATATGCATGTCGTTGACCAAACCACAGCCCAGCCTAGCACACATAGCTTAGGAAACTGCAAAGTTCACAAAACATAATGTTAGTATATTAAGGTTGGTTTACAAATCAGTATACGAAAATGATATAATAGATCATAAGCAAATAATTATAGATATAATTCATATTCGACACCCGATAAGAGTGTATTGTGTTATATATTAGCATAAAAGTTTTGTGAAGTGGTTTTAATATACCGGGCACGATTCTTTATCGATTGATTTACCATGTGTGTCCTTAGAGAAGAGCATGCCCTTGGAAAATTGTCATGTGACAGGAAAAGTGTCAAAAAAGTCTTAAACCTTTTGCATTAGTGCCAATTTAGTCCTAAATCTTTTTTTGGTGCCAATTGAGTCCTAAATCTTATTTTGGTGCCAATTCAGTCCTAAACCGTTTTTTGGTGCCAATTCAATTCTAAACCTTTTGCATTTCTGCCAATTCAATCCTAAACCTTTTGTATTTGTGCCAATTTAATCCTAAATCTTTTTTTGATGCCAATTCAGTCCTAAACTTTTTGTATTGGTGCCAATTCAGTCATTCGACATGTGAATAGCTATTAGCTGGAATGACTAAATTGGCACTAAAGCAAAATATTTAGGATTGAATTGGCACCAATGCAAAAGGTTTGGGATTGAATTAGCACCAAAAAAAGGTTTAAAACTGAATTGACACAAATGCAAAAGGTTTAGGATTGAATTGGTACAAAAAAAAGTTTAGGACTAAATTGGCACCAATGCAAAAGGTTTATGACTAAATTGGCACAAAAAAAGCTTTAGGGCTAAATTGGCGCCATGTAAAAGGTTTAGGACTTTTTTTGACACTTTTCTCTCATGCGACAATCAAGAGGTTTCTTCATCCAATTATATCATAGACTTTCTATGATGTAAATGCATTGATTATGGAGACATCATAAGCATGCTCACCTAATTAACAGCTGATGTTAGGAGGAAACAGATTAATCAAACCATCTTTTATATCCCTTGATTATTGCTAGATTTGATGGAACTGCACAGCTAAGCAGCCATTGATACCTTTCTACGAACTTGTAATTTTAACACCGGCAGAGAAAGTTGCGGTCAAGACGTGTGGGAGTGTAATAAGATAAGCTGAAGGTTTGATTTTAAGATTAGCCACTTCCCTACGATTAATATGTATATTCTTGTTATTATAGCTATTTGGGTTTTCATGTTCGTTTGGTTGAGAAGTCAATTTCAAAGATCTTATATTGGAAAATAGAAAAAAGGGATTAGAGAAGAACAGGGCTAATTCCAAAAAAAAAAAGGAAAAGAAAAAAGAACCAATTTTAACTTGAGTGACAAGTTTGGCTTGAATTTTTTTGTCTTAATAAAAGAAATAAATTTTAGTGTAGTCCCAAATCTGACCCCAGTGATGTGAAATTTTTAAATTGTTCGAATTAGATTTGGGATTTAAATGAAAGTTGAAGATTTTTATGAGATAAAAAAAAGTTCAGCCTAAAATTATCACTCAAGATAAAGTTAGTGCGTTTTTTTGGAATTAAGCTGAGAAGAAAATGCATATGCATTCACTGGTCTTCATACATTTACTAATTATAATAGTCATCCTAATAATTGTCGCGTGAAGTCTCGCAATAACGAATCTGATGATTTATGTGAACATTCAATTCTCATTAATCACTAGTCATTTTGTAATTTCACGTCCTCATTCATCGCATTAATGTGAACATTCAATATGAACATGGGTCAGTGAGAAAGTGCGGTGAGAATTTAGAAGGTTCTATGTAAGAGGACTGTTGACACCTATTTTTAATTTGCCCAAAATTAATTGCACAAAATTTAGGAGTTTTTTTTTTTTGGTAAGGACACAAAATTTAGGAGTTAATTTCTATTAATTCCTAAAACAAAAAATATATATACTTCCATACATTGCATATAGAAATTAGGCATGTTTTGCATTAATAGGGCCTATTAGAGTTTTGTAAAAAAAAAATAAATAATAAATAATAAAAAAATAAAATAATAATAGTAATATAAATGTAAAATAAAAATATTACATTAAAAAAGAAAAAAATCGGATCGGGCCGGGCCAAGGCCGGCCCAGCCCGACCCTTTTCTTCTTTATTTTTTCCCTCCCCCTGCGCGGGCTTCGGCCCTTCTTTTCTTTTCTTTTTCCCGCGTGGGCCTCCTCCTCCAGCCCGTTTCTCCTTCTCTCTTCCTCCCCTCACACGCTGGCCCAGCCCGGTCCAGCTTCTCCTTCTCCCCCACGCCGTCCCTGTTCCTGGTCCTGTTTTCCCCTATGCGCGACCGAGGCGATGACGCACGGCGGCGCCGCTCATCATCGTCGTCAGCCGGCCAGAGCCGGCCAAGGCGGACACGCCACGGGACTGGCCTTAATGGCCGGTCCTGTCTCTTTCTCCTTTTTCAGTCGCCCTTATCCTCTTCCCCCTCTCGGTCCTATGTTCTGTCTCTGCTCCCAGACTGCCCCTCCCTGCTTCGGCCTCTGCAAGTCCTGCCGTGGACGCCACCATCGTCACGCAGACGCCACGGGGAGAGGGGGAGCCAGTGTCATCGTCGCCAGCCTATAAAAGGCCAGAGAGAGAGAGTGAGAAAAGGTCGGCCATTTTCAGAAAAAAACAGAGACAGAGGGACCGAGAGAGAAAAGAGAGAGTAGAGAGAGATCAAGAGAGAAAAGAGAGAAAAATCGAGAGGGTGAGTGTGATTAAGGCTTCACCGGAGCAAAATAGCAACTCCGTCGTCACCGGGAGGAAGCCAGAGGCTCGGTCGGGCAGAGAGAGAGAGAACAGAACAGAGAGAGAGAGTGAGAGAAATAGAGAGTGACTGAGTGAGAACAGAGAGGAAGAGAGAGAGTTTGGTCGTTTTTGCAGGTCCCAGTAGCATCGCCGTCGTTCCGCCAGCAGCCGGAAGCCCCCCCGTACGCGCCGTCGACGGTGAGCCCTCCCCCGGCCCAAACCTCCTCTGTTTTCCTCTGTTTCGCTGCTCGACTTGGCCGGGACCCGCGCTGTCCGTTTCGCGCGAGTCCCGGCCCGTGCCGCCGTCCCTCACGGTCTGTCTGTCGCCGTCATCGACGAGGTAAGGCCCCGGAGTCGACCCGCTCGCCGGAGCAGGCCCGAGTTGCTGGTTTTTCTCACCGCCCCCCACCTGTTTGAATATATTCCTCAGTGAAGCCCATTTCTGTGTTGGTCGCCGGCCGGTGAACGGCGGTCGGACGGCGAGGCCGGAGGGTGGAGAGGACGGCTGAGGGCGTCGGGGAGTCGGTTGGACCCAGCCGCCGGTCTGGGTCGGCCGGCAATCAACCAATTTTGGCGATCGCCGGCGGTCCCCCCGCGGGTCTGTTGGTCGGGTCAAATCTGACCCGAATCAACAGATCCGACCCGGGTCAACGCCCGGGTCGGATCCGTTGACTCGGGTCAGCCCCGACCGACCCGAATCGATGGATCCGACCCGGGTCAACGCCCGGATCGGATCCGTTAACCCGGGCCGGACTGGTCCGACCTGGATCCGACCCGGACCGGCCGGTTTTTCTTTTTATTTTATTTTATTTTATTTTATTTTATTTTATTAAAAAATGTTTTATTTTAAAAAAAAAATTTTAAAAAATTAAAAAAATTAAAAAAAGGTTTTTCTTTTCCTTTTTCCTTTTTTTTTAAAAAAAAACTATAAAAAATTAAAAATTTTAAATTTCAAAAAATATATATTAAAAAAATGAAAAATATTTTCAGAAAATATTAATATTTTCGTTTTTTTTTCTCCGAAAAAAAATAAAAAATCAAAAAAAAATTTCAAAAAAAAAATTTCAAAATTTTTTTTTTCTTTTCTTCTTTTTTTTAATTTTCGTTTTTTTATCTCGATTGTTTAAAAAAAAATCAAAAAATTTTTTTTTTTTTGCATGACTTGTATGAGTGTTTTCCTACTTTATAATTATGCATGTTGTGGTTTTATTTAAATTAAATAGGCCCGAAATCGCACGATAGCATGTTGCATGTTTTTAATTACCGTAGCGTAGTTAGTATGCATGTTTTAATACAATTGCATGGACTGCCGTATTTTGAATGTCATCTGGCTTAGTTAGGATTAGAACCCTAAGCTGCATGACTTGTGTTCCTGACTGCTGATCATTTCTGATTATGCACTCGCTTGATCACCTCACATGTTAGGAGAAAGGTCCTAAAATCAATCCAAATTGCCTGATAAATGTTTTCAAAAAAAATGAACAGGGTAAAATGGTACCGAAAGGGCATTAGTTATCCAACTAGTGTAACCAAGTTCCCGAACTCAGTTAATCTCTGGTTCGTAGGAATAGGGTGATTCTCCCATCACCCTATTTGGGTTTCTAATCGACCTACCCCAAACTGATTAGTGGCGACTCTTGCATGTAAATCACCTACATGTTAAAAAACTTAAACCCTAAGTCGCGATATGGTATGGGCTTGGGAGAGCCCGAGTTAAGTCCTGAACCTAGACTTAGCACATACCAGGCGAGCCCCTCTCCTTTTTACATGTTATTCAAGAGGCTCGGGAGTTTCGGTCGCGACAAGGACAATGTGTGAGACTAATACTGAAGGATTCTATCGTGCATTGAAAAATAAAATTCATGCACAATTAGAATCAAATGCGGAAAACAGGATCAAAAATAAATTGACCTCCAGCCATTGTTCAATTTTACATTCATCAGAAATCCACGGTATTTTGACGTCAATTCGAAGCGATTACGGGCGCACTCTACTAACCCAATCCCCTCGCATACTGATGGTGTATTACCAAATGAGAGGGTTTGCGTTAAACCTTGTGTTTGCCCTTATGGAATGAACGTTCACCTTTATAAACCAGTTCCCATCAAGGTGGTTATTGAAGAGGGCGGTTATCACCGAAGGGGTACGAAGCGTGGAAAAATCGTATGTGGATAACCGTCACATAAAAGAGAAAACGTGGGTCAAACCTAAATGTAGGATCACATTATAAATATAATATTCTCCCACTTGATCCCAACATTTTCATCATACAAATTACCCAACCAAATCCACGAAAACCATATGCTTAAAAAAAGAAACAAGGCACATGAATCATGGTGACACGTCCTCTAAGAGCGAGTAATATCTTCCATATATTACAATGCATCTTATTCCTTTAATGTCAACCCATATGTGACAACCCATTTAATGAATAAACCCTATGTTTATTCCAGAACCAAGGATAATTGTTATTCTCATAAATAACTGAATGTGTACACCAGAAATTGAGAATAACATTACAATTGAATAAGAGTTTCAAACAACAAAAGTCGTCCATACGACGATAAATCACATCATGGGAACTATTCCCATACTGGCCACATGATCCTTATACTTCATAGGTGGAATGCCTTTAGTTAAAGGATCAGCTATCATTAATTCAGTGCGAACGTGTTCAATGGCCACTTTATTCTCCTTAACACGTTCCTTTATGGCTAAATACTTAATGTCGATGTGCTTACTTCGACTGCCACTTCTAGCATTTTGAGCTGTAAAAACCGCAGCTGAATTATCACAATATATTCTTAATGGCCTAGAAATAGAATCAACAATTCTAAGCTCTGAAATGAAACTCTTCAGACATACACCATGCGAGGTAGCCTCAAAATAAGAAACGAACTCAGCCTCCGTAGTGGAAGTAGCAGTCAAAGTCTGCTTCGTACTCCTCCATGACACGGCTCCGCCAGCTAACATAAAAATGTATCCTGATATTGATTTTAGAGAATCAATGCAACCACGTAATCCACATCCGAATAACCAACTACTTCCAAGTTGTCAGTCCGTCCATACATAAGCATATAGCCTTTAATACCTTGAAGGTATCTCATCACTTTCTTTGCAGCTTTCCAGTGGTCCATCCCTGGATTACTTTGATAGCTTCCCAACATTCCCACCGCAAAAGCGATGTCAGGTCAAGTGCAAACCTGAGCATACATCAAGCTTCCGACAGCAGAAGCATATGGGATGTTCTTCATTTGTTCCCTTTCCAGATTGTTTTTCGGGCACTGGTTCAAATTGAACCTATCACCCTTCACAATGGGTGCTATACTTGATGAACAATCTTTCATCTGAAATCTCTCCAAGATCTTATTGATATAGGTTTCTTGAGATAGTCCTAAAACTCCTCGAATTCTATCTCTATGGATCTTAATGCCAATGACATAAGATGCCTCATCCATATCTTTTATGTTAAAACTCTTAGAGAGGAATTGTTTCACCTCATGCAACAACCCCTTATCATTGGTTGCAAGTAAAATATCATCCACATATAGCACAAGAAAACAAATTTTGCTCTCACTAATTTTCTGATATATGCATTGATCTATGATATTCTCTACAAAACCGAATGAAGAGATGACATCATGGAACCTTAAATACCATTAACGGGATGCTTGTTTCAAGCCATATATAGATTTCTTAAGCTTGCATACCAATTGCTCACCTTTACTAGAGGGAATCCTTCAGGTTGTTTCATGTATACCTCCTCCTCTAGGTCCCCATTGAGGAACGTTGTTTTCACATCCATTTGATGTAATTCCATATCAAAATGGGCAACCAAGGCCAAAACAATATGAAAAGAATCTTTCTTGGATACAGGAGAAAAGGTCTCCGTGTAATCGATTCATTCTTTTTGAGTGAATCATTTAGTAACGAGTCTAGCTTTATATCTCTCAATGTTGCCCAATGAGTCCTTCTTAGTTTTGAAGACCTATTTACAATCAATGGCTTTTACACCATTAGGCAACTCAACCAAATCCCAGACTTTATTTGATGCCATAGAACTCATCTCATCCTTCATGGCATTGTACCACAAATTGGATTCATCGCTACTCATGGCTTGTGAAAATGTTTCAGGATCATTCTCAGCTCCAATATTTTAGTCAGACTCTTGTAGATACACAATATAATCACTAGGAATTGCTAATTTCCTCGTTCTAGTAGATCTTCTTAATGTTGTATCAACAGGTTGTTCAACAATTTCTAGTAATTGTTGAATAACTGGATCTACCGGATCATTATCAGCAAGTTGTTGAACTTCAATTGTTGGTTGTTCAATAGCCGGCTGAACTGAAGGGGCATTATGAACAACAACCAACCTAATATTTGGAGTGGAAGGTTGAGTATTTGAATAATCTTTCTTGGGAACAATGTCCTTTAATCGATCACTCCCACTAATCAAGTCATTTTCAAGAAACTTAGTATTTCTTGATTCCACAATCCTAGTAGTGTGAGATGGACAATAAAATCTGTATCCCTTGGACTTTTCAGCATATCCAATGAAATACCCACTTATAGTCCTTGGGTCCAACTTCTTTTCCTGTGGATTATAGACTCTTACTTCAGACGGGCATCCTCAAACGCGTACATGTCGCAAACTTGGCTTCCAACCTTTGAATAACTCAAAAAGGGTCTTTGGGACAGCCTTGGTTGGAACTCGATTTAATATGTATACTGCCGTCTTAAGAGCTTCAGTCCACAAGGACTCAGGAAGTTTGGAGCTACTAAGCATACTCCGCACCATGTCTAGTAAAGTTTGATTTCTTCTTTCTACCACGCCATTTTGGTCTGGAGAACCTGGCATAGTGTATTAGGCAACTATCCCGTTCTCTTGAAGAAACTTTGCAAACGGACCAGGTGCTTGTCCATCTTCAGTGTATCTACCATAAAATTCTCCACCTCTATCTGATCTCACAATCTTAATTTGCTTGCCGCATTGTTTCTCTACTTCTGCCTTAAAAACCTTAAAGGCATCCAACGCTTCATGCTTATTATAAAGCAAGTAGAGATACATGTAACGTGAGTAATCGTCAATGAAGGAGATGAAATATTTCTGACCATACGAGTCCATATCATGACTACAAATGTCTGTATGTATGATTTCTAATATGTTTGTACTCCTCTTGGCACATTTCTTTGTCTTGTTGGTCTGCTTTCCCTTTATGTAGTCCACACAAATATCATTATCAGTAAAATCCAAAGAGTACTCCATCATTTACTAATCGCTTAATTCTATCTATGGAGATATGTCCCAATCTCCGGTGCCACAACATAGAGGAATCTTCATTCACAACACATCGTTTTATACCAGTACTATCATGAACATGCATCGCATTATAATAGGCATTGTCTTGCAAATTAATTCGAAAAAGACCATCAGACAAAATACCACTCCCAACAATTTCAGATTTAAACAATAAACTGAAGTTTAAATCTGAAAAGTTAAAAGAATAACCCAAAGGTACAAGTCTTGAAACTGAAATTAAGTTTCTAGAGAAACTTGGACCATAAAAGGTCCTTTCCAAATTCAAAACAAAGTCACTATTGAGAACTAATCTACATGTCCCAATAGCTTCTACAGACGAACGCATCTTGTTTCCCAAATAGATACTTTGTTCACTTCCCACTGATTTCCTGTGGTTTTGAAAACCCTACAAGGAATTCGAAATATGGATTGTAGAACCAGAATCAATCCACCAAGTGTTATGACTCACATCAGCCATATTAGATTCATAACAAACATAAGAGGTTGGATTACCTTTCTTCTCGAGCCAGGCCTTAAATCTGACGCAATCATTCTTCATATACCCCTTCTTTCTACAAAAGAAACATTTGGATTCCTTCTTAATGTCAGCTTGAGGAGGTATTTTACCTTTCCCTTTCTGCTTGCCGTGACTCTTAAACCTTTCTTGTGTTGCCAAATGAGCACTTTCTCCCAATTTCATAGTCAGCCTCTCTTCCTCTTGAACACACATGGTCATAAGTTCATTAATTGACAATTTATTCTTATGTGTGTTGTAAGAGATCTTGAAAGGTGCATACTATTGTGGGAGAGTATTCAGAATGTAATACACAAAAAATGATTCAGATATCTCAACCTCAAGGATTTTCAGCTGAGTTGCAATGTCCCTCATCTTCATGATGTGCTCACGCACATCTCTAACACTTGTAAACTTTAGAGATGAAAACTTCATTATTAGGGTCATGGCATGTGCCTTTTCTGAAGTCTCAAACTGCACATCAATGGCCTCCAATAAAGCCTTAGCATTGCTATGCTGAGTGACTGAACCACGGATACTAGGAGATACTTTAGTCCTTATGAACATCGCACTCAAGCGATTGAACCGCTCCCACTGTTCATAAAGGGCTATCTCAACTACAGTGCTCGTGTCAGTAGGAGCAGGTGGTTCATCTTTCCTTATAGCATAGTCAATGTCCATGCACCCCAATTGAAGAAGAATTGACTCTTTCCAAACTTTATAGTTTTCACCATTCAGTATGGGAATATCACTCTTAAATTCAGAGAAATTCATAGGTTGCAAAACTGCATATCAAATAATCATGCTTATGTCACAAAATTTGAGGCAAAATCAACATATATCATGTTCTACCTATGTAAGACATGTCACAAAATATGAACCACATAACATAAAAAGTGCCTATGGGCTACGTTTTTAATTTAAATAGATTCATAAATTCTTCATGAAGAAACTATCATATTATATTCCTTTCCTTAATCCCTGTGGGTAAATTAAGAAAAATAATATGATATTTCAACCTAATTAATCAAATTAATACAATGAAAATTCCTGTGGGATTAAATTCATCATATTAATAAAATTAATTACAATCGATGTCCATTTCCAAATGTGATCCGAATGCTCTTAATATATAATTTAATTAATTAAAGATGCTGTGGCTACTCTCCAATTAATTAAAAAATATATGGATCACTGGACATTTAATTTCATGCATAAAAAATATTCATAAAATGCATGAAAGACAAAACAATAAATTTAATTCGGCGAGGGGCATAATCGCAATAATGGGTAAAAAGCAGGGGCAAAAACGTTAAAAAAAAACGAAGGGGAGTTCGCCGGTTCCCAGGGCGCATGCCGTGCACTCGCCTACCTTATGCGCGGGCGTGTGGTGCGCACGCGCCTTCATCACCGCGCGGGCGCGTGCGGCGCACGCGCCTGCAACTGCCGCGCGCGTGGGCCACACACGCTTGCAGTTGCGCGCACGTGGTGACCACGCTCCAGTGGTTGCACACGCGTGGGGGCCACGTGCTTCTTCCTCCGCACGAACAGTAGGGTTTTCTTGCCATTTTTCGCCGTTCCGCCGCGCATTCAATCAAATGGGTCTCCTTCGGTAGCCCATATCACACCAAAATAATTAATGGGTTTCGGAGACCATGTCGGCGCGACCATATGGACCCAAAATTCGGCAAAAACAACCAAAAAATTGGCTCGAATCAAGCAAAATTCCGTCTAAACGCACAAACCCTAACCCGCAACTTCTGCCGTTCAAATAGCCTCCGACGATCACCATATGCCGGATTGATTTCGGGCTATTCTTCTCCATGGCGATGCGACCGTTCTGGTCCGAAGTTGAGCGGTGGGTTGCCGGAATTTAGCCGGAATTGGCGATTTTCTTCTTAGCCCCAAAATGCCCGAATTACTGTTCATCTCAAAAAGCCTCGAAAATATACTAAAAATTCAACAAGAACAAGACAGAGGCACTAAACTTGCTTTGATACCAAAATGTGAGGCTAATACTGAAGGATTCTATCGTGCATTGAAAAACAAAATTCATGCACAATTAGAATCAAATGCGGAAAATAGGATCGAAAATAAACTGACCTCCAGCCATTATTCAATTTTACGTTCGTCTGAAATCCACGATAGTTTGACGTCAATTCGAAGCGATTACGAGTGCACTCTACTAACCCAATCCCCTCGCGTACTGATGGTGTATTACCAAATGAGAGGATTTGCGTTAGACCTTGTGTTTGCCCTTATGGAATGAACGTTCACTTTTATAAACCACTTTCCATCAAGGCGGTTACCGAAGAGGGCGGTTATCACCCAAGGGGTACGAAGCGTGGAAAAAACGTATGTGGATAACCGTCACTTAAAAGAGAAAACGTGGGTCAAACCTAAATGTGGGATCACATTATAAATATAACACAACGAGCATGTCAATAAGGAGAAAACTGCACGTGATAACTCACATGGCTTGTCAGCTTATGATGTCCAAATGGAAATCACCCTGTCCTTATAGAAAAGTAACGCCTTTTCACATAATTTTCATGTGATGAGGACTCCAGTTAACTCACATGCCCTTTGATTTTGTCTTCTTCGTTTGGTATAAACTTGAAAGTAATATGTGGGTCGGAAAAATTGTCTAAAAAATCCTGAACATATTATACCGCACTTAATTTGGTATTGACAGTTTTAATTCGGCCACTTTAGACCAAAGCCTTTGTTATGATTTTTCAATATACTCATTTCAACTAATTTTGGTCGAACATCGATAACGTGGCAGTCTATTGAATGTTAGTAGTCTTATGTGGCATGGCTAATGTTGACATTGACGATTTTTTGCAATTTTTTTTTATCAAATTGCATAATTTTTTTTTAAATTTCCCTCCTTTTGTCACTGACCACAAGCGAGGGCTACAACAGCCTCTCGTTGCTTAGATCTAGCAAGGGTAAGCCGAGGCATCTCGACCATCCCCTGTGGCCAACAATCTCCATCAACCATTTCTGAGGCCTTGGTGACCAGGGAGGGAAGTAAACAAACAAGAAAAACATTTAGAAAATCTCATAAAAAATAATAAGAAAAATCATCCACATCAAAGTCAACTATATTGTGTAAGACAATAGACTAACTGGACTGCCAAGTTAATGATTTTGGCCAAAATTAGTCGAAAGGATTATATTGAAAAATTGTCAAATGGTTTGGGACTAAATTGACCAAATTGATCAAATTGAAAAGTTTATGACTGAAGTAATAACCATATGATAGGTTTGAGACTTTTTGAACAATTCTCCTTATATGGGTTTTGCTTGTGCATATTCAATTTTTGTCCCATTAATTTAACTAGACGATATGTTTATAAGCGATAATTTTGTAAACCACATATTAAAAATTCTTCGGATGAAATGACTTATGCAAGCTCTTAAGAAAATTCGTTAGATTATTTTTCGTAGCAGCTTGATCTACTGAGTGAATCCATTCAATTTATTTTCTTTAATTGGAGCGATCACTAGCATTTCTATGGATCAAGTGATATCCCTAGACCGATACGATTCACGCCGGAGTAGATGACAACGAGATTGTTGACCTAAATTAGGCAAAAAGTCGAGTCAAATCTTTGACCTGAACGCACCATCGTATGTGCGAATTTCAGCAAATAAAGCGAGATTAAGAAACAGACCAAAACTTTACCCAAAAAAAAAAGAAACAGACCAAAAAAAAAAAGCAAGATTAAGGGTAATGATATCATATTGTAAATCTTTTCCAGGGAAACGATACCTACCATGGGCAACATTAGTGTAAATTATCCGGTGGAGGCACTGGCTGATGTACCCAAAAATGAAGTCATTTGTACATTTTCGGCGGAACAAACGGACCCTAATTAATCACATGTAGTCTCATTAATTTACTCTAATATTTACAGTTAGCGATATTATATTGTAAATTCATTCAAATGTTTCACTCATTATCGAATCAACACAACGTGGATAATTTACATGCATCGAACATGATTACATCCTGTAGAGAAGGATGCAATACAATGATCAAGAAACATTTTGTGAAGCTATACAATCGAGCCAAAAAGGCCACAGTTGGACAAACTTTACAGGATGCTAAACTTGCAGTGCTTTAGTACCCTATCGAAGAAGCACAACTCTACTTGGTGGATAGGCAGCAGTTAGTTGATTGGGGTCGAGCACGATCCCATGGACTGGACCTGCGCGACGCAAGAAACCACGACGCGTATTCGCTGCTGAAGTTGCTGGTAGTTGAACAGACGAAGGAATAGGTGTTTCCGAAGAGTGTCCAGACATGCAAAGACCACCAGAATCATCTTGCTCCCAATACACCTCAACCATGACGCCTCTAGGATTCTCAGTAGACTCCGTTCCAGGGATCCCCACAAATCGAGCTCCCACTGGGATCTGAACCAAATTGCAGTATAAGAACAAACAAAGTTTTGTCAGGCTGATGGACTTTCTAGTCAGTTTTCTACAAGTTGTTTGGAACTTTAACAGGCAGGCTAATACAATCTTCTAGCACAAATGGCATTTGGGAGTGACTTTATTAACGCCGTAGCCTATATTGTGCGGGATTTTCCTTGTGGTTAGTTTCTCACCTGGACAGAGGTTTCAGATGTCAAAGTTAGTGTCGCCAAGCGCCGTTCGGCTGCAGCATTTTGTAGCTCTACCTGCTTTGCAATATTCAGGAAAACTTCCTCAAGAGTCGTCAAAGCAAGCTGGATATCTGCTATGCCAAACAGGGATCTGCTATGCCAAACTCTCCCTGTTTATCTTGGAGCTCCGCAAAAAATTTCTATTGAAAGCATATAAACCGTCTCAGGAAAAAGCAAAAAAGGAGTATCATAAGGAAAATTAATAGCGAGCAACAATCTAGATATCTCCATAGAGAAGTTCTTCGCCAAAAGTAATGTCACTAGCATTTCAAAGATTGGTTCTATCTATGTGGCAGTGATAGATTATTCATGAAGATACAAAAGCTAAAAGTTCACACTTGAATGAATTTCTGCGCTCCATAACAATCTTGGGCATTTAATTGCCATTTTCAACCAAAGAAAAAAATCAGAGATCTGGTGCAACTGGCAAACGATTCTCTTGATTAAGGGTGAGGAAACTCTTGACACTGACAGTGCTTCATAAGAAGGGTGTAAACTTCAGACATAGGAGCATTTAACAAAGGAGCATTTCTAACTTTTCGGCAACAATGCAATATCCATGCATATGTCTAACGAGATAGAAGTTACAAGATAATCATCATGCTTGACCAGAAAATGTAGCTGGGTAGCTTGCAGAACCTGTAACAGCATCTCCAGCACTGTTTGGAAGTCAGTGATGGGATTGATTACCGTGAAAAGTGATTCTCGATCATGGGGTATAACAAAAGTAAGGGAGGCGTTGTTCTCCTCTTTTGGTACAATATCCAGATGCTGTGAAGGACAAGCAGAGTCAGAAATTGGCGCTAGAAAGAAGAGAAAGCTGCACAACAAAGAACAAAAAGCCTCACTCACAGTTTTGAAGAAGCGTTTCACAGCCTCCTGATCAGCCGTCGAAACCACATCTCCTCCAGGAGGACTTGCACCATTGCTGGCAGCGAAGCTTACATTAGCAATAAAGCCTGTTCCAAAGCGAGATTTGAGCCTGATTGAGGATCCAATCCAGTGAAGTCTGCCCTTGGCCATTATTCTATACGGTCACTTAAAATATCAGCTTCTTCCATAGTGTGTCGTTAAGATGATAGCACGTCCTTTCTTGGCATCCTCTATTATGTCCCAGACATGCCTCCTCGTAATTGGGTCCATGCCTGTTGTCTGCAGCAAAAAACAAAGTACCTTTCAGAATACTCCACACAATGTCCATAGGAGAAAAGAAGATAACATGTCATCCACGTACAGGTTCATCTAAAATCACTCATTAGGGTTCACCAATCAGGGCAATAGCAACACTTAAGCCACGTTTCATTCCTCCACCATATCTCCCAGCTCTCATTTTGCCAGCTTCTGTTAGTCTGACCTCTGCCAGAGATTTTTCAACCACCTGAGCTGAAAACTCAAATGGGTTCATTACATTATACAAATAGACAAAATTATCTCTTGGCTTAGGATTATAACCAGATTTTCATGTTCCAATAACATAGAGGAAGTTCGGAGCACGTACCAATTTGATTGAACCAGGGGCGAGCCCTTTAATATTTGCAAAGAGGTACAGATGCTCTTCACCAGTCAACAAATCCCAAAGGATATCAAACGGCAATGGCCAATAAACTTTTAGGATAGATTTTCATTTGTTTTTTTAAAAATAATTAGCTAACTGCTTGGAGGATTATTGCAATACTGCCAAAGCTACATAGCAGAATTATGCTCCTTTGCTGTTTGTACTTAGATGCAAAGGTGACAAAAATGGAGGAGAAAGGTCAACCTGAGGACAAATTCCGATGATTTTTCTGATGTTTGACATGCCAACGGAATTTCTGATTGAGTAACTATACACCAAAGCTGTTAACACTAGACAGCAATATAACATTTTGCACCTCGCTATTGATGCAAAAATTTTGCACTACGCAAAAAGAAAATAATCAACTAAAAACTATTACCATCTCCCCCTGTAACTGGGGTGATTCCTGTCAAACAATTTATTATTGTAGTCTTTCCAGCACCATTGGGTCCAAAAGACAAAACAGTTGATCTTTAGCAAAGCTCACCCATAGCCCCTACAGATAATTTATCCAGGCATTAATCGAGTTATATAGGATACTCGTGGCTAGTGTTGTATCTGTCATCCGATAACTCCCTACTGAAATGGTACCTTTGAGCTATCAGTAGAGGAAAAGAGCGCAGATAACTAGAAGTGCTTAGTTACCTTAATAGCATGGTATGCTGATGTCCTTTTGCATTTACAGCAACCGATTTGGGTAGTCCCAGGATAAGTCTTCCCAAGGCCACGAATCTGGACTGCAACATTAGGATCAACTAAGCCATTTTTTGGTTGTGCTTTCACAATACTTTACTCTTCGAGACCATCTTGGTCATCCGGAGTAAAATCCTCCAATGAGGGAACTGAACCAATGCAACTGCAAATGCCACCCTCTGTCAAGACAGGAAAGGCTATGTCATAAAACAAGTAGAAGGAGGAGGCATGCCCTCACATCAGAAATTTCAAACTTTACCTTCCACTTTGCTTCCACCCTTGCCCGTCCAGTAGCCAGGATTTAAGAAATAAAACATTGGCTTCATCACACTAGATGCATTTGGGATTATATTATCAAAATAGATAGCCAAAATAAACCACACAAAGAAAGTTGCCATGAGCCATATATAGATGTCACTCTGTTAGACAAGAGTAGAACAAAAAGGTGAATGTGCCTTAGTATGATGTAAGATGACAAGAAAACAAAGTGAAAACCGCTCAGCAGAGATTTAACTGACTGTTAATGTAAAAACTTTTAAGCTTCAGAGATACTACATACAATTGATATCACGCATTCTGTGCCATTTGGTGCGCATTTTGCACGCCTACTCCAGCTAATTCCAGGATCTTCGGGGGTGGTAGTTGCATGAGAAAGCAGCACCAGAGCTTCAGCAAGGAGATTAGGTGGAAAGAGTGACCAGATGGTTCTGTAACCATTACCAAGTTTTGACTGTAGGGAAATCCAAATGCAGTGACAAGCTGCAAGAGCCAAAGACAACAATTCTCAAATAAAATCGATCTAAATACAATATTAATATATTAGATAGTCAGGATATCTTGCCTGAGTTAGAGAGCCGATGATAAAAATGGAGAAACCCACAGTTGTGGATGAAGAGGCTTTGCTAATGAAGGCTGACAACATGAAGGCAAAGCCAATCTAGTAGCAGAGAAGACCGTGTCAAGATATAATGCCATGTCCTTTCGCTATGTCGCTTCAAATAAAATAATCCATAATAACGTGGCATAAGACACATCTTACCATATTGAGTTGGAATAAAAAGAACAACAAGAACACCACAGCAAAGCTGTTGTTCAAGAAAAATTCAAATTGAAACATCATCAGGAAGATGACGGAGCGTTCAGCGAATAATTCAAGCAAAATCTTGCTTAAAGAAAGAAATCTCGAAATTCAATATTGACGATAATGTTCTGTTTTTCAAAATGAACCCTAAAATAAGCTTATATATCCCTAAACCAAACCCTACTAGGATTAGAAAACATAAAACATTAAAATTACAAAACTGCCCTTAAAATTAAAATCCATAAAAAATTATTAAAAAATAGAAAAACTCATATAAATGATCTCGAATCGCTAAAATCCATGGTTAGTCACGGCCGAAGGCGGTGAGTTTTGTTCAAAACGTCGTTTCGCTTAAAACGACCGAATTTAAGCTCAATCCGATATCGTCAACCGGGTTCGCCGGTTCTAGTCGCATCACCGTTTCGCCTTCCATTTGGACTTCTATCTATCTAACCGGTCCAAAAATACTTCACTAATAAATTCTGCATCATTCTCCTTCACTTGAAAACAATTCGCCCTTGAGTTAAAATCAGGATCTAGATATAATAGCTCTGGGGACTCATGAAATGGTGATAAATCAGCAACATTGAAAGTATTAGATATGCCCATACTATATAGAAGGTCTATAACATAAGTATTATCGTTGATCTTCTTACTAATAGTGTAAGGCCCATACTTCTTTTGCTACAATTTGCTATAAGATCCAACTGGTAATCGCTTTTTACGAAGAAAAATCATGACCTGATCACCTACTGTAAATACCTGCTTCCGCCTGTGCTTATCTGCTGCAGCTTTATACTTCTGATTAGCTTCCTCCAACTTCTATTTAACTTCATGATGCACCTCCACAATCTATTTAGCCACATGATTCACTATTACACTTTTCTCCGATTGCTTAGGCAACGGTATCAAATCTAAAGTATGCTGAGGCGCATTTGTATAAACAACAGAAAAAGGCGACCTACCAATAGATCTATGGACTGCATTATTATAAGCAAACTCTGCTTGTGATAAAGCAACATCCCATTGCTTCGGCTTATCTCCACAAATATTTCAATTCAAGTTTCCCAGAATTCTATTAACCACCTCTGTTTGCCCATCAGTCTGTGGGTGAGCAGTGCTACTGAAATTCAAAGATGAATCAAACAGTTTCCATGAAGTCCCCCAAAAATGCCTTAGAAATTTACTATTCCTATCTAAGGTAATAGACTTGGGCATACCATGCAAACAAACCATTTCCTTAAAGAATAATCTAGCCATACTTACTGCATTAGAAGTTTTACTACAAGGAATGAAGTGCGCCATCTTGAAAAATCTATCAACCACAACGAAAATAGAATCCACGCCTCTTTGTGTCCGTGGTAAATCAAGTACAAAATCTATGGACAGATCTTCCCATATATTATTAGGAACAAGTAATGGCATATATAAACATGTATTATTAGATTTCCCCTTAGCAATCTAGCAAACATAACACTTTTGTACATACCTACTAACATCTCTACGCAACTGGGGTTAGTAAAATCGCTCTCGAACTGCAGCAATAATTTTATCACAATCTAGGTGTGCAGCTAATCTTCCATCATGTAAATCACAAATTACCTTCTCTTGTAATGATGTTTGAGGAAGGCAAAGCTAGTTGCTGTGCATCAAATAGCCATTCTGCACATAAAATTTTTGCACATATTGACCAGCAACACATGACTTCCAAATTTGCCTAAAGTCATCATCATCTGCATAACAATCTTTCAACTGCTCAAATCCCAAGATGTCTTGGCTTAATGTAATCAACAAGCCAACTCTCCTACTCAATGCATCTGCTACGACATTATGCACACCTGACTTATGCTGTAATTTGAAAGGAAATTTTTGCAAAAATTGACACCATCGTGCATGCATATTTTTGCTAATCCTCTTCTGATTATTTAGATATTTCAAAGTTTCGTGATCAGAATAAAGGACGAACTCTTTCCTAATCAAATAATGCTCCCAGGTCTTCAAAACCCTTACAACAAAATAGAATTATTTGTCATAAGTGCTCCATTTCTGCCTCGCCTCTTTAAGCTTCTTACTGAAATAACAAATTGGTCTGCATTCTTGGGACAAAACAGCTCTTATACCTACTCCACTAGCATCACAGTTCACTTCAAATAGTTTATCAAAATCAGGTAAAGCAAGAATAGGTGCAGTACATAAATTCTTCTTCAAAATAGCAAAACTATTTCTAGCTTCCTCTCCCCATAGAAATTTGCCTTTCTTCATACATTCAGTAATTGGGGCTGTGATAGTACTAAATTCTTAATAAATCGCCGATAAAAAGTAGCTAACCTATGAAAACTCCCAATGTCAAAAACTGTCTTAAGAGTCGGCCACTCCCCGATTGCTCTTACCTTCCCCTCATCTACCTCTATTCCTTCAGCAGTAATAATAAACCCTAGAAATAACAGCTTATTAGTTAAAAAACTGCACTTCTTAAGATTAATATACAGCTTATTAATCTGCAAAGCTGTCAATACCTTCCTTAAGTGTATCAGATGATCCTCTTCAGTCTTACTATAAATCAGAATATCATCAAAATAAACTACAACAAATTTTCCAATAAAAGATTTCAGAACCTGATTCATAAGCCTCATGAAAGTACTTGGAACATTAGAAAGTCCGAAAAGCATCACCAATCATTCGTACAACCCCTCCTTTATTTTGAAAGCTATCTTTCATTCATCTCTAGGCCGAATCCGAATATGATGGTATCCATTCTTCAAATCCAATTTCTAAAACCACTTAGCACAGTATATCCTATCCAGCATGTCATCCAATCTCGTAATTGGAAACTTGTAACCCATGGTTATCTTATTGCTGGCCCTACTATTGACACACATCCGCTAATTTCCATCTTTCTTAGGAGTCAACAAAGACGAAACAGCACATGGGCTCATGCTTTTTTGAATGTGCCCCTTTCGTAATAACTCTTCCACCTTCTTTTTTAGAATCTCGCTCTCATTAGGACTCATCTTGTAGTGCGGTAAATTAGGTAGACTAGCACCAAGAATTAAATCTATATGGTGCTGAATATCGCGCATAGGCGGCAACCCATCTGGAATCTCTTTAAGCATTAGTTCGTTAAATTCCTTCAATAAAGGCCTGACTACTTCATGCTACTCCTCAACTTGTAATTGAACCTCAGTCTCAATTGCTTGTTTCACGACTAGCATGTGAATCTGTCGGGTCTCCTTAACCTCAGCTTCAAATTTCCTCATAAGGGTAAGGAAATTATTTTCAACAGATTGTTTTCCTTTATTCTTCAGTGGCAGTAACGTATACTTTACTCTATCCTTCATAAGGTTATACTGATTACTCCTTCCCGAATGCTAAGCATCTACATCAAATTGCCACAACCTTCCAAATAACACATGACATACATCCATGTCTACTACATCACAATACAGCTCATCATGATATTTTCCAAAAGAGAATAGAATTTTGTATCGTTCAGTCACCTGAATGTTTTCTACTCCAGATTTAATCTATCTTAACGTATAGGGATCAGGATACTTCTCCACGGGTATTCCCAACTTCTTCAATGTCTCCTTCCCAATGATATTCTCCATGCTTCTGCTATCAATAACCACAATAAAGATCTTTCCCAGAATGGTGTACCTAATTCGGAATAACTAATGGCGCTGCGAATCATCTTCCTGTTTTGAGGCCAACATCATCCTACGCACCACACAGTTTACTTGCTCCTCTGCTTCATCTTCAAAATCAACATCCTCACCATCCGACGCATAGCAATATCCATCTTCCTCCTCTTCTCTCATTGCTATGTTTACAGTCTTTCTCTGAGGGCATTCATTAAATCGGTGCCTAGGTTGATTACACCTATAATACTTTATCGTGACTGGTTTAGCATAAAGGTTAGAGTTCGCAGTTTTCTGTGCTTGCATTCTCTTATCCCTCGGCTCATTCGTAGGGCGCTTTTCTACTACCTTATCTTCCTAATTTCGCTCTACGTTAAAGAGATTACTAAAACTGTTCTTCTCTATCGAACTGCTCGAACTACTATCTTGATAATTTTCGTAACCTCTTCTTTCCCTGTCTTGCTACATCAATTCTGCCTTCATCGCCATATTCTTGGCTTCAGTTAAATTTCGCAGAAACTACACTCCAATTTTATCTCGAATTAAAGGTTTCAAACTATTGAGATATTTGGCCACCTATTGTCCATCCGTCTTTGATAAATTATTCCACTCCGCCAATCTCATAAATTCAGCCATATACTCATGCACAGTCTAATTGCCCTGCTAGCAATGTTGATACTGTTGGAACATAATTTGTTCATAATCAGGTAAAAGGAATTCCTACTTCAACAGCCTCCTCATTCTAGTATTAGTTCGAACTCTATCTTTCCCTTCTCAGTCCCTCTTATTCTACAATCTTTCCCACCATACAGACACACCCCACTTTAATCTACAGGCTACTAATCGCACCCTTTTTTCACCAAGGGTCTCCATATAATCGAAAAATCTATCTATATTAGCAATCAAATCCAGAAATTCTTCTATGCCCAAACTTCCATTAAAATAAGGAATATCGACTTTCAATTTAAAATCGTTACCTTCACGATCGTCGTAAAGTTGTCTTCCATCTCTCCGATCATATCCTCTTTGAAATCCTCCATGACGATATCTGCCGCCATAATCAGCACGTTCCGCATCAAAATAATCGTTTTCTTCTTCTTCCGAACTCTCTGAAAACAGAGGGTTATGCAACATGCGGACAGGAATAGGCCTATCAACAGGATCACCGAGAGCAAGATCTACACCCTGCCTTTTGTCATTCCATCGATTCCGATTCACATCAATGCCGAGACCTTCGAACCGATCTATTAACTTGTCAAATCGTTCTTCGAAACGACAAAGATTTTGATTGAGTCGTTGATCCAAGCGTTCCATTAAACGCCACTCCAAACGTTGCAGCGCGTCGTCCCCAAGAGTTGGGGCTCCAGTCTCCTGAGCATCATCACGAAGACCACCGCCAATCACCATAGGCTCTAATACCACCTAACGCAGCGTTCAGCGAATAATTTAAAGAAAACCTTGTTTAAAGAAAGAAATTTCGAAATTCAATAATGACGATAATGTTATGTTTTTCAAAAAGAATCCTAAAACAAGCTTGTATATCCCTAAACCAAACCCTACTAGGATTAGAAAACATAAAACATCAAAATTACAAAACTACCCTTAAAATTAAAACCCATAAAAATTATTAAAAATAGAAAAATCCATGTAAACGATCCAAAATCGCTAAAATCCATCATTAGTCACAGCCAAAACAGTGAGTTTTGTTCAAAATGCTGTTTCGCTTAAAACGACCGAATTTGAGCCCAATCTAATGTCGTCAACCGAGTCCGCCGGTTCTAGTCACATCACCGTTTCGCCTTCCGTTTGGACTTTTGCCTGTTTAATCGGTCCAGAAATGCTTCACTAATAGATTCTGCATCAGAGGAGGACTATGAACAAAGAAGAAAGAATGGTTATCATTCCCTCCCAAGTGAGCCATGAAAGCCGATAGGCAGTATCATAAAGGCCCATCAAGGTCATCATCTGCAACAGAAGTGGAGGTGAACGCTCTACAGGTGCATAACCATGTTAAGATTCTTCAAGCCAGTAGTGTTCAAAGGCAAATACCTGGCGGAGTTTCAGCTCCTTTTCTCTGATCAAAGAACTGATTTGAGATACAAAGCTAAACATGGCGATTGCGAGGAAGAAGGTTGGCCCCGCAGTGGCAACTGCAGAGAAAAGCTCACCTGCAGGGTGTGCAAATTCCTTCAGCCCAGCAACCCAACTAAAGTTTGAATTTGTAAAATGACATATCAGGAGGCATAACGGGTCAACAAAGGAACAGGTTCAATCTCTTCAAGCATACAGGACTATTTGGTGAAGCAACATGAGGATTGGAAACCTCCAATAAGAGACCGCACAATTTCCCGCTCAGCCGCAATCTGAAGTGGTATCTGAAACTTAAAGGTGGGAACCTCAAATTGCCCTCGCTTAAAAAGTGGAGTAGAGTTAGTTTGTATGCCATACCAGATGATGCTGGCATTCATTTCCTTGAAATGCACAGCTCTGGAACACCGCATAGGATTGCTATAAAATCACCCAGCCACTTCCTTGGTCGCTCCAAATGATAGAACCATCAGATATACAGAACTCACAATTCATATTCTGATCATACAGCATTTCTACTGAAAATCGAAGTTCCAATTTCAAAACATGTATAAATTAACACCCAATTCAAAAGGCACTAATATTACTCAATATTTTTTTGAAAAAATTTTTCTCGTCAGTCATTATATTACTCTCTCTTCCAAATATAGTTTTTTCCTCCAAGAATGTGTGCTAAAAGCATTTTTTGGTCGCAGAATAAAAAGAGTATATGCCCAATGAAGAACTTTTAGTAGAGAGCCAAGAACATGGAGATTGATAATAATTCATTACCTTGCTCGAAGGGATTGGACGGCTGGGATTATTCGCCATGATGGCACTCATAATGCCCACAATTCTTGCACTCTCATTCCCACTCCAAACAAAGTCGAAGCATGGGTGTCGCGACCGACCTCCCGAGCCTTTTTTGAATAACATGTAAAAAGCAGGGGGGCTCGCCTGGTATGTGCTAAGTCTAGGTTTGGGACTTAACTCGGGCTCTCCCAAGCCCATACCATATCGCGACTTAGGGTTTAAGTTTTTTAACATGTAGGTGATTTACATGCAAGAGTCGCCACTAATCGGTTTGGGGTAGGTCGATTAGAAACCCAAATAGGGTGATGGGAGAATCACCCTATTCCTACGAACCAGAGATTAACTGAGTTCGGGAACTTGGTTACACTAGTTGGATAACTAATGCCCTTTCGGTACCATTCTACCCTGTTCATTCATTTTTTTTTTTGAAAACATTTATCATGCAATTTGGATTGCTTTTAGGACCTTTCTCCTAACATGTGAGGTGATCAAGCGAGTGCATAATCAGAAATGATCAGCAGTCAGGAACACAAGTCATGCAGCCTAGGGTTCTAATCCTAACTAAGCCATATGACGTTCAAAATACGGCAATTCATGCAATTGTATTGAAACATGCATACTAACTACACTACGGTAATTAAAAACATGCAATGTCTATCGTGCGATTTCGGGCCTATTTAATTTAAATAAAACCACAACATGCATAATTAAAAAGGACGAAAACATTCAGATAAGTCATAAAAAAAAGTTTTTTTTTTAATTTTTTTTTTTCGGAAAAAACAATTTTGAGAGAAAAAAACGAAATAAGAAAATAAAAAGGAAATAAAAATATTCTAAGAAATTTTTAATTTTAAAAAAAAATTTAATTTTTTTTTTAAAAAAAATAAAATAAAACAAAGAAAATGCGGAAAAAGAAATAAAAAAAATTTTAAAAAATTTTTATATATAAAAAAGGGGAAAATAAAAAAAGAAATAAAAACCCTTTTTTTAAGATTTTTTTAAATTTTTATTTTTTTTAAATTTTTTTTAAAAGAAATATTTTTAAATAAAATAAAAGAAAATAAATAAATAAAAAAAGAAATCCGATCGGGCCGGGTCAGATCCGGGTCGGACCGGTCCGACCCGGGTCAACGGATCCGATCCGGGCGTTGACCCGGGTCGGATCCATCGATCCGGGTCGGTCGGGACTGACCCGAGTCAACGGATCCGACCCGGGCGTTGACCCGGGTCGGATCTGTTGATTCGGGTCAGATCTGACCCGGCCAACAGATCCGCGGGGGGAACGCCGGCGATCGCCAAAATTGGCTGATCGCCGGCCGACCCAGATCGGCGGCTTGCCCCAACCGACTCCCCGACACCCTCGACCATCCTCTGCACCCTCCGGCCTCGTCATCCGACCGCCGTTCGCCGGCCGGCGACCAACTCAAAAACCGGCTTCATTGAGGAATACCGTCGAACAGGTGGGGGGCGATGAAAAATACTGAAAACTTTGGCCTCCTCCGGCGAGCCGGTCGACTCCGGGGCCTTACCTCGCCTACGACGGTGACGCATGGACGGCGAAGGACGGCGACATGGGCCGGGACTCGCGCGAAACGGACGGCGCGGGTCCCGGCCAAGTCGAGCAACGAAACAGAGGAAAACAGAGGAGGCTTGGGCCGGGGGAGAGGCTCACCGTCGACGGCGCGTGCGGGGGGGCTTCCGGCTGCTCGAAAGGCGACGGCAACGCGGCTGAGGACCTGAAAAAACGGACAAACTCTCTCTCTTCCTCTCTGTTTTCTCTCTCAATCTCGCTGCTCTATTTTCTCTTTTTCTTTCTCTGTTTCTGTAATATTTTGGCCGACCTTCTCTCACTCTCTCTCTCTGGCCTTTTATAGGCTGGCGACGATGACACTGGCTCCCCCTCTCCCCGTGGCGTCTGCGTGACGATGGTGGCGTTCACGGCGAGACTTGCAGAGGCCAGCGCAGGGAGGGGCAGTTCTTGGGTAGAAGCCAAAACAGGGGACCGAGAGAGAGGAGAGGATAAGGGAGAGTCTGGAAAAAGGAGAGAGACGGGACTGGCCATTAAGGCCAGTCCCGTGGCGTGTCCGCCTTGGCCTGCTCTGACCGGCTGACGACGAGGGGGAAGCGGCGCCGCCGTGCGTCATCGCTTCGGTCGCGCACAGGGGAAAACAGAGAAGGGAACAGCAACGGCGGAGGGAGAAGGGGAAGCTGGGCCGGGCTGGGCCAGCGCGCGAGGGAGGGAGGAGAAAAGGAGAAGCGGACCGGGCCGGCGGGGAAAAAAAGAAAAGAAAAGAAAAGAGAAGAGTGGGCTGGAGAAGGAGGCCCACGCGGGGGGAAGAAAAAAAAAGAAAAGAAAGGGCCGAGGCCCGTGCGGGGGAGGGAGAGAAAAGGGAAGAACGGGCCGGTTGGCCTGGCCCCGATCTGGCCCGACCATTTCCTCTTTCTTTTTTTTTTCTTTTTTTATATATATTCATTTATTTATTTATTATCATTTTTTCATTTTAAAAAAAATAAAAATAAAATAAAATAAAATAAAATAAAATATATGTTATTATTTTTTGGAAATTTTTTCTTTTTCTTCTTTCTTCTTTTTTTTTAACACTTTAATAGATTATATTAACACCAACATGCCTAATTTCTATATGCAATGCATGAAAATATATATTTTTTGTTTTAGGAATTAATAGAAATTAACTCCTAAATTTTGTGCGATTTATTTTGGGCAAATTAAAAATAGGTGTCAACAATGGGTGTCTGATGAAGAACATGTCCTCGATCACATGGAGGGATTGGAGGCATGACTAGAGGCTCAGGATCAAACACATTCCTCAACATGGTCCTGGAGCGAAGGCAAGAGTCCCAAGTCTTCTTTGTGCAGAACATGGTGAGGATGAAGAAGAGAGAAGAAAAGAGCTGGAGGAAAGTTGACCTCTTGCTCCTCCATGAGAGCCACATGTTCTTCACTAGTGCCCAGAATTGCTGGTATAACAGTGGCAACCCCGTTTGCACCAAGTCCATTGATAACTTATTTTCTTTTAGGGTGTCAATCTGTAGAGGAAGGGACTAACTTTTTTTGCTGTTCCAGTGACAGCGACTACTTAAAGCTGAGTTTCTTGAGAGGGTTTTCAAACTTTCAGGTTGATCTTCAACCTAGTAGAGTGTGTGGAAGCTAATGGTTTTGATTCATTAAAACTGCTGATGTTGCCATGGAGTTCAAAAACTGGTGGCCCAAACAAGGTTTACTTGTTCCTTGGAATGAAGCCACGGCTTTGAATGTGCACTGGTACCGCCAAGTGCCAATTCTGGCAGTTAAATGATCCATATACCCCGCAGATAATATAGTTCTCATGTTTTACCAAAAGAAAGGATAGGACATAAATAGAATATAATCTAGGACAAATTGAAGCTTCTCAGTAATTTGAGTTCAGGCGTCCAATTTGCATAAGATACCTTTCTTATTCATTAAGAGTAATTTAAGAGACGAATGTATCTGGAGCTCACATAAAAAAAAATCGCATGTTATGGATGTGTTTTATCTTTTATTTTCTATTCATTTTTCCCCTCAAGAGCTCATTCTAAGTTCTTCGATGAAGAAGATAAAGAAAGAACCTATGCTTCTTATTTCGTTCGTGGTTTAAAAAAATCATGAAAGAAACGTGACTTAGGATTGTTGACAACTTCGACAAATTACCCGCAATTAAAACATAACGGACGAATAGTAACCAATGAAAAATGTAAATAGCTAGACTGATAAAGGAACAGAAATTGTTTCTTGTTCGATGGAGATAATCAAGCTGATTTTCTGCCCAAATGTGAAACAAATTTATTCCGAAACAGCACATCTTTTTACAACAAAATAAATGTTGGGAAACTGCATTAAACTCTATTGTATATTGTGGAGAATAATTCAATACATTGATAAAGAAAGCTTTTGTAGAGCTATACGATCGAGCGACCAATTCCTAGCTGAAGCAACTTTATAGGATGCTGAACTTAAGAGTGCTGATTGTAGTTGTAGTACCCTATCGAAGAAGTAAACTTTTACAGGCACTCTGATAAAAATTACAGAAGAATATGTTATTAAGGATAGGCAGTAGTTATTTGATCGGAGTCCAGCACGATCCCATGAACTGGACCTGTGCGACCCAAGAAACTACGACGCATATTTGCTGCCAAAGTAGCCGGTAGTTGAACAGATGGAGGAATAGGCATTTCCGAAGAGTGTCCAGAAATACAAAGAGCACCAGAATCATCTTGCTGCCAATATACCTCAACCATGACGCCTCTAGAATTCTCAGCTGATTCCGTTCCAGGAATCCCCACAAATTGAGCTCCCACTGGGATCTGAACCAAATCGCATTATAAGAACAAAAGCTTTGGTCAGGCTGAAGAACTTTTAGTCAGTTTTTTACAAGTCCTTCAGAACTTTAATAGACGACTGGCTATTACACAGTCTTCAAGGACAAATGACATTTTAAAGTAACTTTACCAACGCTGTAGCCTATACTCTATATGATTTTCCTCATATTTAGTTTCTCACCTGGACTGAGGTTCCAGATGTCAAAGTTAGTGTCGCCAAGCGTCGCTCAGCTGCAGCATTTTCTAGTTCTGCCTGCTTTGCAATATTCAGGAAAACTTCCTCAAGAGTCGTCAAACCAAGCTGGATATCTGCTACGCCAAACTCTCCCTGTTTATCCTGGAGCTCCGCAAAAAATTTCTGTTGAAAGCATATAAGCCATGTTAGAAAAAGCGAAAAAGGATTATTATGAGGAAAACAATCTAGATATCTCCATAGGGAAGTTCTTCACCAAAAACAATGTGAAAACCAGCATTTCAAAGATTGGCTGAATCTATACGGCAGTGATAGATCACTCCTTAAGATACAAAAGTTAAAAGTTTACACTCGAATGAATTTCAGTGCTCCCATGACAATCTTGAGCATTTAATTGTCATTTTCAACCCAAAAACATATATCGGGTGCAATTGGCAAATGATTCTCTTGACTAGGGGCAAGGAAAAGCTTGCCACTGATGGTGCTTCATAAGAAGGGCGTTAACTTCCAACAGAGGAGCATTTCTAACTTTTCAGTGACAATACAATATCCATGTATATGTCGGATGAGAGAGAATTTATAAGAACATCATTCTGCTAGACCAGGAAATGTAGCTGTCTACATCTCACAGAACTTGTAACAGCATCTCCAGCACTGTTTCCCCATTCTTTTCAACATTTAGAAAGACGGTTTTTGAAGAGCCTGAAAAGGATATGGGATTAATTACCGTCAAAAGTGCTTCTCTATCATGGGGTATGACAAAAGTCAGAAAGGCCTTGTTCTCCTCTTTTGGTACAATATCCAGATGCTGTGAAGGAAAAGGAGAGTCAGAAATTGGCACTAGAAAGAAGAGAAAGCTGCACCATAGAGAACAAAAAGCTGCCTTATCTGCTCACTCACAGTTTTGAAGAACCGTTTCACAGCCTCCTGATCAGCAGTCGAAACCACATCTCCTCCAGGAGGACTTGCACCATTGCTGGCAGCAAAGCTTACATTGGCAATAAAGCCTGTTCCGAAGCGAGATTTGAGCCTGATTGAGGTTCCGATGCAGCGAAGTCTTCCCTTGGCCATTATTCCTATACGGTCACTTAAAATATCAGCTTCTTCCATAGAGTGTGTCGTTAAGATGATAGCGCGCCCTTTCTTGGCATCCTCTATTATGTCCCAGACATGCCTCCTTGTAATTGGGTCCATGCCTGTTGTCTGCAGCAGAAAACAAAGTACCTTTCAGAATACTCCGCACACACAACATTTGTCACTAAGGAGAAAAGAAGATAGGACGTCATCCACGTACGGGTTCATCTAAAACCACTAATTTGGGGTCACCAATAAGAGCTATAGCAACACTTAAGCGACGTTTCATTCCTCCACTGTAGCTCCCGGCTCTCACTTTGCCTGCTTCTTTTAGTCTGACCTCTGCCAGTGACTTTTCAACCACCTGGGCAGAAAACTCAAATGGGATCATCAAATTAAACAAACAGGAAAATAATCTCTTAGTGTAGGATTAGAAGCAGATTCACAAGTTCCAATAACATAGAGGAAGTTACGAGCATGTACCGATTTGATTGAAGCAGGGGAGAGTCCTTTAATATTTGCGAAAAGGTACAGATGCTCTTCACCAGTCAACAAGTCCCAGAGGATATCAAACTGCAATTGACAATAAACTTTTAAAACAGATGTGCATTTGTTTTATTCAAAAAAATTAACTGTAACTGCTTGGAGGGTAATTGCAATCCAGCCAAACCTACAAAGCAGAATTATACTCCTCTTATGTTTGTAATTAGATGCAAAGGTGACAAAAATGGAGGAGAAAGGTTAACCTGAGGACACACTCCAATGATTTTTCTGATGTTTGACATTCCAACCGAATTTCCGATTGAGTAACCATACACCAAAGCTGTTTACACAGGACAGCAATATGAGGTTATGCACCGCGTTATTAATAAAAAAAAATTTGTACTACGCCAAAAAGAAAATAGCCAACTAAAAGCTATTACCATCTCCCCCTGTAACTGGAGTGATTCCTGTCAAACAATTTATTGTTGTAGTCTTTCCAGCGCCATTGGGTCCAAGAAGACAAAACAGCTGATCTTTAGCAAAGTTCACCCACAGCTCCTGCAGATAATTTAAAATTAAGAGCGGTTACCCTATCCGAGCATGAATCAAGTTATACAGGACACTCGTTTCTAATGTTGCATCTGCCATCTGATAATTTCGTACTGAAATGTTACCTCGCGTAAGTTGATGAGCAATTATTATAGGAAAAAAGTGCAGATGACTGGAATTGCTTAGTTACCTTAATAGCATGGTATGTGGATGTCCTTTTGCATTTACAGCAACCAAGTTGAGTAGTCCCAGGATAAGTCTTTCCAAGGCCACGAATCTGTACTGCAACATTAGTGTCAACTAAGCCTTCCTTTGCTTGTGCTTTCACAATACTTTCCTCTTGGAGAACATCTTCGTCATCCGGAGTAACATGCTCCGATGGGGGAACTGAACCAATGCAACTACAAATGCCACCCTCTGTCAAGGCAGGAAAGACTACGTCATGAAAACATGTATAAGGAGGAAGCATGCCCTCATGTTCAGAAATTTCAATCTCTACCTTCCACTTTGCTTCCACCTTTCCCCGTCCAGTACCCAGGATTTAAGAAATAAAATATTGGCTTCCTCACTCCAGATGCATTTGGGATTATATTATCAAAATAGATAGCCAAAATAAACCACACAAAGAAAGTTGCCACAAGCCATATATAGATGTCGTTCTGTTGGACAAGAGTAGACAAAAAAGGTGTAAGATGACAAGAAAACAAAGAGAAAATGGCTCAGCAGGCGTTTGAATGACTATTTTGTTAATGTAGAAACTTTCGAACTTCAGAGATACTACATACAATTGATATCACGCATTCTGTGTCGTTCGGGGCGCATTTCGCACGCCTACTCCAGCTAATTCCAGGATCGCCGGGGGTGGAAGTTGCTTGAGAGAGAAGGTTCAGAGCTTCGGCAAGGAGATTCGGTGGAAAGAGCGACCAGACGGCTCGAAAACCATTACCGTAGCTTTGACTGTAGGGAAACCCGAACACAGTGACAAGCTGCAAGAGCCAAAAGCAAAGATTCTCAAAAGAAAAATCACTCTGAAAACACTACCAAAATATCGGGTGGTTAGGATAACTTGCCTGAGTTAGAAAGCCGATAATAAATATGGAGAAACCCACAGTTGTGGATGAAGAGGCCTTGCTAATGAAGGCTGACAACATGAAGGCAAAGCCAATCTAGTAACAGAGAAGAACATGTCAAGATATAAGGCCATGTCATTTCACTATGTCGCCTCAAATAAAATAATCCATTATAACATGGCATAAGAGGTATCGTACCATATTGAGTTGGAATAGGAAGAACAACAGGAACACGACAGGGAAGCTGTTATTCAAGAAAAAATCAAACTGAAACATCATCCCGAAGAGGACTATGAACAACGAAGAAAGGATCGCTATGATGCCCTCCCAAGTGAGCCATGAAAGCCAATAGGCAGTATCATAAAGGCCCATCACGGTCATCGACTGCAACAATATAAAAAAGTGAAGGTGAACGCTCTATATGTGCATAGCGATGTTTCTGCAAGCCAGCAGTGTTCAAAGGCAATATACCTGGCGGAGTTTCAGCTCCTTTTCTGTGATCAAAGAACTGATTTGAAGTACAAAGCTAAACATGGCGACGGCAAGGAAGAAGGCTGGCCCCACGGTGGCGACTGCAGAGAAAATCTCAATTGCAGGGTGTGCAAATTCCTTCAGCCCAACAACCCAACTGAACTTTGAATCTGCAAAGTGAAATATTAGTAGGCATGACAGGTCGACAAAGGAACAGGTCCAATCTCATCGAGCATACAGGAGCATTCAGTGAAGCAACACGAGGATGGGATACCTCCAATAAGAGACCGCGCAATTTCCCGCTCAGCCGCAATCTGAAGAGGTATCTGAAACTTGAAAGTGGGATCCTCAAATTGACCTCGCTTCGTAACTGGAGTGGAGTTAGTTTGTATGCCGTACCGGATGACACTGGAATTCAATTCCGTGAAATGCAAAGCTCCAGGACACCGCATAGGATTACTGTACAACCACGCGTCCACTTCCTCGACCGTTCCAAACGACAAGACCTTCAGACACACAGGACTCACAGTTCGTCAACTGATCGCGTAGCTTTATTGTACAAAAAAAAACCCAGAGTCTCGATGCCAGAACGAGTTCAAATTACCACCCTACCCAATTCGGGAGGCACTCCTAACGCTTTCTAACCAAAAGCACTTTCATCATCCACGGTGAAATACAAACTACGCAAAGAACCTCTATGTACTACAGCCAAGCCATGTAAAATACGCAGGACAGGAGAATGCCGCCGCCGCCGTAATGCCGGCATAGTAGTACTACAGAATAAGAAAAGACCGAAAGTCTATATAAAAATAAAAATAAAAATAAAGGAAAGGAAGAACCGACAAACCCACCTTGCTCTCGGGAATGGGCCTGCCGGGGTTGTTGTTCCGAATGCCGGCCACGATGGCCGCGACGGCGGCGCTGGCGTTGCCGCTCCAGACGAAGTCGAGGCAGGGGGACCTGACGTAGAACTTGTCCTCGCAGGGCGGGATGGGCGGGGAGAGGAGGGGCTCCGGGTCGGGCACGCTCTTGTAGGAGGTGGAGTGGGCGAAGCGGGCGTCGATGGCCTCCTGGATGCAGAAGATGAGGAAGATGAAGAAGAAGGAGGAGAAGAGCTGGAGGAAGGTGGCCCGCTTGTTCCGCCACGACAGCAGCAGGTTCTTCCGGAACAGCGCCCCGTACTGCTGGACCAGCAGCGCCGCTCCGCTCCGCAACGCCATGGGAGAAAGTCGAATTTCCTCGGAGTTTGATGTCGTTGTTGTTCGGTTTGATCGGTTGTCCAAGTTCGACAGCGTGTGCCTGCCTGCTTGCCTGCCTGCCGGCGATACTTATAACGGGAAATTTCTTTTGTGGGGAGAGGGGTGGGAGGCACGGCTGAAAATGGCGCGTTCTCTGGAGGGAAGGGAAGCGACGGCCGAGTCGAAAAGGGGGCCTGGGGTTGGCGGGGATTTACGGGTTGTGCCACTGGCTGGTCTGAACGTGAAAAAAAAAAGAGCAGACGAAGTCAACGGGAGGGAAGGGTGATGTGATGTGGTGCGACGCGATGCTCTCGTGCGTCGTGCGGAGAGGACTTGTGGCCGTCGATCGCGAACGCCAAGGTTGGTCAGGATGTTAGGAACCTTCAAAGCATCTTCTTCTTTGGATAAAAAAAACTGGTTAATTCAGCGGGACCGATTCACTAGGTAGAATATGGTCCATCTTGAAAGATCTTTGAAATTCGACCGTCTTTCTTTATTTTTTTTTTTGTGGAAGATTTTGTGCGGGCTGAAATTTCATCGCGTCTCGATATCTGAGCACGTACATGTGTTTGTCGATGTTCGCTCTCTTTTATTAGGGTTGAGAATTACATGTTGCTTGCAGTTGCAGGCTCTATCCAATGCACAACTCAAGGATCAGTGGAGCTAACTGATACTCGACATGTCGAATTGCAATTTTTGAAAAAAAAAAAAGATACGATCGTGGATTCAAGTTCGACACGGCATAGGCGATTTTTCTTGGGGCCTTCCTAGGACGGAGGCATGCCGATAGCTACCCGATTAAGGTCAAAGGAGGAATGGCCGCGACTTATTTGGTGCTCTAATGCCTCGGGACATCCATAGTCATTAAAAGAAATCGAAACAAGTGTATTGAAAGTCTTAAAACCCGTCATAAAAGTAAAACTGAATCCTAAAACTCTTAAAAAATATAATTAAATCATAAAATTCATTGCAAAAGTGTAAATGAGTCAAAAATTTTTTTCAAAAAGTGCAATCAAATCCTAAACTTGTCAAACTGACCCAATCAAGTCCTTATGTTGATTGCACTTTATGAAAGTTTTAGAACTTGATTGCATTTCGTAATAAATTCTATGACTCGATTATACTTTTTCAAAAAGTTTATGACTCAACGGTATTAGTACTTTTAGTGCATTTATGAAAAAAAGAAAAAAGAAAAAGGTACGTCAATAGGATCTACCCACAAAAAGAAAAACAACCAAGTGGAAGAAAAGAATCCATCTTTTCCTCGCACGTCGCTGTCTGAGAACGTTGATGGGGACAGCGAGGGTAATTCGGTAATTGAAGGCGGAGAGCGTGAAGGGCAAACTTGTCAAAAAAATCTTGCAGGGATTGTTAATAAATTCGATCGATAAAAAGTCAAACAAAACAAACCAAAATCGTGCGGGAGCTGGCGCGTGAGGAAACGTGACCGCGGTGGCCTGGCTACGACGTCGCACTTTCTTGCACCGCAAGCAAGCCGTCCAATTAAAAAAAAGGAAAAATAAATAAAAAAAAAAAGAGGCAAGTCGTCCAATAATGTCGCGCCCTCCCATCTGTACCTCCCCGCGTGTCCCTGTCCCTTGGGTGTTCGAAAATCGGTTAAACTCGCCCCGCTAAACACCCACCCACCCACCGGTTCAATCAAACGGTTGAATTGTCGTCATCCGTGGGGTAGCTTCGCCTCTTTAGGCGCGCTCGCCCGCTACCGCTTTTGTATCTTTCTCTCGCCAAATCTTCGAACATCTTATTCGTACTCGACTTAAAGTTTTCTCTTGATCGGGAAGTTTCTCTTTCTTCTTTTCTTTTTTTTTTACCGATAAGTAGATCTGTCAAAATGAATCATAAACCTATTTCTTAATACATATATCTGTAAATGAGGTCATAAATAAGTATAAAAATAATATGAATATTAAATGGGTCGTAAGTGGGTTTACAATTTATTTAAATTCAGCTCATCTCTCTAGCCCTCACTTAATCTCACGCTCGCTCGCTCGCTCCGCACTCTCATCTTTGTTTGGGTATGAGTTTTCATGGATTGAGTTAAATACGAAAGTATTTTAGCAAATATGAATCGGGTATGGATCATTAAATTTGCATTACATGGAAATTGATCAAAACAGATTAAATAGATCTATTTAGATAGGACCATTTTCGACTTAACCTTAATCGAGCGTGACTCACCTGTCTGACAAGTCTACCGATAAGTAAATAAGACAGTATCACTCGGAACGGGGGGGCGTGAACCAATCCATTTGCAACCCCACGAAAAACGTCCTTTATCGATTCGCGTGACGGCTTTTTGATCCTTTGCCCAAGTAATGCCAGTTCAAGTTTCTTTCCGGTTGAAAAGTGTTTTTTGCCCGTGTGCTGCCAGCCAATCAGTTGAAAAGGTCTTAATTCTTGCCCGGCTCTCCTTTGAAATGGGCAAATGGGAATTAACAACCGCACGAGGGAGACGAATTGCATGCTTTTCTTCTTTTTTGTGGGTTTGACGATCGAGAAAAGTATGAGAAAACACACGAAGTGGGGGAGGTTTAGAGCGCGAATGACAACATTTCTCTTTCCTTGCTCTATTTCTCGCTAGAAATTAAAGTAGCGTTGGATAACAACACATAATTTATATTCCCGAAATAAAAATTCGTTTGATAACAATGTAAAATTTCTATTCCCGTTGGCTGGGGAGCGGCGGTGGCGACGAACGATGGCGGGCGGCGGGTGAGCAGTTGTGGCGAAGGGCAACAGTGGGCGGTGGCGAATTGCCAATGAGCAGCAGTGGCGACGGGCGATGGCGGGCGGCCAATGAGCGGCGGTGGCAGTCAACCAGCAAGCAACGAGGGTGACAGGCGATGGCAGGGGGTGGCTGGCGAGCAGCGGTGGCGGGTGGTCGGTGAGCGGCGACAGTGGACGGCCAACGAGCAGCGATAGCAAGCGGTGGCAAACAACTAGCGAAAGTTGGCAATAGCGGTAGCTACGGGCTGCGACGTATGACCAGCCGGTGAGCAGCGGCGAATGGCTGGCTACAAGTGGGCGACAGAGGGCAACAAGGATGATCAATAAAAGTAAATTGTTATATCTGTTTCTATTGCAACAATAGAAAAGTAAAAAATTTTGACTTTTTATTTCTATTCTAAATCTATTTTTGGGCCAAAATTTGTTTTAGAAATAAAAAATGATATTATTTTACCAAACGGATTTATATTCTAAACCTGTTTCCGGAAATAAAAAATAAAAAAATAAAAAAGCAGAATGGTTATCATTTGCGCTCTCAGCTTCTAAGCGAAACCGTTGCTAAGATGAATAGTCCACGTACGGCACTTAACGATGCTAGGATAACAACGTTAATGACTATTCCACACGGTGTTAGGATGTGGATGATTCAGGTCGTACAAGGAGCCAAGCTTGAAAGTAGTTTGTTCCCACCATAAGAATATTGCTCGCGGATGGTCCACATGAATTCTTTGTTTTCGCGGAATTGTCTTCGCATTGACCCGCTTGTGCGTTCCAAGTTCCGCGTCAATCGGATACAGCGAAGTGTCTTCGACCTCGAATCAAGTTACTTTTGTAGCTATTCAAGAAGCCAACATCTTGACCAATAGGTGTTGAATCGTTGATATAGGAGCATTTGGACTTAGAGCTGGGGTTTTCCGACATCATGGTAAGGTGGAATATGTGAAAGACATATGCTCCGGATATGACTATGAAAATCAGGAAGGGGCCAATGTAGATTTGCGCAACATGTTGTTCAGGACGTGTATTTCCTTCTAGGAAGCGGAGTTATGAGTCATTGAGGACACAGTATCGTCGAGAGCGTTTTTTGTACCCTAAAGAATCTATTGGATCGCTACTGCTAGAAAAGTTAATCTCTTAACAGGTGCGACATTTTGTTGTTCAATTATTTGACGAGTGTATTTCGTGAAGGCGGTGGCTTAGATGGTAAAAGAGTTTACTTCTCTTTTTCTTGTCTTGGATTTAAGTCTTGTCTGGGGTATGCCAAGGGTGAAAATCCTAGATGCGCTAGGCTCATGTGAGGGGAGTGCGCTATTAAATCGACTAGGGAGGTGGATCGATTGAGGTGCGCAAAAACTACTGTCCGTGAATGATTAGGTTTTCGCTTGTTTACGTGTATGTTTTGAGTGTGCGTTCAAACCGTTTGACTATGGCCTGAAATTAAACCCCCTTTGGAATGGGAGATACGAGGAAATGGTCCGCTCGGCACCCGGACGAACCAGGACACTAGGTGGGTGCACGAACAAGGAGTGGCTAGGCTACTGGCCATATCCTGGCCCAGACAAAGCTAGCAGGGGTCCTTGCACGGTGCCAAGTCGCTATTCTCTTTTTTAGCGCAATAATAGGGTACTCAAGACTATTCGTGCGCTTGTAATTTTTAGAGCTTATTCTAGATTAGATACTTGTCAGAAACATACAGAGCTTTTGAGAACTGTCATCTAAAAGAGTTGAGAACGTGAGATACTCTTATGACTTCGAGCGTTATATAAGCTCGAGAGGGCCAATAAATCCTAAAGCTATTGTATAGATAATAATTCAACTTTTAAAATTTTTCAATTTTGCCAAATTTTTTACTTAGCATTTGTTTGATATTCTAGTACAGTTTTTTCAGTTAATTGTCGCCAAAATCACTAACATGGTCATCCAGTCATTGCCGGCTATCTCAGCATGTGCTACCACATCAGTAATTTCTGGTGAAAATTGGCCGAAATAACAACATTACAATTTCGTGCAAGCGTTTGGACTAAATTGGCAAAATTGAAACTTTTATGACTAAATTAGTATCCGTACAATAGAATTATGACTAATTGGACAACTACCCTAGGGTTGGAAAACACGAGTGTAAGCATTTTGAGCTCCTTGCCAATTATAGTAGAACCATCTCACCGATCTTTCCCTATGGAATAGGCATGCACCAATAAATTGATCGAGAATAGAATTTGAAAATGATAGGATTTTTCAACGTAAAAAATAAATAATAAATAATTATGCTCCAAAATATGATGATTACGCTGCAATATGATTATAATTTTTTTTTGTCAGATACGACTATAATTTTAGTGAAAGGGAAACTTAGGGTTATTAACTAAAAGCGCGTTTGCATCAGAGAAAAGTATTATGCTATTACAATTCAACATTCCTACTAAGTTATGGCACGAGAAATTTCTCTAGAACTACAAAATTAAAGGGAGAAAAAAATACTTTTTGTCAAGTATGGTCACCAAATCCAAACGGCTAAGCAATTGACTGCACTCTAATCTGACTTTCGCATTTGACCTCTAATTAAATATTGATCATTACCCTATTATTATTATTATTATTATTATTATTATTATTAATTTGACCTCTATTGTGCAGACTTTTGGCCAAGCAAATGAAATATCTATTCAAATTGATCTGGTGACTTAGAAATGTATTCCCGTCTGCATATCTGGGTATATCTCCGTGTTCATACATCATCCACAGCGTTTATCCAGCAATTGACTATACACATGAGTAGACTTGTCAAACAGTGGGTTTGATCGAAAATGATATGATCCAAATAGACACGTTTCTTTACAATATAAATTTAGTGACTCATATCCGATCAATATTACTAAAACACTTCTGTATTTAACCAAATTTAGAAAATCCATATCCAAACTATGATGAGAGCATGGGATGCGTCAGCGCGAGATCGAGTGAGGATAAAAAAAAATAAAGAAGTTGGTTGGGTCTAAGTCGGTAGTAGTGAATGCATTTAGCATTCATATCATTGTGGGTCTTACTATTATAAACTCGTTTATGATCTATTTATTGAATATAACTAATCCATATAACATCACAGACAATCAAATAAGGGTTAGAAAATGTGTCTATGACCTATTTCGATAGGTCTGGACATGAGGCCCTCATTCCATTTGAACACAACCAATGTCTTTGACTTGAAACTGCTTTCCTGGAAACTCTGTTCTCTTTCGCATGAAATAACACTCCTTAGATAATATACTTCTTTTGTTACTTTTCACTCGAACGTCATTGCATCTGATATTTGACCATCATTTTCTTAGGAATTAAGGAATAGTAGCTACTCACCAGGTTAATGGCTGCATCACTGTCTAATCTAGTCCTCCCAAAGTGACGAATGCCAAAGCTGGCTGTTGCCCAATGCCTGAGCTCCACGTCCATAACGTACTTGCCTTTTGTTCTGCACAAATCAACAATTCTCTTTCCATCTTCCATTCAGGGCTTCTCAGCATGTTGCTGTGTGCTTCCATCATATTTTAACCTCAGGTTGTTACCGAAAACGACGGGTTTATTCTTCTGGCCGAAGAAAACGGTCAGAAAGTCAAATTGTTTTGGCCTTAGACCAGCAGAAGCGTTGATTATTATTAAAGCGCGCGAAGTTCTGCAAATATCACCTAAGAGCAGAAGTTTGAGAGCGAGTCCGCTGGAATTTTACACGCAGTTTAATGGATTAGGTGGTGTGATCTTTGTTTTATAATTGCACGTTCGCACTCTAATCCTCATATGATCTCTTGATCTGGCTCTTCTGTCTAGATTACTGCTTTCTTGTGGGTTTTAGGGAACTAGTAGGTCCCTTCATGGTGCCTTGTAAGCAACCACAGTTTTTGCTAACTATATTCACAGTCAACCTCATTGAATGGTACTATATGATTAAAACAAGTGTCCGCAGAAGGTGCACGTCATGGCTCAGATTAAGAAATCCCCCCATCTCTTTTGCTGACCATCTTATTCAACATGGAAATTTTCAATTTCCTTTAAAAGTATGACGTACGTCCACTTAGTTTGTTTGTGGGGTTTACATATGATATGTCAAAATGGATCATAAATTCATTTCTTAATCTATATATCAGTAAATGGATTATAAATGAATTAGTTGTATTTAGTAAATGGGCATAAACATACTATACGTGTTAAATGAGTTGTAAATTAGTTTGCAACTTTTTTAAATTCAATTTATCTGTCTCGCCCACGCTCAATCTTGCGCTCATTCACTCCCACTTTCATCTTAGTATGGGTATAAGTTTTCCTAACTTTAATTAAATATTGAAGTGTTTTAGTAATATGGATCGGGTCAGGTTGGGTATAAGTGAGGTATGTGTCAGGTCGAGTATGGGTAATCATATTTGCATTATATGGAAATGGGTCAAAACAGGTTAAATAGATCTATTTTGGTCTGATCATTTTCGATTCAACCCAAACTCGACCTAGCCCACTCATTTGACAGATTTAATATACGGTCTCTATTCATCTATCTGCTTAAGTCTTTAGGTTGGAAATTTGAAGTGTGGTTATTAATGTTCATGTGGAAAATGTGCAATACACGTGAAAGGAAAAGTCCCCCCCGGGGGGTGTTTCTGAACACATTCGATTCAGACCGGGGAGGCAAGTCAAACAGCGCGTGAGACGGCAAAACAGACACTTCGCAAAGGGCAAATCCGGTACACCGCTCGAGGCAAGAACGGTCGCTTCAGTACCAAAACCGAAATTTAACGTTGTCGAGAGGGGCATATCCGACAAACGACGCCGGCGTCCCCTGTTTGGCTCTTTAGCTGACGCGATGCAAGAAATGAAAGCGGGGTTGAAATTCGGGTTCTTTCAAGAGTCCCTCCAAAACTCGCGACTATATTAAATACCAGAGACCCGCGAATGAAGACGTTGCCCGAAGTCTTTCAAGAACAGCTCAAGAAGAAGCACCCAGAATAGGAAAGAACGAAAACAGAAAGGGACTCTGTCTTGCAGGTTGAATTTGAAATTCCGTTACTCCTCGGGAAGGTTCAACGGTCGTGTTCGGTGTGGGATTCGATGGCGGAGCTGCCGCACGGTCCGGCCAGCTTCTGGACTCAGGCCAACGCTTTGCTTCGCAAGAACTTGACTTACCAGGTTCGCTATCTCCGAGCGCCTTTTTCTCTATGGCCGGTTGTTTTTCAGCGTTGAGCGGCGGGAGGGGCGCGTCGGTCTGGCTTTAGTGAGCCGTGACTAGGATCTTGAATGCATCATTTTGAGCCTTCTTGATAGTACTTTGATTGGTTTAGCTGGGACTGGGGTTGGGTGTATTTATCGTCGCACGAGAAGCTGATTCTTGCAATTTCAAGTTTTGGTTTTGAGTTTGCGTCTCGATAAACTTGATTATTTGCCTTGTTGAGGGTTGCTGTCTCCGCTAATTTTACTATTATTTTAGTTCAGTATCTCTCGTATTTGACCGTGCAGATAGTCTTGCACTATTATGAATCTATTGTGCCGTCTAATGCTGTAATAAATTGATATCCTCCTTTCTGGTACACGAATCGACTTTATCGTGTGAGTAACAATGATGCGGTTGCCATGTTTCTTCTCGCTTATACTTTAATGGGCTACTAGTATAGCAAGATCTAGGGCTGTATCAAATGGTGCTTGTTCTTCGACACTTTTATCTATTTTAACCTATGTCAATTCTTTCAGTGCTACTGATGAGTCAATGATGCGGCTTATAGAATCATTTGCGACCACGAGTCAGCTCAGATTCCACAAGCAAGCTTTAAGCTAGGATAAAGTAAAAATACAATGCAAAACCGGTGTCTGGCCTTCTTATCTTCAGTTTAGCCCCAGGGAATTTAATCTTTACTAGTTGACCTTTTTCAGAATCCAGGGGCCAAGTCCTCTTTTACATAGAAAGTATAGAGTTAATTTGAAGCCAATATGACACTCATAGCTATCAGTATAACTTCTTTATGGGCCCTGGTAAGACTAAACAGAACATATATCATGCTCTATTACAGTAAGGTCCAACAATTTCTACTAACGATGCATCTGCTGACATTGTTTATATTATCCATTCGCAGAAACGGAATATCAAGACCAATATCCGGCTCATTTCTTTTCCATTTGTCCTCTGTTTACTCCTTGTTCTCATCCAAAGTTTGGTCAACCATGAACTGGACAAGGCTGACAATAAGTGTGGCTGTGAATGTATCGATACGAATGGAGATGGGCAGTGCGAGAAGGTGTGTGGGATTCAGTACTCCACCATTGATCAAGTGGACACCTGTTCTATACTAAATCCTCCCGAATGGCCTCCCCTATTACAAATACCGGCTCCACAATATCGTGCAGTGAAGACAGACTTTATACCAATTAATGACTTGCCCAATGATTCCTGCAGAAGGACAGGGTCTTGTCCTGCAACCATACTCTTTACAGGAAATAATCAAACTCTTGGAGAAAGTATATTCACCTACTCCTCTATATGGTTTTTCCTTTCCTTTAAAATTAAGATGCTACCATTTGATAGTAAGACAGAAGTTTCTAAGTTTTGACTTAGCTTTTAACTTTAAGTTTTCAGTTTTGGTGGGGAATATGGTTCCAAATTCTTCTACTCTGAATTCTTCAGACGTTTTAGGCAGCTTCGCCCAGAATGTCCTGGTAGGTTTTCCTTTCCTCTGTGTTTCACGTTATTCTGGGATCAGCAATTAACATATTTCTCTGCCGCTTATGTGCCTAATGTGGCTTCCGAAAATTTTCAGGGTACTGCTTCGTGGCCCAGCTTGATCAGCTATCTTGAACCTGCTTTTTTCTCTGACGAACCCGTGTATGAGGTTCAACGTCAGTGCATAGGAAACTCTTCATTTTCTGTAGCTATTCAGGAATCCTCAATAACATTTCAACAGGGTAGGAAGATTCTTTCTTTACTTCTTTTTTGACATGTGTGAAATGCCTTATTTCTCTATAAATAGGATTGGTGCCAATTCTTGCGATTCTTAATTAAGGAAACAAAAATATGGATGTGCATCAATGAGACAAAGTTGCAATCAGTGGAATTGACTCTGATTGCTAGGAAGATACTTACTCCCAAGGCACCAAAAAGAGGGAATGGGAACTTGATCGGAAGCGAGACTGCTCACTTATGTGTGTGTCTAAGTGCTCTTTACTTTCTGGACAATGTTCTAGAAGAGAAGATAATGAGTCCAATAGAAACCTATCCTGCACTGGTTTGTCTACAAATGCAAATAGACAAAAAATTTAAAAACGAGGAACACAAAGAGGAAGAAATCGAGATCCATCTAAGAGTGCTTTTTAGCTTCACTTCACTTTGTTTATTGTGACATGGGAAACTCTGCATTCCTTCATAGAGAGTGCTAAGATTGTAGGTCTACTACCTTGACATGAATTAAGACACCCAGTTATCTATACTTATAAAGCATAGAGAGACAGTCTTGTGCAATACATCAATCCCTAGCTATGTTATCTGATATCTACCAGCCAACTAGTTCCTAATCCTGAATGTACTTCAGGAAAGAGTAACAAATAACTTTATATGTAACCCATTAACCTAGCATCTTCTTTGACCAAAAAAGATTGCTCCTCTTATAGTTCCCTGAAATCCAAATGCATGACTTGTTAGACTATATATTGCAGAGTACTTTTCTATGAATCCATGCTATTGCTGAGAAGCTCAGTTGATGGGTGAATCAAATTAGACCAGATTATTAATAAGAAAAAATAATTTTTATCTAGAGAAAGCTTGGCAAAGTTTAGGTTAATTGACTGCACGTCTTTTTACAAAATAAAGATCATAAGCAGTTTTTCCTCAAATAGTCTTGCTATTGGGACCAATTAAGTTTGTAATGAAAAGGGTGCATAAGAATGGCTAAACCATCTAGCTGAAAAGGGAAGCCCTCGAATTGGTTTATTGTTATAGACTTATTCATGGTCATTCCCACGATATCTATTCCTCCTCCCCCTCCAAAACCAAGGGAGAAAAAACCTTCACTTTGATAACTGTTATCTTTTTGTTGTGCATTTAGATGTAAGTTGTGCCCAAGGTTTACGTCTGTGGAGAAACAGCTCCTCAGCAGTAAATGATGAGCTATACAAGGGCTATCGGAAAGGGAACCCAGAAAGGCAAATTAATGAGATACTCGCAGGTCTGGCTGCTGCTTTTTTTGCCGCCTTCATTTACTGATTTATCAGTATGTACAAACAATTCTAACAACATGTTTTTCTCTCGCAGGGTATGATTTCCTTAATACAAATTCCAATAACTTCAATGTGAGCATATGGTATAACTCAACCTATAAGAATGATACAGGAAATGCTCCTATATCATTGGTGCGTGTTGGACGATCTGTGAATCTGGTAATTCTTATTTCTTCCTTTCTTTTTGTTAATCATTTTCCTATATGTGATCTTGTATAGTTGTTCAGATAAACTAGGTGAAAGGAACATTCTTGGATAAACAAAAGAAAGAGCCATTTATTGTATATATGACAACTTTTTTTCTGTCAAGGAATCAATACATGCTTTTCTTGAATATTGTCCCATGTTCTAGCAGTGTGCCTCTGAGTCCAGTGGTTCTTCCATCTGGTGATTTTCAGATCCACCTTGCAATTTGTTTGAATAAAGCTCTGTTGACATACTGAAACCAGAAAGCCTGCTTGAACTTCCCTTTGAAATTGCCATGACTCTTGCATGTCATCTCCAGTACTTTATGAAATATGAGTACATAAAAGTGTTTGTCCTAGGGAAATATCCAAGGCATGAATTACGAGCATTAATTTATCCAGTTACCATCTCTTAAATAAAACTTTAGTTTAAGGTTGTTCTCATTTGAATCGAAATTCCAGTAAGGTTTTCTTTTCTCATTTAGAGATATTTGAAATTTATCATCTTCTATCATGTACATAACCATTGACTTATTAGTTATCCTGGTATATGTCTTTCAGGCATCCAATGCTTACCTTCAGTTTTTGCTGGGGCCAGCGACAAAAATGCTGTTTGAGTTTGTCAAAGAAATGCCTAAACCTGGAACTGAATTGAGGCTGGACTTGTCTTCCCTTCTTGGCACACTCTTCTTTACGTGGGTTATCATTCAACTATTCCCTGTAAGTGGTTATGATAGTGTACACATAGTTTCAAATGGACGCTTTCTGTCCCTTTTTCATCTTGACAAGTTGCAGTTTAACTTGTACGACTCTTTTAGTTAAGGGGTTTTTGAGCCATAACGTGGAGAAGGTGGTGTTAGACAGACTGAGCAGTGGGAAGAACTTGAGTGAAAGTTAATTCTTGTGATCATTTCTTTCTGCTGACTTATGTTTTGGAACTAGATATATGATTGTTCGTCACTCTGGTTCTGAGTCTGCTTATCTTCCTGATGCAACCTTAATAATCTAGTGTTTTTTTTTTTATTTTTGTCCATAAATCCTACTACTAGACCCTCCTGTTATTCGCAAGGTTTAGCCCCTTTTCTTGGTTCATTTTTTCTCCGATCATTACACATCTCTTAGCCTCCTTTTTCCTTCTTATGATGCAGGTTGTCTTGACGGCTCTGGTTTATGAGAAACAGCAGAAGCTGAGGATTATGATGAAAATGCATGGGCTTGGTGATGGACCATATTGGTTGATTTCCTATGCTTATTTCCTCGCCATATCTTCAATCTACATGCTGTGCTTTGTGATTTTTGGCTCAGTCATCGGTAACAATCCATCTAGCTTCCTTTGTAGCTTCTTATTTTCTTGCAGTAATTCTTTTTTGGTCTACTCTTGCAGTTATTCTAATCAGTTGCAATTTTGCAGGTCTAAAATTTTTCACATTGAATGACTACAGTATCCAGTTTGTCTTTTTTTTCATCTACATAAACTTGCAAATATCTCTGGCATTTCTGGTGGCGGCATTTTTCTCCAATGTGAAGACTGCTACAGGTTGGACAATGGTGAAATTGGTTTTATGTAGTTGGTATCTTTTCATTTACCTGATGATTCCAGCTTACATCACTGACAATTAGAAATGTGATGACTGCAGTGGTGGGTTATATATGTGTCTTTGGAACTGGTCTATTGGGAGGTTTCCTTTTCGAATTCTTCGTCCAAGATACATCTTTCCCAAGTAAGTAAAAGTTACCATGAAAAAAAGGGGCGATCTGTAATTAAAATTGCATGTGTTCTGGACCTTTTTGTGAGTATCATTTATTTCATGATTATTAAGACAATTTGTTAGTTGGATGTTTGATTTCTTAATCAACTCCATCATCCCTTCTCTTCGCAGAGTTCATTCTACTTCCATATATGTAAGAACTGCTTGTGATTTTATTTTGCTGACCCCAGACCCCACACAAGTAGCATTTTCCGCCATATTTTCCATTGGCAGAGAGATTCCTCGTGTTGTGTGGGAAGTACAAGGTGCCACCATCTTGCCTGTGGTGTGCTGCTTGTGTTGGTAGCAAACAGCAACAACTTAGTAGGCTTATCCCACCGAGTGGGATAGACTACGCAAATCTTTTTATGACATTGTTTGATATTCTTTATTAAGTCTTATGTAAGGTCTAAGTACTGTCTTTTCCTATAATTGCGTCTTCTCACCAGAATATTTAAAGGCCGTCATTCCATGGGTTCAAACCTCCTCTAACAAGCTAAATTGAGAGACGCTTGGTGTTTGTAATAAAATGGAATTTCTACAACAGTTGAGAGTAGTCAATTTATCTTGATAAGCATAAATTTCTCCTCTATATTTTTGCATGAGAGTAATGTACCTTTTGTGGGAAGACCATGGTTGCTCCTAAGGGAAGGTGTTTAATCAGACATCTATTTGCACAATGTCTATTTAGAGCAAGAGAAGGAATAGTTGATGCTTGCATGATGTCATTTAACTTTCTCTATGCATCATGTCAAGTATTGTATTAGGGATTACTTTGCTGTATGAAAGTCTGCAGCCCATCTGAAGTCAGTGCTCTGATGCTTTTATTTTTGGCCACTTATTCTCTCTTTTCCTAATCAATTGTGTTAATCTTTTGCAGGAGGTTGGATTATTGTAATGGAATTATATCCTGGCTTCTCACTGTACCGCGGGTTGTATGAGTTTGCACAATATTCCTTCACAGGAGATTATATGGGGACTCATGGCATGCAGTGGCACAATCTAAGTGATAGCGAAAATGGGATGAAAGAGGTTCTGATTATCATGGTTGTTGAGTGGTTGGTGGTGCTTTTCTTAGCCTACTATATAGATCAAGTCACGTCATCTGTAAGTGGAAAAAGTCCTATGTTTCTCTTTGAAAGATTCCGAAAGAAGCATCCATCTTCTTTCCGGAGACCTAGCTTACGAAGGCAAGGATCTAAAGTCTTTGTCCAGATGGAGAAACCTGATGTCAGTCAGGAGGTAACCAGTGCATCTCCTTTCGTTGCTTTTTGGTAGTGGAAATACTGCATATTGACATTGCTTTCAAACATGGCCCCAAAAGGTTTGATAGATAGATAAACTTTACAATTTCATTGAAGCTTAGACAGCAAATAGTCTGGTTAGTCTGGTTATTTATCTCTATCACTGGACTTCATTTGTTTTTATCATCTTACATTTAACAGTCTTTACCCTGCATACTATTTTCGACTGCTGATCATTGGCAGTTGAAGTGTTTCATCGATAATGCGAAAATTTTTCTACATAAAGTGAATAATCTATGCTGGATGTTCTCAAGTTCTCGCTGTGGTTGTTTTATTATTTAAGTTGACTTGACATTGTAAGATGATTGTTTTTCATTGCCTGAATTTTTCTAGAGGGAGAAGGTTGAGCAGTTGCTGCTAGAACCAAGCACAAATCACGCTATTGTCTGTGACAATCTTAAAAAGGTGTATCCAGGAAGGGATGGAAATCCTGAGAAATTTGCCGTTAGAGGGTTGTCTCTTGCTTTGCCACCAGGGGAATGCTTTGGCATGCTTGGTCCAAATGGAGCAGGCAAAACCTCTTTCATCAGTATGGTAAGTGCAAATTTTATCTCTTTGGATAAATGAGACTCATGTTGGATTAACATTAACACTGGAGAATCTCAAGGGAGATCTCTTTTGTTGAGAAGAATGTTCAAAGATCATTATATGTTAGTCCTTAAAACTCAAGAGACATCATTCTATCTGTTAACAGATGATCGGCCTTACAAAACCAACCTCTGGAACAGCATATGTTCAGGGGCTCGATATACGGACTCGTATGGATGGCATATATACCAGCATGGGTGTATGCCCCCAACATGAGTAAGCTGGCATTATGTTGTCTTATCAAGAAATTTTACCCCTCCCTCCTTTTTGTCTTCTGATTTTGATTTATTGTATGAGTCCTGAATTTTCCTTTTTTTATTAATTAAGCCTGCTCTGGGAAACCTTAACGGGGCGGGAGCACCTGCTTTTCTATGGAAGACTAAAAAATCTCAAGGGTTCAGCATTGACACAAGTAAGCCGTTACTTTTCTTTCTTGTTCTTTTCTAATGTCTGTGATTCAATAGTTGAAGAACAATATATTTCCAAAGTTCAGCAAATTCTTTTACACCGTCATGCAAAGTTGTGTGAACTAGAATAAGTATAAACAATATCTATGAGCTGGTTACGATTGTATTGCGTGTGAATGTGGAATTGTTTAACTATGCTCCACTTGTTAATCGTTCATTCACGTTGCACTCTCATTTTGTTGGTCTAGGCAGTGGAGGAATCTCTCAAGAGTGTCAACTTATTTTATGGTGGTGTTGCTGACAAACAAGCTGGAAAATACAGTGGAGGTATGAAGAGGAGGCTGAGTGTTGCCATTTCACTGATTGGAGATCCCAAAGTAAGTCTTAAGAGTGTATCTCAATTAGGGAGCACCAAAGACCCTTCAAGCTAACACTTTTGTGCCATTGATTTTTGCTCCAAATTTGGCAAGGTTGTTTACATGGATGAACCGAGTACGGGGTTGGATCCAGCTTCAAGAAACAGCTTATGGAATGTTGTGAAGCATGCAAAGCAAGACCGTGCTATTATTCTGACCAGTATGTCTTGAGAACTCCCTCTTTTTTCTCCTGGCTAAATATTCCATAGCTTTAGTATTCCTCCTTTGATGAAGGAATACCAATTCTATCTCACACTTGGAGGCTACGTCACTGAAAAACTTCTTTGCTTATTTTTAGCTCATTCAATGGAAGAGGCAGAAGTACTGTGTGATCGATTGGGAATATTTGTTGATGGAAGTTTGCAGTGTATAGGGAACCCGAAAGAGGTAAATAATAGATAATATGATGTGCCATTGGACTGTTAACTGGATTTTTATTGTCATTTGAATATTTTCCCCTTTTTCCCTTTAGTGGCACTACAGAAAGATGTCATCTTTCTTCTCCTGATATAGATTCTTTCCTTCGTTTCAAATATCTTTGCACATCTACCGCCTTCTGAACCCCAAGAAATATCTGGGTTTTGTTCATCTCTATCTAATATTTGTCTCACCTGCATTTGATTTGGGTTCCCAAAAAACGTGTTTTTAGTCTGCAAATTCTGTGCTATTACCCAGTTGGACAACTTTGAGGGATCTGTCATGACATTGTCGAGGAGGAACCTTCTGATGGCTAGTCAGCCTGCTTTGCATGAATACACCTGAATGTACATTTTTAACTCTTTATGACAGCTGAAGGCTAGATACGGAGGTTCTTATGTGTTCACGATGACAACATCATCCACTTACGAGGTAGAAGTGGAGAACATGGTGCAGCGTCTCTCTCCAGGTGCTAAAAGAATATATCAAATATCTGGAACTCAGAAGTTTGAACTGCCAAAGCATGAGGTCAGGATCGCAGATGTATTCCAAGCGGTTGAGAATGCAAAGAGCAGGTTCACTGTTCATGCTTGGGGATTAGCAGACACAACCTTGGAGGATGTCTTCATTAAGGTTGCTCGTGGCGCACAGGCATTCAACGTGCTGTCATGATTGTTAGAAAAATAATATTCTGACCTGATCCAGAATGTCATACAGAATTTTCTTGTCCCTTTTCTTCATTTGTAGCTACGGTCATATCATTTCTCTACAACTACAATATGCACCATCTCGCCAGGATACATCTCAACTGGCATACAGATTAGCTTGCATTTAGAAAGTTTCCTCTTTCCGTATTTGTATCAATTACGGTCTTTCTTTTGTATAATTGTTACCTCCCTAATGAAAGAAATGTTTCTGTTGTATTTACTTAGTACAAGTCACATGCCATCGATGTTTTGAGTCCTAAATGGAATATCATTAATTTGCGCCTAATTTTTTTGTTCTTAGCACCTAGCTTTACCGGAAGATTGATCATGGACTGTGCTTTTAGATCAACATTATCGAGGGAATCTGAGTTTTGAACAGATATAAAGTTAAAAAAATCTCCAAGAATTCTTTGCCAGCATAAGCTACAGTAATCCGTTCAAGACAGAACAAAAAGAATTAGCTAATTTTGGGTCATCGCAGCCAAGAAAAGACACAGAAGCCAGTAATTGCAACACATTCATTGTCCACATTTTTCAAAGCTACAGGCATTATTATAGCACAACAATTCCGAGAAGTCGCAATTTAAATGGTCATGACTGCACTCTGAGCTGCAATGGCAAGGCTAGTTCTTATATTGTGTTTCTAGTGGAGTTATTGTTAGCTTTTCAAGCCTGTGAAGCAAGCAAGGAAGCTGGAGTTCATGAACTGAAAAGAGGGAATTTTCTGTAAAACAAACTATGGAGGCATTGCTTCAAGGTTTTATTGACTGCACGAAGACCACGCTGCCTTTCATCAACAAGGGCTCGACTTATAAAACGCAAGAAGCACACATATACATTCACGTAGTTGAAAATCTTGGACGAATATTCTGGATGTAGATTTCCTTTAGTTTCCCTTCTTGCTTCCCTTGCACCTACTCAATGACCCATCCTGACCGAGTCAAAGTCCAACACAAAGTCCTTGTGGACTTTCCAGTTTGATAACAGAAACTCCAATCCTTAGGAAAAATTTCAAATAAGGATACAAAGTGCCCTTATTTTCTCAAATAAAAATTTGAAGTAAACTTTATATCAAATAAGGATCTGAAGTGCCTTCATTTTTTTCAAATAAGGGCTCGAAGTGGATTTTATGCCAAATAAAGACTTGAAGTGGCTATTTCTATTTCAAATAAGGCCTTAACTTTTTGAATGATGAGGACATTTAAGTCTTTTTAACTTTTTTGAAATTTTTTTGGAAAGGTAACTTTTTTGATTTTTTTTCCTTCCTTTTTTTTTTCCTTTTTCCTTTCTTCTTTTTTCTTTTTCTGGTTTCTCTTTGGCCTTGCCGGCAACAAGCGAGGGCCGCCTCACCAACTACCGACAAGAGATAGCCTCGCTAGATCTAGGCAAGGCCAGTCTCACCTCAGCAAGGCGACCCTCGCCTTGGGCGAGCCGCCCTTGAAAGCCATAGGCGAGGGCGGCCTCGCCTGGGCAATGGGTGGTGTCACCTCGCCGAGGCGAGATTGGCCTCACCTAGATCTAGCAAGGCCATCCCTTGCCAATAGCTAGAGAGGCTGACCTTGCCCATGGCCAATGAGGGTGGCCTCGCCCAAGCAAGGCCGTCCCTCGCATGTTGCCAATGAGGGTCAGGTTGGCCCTTGCCCAGCCCTTCCCGGGCTTCGCTGGTGGCCGGGCGAGTCACTGACAAAATAAAGAGAAGATCAAAAAAGGGAAAAAAGAAAAGAAAAGGAAAAAAAAAAGAAAGGAAAGGAAAACAAAAAAATATTAAAATTACTCTTGGACAAAATGCTCATGACCTCGCCAATCGCTTGTTGAAATATTTCGCCGTCCAGTGACCAGCGAAGTCAGGCCCTTATTTGAAACTCTCATGGTTACTTCAGGCCTTTATTTGAGACTGACATGCTACTTCAAGTCCTTATTTGACACAAAATCCACTTGAGGCCCTTGTTTAAGAAAATGATAGCATTTCAGGTTCTTATTTGGAAGTTTCCCCAATTCTTATACGGAGTGTGTTTCAACAAACTTATATATATCTAAGGCCGATTAACCATTATTAATCGTGGCTTCAACACAAAGAATTCCCGTATTTTTCATCATTCTTTATTTGGATTGGGTTTCGTATGATGGGGTCAAACTGGAGACATATTTTAAAGAACAGCAGGAACACAACAGTGAAGCAGTTATACAAGAAAAAATAAAACTGAAACATCATCCCCAAGAGAAGTATGAAGAATGAAGAAAGAATGGTTATAATGCCCTCCCAAGGGAGCCATGAAAGCCAATACGCAGTATCATAGAGGCCCATCAAGGTTATCGTCTGCAACAAACAAATAAATAAAAAGTGAAGGTGAACGCTCTATAGGTGCAAAACAATGTTAAGATTCAGTAAGCCATTAGTGTTCAAAGGCAATACCTGGCCGAATTTCAGCTCCTTTCCTCTGATCAAAGAAGAAGGTTGGCCCTACAGTGGCAACTGCAGATAAGAGCTCAACTGCCAAGGGTGCAAATCCCTTCCGCCCAACAACCCAATTAACGTATGAATTTGCAAAGTGAAATATGGGGAGGCATAACGGGTCAACAAAGGAACATTTCCAATCTCTTCAAGCACAGAAGACCATTCAGTAAAGCAACGTGAGGATTAGATACCTCCAATAACAGACGGCGCAATTTCCCACTCAGCTGCTATCTGAATCTTAAAAGCGGGATCCTCAAAGAGACCTCGCTTGATAAGTGGAAATGGAGTTAGTTTGTATGCCATACCTGATGATGCTGGTGTTCATTTCAGTGAAATGCAAAGCTCCGGAACACCGCATAGGATTACAATACAACCACGCGTCCACTTCCCCGGTCGTTCCAAATGATAGAACCTTCAGACACAGAACTCACAGTTCATCTTCTGATCATACAGCATTTGTACAGAAAATCGAAGTTCCAATTTCAAAACAAGTATAAATTATCTCCTAATTCGGAAGGCACTAATATTACTCAATATTTTTTTCAAAAACAATGTTCTCATCAGTCATTACATAACTATGTCTTCCGAAATTAGTTTTTTCCACCAAGAATTTATGCTAAAACCATTTGTTTGTCGCGGAATAAAAAGAGTATATGCCCAATGAAGAACTTTTAGCAGAGCGCCAAGATCATAAAGAGTGATAACAATTCCTTACCTTGCTTGAAGGGATTGGACGGCCAGGATTATTAGCGATGATGGCACTCACGATGCCCACAATTCTTGCACTCTCATTCCCACTCCAAACAAAGTCAGAAGCATGGGTATCTGATAAAGAACTTGTCCTCACGTGGAGGGACTGGAGGCATGACCAGAGGCTCAGGATCAAACACATTCCTCAACATGGTCCTGGAGCGAAGGCAAGAGTCCCAAGTTTTCTTTATGCAGGGCATGGTGAGGATGAAGAAGAGGGAAGAAAAGAGCTAGAGGATGAAGTGACTAGCAAGGATCACCTAGAGGGGGGTGAATAGATGACCTTAAATAATTTTTATCAGATTATGCGAAAATAAAAGATCACGGTTGGGTCTAAATAAAATTCAGATTCATGACAGTTTATATAGACAAAGCTCTTAATGTGCAGTATGTAAGATAAGAGATAAGGGATAGAAAAACTGCACACAAATTTATAGTGGTTCGGCTTATAGCAAGCCTACGTCCACTCTCCCACGCTTACAGCCAGTAGGCTAGATTCCATTAATCAAATCAATGAGAAGTTACAGCAAGTTGTGCCGCTTAAACCCAAGCACTTCTCCCCGAAGTTGGTGTTGGTTATACTAAGCCGATAGATCACACTATCTCACACCTAAGCACACACTTATAACACTGTCTACACCTCTCAAACGATTACACGTTTAAGCTCACGAAAGACGAGAGATTGAATCGGAGTATGCTCAGACTTTGGACTTGTTGATTCTTGATTTTGTTTTCTTTTCCTTCTGCTCCTCATTGATCTCCTTTTATACTCCTCCACTTCCAAACTAGCCGTTGGACAGTCTTCAGAGGATCATCTTCCAATATTCACCTTTGGACAGATTTGTATAAAATGGATTGAGTAGCCGTTGGTTGATAAAATCTGAATCCTATTGATTCTAGTCGCCCATACAATCAGAATCTTAGTTTCCATAAGTAGAGTTTTGTCCGTTGTAATGCATTCTTGTCGAAATATTTGATTATCAATCCATTTGATTGAGATTGATACAATCAAAACTTTCCTTCTATTAAATCCATACCAGATCACTAGCTGTTATTCTTCGTTCTGAGTTTTGCGTCTGAATAATTTCAGTGTCTGCGTCTGCGTCTGAATAATTTCAGCATCTGCGTCTGCGTCTGAAGAACTTCAATGTCTGCGTCTGAATAATTTCAGCATCTGCATCTGCGTCTGAAGAACTTCAGCGTCTGCGTTTGAAGAACTTCAGCGCCTGCATCTGAATAATTTCAGCTTCTGCGTCTGAAGAAACTTCTGCGTTTGAGTCTGAACTTTTCGTTCTTTCACAATCTGAACACGAACTAGATCAAGATTGACATATGATTTTCTTCCAAAAATAACTTCCTGAATCAAAATACTTCAAAGCATTTATCAGACTTACAAAACACTTATGGACAGTTTTGTCAACTTCAAAATCTATTGGTGATTTTCCTTAACAATCTCCCCCATTTTGATGGTGACAAAACTTCCATGCAGATATATAGATTTTGAGAAAAATATGATCAAGCATATAAAATAGCAAATATTCAAGATATCATATATGATCAGAGTAATTTGATATGAGATTTTTTTTATATTCAGTTTTTGAATAAAACAAGGAGTATGACAAAATCTGAACCGTAAAAGAAATGAATCACAGTCTGTCTCCTTTTATTTGTATCCAACAATCTGCATATCAAACCAAATCATATCTACATATTTCTCCCCATTTTTGTCAGCATCACAAAAAGATATATGCATAAAATTTCTTAATGATCATGACAATATATGGAAGTATAATCAAAACTCAATATTATGCATCAATTAAGTAGAATTAACCACTAAGCACATATGCATATTTACATTCTCTCCCCCTTTTTGTCATAATCAAAAAGTAATAGTAATGGAAAGGGTATCACGTAGAGAATATAAATTTAAAGCATCTTCACATACTATCTTCAAAATATATTTGGCACAACTTTCAAAGATGTCATCTTTCGCGAACATAGCATATATTCAATATAGCTCATGTTCTGAAGAATCAAATATCATATATATCAATGAACATGTATGCACATAATAAATTTCACAATCTTTTTGTCATAAAAAAAATGATAATATAAATAAGAGATTCGTTAATGATAAAAAGTAAGAAATACTAACTCGGATTGTGTAGAACTTAGCAAGTTCTAACATACATTACCTTTTCTTTCATGGTAATCAAGAGTAGGCAGAAATTAAATTGACTTTCATACTTGATTTACGCTCCCCCTCAATTTGATACCATTTTGAGATGATTCTCCCCCTTTCTTTTGCATTTTTCCACTTTTTGTTTTTCTCCCCCTGTCATCAAGACAGCTTTTGCGAATAGCTTTCATTGCTGCTTGTGCACTTTGAACAAATTGTTGTTCCTCTATTTTCTTTGTAGCAGCAACATCCGCCCGCCACATTTGTTTGCATTTTGAAATTCGAGAAACAAATTTATTTTCTTTCATCAAGCTCGTCTCGGATTCAAACTGCATAAACTCAACAAACTTTTTGCACAAATTTTCAGTTAAAGATATAATATCTCACATAATATGTAATGCCTTTTCTTTAGCAATAATATCAAATATTTAAACCTGAGGCAACTTATCCTTTTGTACAACACATTAAGCATTTGCTCATCGTGTTTTGACGTGCCTCCAACAATTTGTCAGAATATTGCATAAAGGAGAAATTTTCGATCCTTTGGAAATGTTGCAGAATCTCCCCAATTGTGGAATCAAGCTTTCCAAACTTCACAAGGAAAGATTCTTTTACATCCTGCAAATACTTGTAAGAGAGATAATAATCTTTGCAAAATATAGAGAATGTCACGTACATACCTTGCTCTGATTTGCGGATCAAACTTGCTAATTAAAAAAAAAATCTTCTAAGAATATAGCAAGTGATTCAAGATTGTAGGAATTTTCCTTAAGCGTGAATCTCATAAGCATAAAGATTATATGACATTAATGAATTTCGCAAAAGAAATGTAGCTATTTTAAGCATTAAATATATGCAATATTTTACACACATGGCAACAAATATTAGCAATTTGTATCTCAACATGCATGTTCAAAATATACATTTCTTCTTTAGAAAGAATTCATCACTTGAGATCCTTTGTTGATTGCATCATGACTTGCGTAGGTTTGCATTCATGCTTCCTTTGTATAATTGTCTGCAATAAACTCATTTCCTTTCTAGTATCCTTGTATTTGGATCCTTTCTTCTTGTTAGACGTAAAATAGGAAACTTTCATAGAAGCCCAATGATACTTTCCCAATTCATCTCAGTAGAGTATTTAAAGGAATATGCATAATAAAACAATATCTCGCAAAAAGAAATTCTTTCTTTGTAAGGCATGACAATAGCGGAGAACACATAATGAGTCCATAAAAAAAAATTTATTTCCAATAAGATATCAAACAATCTCTTTTATAAAATTTCATCTAAAAAATCCATCAAAATAAGCTCGACTTTTATTACGACATTTCTAACACAACCAACAATGTAAAACATGCCATTTCAAGTAAAAAAAAAGCAGAACATGGAGATAAAATATTAAGTCCAAAGAGAATTCATAGATATTTGAAGTACGTATCCAAAGCAAATTTAGAATTTGAAAAAAAATATACCTTTACTTACCAAATTCTCTTTTCTTATTCCCTGCGAGAAAAGTAATCTTATCTTTTCTTTGGTACCCAAATCTGCTTGGGTCCTTTTTGGTTAGAAGAAGCAACAAATCTCCAATTGATTGTCTTGGATTTCTTCCAATCAGTTGGACATTGTTGCTTATAGTGATCACTCGAGTTCAAGCAATTATAATATTGAAATCCAATGGGCTTGACAAATTGCTTACCAAAATGATTTCTATAATAATAGATAGAAGGCTTGCGCTTTAATCTTTCCTTGACCTTCGGAAAGTCATTCTTGATCTCATTTTCATTTTCGAAACCGAGGCCGTATTTGTTATAATAGGGGACTTGAATGGATAGAACATGCTCTAATGTCTTTGAGCCAAGAGCAAATTTTTTGCAAATCTTTGGAATTTCTTCCTTATAGGAATCAACTTCTTTTTGCAAAATATCCATTTCTTCCTTGACAGAGGAATTCTCCTTTTCAAGCTCAATGATCCTTTTCTCATTCGTAATATTTTGATGCTTCAATTTAGAGACTTCCTTTTTCAACTCGGAGATCTTCTTCAACGTATTCTCAAGTTCCATGCATAGCTCTTCAAAAAGATCATCATCATCGAGAATAGGATCTGAACAAATCACCTCATCTTCTTCGGATTCAATGTCTGCCATTAAGCATAGATTTCCTTGCTTAAGGATTTCATCATCGCTGGATTCAGACTTTGTGTCACTCCACATTTCGGCCTTTAGAGCTTTCTTCTTCTTTTCGAATTTCCCTTTGAGATTTGTTCCTTTGATTTTCATCTTCTTGTAATTTTTTATGAAGAGAGCCAGTTCTTCATCGTCAACATCTTCATCTTCAGAATCTGCATCAAAATCAATGTTAGTTTTTAATGCAATTGACTTATTACCTCTGGTTTCATTCTTCTCATTCCGTTTCTCAGTCTCATATGATTGAAGAGTTCCAATTAACTCATTCACTGATAGAGGTTTGATCCTTTGTGTCTCACGAAGAGATGTTTTGATGTTATCCCACTGATTTGTCAGTCCTCTCAGAAGTTTGTTGACTTTCAGTGCATCTGGAACTGGTTGTTCTTGATAAGCAAGACCGTTTACTATATCAGTAAACCTGTCATAAAAATCAGCAATTAATTCTCCAGGCTTCATTTTGAAAGATTCATATTGACCAAGCAAAATATTGATTTGAGTTTCCTTGGCTCGATCCGTTCCTTCATATGTAACATAAAGAGTATCCCAGATTTCTTTTGCTGATTCACAAGCAGCAATTTTCTTATACTCACTAGGAAATAAAGCACAATAGAGAGAATAAATTGCTTTTGAATCTAAAGTCTCTCTTTTAGATATCTCAATTTGAAATAAAGGAAGATCTACTGATTTGCTTGCATCTGCTTTCTCTTTTGAGTCTGAAGACTTTGGGTTGACTCCTCTGCTGACAACATCCCATTGCATGTGATCAATTGATTTGATGAATGTCTTCATCTTGTTTTTCCAGATGCTGTATTCTTTGCCATCGAAATATGGTGGTCTGTTGTTGCTCTGTCCTTCAATGAGACCTGGAGCAATCATGCTGGCCATATAGATCGTTAGCTCATAAGTAAAACACTTCAATAAATGAGCAACCTGCTTTGATACCAATTGAAGTGGCTAGCAAGGATCACCTAGAGGGGGGTAAATAGGTGATCTTAAACAATTTTTATCAGATTATGCGGAAATAAAAGATCACGGTTGGGTCTGAATAAAATTCAGATTCATGACAGTTTATATAGACAAAGCTCTTAATGTGCAGTATGTAAGATAAGGGATAAGGGATAAGGGATAGAAAAACTGCACACAAATTTATAGTGGTTCGGCTTATAGCAAGCCTACGTCCACTCTCCCACGCTTACAGCCTACTAGCGATTCCACTAATCAAATCAATGAGAAGTTATAGCAAGTTGTGCCGCTTAAACCCAAGCACTTCTCCCCGAAGTTGGTATTGCTTATACTAAGCCGATAAATCACACTATCTCACACCTAAGCACACACTTATAACACTGTCTACACCTCTCAAACGATTACACGTTTAAGCTCACGAAAGACGAGAGATTGAATCGGAGTATGCTTAGACTTTGGACTTGTTGATTCTTGATTTTGTTTTCTTTTCCTTCTGCTCCTCGTTGATCTCCTTTTATACTCCTCCACTTCCAAACTAGCCGTTGGATAGTCTTCAGAGGATCATCTTCCAATATTCACCTTTGGACAGATTTGTATAAAATGAATTGAGTAGCCGTTGGTTGATAAAATCTGAATCCTATTGATTCTGGTCGCCCATACAATCAGAATCTTGGTTTTCATAAGTAGAGTTTTGTCCGTTGTAATGCATTCTTGTCGAAATGTTTGATTGTCAATCCATTTGATTGAGATTGATATAATCAAAACTTTCCTTCTGTTAAATCCATACCAGATCACTAGCTGTTATTCTTCGTTCTGAGTTTTGCGTCTGAATAATTTCAGTGTCTGCGTCTGCGTCTGAATAATTTCAGCGTCTGAATAATTTCAGCATCTGAATAATTTCAGCATCTGCGTCTGCGTCTGAAGAACTTTAATGTCTGCGTCTGAATAATTTCAGCATCTGCGTCTGCGTCTGAAGAACTTTAGCATCTACGTCTGAAGAACTTCAGCGTCTGCGTCTGAATAATTTCAGCTTCTGCGTCTGAAGAACTTTTGCGTCTGAGTCTGAACTTTTCGTTCTTTCACAATCTGAACACGAACTAGATCAAGATTGACATATGATTTTCTTCCAAAAATAACTTCCTGAATCAAAATACTTCAAAGCATTTATTAGACTTACAAAACACTTATGGACAGTTTTGTCAACTTCAAAATCTATTGGGGATTTTCCTTAACAGAGGAAAGTTGACCTCTTGCTCCTCCATGAGAGCCACTTGTTCTTCTTCACAAGTGCCCAGAATTACTGGTAAAACAGTGGCAACCCCGTTTGCTCTAGGTCCATTGACGACTTTTCTTTTGTTGACCCTGGAAAATTTATAATGGATAAATGCATTGGAATTTCTAGAATTGTCACGGAACTGTAATTGAGTTCTAAAACATTCAAAAAGTGCAATCAAGTCCAAAAACTTGCCACGAAAGTGCAATCAAGTCTTAAATCTTTTAATGCTGCAATCAACGGAAGGACTGATTGTACCAATTTGAGAAGTCTTAGGACTTGATTACACTTTCGTGACAAGTTTAGGACTTAACTACACTTTTTGAAAGTTTTTGGATTCAATTATACTTTGGTAATGTTAGAGTAGAATTATTTTTATTTTCTAGGTTTTATTCCTTTTTACATATATATATATAAGGGCATTATGGTCATATACAATTCATATTTAATATAAATATATCGTAATGGGTGTAGGGTTACTGTTACACATAGAAATCAAGAGCCCTTTTTTGGATTTTAAAGTCTCTTTCTTTCTCTCTTCTTATCCTCTCTTTTTCCTCTCTCTTCCTTCTTTTCTCTCGTTATTTTTCTGTGGGTTCTCTAATCAACTTAGTAACTAATGTCGAAACGTGATAGAAAAATTGACTGAACAAGACAATTCGACGGAAGAACAATTCGTTCTCCAAATATGATTATCAAATAAAAAATATCTCAAAGTCTGCTTCAAGAAAATCCTAAAACAAGCTTATATATCCCCAAACCTAACCCTACTAGGATTAGTAAACATTAAAACGTAAAATTACGAAACTGCCGTTTATTAAATTAACCCAAAAAAAAATACTAAAAAGATAGAAAAATCCATCTAAACAATCTCGAATCACGAAAATCCATCGTTAGTCACGGCCAAAAGCTGTGAGTATTGATCAGCATGCCATTTCGCTTCAACCGATCAAATTTGAGCTCAATCTAATATTGTCGACTTCAAACCCGCCGATTCGTCCAGTCGCATAACGGGTTCGTCGGTCCCCCTAGATGCATCAGTAACATAGTATCAGAGCACGGTTTGACCACCTAATTCTCTGGTCCTATTGCTGGTTTGAGAGTCCCCTAATAACCCTATTCCTTCTTTGGTGCGTAGCCACCTAAAGCTGCAATTTTACCTATTTTCTCTTCAAGTCCTAATACATATAAGATTAGGAGAAATCAGATTTATCAGGTTCTGTTTGTGACAATGGATTACAACACTTCCTGATCAACAGATTTAAGGATCAGGGTATTTCGTTGATTATGGTTGACTGGTTTTGCTAGATTTCCATTGAAAATATAATTAATTGAATTGAGATTTCTGGTCAAATTTTTTTTTCTTCTATACAACAGCCTATATTTATAAGATTTCAGCATCCCTTTGTTTGATTGATGGAGCCAATCACATTTGATTATATGTTGGTATTGCTGTTTTATTTCTTGCTATGAAATTTCGGCCTTTTTTGATCGGTGGTAGATATATTTATATTGAGATTTTCACCATGAATGGCACTAAGTCTTCTACGGACAGTGTCAATGTTCATATTACCACCATTAAATTGAATGGATCCTCCAATTACTTGCTATGGGCTCAAGCTGTGAAAGTTTATATTAATGCCAAAGGGAAACTTAATTATCTTACTATAGAACCCCCTGCTGAAAACTCTAAAGACTATAGTGACCGGATGAGAGAGAATAATACACTTTTGGTGTGGTTATGGAATAGCATGGAACCATCCATTATTGCTAATGTCATGTTCCACATAACTGCTGAGGGAGTGTGGGATGATCTTATTGAGAGTTACTGACAAGACAAAAACATGTCTAGAGTTTATGAGCTCCATGAGAAGATCTTTAATTTTAAACAGGGGGACAAGTCTCTTAGAGAGTATTATAGTGCTTTGAAAGCCATGTGGGAAGAACTTAATCTTTATCAACCCATCACTACTAATCTTGAGACACTAAAGATACAACGAGCTAAATTTCAGGTGGCCAAGTTTTTATCAGGCTTGAATGTTGACTTACAGCCTATGAAGAGTCAGCTTCTTGCTGAAGAGAGAGTTCCTTCTATGAATGAAGCATTTTGTTGGATTCAGCGCATTGTCCCTCCATCTTCTACATCATCTAAAGAAAATTCAGCATTTGTGGCTAAATTGCTGTGGTTGAAATCTCTTCTCCAAGAGCTTGGATTTTCTATCAATCATCCTATTGATATGATGTGTGATAATCAAACAGCTATTTGTATTGCTGGAAATCCTGTTTTTCAAGAGCAAATTAAGCATATAGAAGTTGATTGTCACTTTGTTCGTGATGCTATGAAGCAGAAGTTGGTTGCCACTCCTTACGTTGCCTCTAGAGATCAGTTTGTTGATATGTTCACTAAAGTGTTGTTTCGTCCTGCCTTTGTTGCTGGTTGTTCCAAGCTAGGCATGGGTGACCTATATGCTCCAGCTTGAGGGGGAGTGTTAGAGTAGAATTATTTTTATTTTCTAGGTTTTATTCCTTTTTACGTATATAAGGGCATTATGGTCATATATAATTCATATTTAATGTAAATATATCGTGATGGGTGTAGAATTATTGTTACACACAAAAATCAAGAGCCCCTTTCTTGGATTTTATAATCTCTTTCTTTCTCTCTTCTTCTCCTCTCTGTTTTCTCTCTCTTCCTTCTTTTCTCTCGTTATTTTTCTGCGGGTTCTCTAATCAGCTTAGTAACAGGTAATAAGTTTTAGAACTTCCAATGCACTTAGCCCATTTATAATTGCATTTGTGATTGTTACCAGTGGAAGAGAGTACATATGTGTGATGGAATTTATTTACTTCAAGAAGAGAAGGTGGCATAGAGGTTTACTTGTGCATTGGAATGAAGCCATGGTTTTGAATATTCACTGGTACTGCCAAGCGCCAATTCTGGTAGTTGAATGATCCATATACCCTGCAGATAATGTAGTTCTCATGTTTTTCCAGAAGAAAGGATAGGACATAAACAGAATATTATCTAAGACAAGTTGAAGCTTCTCAGTAATTAGGGTTAGCCCCTTCTTATGTCTTGGTGGCACATCAACTGGAGTAGCCAAATTTTTGGTTCAGTGGCAGGCGTTTGAGTTCAGACCTCCAAATTTGCATAAGATAAGACTTATTCATTAACAGAAATTTAAAAGACGAATGTATTTAGAGCTCACAAAAAGTCGCGTACTATGAATGTGTTTTATCTTTTCTTTTCTTTTCATTTTTCCCTTCAAGAGCTTACTCTGAGTTCTTCGATGTAGAAGATAAAGAAAGAACCTATGCTTCTTATTTCGTTCATGGTTTAGAAAAGTCGTGAGAGAAACGTAAGTTAGGATTGTTGACAGCTTCAAAGTTGTACAAATTAGTCACAATTAAAAATTAACAGACAAATCGTAACTAAAGAAAAATCTATATAGCTAGTTTGATAAAGGAACAAAAATTGTTTCTTGTTCGATGAAGATAATTCAGCTGATTTTCTGACTATATATGAACCAAATATATTCCGAAACAGAACATCCTTTTGCAACAAAATAAATGTTCAGAAACTGCATTGAACTTTACTATATCTTGTAGAGAATAGTTCAATACATTGATCAAGAAACCCTTTGTAAAGCTGTGCGATCGAGCGGCTAATTCCTAGCTGAAGCAACTTTATAGGATGCTGAACTTAACAGTGCTGATTGTAGTTGTAGTACCCTATCGATGAAGTAAACTTCTACGGGCACTCTGATAAAATTTGCAGAAGAATATGTTATTGAGGATAGGCAGTAGTTATTTGATTGGAGTCCAGAACGATCCCGTGAACTGGACCCAAGAAACTACAATGCGTATTTGCTGCTGAAGTAGCGGGTAGTTGAACGGATTGAGGAATAGGCATTTCCGAAGAGTGTCCAGAAATACAAAGAGCACCAGAATCATCTTGCTGCCAATATACCTCAACCATGACGCCTCTAGAATTCTCAGCTGATTGCGTTCCAGAAATCCCCACAAATCGAGCTCCCACTGGGATCTGAACCAAATTGCAGTATTAGAACAAAAGCCTTTGTCAGGCTGATGAACTTAAAGTCAGTTTTTTACAAGTCGTTCATAACTTTAGTACGCTAATACAGTCTTCAAGGACAAATGACATTTTAAAGTAACTTTACCAACGCTGTAGCCTATACTCTAGGACTTTCCTCGTATTTAGTTTCTCACCTGGACTGAGGTTCCAGATGTCAAAGTTAGTGTCACCAAGCGTCCTTCAGTTGCAGCATTTTCTAGCTCTGCCTGCTTTGCAATATTCAGAAAAACTTCCTCAAGAGTTGTCAAACCAAGGTGGATATCTGCTATGCCAAACTCTTCCTGTTTATCTTGGAGCTCTGCAAAAAATTTCTGTTGAAAGCATATAAGCTGTGTTAGGAAAAGCGAAAAAGGAGTCTTAGGAGGAAAACAATTCAGATAATCTCCATACAGACGTTCTTCATGTAAAGTGATGTGAAAAACTATCATTTCAAAGTTTGGTTCAATCTATACGGCAGTGATATATTACTCCTTAATCTACGAAAGTTAACACTTGAATAAATTTTAGTGCTCCCATGACAATCTTGAGCATTTAATTGTCATTTTCAACCCAAAAACATGTATCGGGTGCAATTAGCAAACAATTCTCTTGACTAAGGACAAGGAAAATCTTGCCGCCGACAGTGCTTATAAGAAGGGTGTTAACATCCAACAGAGGAGCATTTCTAACTTTTCGGCGACAATACAATATCCATGCATAAGTCAAATTCGATAGAAGTTACAAGAACATCATCCTGCTAGACCAAATAATATAGCTGTCTACAGCTTACAGAACTTCTAACAGCATCTCCATCATTGTTTCCCAATTCTTTTCAACATTTAAAAAGACAAAAGAGCCTGAAAAGGATAGGAGTCAGCGATGGGATTAATTACCGTCAAAAGTGCTTCTCTATCATGGGGTATAACAAAAGTCAGAAAGGTCTTGTTCTCCTCTTTTGGTACAATATCCAGATGCTGTGAAGGAAAAGGAGAGCCAGAAATTGGCACCAGATGAAGAGAAAGCCGCACTACAAAGAACAAAAAGCTGCCCTATCTGCGCACTCACAGTTTTGAAGTATTGTTTCACAGCCTCCAGATCAGTCTTCAAAACCACATCTCCTCCAGGAGGACTTGCACCATTGCTGGCAGTGAAGCTCACATTGGCAATAAAGCCTGTTCCGAAGCGAGATTTGAGCCTGATTGAGGTTCCAATGCAGCAAAGTCTCCCCTTGGCCATTACTCCTATACGGTCACTTAAAATATCAGCTTCTTCCATTGAGTGTGTTGTTAAGATGATAGCGCGTCCTTTCTTGGCAGCCTCTATTATGTCCCAGACATTCCTCCTTGTAACTGGGTCCATGCCTGTTGTCTGCAGCAGAAAATAAAGTATCTTTCAGAATAGTCCACACACACACAACATTTGTCCATTAAGGAGGAAAGAAGATAAGATGTCATCCACGTACGGGTTCATCTAAAACCACTAATTTGGGTTCACCAATAAGGGCTATAGCAACACTTAAGCGACGTTTCATTCCTCCACTGTAGCTCCCAGCTCTCACTTTGCCTCCTTCTGTTAGTCTGACCTCTGCCAGTGACTTTTCAACCACCTGAGCAGAAAAGTCAAAAGTGTTCCTCAAATTAAACAAACAGTAAAAAGTTTCTCTTAGTGTAGGATTAGAAGCAGATTCACAAGTTCCAAAAACGTAGAGGAAGTAAGGAGCATGTACTGATTTGATTGAAGCAGGGGCGAGCCCTTTAATATTTGTGAAAAGGTAGAGATGCTCTTCACCAGTCAACAAGTCCCAAAGGGTATCAAACTGCAATTGACAATAGATTTTAGGACAGCTGTTCATTCATTTTTTACAAATAATTAACTATAACTGCTTGGAGGATAATTGCAATACAGCCAAACCTACGTAGCAGAATTATGCTCCTCTGCTGTTTGTACTTCGATGCAAAGGTGATAAAAATGGAGGAGAAAGGTTAACCTGAGAACAAACTCCGATAATTTTTCTGATGTTTGACATGCCAATTGAATTTCTGATAGAGTAACCATACACCAAAGCTGTTAACACAAGACAGCAATATGACATTATGCACCGCATTATTGATACAAAAGTTTTGTACCACGCCAAAGAGAAAATAGCCAACTAAAAGCTATTACCATCTCCCCCTGTAACTGGGGTGATTCCTGTCAAACAATTTATTGCCGTAGTCTTTCCAGCACCATTGGGTCCAAGAAGACAAAACAGCTGATCTTTAGCAACATTCACCCACAGCTCCTACAGATAATTTAAAAGTAACAGCGGTTACCCTATCCAAGCATAAATCAAGTCATACAGGATACTCGTGTCTAGTGTCACATCTGTCATCTGATAATTTCGTACTGAAATGGTACCTCACATAAGTTGATGAGCAATTATTAGAGGAAAAAAGTGCAGATAACCAGAATTGCTTAGTTACCTTAATAGCATGGTATGTGGATTTCCTTTTGCATTTACAGCAACCAAGTTGAGTGGTCCCAGGATAAGTCTTCCCAAGGCCACGAATCTGTACTGCAACATTAGGATCAACTAAGCCTTCTTTTGCTTGTGCTTTCACAATACTTTCCTCTTGGAGAACATCTTCATCATCCGGAGTAACATGCCCCAATGGGGGAACTGAACCAATGCAACCACAAATGCCACTCTCTGTCAAGACAGGAAAGACTACCTCATGAAAACATGTAGAAGGAGGAAGCATGCCCTCACATCAGAAATTTCAAACTCTACCTTCCACTTTGCCTCCACCTTTCCCCGTCCAGTAGCCAGGATTTAAGAAATAAAACATTGGCTTCCTCACTCCAGATGCATTTGGGATTACATTATCAAAATAGATAGCTAAAATAAACCACACAAAGAAAGTTGCCACAAGCCATATATAGATGTTGTTCTGTTAGACAAGAGTAGAAAAAAAAAGGTGAATGTACCTTAGTATGATGTAAGACGACAATAAAACAAAGCGAAAACGGCTCAGCAGGGATTTGAATGACTATTTGTTAATGTAGAAACTTTTGAACTTCAGAGATACTACATACAATTGATATCACGCATTCTGTGTCCTTTGGTGCGCACTTTGCACGCCTACTCCAGATAATTCCAGGATCATCAGGGGTGGAAGTTGCTTGAGAGAGCACCTTCAGAGCTTCAGCAAGGAGATTCGGTGGAAAGAGTGACCAGATGGCTCGGTAACGATTACTGAAGATTTGACTGTAGGGAAATCCATACGCTGTGACAAGCTGCCAGAGCCAAAAGCAAAGATTCTCAAAATAAATATCACTCTGAATGTATTACCAAAATATCGGGAAGTCAGGATATCTTGCCTGAGTTAGAAAGCCAATAATAAATATGGAGAAACCCACAGTTGTGGATGAAGAGGCCTTGCTGATGAAGGCTGACAACATGAAGGCAAAGCCAATCTAGTAACAGAGAAGAACATGTCAAGATATAAGGCCATGTCCTTTCACTATGCCGTCTCAAATAAAATAATCCATTATAACTAGGCCATGTCCTTTCACTATGCCGTCTCAAATAAAATAATCCATTATAACATGGCATTAGAGGTATCATACCATATTGAGTTGGAATAGGAAGAACAACAGGAACAAAACAGGGAAGCTGTTATTCAAGAAAAAATCGAACTGAAACATCATCCCGAAGAGGACTATGAACAATGAAGAAAGGATCGTTATGATGCCCTCCCAAGTGAGCCATGAAAGCCAATAGGCAGTATCATAAAGGCCCATCACAGTCATCGCCTGCAAAAATATAAAAATGTGAAGGTGAACGCTTTATAGGTGCATAACAATGTTTCTGTAAGCCAGTAGTGTTCAAAGGCAATATACCTGGCGGAGTTTCAGCTCCTTTTCTGTGATCAAAGAACCGATTTGAAGTACAAAGTTAAACATGGCGACTGCAAGGAAGAAGGCTGGCCCGACAGTGGCAACTGCAGACAAAATTTCAACTGCAGGGTGTGCAAATTCCTTTAGCCCAACAACCCAACTGAACTTTGAATCTGCAAAGTGAAATATTACGTGGTATGACAGGTTGACAAAGGAACAGGTCCAATCTCATCGAGCATACAGGAGCATTCAGTGAAGCAACATGAGGATGGGATACCTCCTATAAGAGACCGCGCAATTTCCCGCTCAGCCGCAATCTGAAGAGGTATCTGAAACTTGAAAGTGGGATCCTCATATTGACCTCGCTTCATAACTGGAGTGGAGTTAGTTTGTATGCCATACCGGATGACACTGGAATTCATTTCCGTGAAATGCAAAGCTCCAGGACACCGCATAGGATTACTGTACAACCACGTGTCCACTTCCTCGGCCGTTCCAAATGACAAAACCTTCAGACACACAGAACTCACAGAGCATCAACTGATCGCATAGGTTTTTGTACCAAAAAAACCCAAAGTCTCAATGTCAAAACAAGTTCAGATTACCACCCAACCTAATTCGGGAGGCACTAACATTTCTCATCATTTTTTCCAAAACTCTATTGAAGTCCTGCTTCAGCAGATTTACCACGCAGAAACTTGGAGTTGCACTCCTATTGCTTTCTAACCAAAAAGCACTTTCATCATCTACAGTGAAATACAAACTACGCAAAGGCCTCTATGTACTACAGCCAAGCCATGTAAAATGTTCTGCAATTTTTCATTAACACGCAGGATAGTAGACTGCCTCCTCCGCAATGTCAACATAAGTTGCACAGAAAATCTAAAAAGCCACAAAATGGCACATACACAGACACACCCACCTTACTCTCAGGAATGGGCCTGCCGGGGTTATTGTTCCTTATGCCGTCCACGATCCTCGCGACCGCGCCGCTGGCGTTGCCGCTCCAGACGAAGTCGAAGCAGGGGGACCTGGCGTAGAATTTGTCCTCGCAGGGCGGGATGGGCGGGGACACCAGGGGCTCCGGGTCGGCCACGCCCTCGAAGGCGGCGGACCGGGCGATGCGGGCGTGGGTGGCCTTCTCGACGCAGAAGATGAGGAAGATGAAGAAGAAGGAGGAGAAGAGGTGGAGGAAGGTGGCGCGCCTGTTCCGCCACGACAGCAGCAGGTTCTTCCTGAGCAGGGCCCTGTACTGCTGGAGCAGCAGCGTAGCTCCGCTCTGCAACTCCATGGAAGAAGAAGAAGAAGAAGAAAATCTCGAGCCCTCGATCGATGTCGAGTTGATCCGCTGTTTAGATCGAAGCCGAAGTCGAGAGCTTTTTTCTGCTCTGGGTTTTTTCGAGCTCTCTCCGACAGAGCGAGTGTGCGTGCGTGCATGTGTGTATACTGTCTGTAACGACCGAAAATGGCGCGTTTTGGAAACGGACGGCCGAGTCGAAAAGAGGTCTAGAGTTGTGGGAATTTACGGATTTTGCCACAAAAAAACTCTAAACCGGTATACCGGTGATAAATTTAATCGAAATTAATCTTTTAACCATTAAAAATCTTAAAATTATGCATTTGTGACAAATTTACCTTATGATAAATTAGATTAATATCATGAAAAATTACAAAGTGGTACACTTGAAACTAACTGAGGGAGAAACCTCAAATTGGTATACCCATTAATTACCATATGTCATCGAACTTAGAAATTTGACGATGAAATTTAACGAAATTTAACGGAGAGTAAAATTGTCATAGATGTACCAGTCTGGAATTTTTTATGATCAAAAAATTAGTTTGAAATAAATTTATCACATATATATCAATTTGAGTTTTTTCATAATATTAACCCGTGTCATAAAGCAGACGAAGACTTGTAGCCGTTGATCGTAGGTTGGTTCGGATGTGAACTTAGGAACCTTCCGAGCATCTTCTTCTTGGATAAAACCGGTAATATATAGGACTGATTAACTTAATAGAATGGTTTTGTCTTGAAGAGCTTTGAAAGCTTCGAGCCTATTAATGTTCAAGATAACTACTATGGAAATGGGAAGTCATAGGTTAGCCAATCAAAACCAAACAACCTAATCGCCTCGCTTGATCTTTCCTTTTTATGGCAGATTTCATGTAGCTGAAATTGCATCGGTATCTTCGTATCCATCTCTCCTACTAAATCATTTATATCATCAATTGTCTGACCCTTTTGGGTTAAAAATCATATGTTACTTGCTAACGTAATGTAGTTCACGCCTGAAGGATCAGTCGGGGTTGATTAGCACTTAACACGTCAGATCGCGTCTTCACGAGATTTGATTGCGATTAATTACTCGACAGTGTGAAGGCAACTTTCTTAGAGGTCATTCTTAGTTTAGAGGCCTGTCGACAAGAGTGACTGCCGTGGCTTATTTGGTGCTCTAAAACTCCGGGACATCCAAAATAAAAATAAAAAAAAACAAAAAATTGATAAGGATTTACAAAAACAAGTGGAAGATAAAAATTTCAATTTTCCATGCGTGGTCGCCGGGGAGCATGTGATTTTTGGTTTGTTGGGGGGGGGGGGCGGCGCTAAAGGCTAATTTGGTAATTGAAGGTAAAGAGGGCAAAGGGCAAAGCAGTCAAAAGGCGGAGGCCATTAAAAATTCAAGAATCTGCAGGATTATTAATTTCCATCAGTCAAGAAGTCAAACAAAATCGAATAGATGATGAAAGGCGCGTGGCGACAGTCGTCCGATCTTGTCTCGTCCTTTGATCCTTTCCTCGTGCTTGTCTCTGTCGACTTGGTTCAAAAATCGGTTGAACTCTCCGGACCGCTCGATCAACGGTCGAATTGTCATCTGCTAATGTTAATAGATGAGTAAAATTGTCGACCCTAAACCTATTTTGTAAATATAATAGGTTTAGGACTGTTTTGTAAAATTTATAAATCTTTTTTTTTGTGTCAATTCAGTTATAAACCCTAAACTGGTACACCCGTTAATTGTCACGTGTTACTTAACAAAGCAATTTCATGATAAAATTTAACGGAAATTAACGGTGAGTAAAATTATCACAGAAGTACCGGTTTGGAGTTTTTGATGATCAAAAAATTAGTTAGAATAAATTTGCCACAAGTATATTAATTTAGAGTTTTTCATGTTATTAACCCTTCTTAGAAATAGTGTCTGATGCTAGTAGAGGTAATTCCTCCACAAGTGGCCTTCATCTTAATTGATGCATACACATTTGTCACAACTGCCCGCTGCTTTGTCAATTAATACATCGACGCTAATGAGAATGGAGAACTGCACATGGAAAAACGTTTCTTCAATCGGTGATCGTTGCAATAGATACCCTATGGAATCATCTTTCCTAATGATGTATGTGAGAGTAACAACGTCTCAGAAATTCAGTTGACAATGTCTTGACCGATTATAATGCCCCACAAGTAACCGAAAAGTATATAGATATTGATAAGCCCACTAGTGATGCAGCTAGATCTACACGAGGACTTGAGTCGATAAGTTAGATGCCAACTGTGAATATACTAATTGTTTCATATTTACATCGGATGTACCTCGACACATCGAGGTATGCCCTCGCCAGTCTACCGCAACATGTTTAGTAGCTCGAATCGAGGTAGTTATGGTAGTTGATTTCGTTGGTTCTGTTGAGGTTAGGTAGCACTGCCTAGCCCTGCAGTATTGTCCCCCTCATTTTTTGCTTCCATATGTCCCATCTCGCGTGTCGCAAAAGTTTGAAATTTTAAACGGTAACCACCCACTAAAATTTGAAAATCCCCCGCCGCCGCCATCAACATCCTCTCTCGACCTGTCTCAAGGGCTACCTTTTGCGCACTCGCGAGCGAGAGGGATGGATCGAGATCTGCTGAGGCTAATACACTCCGCGAAGCACCCAAGCCACTTCAAGCAGATCCACGCTCTGGTCATCACTGCGTTCCCTTCGCTCGCGTCGATTCTGGTCAGGAGGCTGTCGAGCGTGCCCATGGTGGAATATGCCCGGAAAGTGTTTGATCGAATTCCCCAACCAGATGAGAACTCGTCTAACTCACTGATTTCGATGTATACTCGGCTTTCTTTGCACGAAGAAGCCGTGGAAGCATTCAGATCGATGATGCGGAACGGTGTTTGCATAGACTCCTACACGGTTCCGCCTATTGTCAAGTCTTGTTTATCGTTGGCCGACTTTGATTTAGGAAAGCAAGTGCATTGTTTGGCGATTAGTTGTGGATTAGATGCGGATGCCTTTGTCCAAACTGCCTTGATGAACTTCTATTCCAGGAGTGGTGAATTAGCTTCTGCTGAAAAAATCTTCGAAAAGATGGATACGAAGGATCCCATTGCTTATAATTGCTTGATTTCTGCCTATTCTAAGTCGGGCGACGTTTTAGCTGCGAGAAAGATGTTTGATGAAATGCCCACTAGGTCCACTGCTTCTTGGAATTCTTTGATCTCATGTTATGCTTGCAATGGGGACTATCAAGAGGCACTGAGGATCTTCGAAAGGATGAAGGATGAGAAGTGCAATCCAAATGAAATCACTCTGGCTTCGGTTCTTTCCATTTGCGCTAAGCTTGGGGACCTCAACACTGGGTTGAGTGCAGAAAAGTTTATTGATGATAACAACCTTTACCGAAATACGATACTTTCTACTGCAGTTCTGGAGATGTATCTAAAGTGCGGGGCTGTGGAAGAAGCGCGTCGACAATTTGACAAGATGAATAAAAGAGATGTTGTTACATGGAGTGCCATGATTGCTGGCTACACTCAAAATGGGAGACCAGAGCAGGCCTTGGAGCTCTTTGAGAGCATGAAGAACGAGAATATTAAACCTAATGACGTAGCACTGGTTAGCATTTTATCAGTTTGTGCTGATTCAGGTTCTGTCAAAGCTTGTGAAGAAATTGGCTGCTATGTAGAGAGTCAAGGCATGGCTTCTAATGTCTTCGTAGCATCTGCACTTCTGGATATGTATTCAAAGTGTGGGAATATAAGCAAATCTCACCAAATATTCCTTAATATGCCCAAAAAAGACAGTGTCACCTGGAACTCGATGATTGTTGGCCTGGCTACAAATGGACTTTCAGAAGATGCATTTGCTGTCTATAAGCAAATGATAAAAAATGGAGGGCGACCCAATGATATAACATTCGTTGGACTCTTGACTGCCTGTAGTCATGCAGGTCTTGTTGAAATGGGGCTTGAAATTTTCAGACACATGAAAATTGATCATGAGATCGTTCCTCAAATAGAACACTACGCTTGCATCGTGGACCTCTTTTGCAGAGCTGGTAGATTGAAAGATGCCTATGATTTCATATGTGAGATGGAGGTAGAACCAAATGCTGTGATATGGAGCTCTTTATTGAGTGCTTCTAGAATCCACATGAATATTGAGCTAGCTGAGCTCTCAGTTAAGAAGCTGGCAAATCAAGATCCTGATAGCTCTTGGTATTATGTTCTTCTATCAAACATTTATTCCGGTACTAGCCACTGGCAAGAAGCCCTAAATGTGCAAAAGATGATGAAGGATAAGAAAGTGCAGAAAGTAGCAGCTTATAGTTGGGTAGAAGTGGATAACAAGCTGCATAGATTTTTAGTTGGTGATACATCTCACCCTAGAAACACTGAGGTCTACGGTACTGTCAATGGGTTGGCAATGCAGTCCACATGGGTCAATCATGATTTTGACTCTGGCCTAGGACTGTAATGTTTCTCACATAAAACACTTGAAGATGCTTCATTGAGCTGAGGTAGTTGGAGATCTCGCTAGACCGCGACGAGATCATTTTTCTGCACAAACAGCTCTTGCTTGCTTGTCTGAGTTGAAGAAATATCTGGTACTCTAGGTAAATGAGGAACATTGCCTAAACCTTAAAAAATATTGTACATCTGAACTTAAAGGCTGAGATGACAGACAGGTATGCGACAATTGGCCCCCAAGTTTGTTGTGGGAGGAAAGAAAAAATAGAAACGTCTCTTGGTTTGGGGCACATGAATTGCCCATGAAAATGTATTTCAAGTCACTGCTTAAATCTCAGCAAGCCCTTCATTTATGCCCTATGGTGCATGGTGGGGCAATACTTTTGGCTTATCAGAAATATGCCAGTGCCAATGCTAATTGTCACAATAGTTGGTTAGTTGCTAAAATTGATGCTGCGTAAAGCCCGTGAAACTTAGATTTCCAAAATTATTCAGGTTCATAATCTATGAGCAATCAATCATTTCTTGCTTACATTTTTTGCGGATATGGAGCTGAATTGCTGTGGGTTTACATCATATCAGACATAATTCAAGGTAATGGCTCATATTTTTTCTTCCCTACATTCTGAGAAGTTATTATTGTTATATACATTCGTTTTTTACTTTTTCCTCATCTGCACAATTATTCAATACAGTTGCCATTCTTACATGTAGAAATGGAACCTCTAAGCTTTCCCTTTCTGAAATTTTCTTTTCCATCCCTATACATCAAACAGGAGAAAAGCCTCAAATTTTATCTTAGAAGTGCTTTCGCAGAAGGTGTTCTTTTTATGTTGAAATGCTCAGGTAAAACATGCTGTCTCATTAAAAGTCAATATTGTTTGTCATTTACTAATAAGTTCACGTGCTAAAGAATGACAGCATAAGCATCACTGTCTAATCTACTAGATTTATGTTCCTTATGTTTAGTATTTAGGTTCTCTTGTAGTGACGAATGCCAAAGGTGCTGTTGTCCAATGCCTGAGCGCCACGTGTATAGTTTATTTGCTTTTTGTTTACATCTTCTACTCAGTTTGCTTTTCAGCATGTTGATGTGTGCTTCAATCATATTTAACTTCAGTTTGTTACTGAAAATGACGGGCTTATTCTTCTGGCTGAAGAAAATGATCAGACTGTCAATTGTCGTGGCTTAGACCAACAAAGTGTTGATTATTATTAGTAAAGCGGGTGGAATTCTGCAAATATCACCTGGGAGTAGAAGTTTTGCACTTCCCTTGACAACAAGGTTCAAGTGAAAGCGAATATACTGAGGAGATGGCAAATCTGCACCTCTGCAGCCATTGACTGCTATGCAACGTGTTCTCATTGGTCGGCTGATCGAGAAATACGGAGATGACTCAGGTTTTTCTCAAATCAAATATTCAGCTACATGAATGTTCTGCTGTTAGTGCAACTTGTGTTGACTGTGATGCAGCATTCAGTTGCAACTTTGGAGAAACTGTGCAAAAGGTATCGCATGTACAAAGATAAGATCCGTTGATACTTTCTTGTAGGAGGCCCAATTTTGCTATTCATATTCTGCAGTAGGCATTTAGTAAGTGTTGTCTTCTTCATTTTCTCTGGTGCTAGTAGAATAGTCCATGTGCTGACTTATTTGGTTTAGTTGTGGGTTATCAGACCCAGTACTTTGTTCCCTTTTTTTTTTCTTTTTTTTTCGGCTTTTGAGACAGTTTAAAATTAACAGATTTTTTTTTATCTATTTCCGCTGAGTGCAGGACTTGCCTACTCTCTTTTCAAATATTTGTGTCAAAATGTCTTTCGTGGGAGTTGATGGAGTTGTCTGAGCATCTTTGCTTACGATCTAAGTCTGTTTCATGAATAAGTCTCATGTAATGATGCACTGGAACCATGGAAAGATGTTTTCGAATTTGACAGGCAGCACATTGTGCACCGTGCACGTAATAAGGTTATGCTGTCTCTTTAATGGATGAATACTGAATGCTTCATAATAAACTAGAATTGAGTCACCAAGGGTATCAATGCTCAATTATGGAGTGATTAATTTAATTAGTTGCATAGATCTTGTGAAGGCAATCGAAATAGATGCGGACATATGCACGCACTGCAGGTGATATTTGCATGTAAAGATCAGAGAAATGGAACAAAGTCATGAATCAGTAGCTTCTTTGTTATTAATTAAGCCATCTTTGCAGAGTTATTCTAATTTAAATCAGACCTTCATTCAGATATTTTGTGATCAGAGCTTTCCGGTTCTGACGTCGCATATGAAATAGGAGCATATATATAGGATCTTGATCACCAACACGAAGCGCGTACGAGTCGGAATTTTTGATCTAGTAGTGCTCTACAAACTGAAGCGAAAGCATTGTATTTTGATCTATGTTTAGCTATTCATCACAGATGGAGCTCTATCACTGTGATCATAATTCGTTGTAACTATGCAAGCAATTAACCGTTAATCTCTTATTACTGTTTGTGCTGAAACTCAACTCCGTCTTTTCATATGTATGATGTTTAGTGGTTTGTTTTGATAGATGAAGGTGATGACAGTTCCTAAAAAATTGGTGACCGAAGGTGTCTTATCAATTTGGTGAAAGAAATCTTGTTTTGATTCACCATCCTAAACAAACTGAACCGACCTGTTTTTTCTATTTGGGTCAGATTCAGTTAGGGTCACATTTCGAGTCACAATATACATATACCCAGATGCTTGAATTCAATTCGAGTATCATGAAAACCCTAAACCGAATAGAATCGTTGACACCCCTATATATCGCCTGTTTTCTTGTCCATCAGATTTCACGTGTTGTTTCCTGGTGCCCGTATGGTAAATACGTAATTCAAGGGCAAACAATGTATGTGGACGAGGGTATATTTGACTTAATGTAAAGTCCCCCGGGGTGTTTTTGAACATTCGCTTCAGACTCGGGAGGAAAGGCAAGGCGCGTGAACGGCGAAACAGACATTTCGCGAAGGGCAAATCCGGTACACCGCTCTAATCAGAAACTGTCGCTTTAGTACCAAAACGGGAATTAACGTTATACTTAGGGGCATATCCGACAAATGACGCCTGTCTCCACTGTTTTTTTTTGGTTCATCTGACGCAACGCGAGAATTAAAGCGGGCGAAGCTCGGATTCCTGGAGAGACACTTCTTGCGGAAGATCATCAGAGGAAACACATTGGCCGGAATCTTTCAAGAACGGCTCAAGAAGACACACCCAGAACACCAAAAGACTCTGTTTCGCAGGTTGAGTTTGAAATTCGCTCACTCCTCGAGAGAAGTTTGTAACGGTCAAGCTTACTGTGGGACTCAATGGCGGAGCCGTCAAATGGTCCGGCGAGCTTCTGGACTCAGGCCAATGCCTTGCTTCGCAAGAACTTGACCTTCCAGGCTCGCTCTCTCTCTCTCTCTCTCTCTCTCTCTCTGAGCATCTTTTTCTTTATGCCGGTCCTTTTCCGCATCGAGTGGCGGGAGGGTGCGTCGGTTTGGCTTTAGGGAGCCGTGATTAGGATCTTGAATGCGTCGTTTCGTGCCTTGACGATAGTTCTTGGATTAGTTTGGCTGGGACTGTTGTTGGGTGAATGTACAGTCGTCTTGATTGATGGACAATGTGCGCAGAACTAATTCTTGCAATTTCAAGTTTTGATTTTGAGTTTACGTCTCCATAAAACTTGGTTATTTTCCTTGTTGATGATTACTGTCTCGATTAATTTTAATGCGATTTAGTTCAGTATTACGAAACCATTGTGGCATCTTGTACTGGAATAAATTGTGGCTTCTCCTTTTTGGTATATGAGTCGACTTTATCGGGTGAGTAATGCTTGCCATGTTTCTTCGTGCTTATACTTTAATGGGCTACGAGTTTATCAAGATCTAGTCTTGTATTAAACGGTGCTTGTTCTTTGACATTCGTGTCTCTTTTAAATTACATAATTTCTTTCAGTATAACTGGATGAGTCCATGATGCAGCCCATAGAACCATTTGCGACCACAAGTCTGCCCAGATTCCACTAGCATGCTCTGAAGTTAGGATGGAGTAAAAATATCATGCACAATTGATGTCTGGCCTTCTCATCTTCAGTTTAGCCCCCGGGAATTTAATCTTTGCTATTTGAACTTTTTGGAATCCAGTAGCCAAATCCTCTTTTGTGTAGAAAGTATAGAGCTAATTTGAAGCTAATATGACCTTCATATCTATCAGTATAACTTCTTAATGGGCCCTGGTAAGGCTAAACAGAACATATATCATGCTTTATGTTATAGTAAGGTCCAACAAATTCAACTAAGGTTGATCTGGTGACATTGTTTTTTTTTTTTTTTGGTAAGGAATCTGATGACATTGTTTATACTATCCTTTCGCAGAAACGGAATATTAAGACCAATGTCCAGCTCATTTCTTTTCCATCTGTCCTCTGTTTACTCCTTGTTCTCATCCAAATTTTGGTCAACCATGAACTGGACAAGCCTGACAATAAGTGTGGCTGTGCATGTATTGATACGGATGGAGATGGGCAGTGCAAGAAGGTGTGTGGGATTCAGTACTCCACTGTTGATCAAGTGGGAACCTGTCCAGTACTAAATCCTCCTGAATGGCCTCCCCTATTACAAATACCGGCTCCACAATATCGTGCAGTAAAGACGAACTTTATACCATTTAATGACTTGCCTAATGATTCCTGCAGAAGGACAGGGTCTTGTCCTGCAACCATACTCTTTACAGGAAATAATCAATCTCTTGGAGAAAGCATATTCACTGACTCCTCTATATGGTTTTTCCTTTCCTTTAAAATTAAGATGCTACCATTTGATAGTAGGAGAAACATTTCTAAGTTTTGACTTTGTTTTTAACATTATGTTTTCAGTTTTGGTGGGGAATATGGTCCCAAATTCTTCTACTCTGAATTCTTCTGACATTTTAGGCAGCTTAGCCCAGAATGTCCTGGTAGGTTTTCCTTTCATCTTTGTTTCACATTATACTAGGATCAGCAATTACCATATTCCTCTGCTGCTAATGTGGCTAATGTGGCTTCTGAAAATTTTCAGGGTACTGCTTCAATGCCCAACTGGCACAACTATCTTGAACCTGCTTTTTTCTCTGACCATCTTGTGTACGCGGTTCAACAGCAGTGCACAGGAAACTCTTCATTGACTGTTGCTATTCCGGAATCCTCCATACCATTTCAACTGGGTAGGAAAATTCTTTCTTTACTTCTTTTTGACATGTCTGAAATGCATTATTTCTCTATAAATAGGTTTGCTGCCAATTTTTGCGATTCTTAAAAAAGGAAACAAAAATATGGATATGCATCAATGCACAAAGTTGAAATCAGAGGAACTGATTCTGACTGCTAAGAATATACTTACACCTGAGACGCTAAGAAGAGGGAATGGGAACTTTGATCGGAAGCAAGAATACTCACTCACATGTGTGTCTAAAGTGCTCTCTACTTTCTGGATAATGTTCAAGAAGAGAAGATAATGAGTCCAATGGAAACCTGTCCCGCACTGGTTTTTCAATTGATGCAAATAGATAAAATGTAAAAGCAAGGAACAAAGAGGAAGAAAACGAGATCCATCTGGGAATGCCTCTTTAGCTTCACTTCACTTTGTTTATTGTGATGTGGGAAACTTTGCATTCCTTCATAGAGAGTGCCAAGATTGTAGGTTTGCTACCTCAACATGAATTAAGATACCCAGTTATCGATATTTATAAAGCAAAGAGAGACAGTCTTGTGTAATACATCAATCTCTAGCTATGTTATCTGAGATCTACCTGCCAAATAATTACTAATAAACAACTTTACGTGTAATTAACCTAGCATCTTCTTTGACCAGAAAGGATTGCTCCTCTTATAATTCCCTAAAATCCAAATGTATGACCTGTTAGACTATATGTTGCACAGTAGTTTTCCAAGAATCCATGCTATTACTGAGAAGCTTCGTTGATGGGTAAATAAAAAATTTAGTGTAGATTGGTATGTATAAATTCTGGAGAAAGCTTGGTCAAGTCTAGGTTCCTTGATTGCAAATCATCCTTCAAAATAAAGCTGAATGATGCTTGATTAGTGGTTTTTCCTCAAAAAGTCTGGCTAATTAAGTTTGTAATGTAAAAGGTGCAAAGAATGGCTAAACCATCTGGCTGAAAAGGAAAGCCCTTGAATTGGTTAATTATTATTGATGGATTAGGGTTTATGGATGTGTGGGCTGCCCAAGTTGGGCCAACCCAGCCCATGACCCATCATGAGGGCCCATATCAAGTAACTGCTCTGGTGGTTACTTGCGGATCGTGTAATTGCCCCTAGCAGTTCAAATAAACAAAAAATGAAAAAAGGGGAAAAGATTGTAATTTCTATCTAAAGTGTAGAGCGTGATTAAAAAAAGAAAAGAAAAAAGACGTTCCGCTCTCTTCCCTGACACACAATCCAACGTGGAACTCTCGCTCCTACAATTGACAGCATTTAATCTGTGGAAACAAAGGTATATTTGTTGTGTGATACACCTATCTGATTAGCTTTTACAGATTTTCTTGGGCATGTTTCTCGATTGTTCAAGTTTCGTTTTATTTAGGAATCCTTTTCCTTCAATTATATACTTATTTATGGTCATTCCCACGATACCTATCCTTCGTCCCTCTCCAAAATCGAAGGAGAAATACCCTTCACTTTGATAACTTTTTTTCTTTTTCTTGTGCATTAAGATGTAAGTTGTGCGCAAGGTTTGCATGTTTGGAGAAACAACACCTCAGCAGTAAATGATGAGCTATACAAGGGCTATCAGAAAGGGAACACAGGAGGGCAAATTAATGAAATAGTCGCAGGTCTGGCTGCTGCTTCTTTTACTGGCTTCAGTTGCTGATTTATAAAATATATACAGACAATTCTAATAGCATGTTTTTCTCTCACAGGGTATGATTTCCTTAATACAAATTCCAATAACTTCAATGTGAGCATATGGTATAACTCAACCTATAAGAATGAGGCAGGAAATAAACCTATGTTATTGGTGCGTGTTGCACGATCTGTGAATCTGGTAATTGTTATTTCTTCCTTTCTTTTGTTAATCATTTTCCTATATGTCAGCTTGTATAGTTGTTCAGATAAACTAGGTGCAAGGAATAATCTTGGATAAACTAAAGAAAGAGCAGTTCTGCTTTTTCCTGTCAAGGAATCAATGCATGCTTTTCTTGAAAGTTGTTCCATGTTCTAGCAGTATGTCTCTGAGTGCAATGGTTCTTCCATTTTATGATTTGCAGATCCACCTTGCAATTTGTTAGAATAAAGCTCCGTTGACTTACTGAAACCAGAAAGCCTGCTTGAACTTCCCGTTAAAACTGTACAACTCTTGCACGTCATCTCCAGTACTTTGTGAAGTATGAGTACATAAAAGTGTTTGTCCTAGGGAAATATCCAAGGTGTAAATCACGAGCATTGATTAATCCAGTTACCATCTCTTAAATAAAACTTTAGTTTAAGGTTGTTCTCCTGTGAATCATAGTTCAACAAAGGTTTCTTTTCTCATTTAGTGATATGTGAAATTTAGTATCTTCTATCATGTGCATAACCATTAACTTATTATTTTTCGTGGTATATGTCTTTCAGGCATCCAATGCTTACATTCAGTTTTTGCGGGGGCCCGCAACAAAAATACTGTTTGAGTATGTCAAAGAAATGCCTAAACCTGAAACTAAAGTGAGGCTGGACTTTGCTTCTCTTCTTGGCCCACTCTTCTTTACATGGGTTATCATTCAACTGTTCCCTGTAAGTGGTTATGATAGTGTACACATAGTTTCAAATGGCCACTTCTGTCTCTTTCTCAGCTTGACAACTTTCAGTTTAACTTGTAGAACTCTTTTAGTTAGGGGGCTCTCGAGCCTTAACATGGAGAAGGTGGTTTAGACAGACTGAGCAGGGGAAGAACTTAAGTGACAAGTTAACTCTTGTGATCATTTCTTTCTGCTGACTTATGTTTTGGAACTAGATATATGATAGTTCATGACTCTGGTTCCGAGTCTGCTTCCCGTCCTGATGCAACCTTAATAATCTGGTGTTTTTTTCTTTTTGTCCACAAATCCTACTACTAGACCCTCCTATTATTCGCAAGCTTTAGCCTCTTGTCTTGGTTCACCTTTTTCCCTATCTTTACACCTCTCTAAGCCCCTTTTTCCCTTCTTATGATGCAGGTAGTCTTGACAGCTCTGGTTTATGAGAAACAGCAGAAGCTGAGAATTATGATGAAAATGCATGGGCTTGGTGACGGACCATATTGGTTGATTTCCTATGCTTATTTCCTTTCCATATCTTCAATCTACATGCTGTGCTTTGTGATCTTTGGCTCAGTCATCGGTAATAATCCATCTAAGCTTCTTTTGTAGTTTGTTATTTTCTTGCAGTTATTTTAATTTGGTTGTACTTTTGCAGGTTTAAAGTTTTTCACATTGAGCGACTACAGTGTCCAGTTTGTCTTTTATTTCATCTACATAAACTTGCAAATTTCTCTGGCATTTCTGGTAGCGGCATTTTTCTCCAATGTGAAGACTGCTACAGGTTTAACGGTGGTGATATTGGTTTTTTGTAGTTGGTATCTTTTCATTTACCTGATGATTCCACCTAACATCACTGACAATTTGAAATGTGATGACTGCAGTGGTAGGTTATATATGTGTCTTCGGAACTGGTCTATTGGGAGCTTTCCTTTTCGAATTATTCGTCCAAGATACATCTTTCCCAAGTAAGTAAAAGTTACCATGAAAAGAAAGGCTGATATCCAATTAAAATTGCCTTTGTGTTCTGGACCTTTTTTCTGAGAATCACTTCTCGAAAATTAAGACAATTGGTTAGTTGCATGGTTGATTTCTTAATCAACTCCATCGTCCCTTTTTTCTCAGAGTTCTTCCATATGTGTGCGAGCTGCTTGTCTTTTTCTTTTGCCAACTTTAAACCCCTCACAAGTGGCATTTTCAGCCATAGTTTACATTGCCTGAGACAGATCCCTGGTGGTGCATGGGAAGTGCGAGGTGGTGCCACGGCACCATCTTGCCTGTGGCATGCTGCTTGTGTTGGTGCCAAACAGCAACAACTTGGTAGGCATCCCACCAAGTGGGGTAGACTACCCAAATCTTTTTAAGACGTTGTGCGATATTCTTTATCGAGTATCATGTAAGGTCTATGTGCTTACTTTTCCTATAACCTTCTTCCACGTTTTTTAGTCTTCCACCATCACTTTTGACCTGAATATCTACCCATAACCATGTCGTCTCACTAGAATATTTAAAGGCCATCATTCCATGTGTTCAAACCACCTCAAATGAGCTAAATTGAGAGAGGCTGGTGTTTGTAGTTAAAGTGGAACTTCTACAACAGTGGAGAGTAGTCAATTTTATCTTCATGAGCGTAAATCTTCTCCTCTATTTTTTTGCACATGAGTAATGTACCTTTTGTGTGAAGACCATGGTTGCTTCTATGGGAAATTGTTTTATCAGACATCTATTTGCACAATGTCCATTTAGAGCAAGAGAAGGAATAGTTGATGCTTGCAAGATGTCATTTTCACTTTCTTCATGCATCTTGTTGAGTATTGCATTAGGAGTTACTTTACTGTATGAAAGTCTGCAGCCCTTCTGAAGTCAGTGCTTTGATGCTTCCTGTTTTGGCCACTTAATTTTTCTTTTCCTAATCAATTGTGTTAATCTTCTGCAGGGGGTTGGATTATAGTAATGGAATTATACCCTGGCTTCTCACTGTACCGTGGGTTGTACGAATTGGCACAATATTCCTTCACAGGAAATTATACGGGGACTCATGGCATGCGTTGGGGTGATTTAAGTGATAGCGAAAATGGGTTGAAAGAGGTTCTGATTATCATGGTTGTTGAGTGGTTGGTGGTGCTTTTCATAGCCTACTGTATAGATCAGGTCATGTTATCTGGAAGTGGAACTATGTCTCTCTTTGAAAGATTTCGAAAGAAGCATCCATCTTCTTTCCGGAGGCCTAGTTTGCAAAGGCAAGGATCTAAAGTCTTTGTTCAGATGGAGAAATCTGACGTCAACCAGGAGGTAACTATTGCATCTCCTTTAGTTATTTTTTGGTAGTGGAAATAATGCATATTGACATTGCTTTTAAATGCTGGCCCCAATAGGCTTGATAGATAGAGTACCTTGACAATTGCATCATAGCTTAGACAGCAAATAGCAGGGTTGTTTATCTCTTTCAAAGGACTTCATTCATTGTTTTCATCTTACATTTAAACGGTCTTTAATCTATAACCTACCTATTATTTTTGACTGCTGATTGTTGGCGGTTGAAGAGTTTTGTCAATAATACGAGAATTTCTACATAAGAAACGGTCTATGCTGGATGATCTCAAGTTCTAAGTGTGGTGATTTATTGTTCGAGTTGACTGGACGATGTAAGATGATTTTTTTCATTTGCAAGAATTTTTCTACATTAAGTGAATGGTCTATACTGGATGTTCTCAAGTTCCAAGTGTGGTTATCTATTGTTCGAGTTGACTCGATGATGTAAGATTATTGTTTTTCATTTGCACGAATTTTTCTAGAGGGAGAAGGTTGAGCAGTTGCTGCTAGAACCGAGCACAAATCACGCTATTGTCTGTGACAATCTCAAGAAGGTGTATCCAGGAAGGGATGGAAATCCTGAGAAATTTGCGGTTAGAGGGTTGTCTCTTGCTTTGCCACCAGGGGAATGCTTTGGTGTGCTTGGTCCAAATGGAGCAGGCAAAACCTCTTTCATCAGTATGGTAAGTGCAAATTTTATCTCTCTGGAAAAATGAAATTCATATTCTATTACCATAAACTTTGAAGCATCTCAACGGAGATTTCTTTTGTTAAAAAAAATGCTCAGAGATTGTTGTAAGTTGTCCTTAAAACTCAAGAGACATCATTCTATCTGTTAGCAGATGACCGGCCTTACAAAACCAACGTCTGGAACAGCATATGTTCAGGGGCTTGATATACGAACTCATATGGATGGCATATATACCAGCATGGGTGTATGTCCCCAACACAAGTAAGCTGGCATTTCGTGTTGTCTTATTGAGAATTTTAGCCCTCCCTACTTTTTGCCTTCTGATTTTGATTTATGCATGAATCCTGAATTTTCCTGTCTTTATTAATTAAGTCTGTTATGGGAAACCTTAACGGGGCGGGAGCACCTGCTTTTCTATGGAAGACTAAAAAATCTCAAGGGTTCAGCATTGACACGAGTAAGCTGTTACTTTTCTTTCTTGTTCTTTTCTCATGTCTGTGATTCAATAGTTGAAGAACAATATATTTCCAAAGTTTCAGCATATACTCTTTCATCGCCATTCACTTTGCACTCTCATTTTGTTGATCTAGGCAGTGGAGGAATCTCTCAAGAGTGTCAACTTATTTTACGGTGGTGTTGCCAACAAACAAGTTGGAAAATACAGTGGAGGCATGAAGAGGAGGCTGAGTGTTGCCATTTCACTGATCGGAGATCCCAAAGTAAGTCTTAGAGTGTATTTCATTTAGAAAGCACAAAAGACCCTTCAAGTTAACACTCTTGTGCTATTGATTTTTGCTCCAAATTTGGAAGGTTGTTTACATGGATGAACCAAGTACGGGGTTGGATCCAGCTTCAAGAAACAACTTATGGAATGTTGTGAAGCGTGCAAAGCAGGACCGGGCTATTATTCTGACCAGTATGTTTCGAAAACTTCCTCTCTCTCTGCCGGCAACCCCCCACCCCGGCTCTGACAGTGTGCGATTTTGCATGCATGCTGCGCACATGTGCATTAGGCTGTGCCTAAGTTTGAACATATTAGATAGAGATCCCAATGGGTGCATACACACTTAGAGAAACTGAAATATCTTGATTTGGGACTCCTGGCAAAATATTCTATAGGTTTATTGGTTTTTTTTGCTAAAGATTTCATGGCTTTTCCTTCATTGATGAAGGAATACCAATTTTATTGTACACTGGAGGTTACATCACTCAATAACTTCTTTGCTTATTTTCAGCTCATTCAATGGAAGAGGCAGAGGTACTGTGTGATCGATTGGGAATATTTGTTGATGGAAGTTTGCAGTGTATAGGGAACCCGAAGGAGGTAAATAGTACATGATACAATGTGCCATTGGACTGTTAACTGGATTTTTGCTGTCATTTGAATATTTTCCCCTGTTTCCCTTGAGTTGTAGTATAGATAGATGTCGTCTTTCTTTTCCTGATATAGATTCTATCATTTGTTTTCAATTTATTTTGCACCTACAGCGTAAGTTATAATTTCCAGAACCCCAAGAAATATCTGGGTTTTGTTCCTTTCTATCTAATATTTGTCTCTTCCCGCATTTGATTAGGGTTCCTAGAAAAACACGTTTTTACTCTGCAAATTCTGTGCTAGTACCCGGTTGGGTATCTTTGTGCAACTGTAGTGACCTTGTCGAGGGGAAACCTTCTGATGGCTAGTAAACCTGCTTTGTATGAAAACATCTGAATGTACATTTTTATTTTTCATGACAGCTGAAAGCTAGATACGGAGGCTCTTATGTATTCACGATGACAACATCATCCACTTATGAGGAAGAAGTGGAGAATATGGTGCGGTGTTTCTCTCCAGGCGCTATGAGAATATATCAAATATCTGGAACTCAGAAGTTTGAACTGCCAAAGCATGAGGTCAAGATCGCAGATGTATTCAAAGCAGTTGAGAATGCAAAGAGTAGGTTCACAGTTCATGCTTGGGGATTAGCAGACACAACCCTGGAGGATGTCTTCATTAAGGTTGCTCACAGCACACAAGCATTCGAGGTGCTGTCGCTGTCGTGATTGCTAGAAAATATTATATTGCGGCATGATCCAGAATGTTATACAGAATTTTCTTGTCCCTTTTCAACACTTGTAGCTCCAGTCCATCGTTGCTCTACAACTCCGGAATCCACCAGCTCACCGGGGTACTTTTCAACTGGCATAAAGATTAGCCTACTTTAGAAAGTTTCCCCTTTACTTATATGTATCAATTACAGTGTTTCTTCTGTATATTGTTACCTCCCTCATGAAAGAAATGTTTCTGGTGTATTTACTTAGTACAAGTCACATGCCATCGATGTTTTAAAATTCCTAAACAAAATATCATTAACTTGCTTCTAATTTTCTGTTCTAAGCATCTAACTGTACCAGAAGATTGATCACGCACTGTGCTTTTAGATAAACATTAAGCATCCACTCCAGTGGCCAACTTGGTCGTGAGAGGATGACGGGGCTTGGAGGACAATCCTTTGGGAAGTCTGAGAACAATAACTGCGATATCCGAATAAGCTTCAGTGATCAACCATGTTACTCTTAATCAGCAATGTAAGTTGCGAAATACATTATGATGCTATTGAGGGAATCTGAGTTTTCAACCGAATATAAAGTTAGAAAAATCTGCAAGGATTCTTTGCCGTCATAAGGTACAATACTCCAATCAAGACAGAACAAAAGAATTAGCTGATTTTGGGTCATCCCAGCCAAGAAAAGACACAGAAGCCGGCAATTGCAATGCATTCATTGTTTACATTTTTCAGAGCTACAGGGACTTACAGTATTATTATAGCAGACCAATTCAGAGAAGTCGTAAATCAAATGGTCATAACTGCACTCTGAGCTGCAATGGCAAAGACTAGTTTTTATGTTGTGTTTCTCGTGGAGTTATTGTTAGCTTTTCAAGCCGGTGAAGCAAGCAAGGAAGTTGGAATTTATGAGCTGAAAAGAGGGAACTTTTCTGTAAAATTCACAAACTATGGAGCCACTATGCTGTCTCTTATCCTTCCCGATAAATACGGTAAGTATTATTCATTCGCTACTGAAACACTAATTAGTGAATATATTTTTGAGTCACATCATTAGTCATAGCAGGAAAAAAGAGAACAGGCAGAAAATTTCCCCCATGATTTCCCTTCTCTGATGCGCAACATCTTGCGTTGTTCAAATCGAAGAATGAGTAAAATGAACAGAGACTGAATTTGTGTTTTCTGTTACATGGAGATGACTTTTCAGGAATCTGAACTAATCAATCTCATGGAAATGATCGCCAAACATGGATTTAATTGGAGATGGAGATTAAACAGCTTGACCCTTTGTTTAATTTGGTTTTCTGCCATATGACTTCCTTTCTAACTTCTATGCAATTCAGGTAAATTAGCTGATATTGTTCTTGGATATGATACCATTGACAAGTACAAGGTCAGGATCAATCTTCCTTTTTCCCCCATCCTCTGCAAAAACTAATTTAACTATGATGCAATTGTGGAAGCTATAATAGAAAAAAAAAAAAAAAACTTCCTGATGAACATGTTGTCACGCCCCGCACTTCTCGGTGCGCCACATCCCTCGCAAAGGTCGATTTGTGTGCGACGTCCCAGGACGCGTCGCCGACCCAACACCCAACACAGAGATAAACAACACATGCGGAAGCAATTAAAACCACCCGTACATACATCAATACATGACCAAGGGTATCCCCCATAATCAACACTTGTACTAAAACCGGAATTCATTTACAATATTCATATACAGCCCAACTACCAAAAATCAAAAGCAGTTCAAGGCCACTACTAACAAAAAGGGAATAAGTGGCTCGGGCTCAAGCACTACAACTAGCCGGGGTCTTCTCCCAAAAATGCATCCGGACACCTGTCATCCTCAAGGCCGGGGATCTGAAAATGTCGGTTTTACAACAACCGTGAGAATAAATCTCAGCGAGTAATTCCCTAAACCTAAACTAGGCTAACATGCACCTCCTGACAAGTACTAGACAGACAGCACACAAACTAAACAGTACATGACTCAGGCCCTCGGCCCGAATCTAGAAATCACATGACCCTGCAGGTTAGGCGTACCAGGAATAATAACAAACACGCAACAGAACTTGATCACAGTGTATGTACACGCATTCCCATGTCACCATGCATGTTATGCATATGCCAGTGCTCGCACTCATGCTCATGCCTCATCAATGCATTACCGCATACTTGCACACTAGCACTCAGCCATTTCTCAATTTCTCATCCGACCCGCGTTAAACGCATCAGGTCTGACCCGCGTAACACGCATCAGGTCTATTTCTTTAATCACAACACTCCGTGGCCCGCGTTAAAACGCCTTAACTGGCCCAGTGTCTCTAGCCCGCGTCAAAACGCATCAGGCGCAACACCGATCTCCTCACGAACCAGAGCCCGCGTAAAACGCATCAGGTTGGTCTCTTTCTTTAATCACAACACTCCGTGGCCCGCGTTAAAACGCATCACTGGCCCAGTGTCTCTAGCCCGCGTCAAAACGCATCAGGCGCAACACCGATCTCCTCACGAACCAGAGCCCGCGTAAAACGCATCAGGTTGGTCGTCTTCCGGACGTACCGGGCATCGTCCCGCGTAACACGCATCAGGACGGCATACCCCGCGTAACACGCATCAGGGCGAAATGTGATCACACGAACATACAACCGATTATTATCTGAATCCCCGCGTAACACGCATCAGGGCATTTAGGTGATCACAATGCACATGTCACTCGGGCATACTCGTATATGCATATGTCGTGCCAATGTTCATGATACACATTCATGACTGCAATAACCCCACTTGGCACTCATAAATTTCACAATGGCATTTAGTTCAATGAATCACGAACCCAAGTAAATCAAATCACCCCACACCGTCATGGCACAATTTCAACACATAAATTATGCATATAAAACACCCAATTGGATCAACATGAAATTCATGCGCCCGAAGCCCGCCAAGCTAATCTATTCTTGGTCTCACTGGATATGCAACTAGGCACCATCAAATTAATCAGAATTGAGGCTCAATTGGCCAATCAATTGCACAAATCAACCAATCTCAGTATTCACACGCCTAGTCCTCAAATTAATCGCGTCGCGCCCAAATTTAATCCCGCTGTGGGCGACCATCAAACCGTAATTTCTGGGCCAATAATTATCGCCAAAATATTCTATTATACTCCCCAAATATCAGTCTAATTGACCACCACCAAAAATCAATTACGACGCGCATTAATATCCACATAATAAACCAGAACATTCCCAAACTCGAGCCAATTTAATCCAAACTGACCGGCCATTTATCGCGCCTCTCGGGCCACTAATCCTCCAATAATTTGTCACACTAATCCCCCAAATCGATCACAATTTCCATCCCTAATCACTTTCACAATTAACCCCTAAATAACCCTAATTAACCCCTAAACCGGTCTAGAAATGTAAATTATCCTAATTAGGGTTTAGGGTTGTACTCACCGGGTGTCCGACGCTTAAAACGGGCCGGACGAGCCGATTTGGGCTCGGGTGAACAGTACCCGGCGTGAACAGTGCCTCGCCGGAACAGTGTCGCCGGAAAATGAACAGTGACCGGCCGGAATTGAACAGTGACCAAAATGGACAACGGCGGCTAGGGCGCGGGCTCGTGGGCGGCTCAGCGAGGCTGGACGGCCGGGTGAAACAACTCCGGCGACGGCGGGCTCCTCCGGCGAACGACGGTAAGGGCGGAGGGGGGCAGATCTGGTCGGGGAGGGGAAGGGGTCGGCCGAGCGTGAGGTGAGAGGGAGAGAGGAAGGGAAAGGGAGAGGCCGAGGCGGCGGCCGGACGGGCGGGCAGGGCGGAGCAGCCGGCCGAGCGGCGAAGCGCGGGCGAGGGGCGACCGCGGCGGCGAGTGTTCTGCTCGCGTGAACAGGGGGGAGAGAGGGCAAGCGAGGTGGAGGTTGGTGACTGGCGCGGCGGAGGCTGGCGAGGCGACGGCGCCTGGCGGGCGGTCCGGCGAACCGGGGCTGGAGCAGCGACGGCCGGGCGAGGCGAGCCGGCGTGCGGCGAGCGGCTGGTTCGGCGACTGGACCGCGGCAAAGGAGAACCAAAAGCGGTCGCGTCCCCGGGGAGGAAGCCAGCGAAGGGGGAAGGAGGAAGAAGGTGGCTGGGGACGGGGCTAGCAACGGCGGCGGCGCACGGCGTCGGGCGGAGGCGGTGTCGGCCGGCGGGCAGAGGAACAGCAGCAGCAGACCAGTCGGCGCCGAAGGGGTCCAGAGGAAGAAGACGAAGGAACAGAGAAGAAAAGAAAAGGAAAGGAAAAAGGAAGAAGAGGAGAGAGAGGGAGCAGGTGGGGGCAGTGGGGACAGACGTGACCGGGCAGGGGGGACGCGCGGGAATCCGAGGGAGGAGAGAGAGAGAGAGAGAGAGAGAGAGAGAGAGAGAGAGAGAGAGGAGGGATTTCCGAAAAGAAATAAACTTTATTTCTTTGATTTAATGCAAACCGAGAGTCCGATTTCAAAACGGAAAATTGTCCATCGCCCCTAAATTAGCCTCGCACATAAAAAGGGACAAAGGCCAAATTATTGAGACTAAATTTTTACGAGGGGTCTACTAGTCCAAATTCGCACCTGGTCCAAAAACTCTAACTTTTCCATTATCCTGACAATCTCGATACTGGCCACATTACTGTCGACACCGTCCAATTTATTTCGTCCTAAAACACCCGAAAATCGACTACCAAGTTCAGGGTCTAAATAACGACGAAAACTCGATCGAGTGCGATTCTAGCGAAATTTCTATTTTTAAAAGAACCCGAGAGTGATCAGTTCCCGGGCGAAATTTCATTATAAGCGCACTGACGAATTACACGTTTTATAATTCCCAAAAATGGCCAAAATCCGGGCTGTTACACATGTAGATTCCATTGCAAACTTACTCTCGCTATAGTTCTTCAGATAAATCTGTCATAGCTGAGCGATCTTTCGCTCATAGAACTGATGATGCATTGCAGAATGATTCGACCTATTTTGGTGCCATTGTCGGACGGGTTGCAAATAGGATTGGTGGGGCTCAGTTCACTCTAAATGGAACTCGCTACAAGTTAGTTGCTAATGAAGGAAACAACACTCTGCATGGTACTCGCAACTTCCTGATCCTTCATACAACACCCGTTGCCATTCATCAGCAGTATAAAATTTAACCAAATGAATTACTTCAGGTGGCCTGATAGGATTTAGCGATGTTATATGGACAATGAAGAGTTACAGTGAAGACAGTCATGTAACTTTTGGTTATGAGAGCTATGACGGAGAACAAGGTATTTAGACTTGATTTCAACTCCCAGATCCTTGGTGTATACTTCGAACTCTTGGTCTAGTTTACTTGTTGGGCATACAAGATCCTTTTCATCAATTGAACATGAAAAAGATAATTCATAAGTTCCACTCAACAACCATAAAATCCTGCAACACGCTGTTGAAAGTGAAAAGTGCTTATGATTGTTATTGCCTATCTTTGTCCACCTATGTACAGGCTTTCCAGAAGATCTTTCTGTCTCTGTAACCTACATGATAATTGAAACAAACAAGCTGGGTGTGAAAATGGAAGCCGAGGCTCCAAACAAGGCCACTCCAGTGAACCTAGCCCTGCACACCTACTGGAATCTTGGTGGCCACAACAGTGGTGACATCCTCTCACACACTAACCAACTATTCGGTTCCAAGATCACTGAAGTCGATGAACATCTCATACCCACCGGCGGAATCCTGGACATTGAAGGATCGCCATACGACTTCCTCCAACCACGCCAAATTGGAAGCAGAATAAACGAGCTACCCCATGGATATGACATTAACTACGTGCTCGACAACATGGGACACAGACATCTAAAGAAGGTTGCTGTTGTCGAGGACAGCATAACAGGAAGAAAAATGGAGCTGTGGAGTAATCAGCCTGGAGTGCAATTCTACACGGCTAATTATCTGGAGAATGAGAGAGGAAAAGGTGGGTTTGTTTATTCCAGTCATGCAGGTCTTTGCTTGGAGACACAGGGATTCCCAGACTCTGTGAATCACCCAAATTTTCCTTCACAGATCATTAGCCCCGGACAGACTTATGAACATATAATGGTTTTTCGATTCACGGCAAAGTAAAAGATCCAGACAAGCAGAGAAGGAACAGTTTGAATACTTGAAATGTCTATTACATTTTAGCTGAGTCTAAGGGGAAAGAGAAAATTAATTTATGTTTTGTATTGAATAGGATATGCAGCAAAATTCCACAGGAGATCAGTAATAAAATCTAGTTTGTTTCAAATAGCTAATGGTTGACCCAACAAGCATTTTAAATGAGTGCTCCAAAAAAGCATGAGTTTCAAAGCCACAAAAATCAATTCCCAGGAGAGTGGAACAGATACATCTCTTCAGATTACCAGTTCAAAATCAATATCTTCAGCAAACCCAAGCAATAGCAATGACGAGACAAAGCCTAGCAACAGAAAGAAAAATGGGGCAATCCAAACGAGAAAACCTGCTCCATGACTTTTAATGCTCCATGTTCATTTATCAAGACACCCACTTTGGCATCCCCCTAAGTCTGACCCATCAGTCAGGATTGAACTTGAAAGATATATTGCAACTAACCAAAGCAGTTGCTGAGCATCAGTTTATCAATGCAGAAACCAATTGCCAGATCAACTGCGAGCACATCTATCAGAACGTGGCATTGACGACAATCAAAAGAGAGTTCATAAAAAAGTAAACTGCTGAAACCAAAATTGTTCACTAAACTCTAACATAAGGGGTACATGTACAAGAAATTCGATAAAAAAATATCACAAGCTATCTAAATTACGAAAAATTCCAAAACAAGCAAGTCCATCAGTCATTTGACAGTGATAAAGATGTATAAGCTAGGATTGCTTCAACAAAATAAGCCTGACAGAATTTCAGGTGTTACAGTCAAAGCTATAAGTACGTAAAATGGCGGTCAATGAGCAGTTGTTGCAGTGGTCTTCTTAAAGTCAATCTTATCAACCTTAACCTCCCCATCAATGAGTTCATAAACATAGACCACCACGCGCAGGCCATCAATATCCATGAGTACAAAGCTAGGATTCACGTCGTAAGTGATGCTGCTGTATGCACCAGTAGCAGAACCTGGGTTTATCACAACCCCTCCCTCATGCTTGTAGGCAGTGAACTGGTGGGTGTGACCTGTCACAAGGATATCAACGTCCAGCTGCCTCTGGAGCATGGCTAGAGAGTCCAGATCTCCCCAAGGAATAACCTACAAAGCACCAAAGGAGAGGGAGTGAGATAATTAAGATCAATACAAGAAACTTTGGTGTCAACTAAAGAAGACACTTCTCTTTTATTTGGGCTCCAATTTCCAAGTGCCTTTCAAACTAATATAGCACTATGACACTAGAACAGGAAGCGGAATTGACTTTGATCACTAGCGAGCAGCAATTATGCTCCATGATAGGGCAGAGATAGGTTCTGCAGATTGTCTTTCGAGGAGCAAGAAAGTTAGATGAGGACTTCCTACCATGCACTGTGACTTGTAAAGCTATTTGTCCATGTCATTCTTAGCTAGCAATAAACTCACCAGATTAATGTACTTTTTGTCAAAACAAGTTTAAGCTTAAGCTTAAACTTGCCAACTTAAGCTTAAGCACTTTTTGTCATTCTTAGCACTTGCCAACTTAAGCTTAAGTTTCTCAGGAACAATCAGTATAGAAAAGAGGCGAAATATCAACTTCTTGATGATTAATCTAGCATCATAATCCCTTAAGCATTCTAAATTTTACTGCTTGAACCATCTCTTCTCTGGTTTCATGCCACCCATCAGTTTTGCAATCGGTCGCATCGTTAGTAGTTGAATATCGATTAATGAAAAAGCTTCAGCCCCCAGGAACTAACACTTTCGGATTGCAGAATAAAAAAATCAAAAGAAAAAATCTTTGGGCTTTCAAAACAGAAGTACAGATAGAGCAAAATAATAGAAGCATCCAACCTGATGACCATGGCAAAGTCCAAGCTTGAATTGGCCAATAGTTAATGTCTTAGTCTCTGGATATCGAGTTTCCTCGTCATACTCGCCTCTAGTAATATGCAGGTCCGGGCAGAGAGTTTTCAGGTAATCATGAACTTCCTGAAACACATTTCAGAGAGCAAATTGCAGCTGGTAACAATAAAGTGTGACCAGATAAAACAAGTAATGGAAAAATGATTTGCCCATGTTCCAACTCTAGACAGAGACCACAAGAAAAATGTCAAGATCAGGCTAAGAAATTGTGAATGCACAATTTGAAAAGGTAAAAGTAAGTAATAGGAAACTCATATAATGACACAAGCTATTATTATGACAATGCAAATGCCAGAATTCTCATAGACAGCAACAACCAGGATTTCCAACAAATTGGAGAATTAATGAAAGAAGGGACACCAACTCAGCCAAGCATTCACATCAGAGGGAAAATGGTTGTTCTATTCTAATTGGGTTTACTGACCGCATTACCAAACTATTGATCGAGAAGGTACTTCTTAAGGTTCATTCAAGATCAAGGCAGCTCAATAACATATTTCTAGAATCCCAAGTCTTCATTTCCATAACCAAGCTACAACATACTAGAATTTCAGGCTGCTACAGCTGATCTAAGTTCCCTATAATTCATACACCACCAAAAAATGCAAGGCACGTGGTACTTCTTAAGCTTCATTCAAGATCAAGGCAGCTCAATAACATATTTCTAGAATCCCAAGTCTTCATTTCCATAATCAAGCTACAACAAACTAGAATTTCACGCTGCTACAGCTGATCTAAGTTCCCTCTAATTCATATACCACCAAAAACACAAGACACATGGTACTTCTTAAGCTTCATTCAAGATCAAGGCAGCTCGATAACATATTTCTAGAATCCCAAGTCTTCAATTCCATAACCAAGTTACAACATACTAGAATTTTGGGCTACTATAGCTGATCTAAGTTCCCTCTAATTCATACACCACCAAAAACGCAAGGCAGATGGTAACTTGGTAGTTGCTCTTTCCGAAAGACAAAACCCTTCACCACAGACATTCTGCATGCAAGAATCCTTCATACTACAGGTAGCACCTAAGACCGTTCTTTCCAAAGTGCTATTTTATTAGAATTCAGTGGAAGCAATGGAGGATATAACAGATAAGACACATTCCTATCATATAGCATGCCCAACAGAGCTCTACTTGAAGCTCGCATGTAAGTGAACTGTCATTTGCAACACAAGCAGGAAACCTTGACACAGCAACTGCACGGCAAAAGTGACGAAGAACATTGTCAATTTCCACAAATCAAAGAAATTTGCAGGACAACCGGTAATCGCACAATGAGGCACTTAAGGTCAGCAATCTAAAAGCCTCCTCTCTCAGAAAAAAGGCTGAACCCTGGAGTGCCAAGAATACACCAATCTAGTGATTCAAACAAAACTTTTGACTGCATCCATGAGCCGCAAGGTAAGGCCCCATAAGTGAGGCCAAAAATAAGGAAAGGAAAAATCACCAACAGAACAATGCTTGTAACCCCCAACCCCCCTCCCAAGACAAAAAATCCCCACAATATGCTAGAGGGCATAGACTACAATGACATCAAATGAAAACAACAGTGAATCAAAAGATGCCATCGCTACATCACCTCATGGGAGATGCAGCCAAAAAGGAAAAAGAAAACAAAGATAGCATCGACCGAGCAACGCGAAATTGCTAAAAGAAATCCAAATAAGATCACGACCGCAAATGGGTCGGGGAATTCAATCAACAACAACAGAAGGAGAAAGGGACCCACTTTGATGCATAAATTGCCGGTGCAGATGATGTGCTGGATCTTTCCAGGGACGAGCATGGACTTGAACTTGGCGGGCAGATCAGGCGCCCTGTGCGGTATGTGCAGATCCCCCAATGCCAACACCAACACCATCTTCCTTGTTCTCGCTACTCTCTATCGATCACAACGACGAAGATAAGAAAAAGGGTCAACGAAAACACAAGAAAAGGTAATATTCCCACACCCAAAGACGATCTTTTCTAATCGAGCTTCAACAATCAATCTCTCATCATCTTCTCCCCTTAACGCAGCGCATAAAGTTCAGATTGCGCAAGTGGATAACAGTGATGAAAACTAAAAAGGGTTTTGCGAAGAGAGAGAGAGAGACGTTGACTCGGACATGCCCTGGAAACGAAGCGGACATGGAAGACCCTCCTCCGTCCCTCGTTCTTGTCGCGCTCTGAAACTTCTCCCTTTCTCCTTAGGTTCGTTTCTTTCCTTTGCTCCCTTTGGTTTTTTTCACTGTCGCGAATGTATGAAACAGTGGCTTATTTTGTACGCGATACGACGTCGTGAGGCTTGAGCCTCTGATTTTTCCTTAGATAAGTTCGTCGGAAGTCCCGAAACTTGTTACGAACGTGCGATTGAGTTCTAAAACTTACAAAAAGTTCGATCAAGTACCAAAAGAATGTAATTTTCATTTTTTTTAATATTTTCTGATGCAGTACCACATCATCGTCACGCGTTTTCATAAAGTAATAAAGTAAGACACATCAGCATTTTTCATTAGTCGCGTTAGACGGAATTAATGGAATGAATCGATTGAAGTAATTTGAGAATTTTTAGGACCTAATTGAACTTTTTGCAAATTTTAAAACTCAATTACACTTTTGTGAAAAGTTTTAAGACTTTTAGTGCACATATCCTATTTTTTCCTTAACGAAAAGTAAAAAATAAGTTCCTCCTTCCTTACTAAAACTCCAAATGTTCTTCAAATTTTAGAACATTTTATTGGAAAAAAAAAAAAAGCACCTCACGTGCTATAATATTTATGTATTGTAGGAAGTGTAAAATCATTATTTCACAGTAAACAAAAAAAAACAATATATACGCGTCGTAAGGATTAAAAACTTATAAATAAAAGTCATTTCTAAATTTTTCCAAGGTGCACATGTCTTATAGTATTATGCATCTTTCTAATGTGTAATGCATCATAGTGTTTCTACGAATAAAGATATACTGACAGCTGAAATGTGATTTGGAGTATAACATCAGAAGACAAACGAACCCCAAATATTTAAATTCTCATGGAAATTGGATGAAGTGAAGTCCAGTTCCGCCCCAATTCAAAATTTTCCCTCTTACAATTCTTGAATCGTTACAGAACAAAAGCTTCCATATGCTGATCAGAGTACAGGATATAGAGAAGAGAATAGGAAGGATGTACATTGCTGTCAAGTGTGTGCAGTACAAAAGAATCTGCCGTGGCACGTCATTGACGAGGCGATCTCATAGCGGATTGCGGGGTTCTTGGCGTTATCAACGGGGATGATCCCCTCGGGGTCCTGACAGCCGGCGAAGGGCAGTCTCGTTGCAATGGAGACTTCAGTCCTGGAGATGACACGCCGAACTGCTGCTCCTGTCTAGCAGGAGCCTTCAACTCTTTGGGCACCGGGATCTTCTCTAGTCTTGCCAGGACCTCGGTCATTGAAGGTCGACGTTTGGCATCACCAATACACTCGAAGGCAAGGAAGGCGGCCATATATGCTCCTTTGTGAGGATACTGCCCCTCCATTTTCACATCCATTATGCGGTATAGCTTCCGATTATCGCTTAAATATGGTTTAGCCCAATCCACAAGATTTTGCTCCACCCCAACTTTTGATTTATCGACAGCGCGACGTCCCGAGAGCAACTCCAGCAGCACAACCCCAAAGCTATACACATCACACCGTGAAGTCAACCGCCCTGTTCAACAGAAACAGTGTGTATCAGGACACAGAGAACAAGAAAAGTTTCCCAGAACAGGAATCGAGCATTTCCGTTCAGTGAAAACACCATCCATCCCTCATTCTTTCCAAGTTCCAAACTTTGATATTGATGCCATGTATGGTATAAGAAATGCCTCATAGGCCATGTTTGGCTTGTGGAATTAGAGTGATGAATGATGTTATCAACCACTTCAAGAATTTGATAGACAAGGATTTGCTAATGCATGCAATTCAAATGAAATGCATCAGCATGGTTGCACTTTTGAATCTAGTTCAGTAAAAACCCAATCGCCGTCCATGTTTGGATACCACAAAACCCTAGGTCAATTCTGATCTCATACTTTCTTCGGCAGTGATAGATATGCTAATGCCATTTAAATCAGCAACTGTAACTAATTCTGGTAGAATCATCCCGGTGATAAAGGAGGAATGGCCATTCAAAACCTAGGTTTGACTTCCAAGTATTTGCATATTGATGCCATTAAAGAACTAATGCCAAAAAAATAACCTATCTTCTGGATTTAGTTAAAGTATCAGTTCCCGATGATTCATTAGTAAAGGATTACCTCACGAATATTATAAAAGACTATGCCAATCGCACCTGTTGCTATATATTCGGGAGCAGCATAACCTTGAGTACCCATCACTTGAGTCGAAACATGAGTCCGATCGCCGGTGGGGCCTGCCTTTGCCAAGCCAAAGTCTGAAAGTTTTGCATTATATTCCTGCATCATTGACAATGAACATATGCGCAGAACCAATTTAGCCTATAGAACAGAAAAGAAGCAGATTTCTGAATTTCAAAATAAGTGGATTGTTTACGCACATGCACTCAAGCATGTGCACAAGCACAAGTGCGCATGCGCGCCGACATGTACAAAAAAATTAGATAGACAGAATCTCTTCGTTTGATATGTAGTTCATTGGCAGTTGCTATTCTTTTGAGCGCACGTACCGAATCCAGCAGAATATTGGAAGCCTTGAAATCACGGTATATGACTTGTTGCTCTGACTCGTGAAGGAAGGAGAGCCCCCGAGCAGCATCTATAGCAACTTTTATTCTTATTGCCCAGGAAAGTGGCTGGACACCCCCTGCATTCATATATTTAATATTTAACTCGATGAGCTCAAATACATCCCCTTTTGCTGAGCAAGATATGAAGTACCGAAAACATTGACTCACTCCGGAAAAGATGATTTTCGAGACTTCCCTTGGGCATATACTCATACACTAGAAGCCGATTATCACCATCCAAGCAGTACCCGATAAGTTTGACCAGATTTGGATGATGAAGTTGACCAAGGTAATTCACTTCTGCCTGCAGCCAGCAAGCAACAACAGCGCTTAGAGTTTTCCAAAGAGAAAACCTAGTCCAATAAAAGAACTTACCAACCACTCTTTGTGACCCTGAAAACCCTCGGGCTTAAGCTTCTTGATAGCAACAACCATTCCACATCCTGGCCTTGCAGGACCGAGGGTTTGGACATCAATCCACCCTTTGTACACGCAACCGAAGCCCCCTTCTCCAATAAGGCTATCCTTACGGAAGTTTCTCGTGGCATTCTTAAGCTCGCTGTATGCGAAAGCTTTTAAATGCGGAGATGATAGTATGTCACCTTCCGATCTAGGAGTGGGGAGACTAACAGGTCTGCACTTTTCACCTCGAGGTTGAACACTTGGGCTCAAAGCAGTTGAAGAGTGGATACTGCTCTGAGTAAGTTTTAAACCTCCTGAAAGAAGAATCGCTGCTACTATTCAAAGTGTTGAAAGCAGGCACAATAAAAATGTAAATCCATTCACGCAGTGACACACTACAGCTTCAAGACTCCTTTGTTGGATAATTCACTCATAAATGAGTGCAGATCCCCAAAAGAAGAGATGCAACTAAAGGAAAAGATGAAAAGAACGAACCCAAAGGTCCAAAACACCAAGTCTTATTCCAGTGACTTCTTCCAACTTTTGGCAATGAGCAGATAATGCATCTGAGCGATTGCTAGCAAGAGAAGCAAATTTTTTGTTTGTATTAAAAATTTCCAGTCGATGCCTAAACTTTGGTTCTAACAGAAAGCACCAACTTATCCATAATACTACTGCAAGGTAAAGTCTTTCTGGCTCGGACTGAAAGATAGCTATATGCCTGACGCAGACTTCCATGTCCATGCCTGACCATGCGCAGCCCAAGGTCAATGAGAAGGTGACTGTGTATTTGTTCTAGTTGGCCAAGCAGCCCCATTTTTTGTAGACAGAACTGACTCTGGCTTCGGGGACAATCAGCGTGTATATTGACAATTTGCACTCCGAAAATAAAACCGCCGGTTTAAAACATTTCTTTGTATGGAAGTACCAAAATCAACTCCAACATAAACGGAATAGCTAATTTCATTGGAAAGTCATATATCAGTAGATTATTTGCCTATCAAGCCATCTATTAATTCAGATCAATCCGAAAAAAATAAGGAGGAATCACAGAACAGGAGTAACAACTAAACTCTTTCCATATACCAAAATAGCTGCTATAAACAAGAGTTGCCATAAATAGCTGCTAGCTTTTCAGTTGTCAAAAAGTTACAAAACTGAATCTAAAAAATCAATCTCATGATCTCCCGAAGCACTCTCAGCCATTTTCCTTTTTGAGAAGCAAGATAAATGATCTTGTCACCTACAACTATTATTTCCTCCGTGTCCATACTCATCGACACCTCTTGCCCTTATAGGTGCTTCAACGTGGTTATACAACATAGTACAAACATTAGTATCTAACACCACTCTATGAAACAGAAAGTCCACTGATTCACCAATACTGCCACCATTTTCATCGCATCCTCAAGAAGCATGGATGTGGGGGAGGCCACCTCCAAGCACCATGCGGCTATCTCGGGCAATCACTCTATAAACATCCACAAGTCAAATCAACAAACTGAAATCCTGTTTCCAACTGATCGAGTCATTCTAAGCCAAAAAAAAAATTGAGCAATTACTTGATAATATTCCTCTTTATGAGCCAAATAGTGACAAACCAAGTATTATCAACTTGTTTTGACTTCATAACAGTCCCAGCCTACCATAAAAGTCAGATTTTATATCCATTCTTGTCAAATGAATTTGCAATTGATTTTTAGCTCTCACCGAGACCACCTTAGAGGTTGAGAGTAGAACAAATTCAATGGAGCAAAATAGGAATTGATAAGCGGGACTCAGAAGGTTCAACAAATATCGATAAGTGACTTCATGGGAAGAGCGTGAAGCTCTATTCAATTCTCTAATCACTAGCAAGCTGCTTGAAATCCAACTCATACTGAATATTCTTGCAGCTGCATCACTTGAATGAAGCATAATGTCTCGCCGATGGACCAAGCGATGCTGACTACGGACCAGTAAATCTCCTACAAACATCTAAGTCCCACCCAACAGATAAAATGTGATGATAACCATCCATCCACCGGAAATAGTTCACATGTCAAGCCAAAGGACGCTATAAATGCACATGAAAAGCAATGCTTAACAATCACAACCAAACCCGTAGTGGCGATAATCGTCCACATGGAAAAAGCACAAGGACAGCCAACAGCTTTGTGAAACATGCCGCTCTGCTCTTACTTTCATCCATTTTAAAGCATGGAGACTTTCAAGCCAAAATTACCCAAACTCTCCAAAGCATTCAGCATTCTTGGACAATAAGCACTTGATATTCGATAATCGATACGGTCATGTTCATTGAAGTAGACCAGAGCGTACAAGCACAGCAAGTTTCTAAATCCATGTCGGGACATCATCAAGATTTCAAACACCAGCCCTGTTTCTGCGACTAAAGAAACGAACATTGGCCGAAGCGTTCGGGTGTCTTTAAAAATTGCATTGTGCTCGAAAACACAAATGCACCGGAACAACAAAAGATAGATCCAAGAACAAGCAAAACAACAACTTCAGAAGAAAAAAATAAACAGAGAAATCCAAAACCCAAGTTCCTATCGAGTCGTTGATGAGAAGAGAGTGAAAAGGAAAGAAACCCAGAGCAAGAAACAGAAGCAAAACAACAGAAACGACCAAAAGACAAACCATTTCCGGAGCAAGTATCTTGGGAACCAAGAATGAGCTGAAAAAGAAGCGAAGCAAGCCCAGTAGCGCTTCACGTGAATACCCCAAACAACTCGGGTGGAGGATGAATTACCGGAGGTGGTAGTAAGCGACGTCTCCGACTTCTCTTCCTTCTTGCGGGATCCGCAACAATTGCCCATTTGCCAATCTCGTATCCTCCCCCCACCTCAAATCGTTTTCTTGCAATGAAAAACGAAGAAAACGAGAAACTCTGACCCCGAAAGAGCTAACGAAAGAGAACGAACACGACCATGAGACATCTACTTCCCAAATGGGATTTCGGTAAAGGTTAATGTCGACGTCGATGTCGATGTCGATGTGGATGTCTCTCTCCTTCTCTCGCTCGCCTCCATGGCTCTTCTCCAGCTTCGTAGAGGAACGGAACGCGACGAAGAAGACAGACAAAGAGAGAGAGAGAGAGAGAAACAGAATTTCCTATTCCTCCTTTTTTTTTCCCTTTCACATCATCAAGTTTTTTTTTTTTGATGTTTTGTTTTTGTGGAAAACAAGGAAAATGACGTGGAACAAAAGGACAAAAAGCCCAGCGCGTAGCGACGTGCGCGCAACGCGGGGAGCAGCCTTCCACCCAAAGACGGAACGAATGACCCCCGTTTTTTGCTACTATTTACGAGATGAGCCACGGGGCCCGGTCGTAAATAAGCGGCTCTTCCGTGGTCGAGGAAGCCGGCCCGGTTCGGGCGACGAGACGGTTTTGGCCCACCGGTAGTCCACGTGGCGGGCACGAGGCTGGGGATCCGGGGGAGGGCAATTTGGACCATTCCAGTGGGAGCGGGACGAGCAAAGGTTATCGCGTGATTCTGAGTGCAACCTCGCTTTTATTATTTTTTATTATTGTTATTATTATGAGAACATTATCCGTACATTTCCGTTGACTTGCTCGGTGGATCAACACTAATGATGCTCGCGCAAATGCATTAAATAAGACCACTCTCGTAAAATGACAACTATTACCGTCAAAGGAACATATTTCGCACATTAATTCCCTGATTATCGTGACCTTGTGTGAGTTCGAGCCGACTCCCGCCCACCCTGCATTTCAAATCAACTCATCTCTCGCCGATTGCATTTGCTCGACGAAGTGATTAGTGATCTGCCCCCTTTCCGAACCTCATGAGACTAGAGATATTAGATCGTTTGTGGGTGATCGTTGCCCGTAAACAAGTGCCCGACCATTTAACGTGATCAGCCCCACTTATTTTAGACATAAAATTTAGGAATAATGACACAAATGGTCCATGAATTTTATCCCAATATATAATATGGTCCATGAACTTTTAATTTGATCAATGTGTTCCTTAAAATTTTGGTACATGTTCAATATAGTCCACGAACCATATGAAGATACTCAATATTGCCGTTTCATTAATTTAAGTTCAAGGATAACGTCGAACAATTTCAAATAGTCTAGCGATCATATCAAACAAATTAAAATTTCATGAACGATATTGTAAATTGGGCTAAAGTTCAAAGATTACTTTAAATTAATTAAAAATTCATGAATCATATTGCACATCGAGTCAAAACTCAGTGATAAGGATCAAAATATCGATCAAGTGCATGCAATTGAGCCACGAACACGTCCATTTTCGGAAGAGCATGTTGGAGGGGAAGTAATTGTTTGGATATGAGTCCACAAGATTGGGATTTCCATGGTCGTCAATCATGCTCGACTCCACATAGTCATGTGATCGACGGACGAGATTGAATCCGGTTTTATCCACGGATGGAAAAGGGCGAGGGCGAGGGGGAGGGGGGGAGGGGGCGGGGCGACAAGCCGATCACGAGCGAACACGCAATCGTAGCGCCACGTGGCATGACGAGCGTATCGCATGGGCATGCCACGTCAGCTGGGGTCACGCGCAAAACGGGATACTTCCCCCGAGGCCCGCATAGGAAATATCCTTGATGGAAGGGAAAGAGGGAGGGAGGGGACGGTGACGTTAAAGTGACGGGGAGGTGAAACAAACTCGGCAATGCACGGACGCCACGTGCACTAGTTCCGTCATCCTGTGGGACCCACTCCGACGTCACAGCCAGCGTCTCGATTTCGGGACCGCGGACAACAAATTCTATGTATAGCTGCCAGCCTGCCATAGTTCCTCAATATAACTAAATTCACTATAGCCTTCTCTCTCTCTCTCTCTCTCTCTCTCTCTCTCTCTCTCTCTCTCTCTCTCTCTCTCTCTCTCTCTCTCTCTCTCTCCCTTTAATTGGTTGCAACTAAACCCGTCAAACGGATCAGTTGGGTTAAAAATAGTCCAACTCAAATGGATAAATTTTAATGTATTACAAATTTAGTAACACATATCCGACTCAACCCATATTACTAAAACAATTCTATAATTAACTCAATTTGAAAAAATTTATACATAAATTGATGTGGGAGCGCGAGCTCAAGTGAAAGAGAAAGAAAGTAAAAAGAAAGTCATAGCAGTGAACTGGATCTAAGTAAATTGAGAACCCATTAAATACCCATATAATTTTGGATTTTACCATTGTAAACTCATTTATAATCCATTTATTCGATATAAATAACTTGTATCACAACTGAGCTTATCAAATATGGGTTAGGTCCATGACCCATTTTGATAGGACTAGTTGCAATACTAGCCTATAAGAGCTATGCTAGTTCAAATGAATTTTCGAACGGTTGAAAGCTTAGGTAAAATTTTGAGAACCATAGCTTTTAATTCCATTAATGTCGCGAAGTCCATTCCATGAATAAGAGAGCACCTTCTCCTAAACATCGATAAACAAAACAATCATGCAAAAGAAGCATTACCTCCTACAAGAACTTATCCCGAATCGACGATGTCGACAATCGTGGGGAAATCAAATGTGGATTCCTCACTAATTGTAATTTGCTTGAAGTAGTAAGAATTATTTCATGTCGCCCTGTACTCTAAAGATAGAAAATAATGCTCTAATAATTGAGATTACTAAAGTGGTAAATACTAACGGAGCACACAAGACGAGGGGGTCAACATCAAGCGAGCGACAAGTCTTTTCTTGACCAGCCTGTGTTCTCTTCCGTGGTTCTGAGAAATTCCTCGTACATCGGCATCTATTGATAATAAATGCAGTGCTTTTCGTAGGGACGTGACATTTGACACCAAAAGAAAGGGTATTGGGCGGCCCACAAGACTTTTTAGTGCTCAAATCTTAGGGCATGCTATGTGATGAACGGGATTTAGCTTATCAAATGATGTTGTACCACAGCTTCAAATGAGAAGCGCGAACACTATCATCTTCGAAGATGAGCCGCACGACCTCAAGATGACACGGTGATGGGGTCGATCCACCACAAGCGACGCAATGAAACCCATGGTTAGATCTCCCTGGGGCCACGCAACCCCGGGTCATGTGACGCTACACCATTCTATGCTTCGTTGTGCCACGATGGACTTGTGGTTGAGATGCGTGCGAAGCAAAACGGTTGGCATATTGTAAATAACGATACAGATACTTTATGATTGCTCCGCCGAGTTTGGTAACCTCTTAGTGCTTTGGTCAATTATTTGCGAAGTCACAAGTACATAGATCTGACAACTCTTTGAAATTGTGGAAAAAACTTAGTCAATTCGAGCATGTTTTTGTTAAGGTGTTTGAAAAAGAAGTAAGATGTGGAAAAGTAAAAACACCCACATATATGAAGGCAAATGTCATTGTCATTATTGTATAAAGCATTTTAAACATCACTAATTATGAGGGATAAATTATTCTTTTTTTTCCAGCAAAAAGAGTAAGAGGATTTCAATTCATTTTAGAGAAATAGGTAACTGATCATTGTCGAAGTAAAGACAAAAGAGATATAAAAAAAATCTTTTTAAAAAGGAACTGAATCTAATTATTAAAACTATCTTAATGTATTCCATTGATAGCGAAATCCGGACTCCATCAGTGGTGGATGGTATAATAACTCTTTTTAGTATCCCATTTGATAGGAAAATTATTCAAAAAGTCATAAACTTTTCAATTTTGATAATTGAGTCCATCTTGCTAATTTTTATCGGAAAATTGCTGATGTGGATGCTGGTAATGCATGTAAGACCGGTGCTGATGAGCACAATTTTTTATGTTTTTATATTTTTTTCGTTTTCTTTCTTTTTCCTTTCCTTTTTTTACTATCAAGTCCCACAAGGGTCAGTTGGCCCTCATTGGTGATTATCAGGCTTGGAAGGAGAAAAATAAAATGAAAGAAAAAAATATAAAAAATAAAAAAATAGAAAATACATTAAAATAATACAAAATAATTGTCTATGTCAGTGCCGGCCAATGTCCATGTCAGCGATTTTCAACTAAAATTTACCGGATAGACTCAATTACCAAAATGACAAAATTTAGTATTGAATTGGTAAAAATGCAATAAATTTCTAAATTTTTTTGGATAATTTTTCTCCAGTTCGACCATGATTTGGTGGCAAAACTTCACATGGAACCGATGGAGTACAAACGCAAAGCAATCAAAATGCACGGTTCGCCACACCATTTTATGACTTCCGATTGAGGTGGGAGGACTCGAGCCATGCGACGATCCGTGGATAATCTCCATGGGGTAACGTCGAGCATGCACAGCAGAGACCCAAAGAAGTAGGGGTGTGCATGGTCTGGATGAGCAGTTCCCACCCCGGAACCGTGAACCGCCCGCTATAGAACTAGTTCCAAAAATTAGAACCAAGAACCGTCCGTCAGTTCCATGGACCCGCCCGAGAACCGGACCGAACCGGTAGTCCGATTCTCGGGCGGGTCCATGAAACCGGTCTCAACAAGTTTTCCTAGACAAATAAAAAAAAATTATGTGGACCAACATCGGATTAACAGAACAAAAGGAAAATAACATAACTTTTAATATAATTCCTACATTATGATCGATTATATTAACCACATCATTCATAAATTAAGTGGGTACCCATTAATTATTAGAAAAAATGATCAAGGTATCCCAACTACACAAGAGCTTAAGACATGATAACAAATTTTCTTCTTTTTTTTTTAATTTTTTTGATCAGATTTTTTTAATTAAAAATTTAAAGTTAAAAAATATATTATTATTATATTACCGGTCTGGTGTGGGTGGGTGGGTGGACGGTTCTATATCGGGAATCGAGAATCGACCCAAACAGTATCGATTTCAAAAAATTGAAACTGAGAACCGGATAAGTTTTCTCGAAAATCACCGGTTTCGATTTGATTTCGGGCCGTTCTGGGCGGATCACGATTTTTTTGCATACCCCTGCAAAGAAGGGTTGATTTTTTGGAAACGCGAGACACTCCGATGCGTCATCGGAAAGCTACGTTTCCGATTCCTCTTCTTTTTCTTCGCCAATCCGAGGAGGGTTCACACGTGTTTCCCATCCTCGTTTTTGCAGTTGCGGGCGACTTTCGGGATTCCGAGACGGTTGATGTGGAATTTATTCATATAAATCTGCTAAAAAGTCGGAGTTGTTAAGGGGAAAGCAGCAGACGTTGTCGTGACAAAAGAGACCATTGGATCACGTGCCTTCGTTGAAAAGTCATTAGTTGATAAAGCCAATTTAAAGGGGGGAAATAATCATTTTTTCAGACTTTTATCATTTCTATTTACGGAGCATGAAAGTTGAAATCCACTAAATATTTTCATTCCTCTAATCCCCTGAAAAGATGGGAAATCGAGCTTTCCATCTTTACCTTCTCACGTAGAAAGGGCAGCCATCGGAACAAATCCTGTGGTTTGGGAAAATAATCATCACCTTCTTTATAATGCCTTTCTTGAGCTTGCTTCGACCCATTTTTTTACCCCCACAAAAGGAAAAAGAAAAATGTGAATATTTTAAAATCTTCAAGAAAGAGAGAATCAATTGACTTGACTTATTAGAATCAAGGGTATTTATACCCAAACAATATGTATGGGAAAGGAAATTATCTAATCTAAGAAAAAAATTAGCTATCTTAGAAAATAACGAAATGTCAAATGATATCCCTAATATCTGATAATATCTCTAACAATATTCTCAAATAGAGGATTTTTCTAATATTCATAAATATACTTTAACAGAAAACATTGGAATATTTTTGTTCGTCTTTGCTTCTTTCTTTTTTGTGTCTTTGAAATAGTTGTTTGTCTAAGGCTGCCGAGCGGAGACATAGAGTGTAAGTACTGAAATTGGAGAAACCGTGACGCACTTGGAAAACAACATGTTCTTTTTTTACCCCACGTTGGGCTTTGGCCTCTAGCCCAGTTCAGAAGGCTAGGGCCCAAAAAGATACGGACCTACAGCCCAAAACGAAAGCCCAAAACGATCGTGTCGTCGACACGCATGGACCGTGCACTAAGATCGGTCCTAATGTTTCTGCTATCATCATCTGATCCCCTCTCCTAATTGCTGCTCCCAAGTTGTCATTATTTGTAGATGTTAGCATGGTTCAGGTTGGGCCAATCCAACACCTAACCCAAGGACCAATCTATACATTGTTGGTCCCCAATCTTTTGGACCAAGGACCAACCATATTGAGCCTGGGAGCGAGGACTGGACCGGCCTTATGGGTCCGATCTGGTTTCAGGGTCAATCCAGGATCAACTGATTATTATTATTATTTTTTGTTTCATTCTTTGTTTTCCTTGAAAGGATAAACATACTATTTCAAATTACATATCCATCAACAATGCGATATTGAGCAACCAAATTATGAACACAAGTATATATCAAACATAAATATAACGTGAGAACATAAATTTCACACTTGCTTAAAGAAACAAATCATGAAAACGAACACGTGAAACACAATTAATCCATAAAAAGTTCAAAATACGTAATATAAATCATGAATTATACAACTTAAAATCTTGTTCATTGTTAAATGATTGTTTCAACTTTTGAACACCTAAAAACAAAACAAACAACAGACATAATTAATACTTAACAAAGTATATTTGTCTTACTAAGCTGCGCTAGTAGGGCGAGCGGTGAGGCCAGTGAACAGTGGTGAGCAAGGCAAGCAAAGAGAGACATATGGTGAGCGAGGTGAGCCAATCGAGAGGCCAAGGCGGGCAAGCAAGGCCAAGGTGAGCAAATAGAACAAAGCAAGCGAATAGGGTTTCTATTTTTTATGGTTGAATTAGGGTTGGGTTTTTTTCTACTTTTTAATTTACACGGCAAAATGAACTGCATTAGAAAGAAAAGAACAGAGGAGGAGGCAATAGGGTTTAGAGTAGACAAAAAGCATATAATATATAGTATCTAACCCGCACAGTGTAGGGTCCAGGAGTCGCAAGTTCAAGGATCGACCTAGTCCCACTTAAGAACTAGATCGGGACTGGCCCACCCGACTGGTCTAGGATCAGTCCAGGGTTGATTCTGGACCGATGCTCACTCCTAATTATTCAAGGGGAAATTACAGAAAAAAAATCTCATGAATTTTGGCGAGAGTATGCCTTTGCACTTGGAAATTATTACACGATGTCCCAGAAGTAAAAATTTTCGTCTCAAAATACAAAAGTAACTATATGTTTCGAGCTTTTAATTGGTTAATAAGCATTTCGGCACGAACCCACAGTGAGACTTCGCTTTAACAGACTTGAAAAAAGGAACGACAATATTCCGTCATTGGTTATAATCGCATTTGGCGATGAACATGTTCCTTCACTCGACACAATATGGAAAATTGTCGCCAAATCATTACCATAAGGTGATGGTGCCGAAGCTTGTGATGTAATTGCATCTCCCCAAAGCCCTTAAAAAATTTCGTCAAACGTCATTTACATTTGCCCAAGGGACTTTAGAACTCTAACGTGCTTTGTAAATGCTGAACCAAATGCACGCAAAGTCGAATTTCGATGACAAAGAGTTTGTGTCCCAGCTTTACAAGGCCTTTTCTTTATAGTCATTTTATTTTTATTTATCATGAAATCAAGACAGAAGAGAGATTTCCTTTCGAAAGAACGAGATGAAGTACACTCTGACCCTTTGACAAGTCGCATGCATTGCACAGGCCAACTGAAATTACAACGCCAGGCTAACGACCCTAACAAAATGAAAGTTTAAGAGGGTAATTTGTAATGCTCGAAAGATTAGGGACAAACGGGCATCACCCTCCAAGTTCAAGCGACGAGAAGAGGCTCCTCTTTGTATAAAATATGTCCCCCATGCACTCGCACGCCCTCACATCTTTTCTTCTTTTTCTATTCTTCCTTTGGTTTAGTGTGAAAATATGAAAGATTTGTTCATGAAGGATAAAGAGTCAGACAACAACTGCTCAAAGTACTCATCTGATCTGATCTTTGGCTTTTTCTTGTTCTTGAGTGCGTGAGCCTTGGAATTCTTCCACCCCATACTCCCAACAAAGAGAAGATATTCAAGATAACACAAGTTAGACCCATGCTTCCCAGTCCCCCAAAATGGGCAACTGAGTTTCAACAAAGGAATAGCAAGACCTGATGTTGATTTATTACATCTGCTCAACACAGATTCTCAAAAAGGAGCTACTCATCTGCAGCTAACCAGAGCCTCTGTCTAATCTGGTGCCAAAAACCCTAGAACAAGAGCCCGAGATCCACGAAAGGGAAAACCAGGGAGGAAAGCAGACAAACACCCGAAGAAAAGGCGACACGAAAATATCCTAGAGAGGACTGAAGCATGCCCTACCAGAAACTTGAACTCCTAATTAGTCCACGATCATCGTCATTTTAGGGTCTACTGCTACTGCATGAGTAGATTTCTGATAATAGCAGCTTGATCACTGTCGCTGTTGGCCAGCAGCTCGGAGAGTCGCTCGCTCAGGTCGTCGACCTCTCTGTGCAAGCTTCTTATGTAGCTGCACGTCTCTTGCAGCACCTTCGCTGCTGATACCTGCAAGGTTTTATGAACCCTTTCATCAACCATCAATTAAGGATCTTACTAAAGCTTGCGCTCGGAGCACCTATTAGACGGACTCAATTGAGACCGTTCTGATTTTCAAAGCATTAATTGCACGTAACACGAGAAAAAAAAACCCATTAAAAAATTTCATGAATAAGTAGTTGTTTTAGACCTGAGCAAAAATGCTCAAGAGATAAGAAACAGAAGGAAGAACCCGGAGGAGTGGGACTCCCCAATGTCACCTCTCATATTCCAGTCCTCTCCCCGGAAGAAAAACAATTCACGAGTGGAACATGAGAGTTAACGTATATGTAGCTGTTTAAAAAGTCTCCGTGGCAATATTAGCGAAAGGTCAATTAATTAATACATCTAATTAAATCTTTTTCAAGTCTAGAAGGGGTAGGAGAACGCAACATGAAGGAAAAGACTTTCCAGACAATTACTCAATTAAAAATCTTGATTGTTTTTCAAGGAATTAATTCTATGGGGTCTAAAGTCAGATTAGAGTCTTGTCAGCTTGAATTAGACTGCAATAATTTACGTTTGTCCCAATAGATACGACAACTTTTTTCATTCTTCTTTGTGGAGGAAAAAGAGATAAATCATGGTGAATAAACTTAGGTACTATTTTTCGGAATGCTCGTCGCCTACACATTGGAAAACTGAATGATACTCCTTCGGAAAATCCACTGCCACAACTTCCGAGCAAGCTTTTATTCAGTCAGAAAACCTTCATTGTCTCGAAAGTATTCATCAAGTCATGAAGGGTGCGCCCTTTTCTAGCTGAAAAATGACATGTATCTGGAGAGATGTCGCGAGTGAGGTTACCTTGTCGGAGCGGCGGTTACGGATTTCGGGGAGGAGTTGCTGCAACTTGGAGACGAGGTCGATGATCTGGTCATCGCTGATTCCGGAGCTCCCGGATTGTCTCGATCTTGACCTCCTGCTAGACATAATAAACTAATGATCCTCTTCGAAGAAAGGTCAACTTCTGAAACTGAAAAGCTCAGACTCCGGGCCTCTCTCTGAACTGTTATAGTAGTAACTGAAGCGGGACAAAGTAATGGATCGAAGAAAGCCCTTCTGTCAGAAGGCAAACGAGAAGAGCTGATCTCACGCAGGAAGCTATAGCCAAGAGAAGTGCCAGACTCTGAGGTCTGAACTTAAAAGAGAGTGATTAGATCAGATCAGATAGGGGGAGATACAGACGACTAGTGTCAGAAGAGAGACGCATAAACAGTACATGCACTTTAGCTTGGAGGAGCGGATTATAGGTGGAGAGAGAGGGCGAGAGACAGGGAGAGATTAAGGCACAGGAGAACACAGGGAAGTGGGTTCTGTGGAGTGGGAGAAGACAAACTGCATGGGATGATGCAGTGGGCTGAAAAGGTTGTATTTAAATAGGGGTCGAGAGCGAGAGAGAGAGAGAGAGAGAGAGAGAGAGAGAGAGAGAGAGAGAGAGAGAGAGAGAGATGAAGGGCATGCTAATGCCAATGCCAATGCCATACTGTCTTTCGCTTGTGTGTGTTTCCCAGCTCGGGCTTGAATTGCCATTTCCCAAGTGGGCTTCCTGTTCTCTCTTGACCATGCTTACTCGAGAGAGAGAGAGAGAGAGAGAGAGAGAGAGAGAGAGAGAGAGAGAGAGAGAGAGAGAGTGGTTTGTGCGTGTTTTTGTGCCAGCAATGCGGGGTCGGTGTCTGTCAGACTCCACACCCAATACATTGTTATTTTAATCTGGTTTCAGTACCGCTAGTGAAATCGCCTGTGTTCTTCTGCTTAAGCCGAGTTAAATTATCATTATTAAAAGTCTGCCAAATCTCACAGCCTCTAGAGCCAGCCAAGTTGGGCAAAAAATATCCAACACATATGTGATTTGAGAAGTACTCGTAATCTTGAGTTCGAGATCCTCGTTGCTTGATAGTTGAAATGATAGCGGGATGAATACGAAAGGGGTTATCCGTGCCCAACACTCCAGCTCGATAAATCCCGAATGTCATCAGAAGTCATCTTGAACCTTGCAAGACCCGTGTTACTCTTCCTACTTAAGTACATTCGGACCCATAACCTCACTTGAGACCTTAATTTTATGTTTTTCAATAAATTGAAACCTTACTGTTAAATGATATGCCATACTTTTCAAGTTATAACAACTAAATACTAAAATATAAAGGATTTGGGTTTCGGCTAAACAAATATCAAATTTTCTAAATAAGATTCCCAACTCATCCTTTTAACCCAAAACCAATTATTCTATTCTTATATAAAGGATTTATATGTTAGGAATCAAATTTAAACCAAGGCTCTTTGCTATTCCTAACCAAGTGATCTTATTAAAGTCAGTCAAAGTCTCGAGAATCGGACATGCATAGTGATTAGATGGTTCGATGTATTTTCCAAAATGAACAAAAGCATCGTTGATCATGTGTAAGGATTGTACTGCTAACGTGATGAGAAAACCAATTTGACGAAGTTGTTGTGTTTCATGAAAAAAATTGAGAAACCCTTGATTACGGAAGACTTATACCAATGTTAACTCTAAATAGTGGATTAACAGAAATTGGGTTTATAACCATTTGTTAAGGTTTATCATGTTAGAGAAGGATGTGTTTTATTTATATCTTAACACTTCTCTCACGCGAAAATCCTACAGGATGATGAAGTCCGATAGGTTGAAAAAGCCTTGGACATGCAAAAGTCAATATGTACTGAGAAAGTACCAAAAAAGTCCTAGCATTCATTCGGCAATTTCCGGACTAAATTTGCTAGATGGATTCAATCAGTATCAATGTAAAAAGATTTATGATTAAATTAGTCCAATTGAAAGGTTTATGATTGAATTGGTACCGATGCAATAAATTTATGACCTTTTTTTTATGGTACTTTTCCCCAATATAGACAAATACGAAGTCCATACTTTGGTTCATTAAGCACATGTGTCCAACTAAATAGACCCAGCTAGGGTAGAAAAATCAGACAAATTGCGTATCCATGTGAAACTCACGCTGTCCTCTTGACTTGGATTGGAGAATATACGTAGTCAACATTTAACACGAGCACTCGAGTAGGAGACTAAACCTAGTCCCGATGGAAGCAATGTGTCCTCGTTTTCTTACATGGTAGAGTTCGATTTGCACTACAATTGCCACAGATTATGCCGCAGATTCCACCCAGCTCTGTATATGCACGAGCACCGAATTCACGTAAGAAAAATCACACACTCCCTATAAGAGAAATGACGGGCTTTCAAGATTGGGTAGCTCTTGAAACTGAACGTGGATCATATGGTAGGAACATTATTGTTCTCAGTCCATCATTTACGCTTGGGATTATTCTCACGATGCACATGTAAATATCTCTGGAAACATACCAAAAAGTTCTACGCCCATTGTGTCGGTACTAATTCAATCATAAACATATTAATTGAAGCAATTTAGTTCTAAACATTTTCACATTGATACCAATTCAGTCTATCTGGCTAATTTAGGTTAGAAATCGCGAATGTGGATATCGATCATTCTACGTGTCACAGCCGACGCTGACGTAGACATTTATTTAATAATTTTTTAAATATTTTTTTTCTTTTTTTTCCTTTCTTTTTTTTGCCTCCCTTTTCTTTTTGCTAGTGGCAACAGGTGAGGGCGAGCACCGGCAAGGTCGACCCTCGCAGTCCATGGTCGGTGGGTGGCCACTAGCAAAAGAAAAGGGAAAGAAAAAAAGAAAGGAAAATAATCAAAAAAATTATAAAAAAATGTTCACGTATGCATCAGCCATACCACGTAGGACCGCAGGGGTTAACGTCAACAATTTTAGATCTAAATTGGTCGGATGGATTGAATTGGTATCGTTGTGAAAAGGTTTAGGACTAGAATAGTCTAATTGAAAGATTTAAAACTGAATTGATACCAATGCAATAAGTGTAAGACTATTTTGATACTTTTCCCCAATTATCTCATTAATACGTTCTTTAGTTAATCTAGCTACTCACCAACGGCTAGGGCTCGGCTCGATAACTAATCAAGATCGTCTCGCCTTATTTTGAGTCCAGCTCGAGGTCACACTAATGTAAACTTTGACCTCGACAACACTAAGCTCGACAAGCTTCCAAGTCTAATCGAATTAAAGTTATGTAAATAGACACAGAAAAATTTAAAATTAAAATCATATTTACATATGAAAATGTAGAGGAAAATCCTTCATCCAGCGCAAATGGCCGATACTTTGTCAGATGGTCAATTTTCTTTGATACTTCCAACGGCGAGAAACGAGGAACAGGAGTGCATCTCAACAGTCGAAATAAAAGGGTTGAAAATGTGACGAACCAGTCTGTCATTAGGCGATTTTCGCACGGCAAGATCGGGAAAAAAACTTTCTAAATCGAGACGTACGGTTGACTAGTCAAAGCCGACCCTGCATGCCATGCCATGCCATGGCGTCCTCTAGCAAAGCGCTGCCACCACGACACGTGGGCCCGGCTCCCGCGCACCGACCCACATTCTGAGAAACCGGGCGACGTCCACAGTGGCGTCACGATTTCAAACGCAGCACCATCGCCTTCGGGTGCTAGTTCTGGCAACCAAGACGAAGAGTTCCAGGCTACGAGCTTCGGATTTTCCAAAGAGATCAGCCCACGCTACAGCGACTGCATCATATGCATACACGTAGCATCAATACGGAGATATAGAGTATCTTTCTGCAGACAGGAATGAATTATTAAACTGGATTCTGATCGAATGGGTTGCTCTCTACATCATTTTGTGATTAATCGCAGTCACCGTATCATCATTGCCAGGCGAGACTCGCTCTAGATCTTCTCGTCAACACATGGCCACCCTTTAAGCGCAATTATCATCTGGTGGATTCTTGATTGATGTCCCATTATCCCGTGTGTATAACGCATCCAATAATATCACAGGCATTGGTATTTAGCGTACAAACCCAGCTAACTCGGTCTGGGAGTGAGCAGAAAACAAGAATCTCCCTCATCGGCTCGAATGCATTCAGATGTCCTTACTATCTCTTTTTTTTTTTTTTGGTAAGGTCCTTACTATCTCTTTTTTAATCATTTGCAAGTGTAAAATCAATCGCTGGCCCAAGTTGGCACACTATATGATGCGCACGGAATCACATTGCATGTTGGGGGGAGGAGGAAAGATTTTCGATTTCTTTTATCTGCAGACTTCACCACAAGATCCGCTTCGTTCGAGTCGATTAGATTAGCGAGGAGTACCTGAAGATGGTTAATCATAAACACGTGCTCGTTCCTTGACCAATGATTTGGAGGGTGCAAGATTCAAATCGAGATTAATTAATCTTCCCATCTCTCTCTTTTCTGCGCCAACCTGAACCATCTTTAGAAAAACAGTGGTAATAATAATGATAATAATGCCTCGCGAGTTCAGCCTTGCTGACGAAATTCATTAGCTTCGTCTCGTGTCTGTGTTCAGTGCAAGAACTCTCTAATCATACCACCCACTTGCAGAATTTTTTTAGAGCCTTTCATAGTTCCAAAGTTTGTGGTCCCCCGCGGTTGCAGTCTTCTTCTTATTCTTCTTCTTCAACCAACTATATATAGATAGATTCTGCACCAGTAGCGAGCTCATACATATATTAAGAACCCTAATTACATCTACTTGATATGTTAAGTACACAACTTGACTCGAGTCAGACAAGCGCCTGTCGCATCGGTACTGAGCTCAAACATGATTGAAGAAGTTTGCTAATAACTTCCAAAGGGATTGAATACATGAATCACGGTCGATCGGACTACATGTGAGTGAGATTTCGCACGCGTGCAAAAACTATGCACTCACACGAGGGGCATATCTCCTAGTCTTAGCTAAGACGGTCGAATCACATATGGTATAGCTCATTCGTTCCAGAGTTCTGGTCTTGGGTCCTGGTACACAAGCAGATCAGATTACAATTTGAAGCTCATTATACAATATGATAGAAAGTTAAATAACTATGGAACTTTGTTGAGGAGGAAATTGATTATAGTAGGGGGTCCGCTCAGCGTGCATCTCGGGAACACATGACCCTGATCCAATGGACAGCGAGGTCTCTGCTCGATGTCACGAGGGACACCCATTTCTTTACTCTGCCAAATTCAGTGGGCTTGGTTTTATTATTAGGAAAAAGGGGGGGTAAACAAATAAATAAGTAAAGAAGAAGAAGAATAGTACTTCTCGTTCTTATGGACTCCAAGAAAGATTATAGATGGTGATATGAAAGTGATCTTCTCAGCATATGCTCTCTCTCTGTCCTATTTCCTCTTGGTAGTACATAATGCGCAGATGTCATTGCAAGATTTATTTATTTTTATATTGAATAAAGAACATCTCGCGACATATCCTAGTCGGTGAAAAGTTGCCCCTTGGAATTTGGAAAGGAAACTTATGTAAAGCCTCTGAGATTTTTCTATTAAGGGATGCGATGTAGGTGACAAAGCTCGATGGAAAGTGTAAGAGAACAGCACCGACCAAGATGGGCGATCTTTCTTGTAATATTAATCTTCATTATGAAATGCCGACCGTGGAGACAAGTGAGTCATGTCCATACTTCGTATACAACGATCCAAAAGTTTATTTCCTGTACGAAGATGCAAGGTAGAGATAATGTCCATAAGTAGATAGCCAAAAGCTATAGCTACTTCTTCAAAGTCATTAATAGAAAGTGTCATAGATAGTCTATATATGGCCGACGTGATAGACTATATGAATGACGATGTAAGATTCATATAATGATTATGTCTTTTTTGTGGAATAATATAGAAGACTATGAAATTCACCGAAATTTATGTGTTTTGGTCAAATCCATTGGCAAGAAGCAACTACTGCACGCGAGTGTAATTCTCGAGTCGATGCGGTCCCTCAAGGATCGAGCGAATCTTCTGTATAAGTCTCGAGTTATTCCCCTAATTTACCATTGATATAGTAATGTTAGGCATACTAAAATTAATTTATGGGAAAATTGTCCAAAAAGTATTAAACCTATTGCACTTTTATCAATTCAGTTATAAACCATTTAATTGCGCTAACGGAGTATTAACATTTTCACTTCTTGCCAATTGAATCCATTCGGTCAATTTTGACCGAAAATCACTACATGGAGCTGGCTGTCCTATGTGGCACAACCAGCGTTGACGTAGACAATTTTTAATATTTATGTATTTTTATAATTTTTCTTTTCCTTCTTTACTTTTTTTCTTCTCCTTTTTTTTCCTTTTCTCCTTTTCTTTTTTTTTATTTTTCCCTAGCGAGGCCAGCCCTCGCCCAAGGCTCAGTGATGGCCGGTGGAGCGAAAAAGGAAAAAAAAAAAGAAGAGAAAAGGAAAAAAAAAGGAAAAAGGAAAAAGGAAAAAAAGAAGAAAAGAAAATATGGAAAAATTAAAAAAATAATTAAAAAAATCATTAGAAATTATTCACGTTAACATCGACTGCGTTACATAGGACAGCCAACGTCTACGTCAGCGATTTTCTACTAAAATTGCCCGGATGGACTCAATTGACAAAACGTGAAAAGGTTTAAATCTCAGTTGACATAATTAAAAGGTTTAAGACTGAAATAACAAAATAGATTTAGGACTATCTAGACAATTTTCTTAATAATTTACTAATAATGTACCGCCTCATATAATTTCTTGTAAGTGGCTCTTTAAACAAGTGTATCATATTCAAGATCCAATCAAACTTTATCTTATCGCTTAATAAATTGATTTAGCAATCGGATTTTGTTAAACGAGGCACTAGCTAAACACCTAATCAAGGAAAATTTCTTATGTTCAATTGATTCACTCTCTGATGTCATGTCATGCGTAAGCGATGTAGAATCGAAACGTTAAGTTTGATTAAAAGGCCTTCAGAGTTACTTCTTGACAAGATAATGTTGTTCAACACTTTGATATGTAATCCTCTTGGATATTCGCATAAGTTTTGTCTTTTGTTGGTTCCTCCTTCCGATGTCACCTCATCGGTGATCGTGAACTCAAGCTCTCGGTTAAGTCCCTACCTAACTAGGATATGATTTCAACACCTGAATTTAGATGCCATTCATGAACCTTAGCTAGGGTTTCGATTTCCCATGCTACTCGACCTAATAATGAACTAATACCCATGCATTAATTGTCGCTAATCACCTGTGAGGACTCGATTAAATTATCGAGGGTAGTTCGTGTGTTGAGTACGAGGATTAATAAGCTACAATATATTTGAGATAATAACACAAATAATTTATAAACTTTGACCCATTATGTAATATGATTTTTAAATTTTTTATTTTGTTCAATATCGTCCATGAACTTTATTGTAATGTGCAATGTGGTTTTTAATATCATCCCTTGATTTTTTGTACATTTTTAACTTAGTCCCTAAACTATTAGATCTTCGGTATTATCTTTCCATTAATTCAGGTTTAGCAATAATATTGAATATTTTCATATAGTCTAGAGACTAAATTAAACATAAATCAAAAGTCCAAGGACCACATTGATTAAATTAAAAGTTCAGGGACCCTATTGCACATTAGGTCAAAATTTATGGATCACGCATGTCTTTTTTTGTATATATTTCTACTTATATGTCTGACAAATCGAAAATTCAGTCTACAGCCAAAGGTAGAGTAATACAAGTATAGCAGTTTCAAATAAAAAATTTAAATAGTAATATGCTCAAAGTTTCATTTAAAAAAGGTATTGTCCATTAGATTTGCATTTTGCGAAAATTACATACTCATAAGGATGATCAACATGAGATGTGTGATATATACCAAGACTTTGTTAACCGACACCATGTGATTGTGAACATTAACCCTTCCATGTGATTGTGAACCTTAACCCTTCCAATAACTGCGCGGTACCTCAAATTTTGGTGTTTGTCCTTGCTAGAGATATTTAGGATATTTCCTAAAGATATTTATGACATTTATTTTGATTTTTCATATCTCTTGTGATGGCGTATATATTTAGGAGATTCTCCATGTCTTCATTTGATATGCGTTCACTTAATTGATATGTTACCTAGACAGTCATTTAATAAAATCTATAATTAGGCTCATGTACTGTTTCTTTGAAATTTAATTGACGACAAAATATCTTTCACCGACATTTGTTATTCGGTTTTTATTAAGAGGAAATAGGTTTTGTGGCAATTACGAACATGAGCTATATCAACAATACACAAGGAACAAGTATACTTCAACATAATTTAATCAATGATGAAGCCCGATGACATAAAAAGTTTTGCCGGAATTTAATCAACGGTAAAGTGCGATGACATAAAAATACAACGCTGGAATTTAATCAATGACAAAGATCTAAAAATTACAACTAAGGTACACACTGAAATTTAGTCAACATCGAGATATTTAGAAACTAAAACTAAAGAACATGAATTAAAAGATAATTGAAATATAACATTGATAAAAGATAACATGTTTTTTTGTTCATTCATCACATTTTACAAAGAATATGATGTGGCTATCAAAGCCTACAATTAACGGTTACCAACGGAGATTACACAAATTCAAATAAATAAATGATTTCCTAGTGATTACGAGAAGTTACATTATTCCCAAAAAGTTACTCCGTGGTTTCTTATTATCAAGCAACACTTATCTAGAAGAGCTTAAATATCCAAAACTATCGCTACTTTGCAGTTACACGTCAATGACTTCAAAGCATATATATCCGTACATATTGCTACTTGACAGTTACACGTCTATCAATGTCGATGTCAATGACTTCAGAGCTTACATATCCGAAGATATTTGCTACTTGGCAGTTATACGTAGATATCGATAACTTCCTCCCTAGATAATTCATTGTTGATAACTTCTTTGGTTGTCGATGCTATTCAAGTTATCGATAGTACTTTTCATCGATGACTTTTGTTGTTCACCAAGTTGTTATTTCGACTAAGTCTATCACTTGTCAGTACTAATCAAACATTAGTCATTTTTTTATGTCAACATATGCCCCCTTAAAAGAATCGAATGATTCACTGATTATTCAATTCTTTTAATAAGACAATCAAAAGTCATCATGCCTCATTGTCATCGGAAAAATTTATTTTTTCTTGCCGAATTTTATCTTGGTTAGATTTATCATATGATATGTTTTTCCATGAAAGCCACGTTTGTGCAAAGTTTTTTATGTGGCTCTCTATCTCTCTTCTTAAGTAATTGCTTGTACTTAAACACTTGTGATACCAACTAAAACAAATCGACAAAGTTTTGACATTTCAAATTTTTCTCTTATATTAATTTCAATCCATTGAAAGTCAAATTTGTGAATTATTTCTCCAAGAGTGAAGTAAGGCATCTATTTCTAACCTTTTTGAATTGAGCAATAAATTGATTGTCTCCTTATTATATTGATAGAATTGAGAATGGAATTTTCTATCCATCTTTGCCTGAATACACACCGAATTAGGTGATAAATCAGTATACTAGGAAAAAGCAATTTTTGACAAAGGCAAAGGTAATAACCTAAGTCTTAAAACTCGTTTGTCCATGTTTCTCTGCACTGGGTTATAAATCGATTAATGTGTTTAATAATCGATTTTTTATTTTCTCTAGTAAAAACGATAAATTCAGGGATTTCATAACCTCTTGGAAAAGGCTAGTTATTAATCCATTCAAGATGTGGTTTCCAGCAAACATTTATGAAAACAACCCTGTCTAACCTCAATCATTGTTGAACTTCTTTGACAAATTGTGCTAGAGTTCATTGTGAATTTGGTTGGCCATTTTGTCTCGTAGGTGGTAACACTAGTCTTGCCAGATTATCAACGTCAATCAGCATGTTAGGCTTAATAGGAATATCCTCGTTGAGAAGAACCAACCTTATATCTTCAACATTTGGCAATTGACTAGCTCGTTGATCAATTTAATTTGCCAAATTTTTGTCACCAATTTGGTAATTTTGACCAACATCAGCATGATTATTCTCATCATTGTGACCTTGACTTGAAGATTCAAGCCTCTGCATAATTCTTATAAGAAGTTGACAACTTTGACCAACATTATTGGCATCAATAAATGAAGAGGGAGTAGAAACGTATCCTCTTACCACTAAATTGGATGATGGTTATTGATTGGACAATCCTGGCCTTGAGAAAACATCCTTCATGGCATTGATAATGATCGACTTGATCACATTTTCCATGCAATTCACAATATAATTAGCTATATCGTTTTGCTACTATTTGAACAATCTCTTTATGGCGGCCATCATATGAGGATTTGATGAAACTTCTCTTGATTGTTCTTCAGTAAGATGTCAGGAAGGTCTACCCCGTTGCGTTGGCCTTTTTTTACCGCATAGTTAACGGCTGAAGATTTAGATTGCATAGCACTGTCACTACAATATGGATCGTTACTTGCGGCATTATCAAGCTCTATCCTTGTTCTTGGCGTTGAATTTCCTTAAATCGAACTACAAGTTATCCCACCAAGCATGCCAAAAATATTTTCGCTAGAATATAGTCAATGACAGAATATTTTTCATCGAAATTTGTTCTTTAGCTTTTTTTAGATTGAGACGGTATTTATGGTGATTCCGAACATGAGTTATATCAATGGAACACAAGGAACATATATGTTTCAACGGAATTTAATCAAGGATGAAGCCCGATGACATAGATAGCTTAGCTAGAATATCATCAATGATAAAATGTGATGACATAAAAATACAACGCCGACGAACATTTGAAAACTACAACTAAAATATACATATGACAAGACATATGAAAATACGACTAAGGTATGGGAATGGAAAAATAATAAGTTTTTTGTTGATTGATTGGAGGTCTACAAAGAGTACGATGTAACTATTTAAAGCCTACAATCGATGGTTATAAATGGAGATTACAAACTGAGGTTACAAAATTCAACAAATAAATAACTTCCTAGTGATTACAAGTGGCTAGAGCTTAAATAACTGAGAATATTGTTACTTGACATTTACACATTGATGTTGATGACTTCATTACAGATTATTGTTATCAATAACTTTATCTTACAACACTTATCTAAAAGAGCTTAAATATTCGAAAATGTCAATACTTCTCAATTATACATCGATGTCGATGACTTCATCTCTAGATAATTGACGATAGAGTTTAAATATCCGTAAATATTGCTACTTGTAAGTTACATGTCAATAACCTCCTTGAAATTCCATGCTTTTCAAGTTGTTGACCGTTCTTTTCATTGATGACTTCTGCTATTCACCAAACTTTGCTCTCATCAACTAAGTTGGTCATTTTTTGGTATAAACATGTATCATTTATCATGATACAAATCCACAAAAATTACACAATTCTCTCTTTCACATTATTCTTATCTTGATATCAGAGCTAGACGACCCCAAGGTGTACCGAGTACAATGTGCACTCAACGCACACCCGAGTCCAGTGCAAACTTTGAGCATAAATGTTATCTCCTTTCTCATAGTCGACCTTAATATTCTCCATCTCGTTTGATGGCCATGTCAACATATTCTGTTGTCACGTAGTCTGTACAGTAGTCATGACAACCCCCCCACGTTGTAATAGCAGCCTTCTCGTCATGTCAACAATCTCTCACCCTAACAAAAGTCTCTTGCTTGGCAGCATTTTCCAACCACAACAACAGCCTCGTGCCCTAACAATAGCTTCCTAATCATCGACGGCCTCCTGTTGCAATGACACATCCTACCGAATAGCTTGCACAGCATCACGACAACACACGATCAATATAGTTCTCTCTTCAACACACTGAACTACTTGGCGCGATCCACCCAAGTGTTCTCTTGGATCTTTTATCCAAACTCAAGTTTACTTCTTTTTCTTCATTATGAGTTTCAGGGGATGTTATAAATATATAGGATATTCCCCTTTATTTTCCTTATCTTCTTATGATGCAAATATTGACTAGATTCTCCATTTGATTGTCCATATACTTGATCTATATATTACATAAATAGTCATATAATAAAACATATAAATAGGCTCATATACTCTTTATCATAGAAATTGCACAATTATATATACCGCATTATTCTTATCTATAATTAGAAATCATTCGGTCCAATTTAGGCTCTAAGCCGATCTCTTCAATTAATAAAGAGAATGATTGGCTTTGAAGGTGACTTAAACAATAAGGGTTTGTTTAGTGACGTTTCTATTCTAAAAAATAATTTCTGTTCAGAAATAATTTTTTCTATTTCTATTCTCTAGACAAGTTTTTGAGCAAAAAAACGCATTTAGTAACTGCACAAAATTTCTATTCTCGAAATAGAAAAAGAACAGAAATGCGTTTGGCAGGTTACTAAAAATTTCTACTCCTAATTTTTTCATTTAATTATAAAATTATCGGTGGAGAATTAACGATTTATGTTTGGATAAAATTGGACTAGAAATAAAATAAGTATATTATTATTATATAGGATTGGATGACCTTAATACAATTATAAAGAAAATTACTCTTTATAGACAAAGTAAATACCGGGTGGTGGTCGAAGAAATTGCAGTTTATGGGACTTGACAATTTATGTTTGGATAAAATTGGACTATAAATAGAATGATAATATATTATAACATAGAATTTGATAACCTTAATACAATTATAAAGAAAATTACTCTTTATAGATAAAGCAAATACTAGGTGGCGGTCGAGGAAATTGTAATTTAGGGTGTTGGATTTTACGATTGGGGTTAGGGTTTTAGGATTTTGATTTTGAGTTTGAGTTTAAGGTTTGGGGTTTTGAGTTTTAGGTTTTGGATTTTGGGGTTTAGGTTTGGGATTTAGGTTTTAGAGTTTCGGATTTGGGGCATTGGGTTTAGTGTTTCGAGTTTGGGGTTTAAGGGACTCGGGTTTTAGGTATTGGGATTTGGGATTTAGGGTATAGGATATAGGGTTTGGGGTTTATGATTTAGGGTTCGGGGTTTTGCAGTTTTGCATTATAGGATTTAGGGTTTTGAATTATGATTTTAGGGTTTCAGGTTTGGAGAATTAGGGTTTAGCGTTTCGGGTTTTGGGTTTGGGATTTTAGGATTTAGGATTTGAGGTTTATAACGTTTAGGGATTTGGGTTTTAGGGTTTAGGGTTTGGAGTTTTTTATTTTAGTGTTCTGGGTTTTAGGGTTTGGGTATTAAGATTTAAGGTTTTGGGGTTTAGAGTTTAGTATGAAAATATATTGTGAAAGAGAGAGTTGATATTATTTTTCTTTTTGTTCCGGAAATAAAAAAAGTAGATTTTTTTTACTTCTTATTTCTGTTTTAAAATTATTTCCTGATCGCTTTTCTGTTCCTATAAACAAAAACCTAACTAACATTACTAAATGGATTTATATTTTGAGGAATAAAAGAACAAAAAAATAAAGGAATAAAAACGTTACCAAGCAGACCTAAAATGTCTTAATTATATTGACCTAACTAAAAAAACAGATGATGAGGTTGGTCGTTAATAAAAGTGAGTGAAAAAAATTAACAATTTCGGACCCTATGCTTAGAGTTATAGGCTTATCAGCTGCATAGGCTAGCTACAGCTTGGAAGCAAGAGTTTGAATTGAACAGCGCACGTGCAGGGGACTTGGACTACCAAAATAGCATCTTTCCTCACTTTATCCCATGCATTGAGGGAAGAGATTAATGATATTAATTAGAAATCACCAACCTTGGAATTAAAAACTAATATATAATCAATCAATTTAACTTTAACTATACTTTTTTTATGTGGGTGGCTCCACATATCTAGGTTGTGGATAGAAGACAAAGTTATAGGTCGTTTCGAGGTGACCAAATTTCCCATACTACAATTTAAAGTCATGTCACTTTTTTGACTCGCTTCTCAATATTGCTCCTCGAATTAAATCTCTGTGAAATATAAAAATTAATATTACGAAAAATCTCAAACTGATACATATATGATAAATTTATCTAAATTAATTTTTTTACCACAAGAAATTTCAAACTAATACACCTATTATAAATTTACCCTTTATTAGTTTTCATTAAATTTTATTGTCAATTCTATTAAATTGCAAAGTTGGATAACACATAACAGTTGACGGGTATACCAGTTTAAGGTTTTACCCTCTGTTTCTCATAAGTTTATTAGTTTGTGATTTTTCGTGGTATTAATCAAATTTAATGAAAACTAACGAAAGGTAAAATTGTCACAAATGTACTAGTTTGAGATTTTTTATGGTTAAAAAATTAGTTTTGAGTAAATTTGTTACAAGTATACCTTTTTAGGGTTTTTCGTTATTAAAAAATTAGTTTGGAGTAAATTTATCACAAATGTACCAGTTTAGAGTTTTTCAAGAATATTAATCCTAAAAATATAATGTTAGTTTAAATCCATACAAGTTTCTCTCTTGAGCTGTACATAATGACAAGCAATACTAGACATGAAAAAGATAGGTTCAAAACTGAGCTAAGTAGAGAATTACGGATACTAAATAAGAGCTCATTGGGTTTTTCTCCTGGCTTGATGTCATAACCTAGTTACTTACATAATTTATCACAGATGTACCAGTTTAAAGTTTTTCGTGATATTAACTCTAAAAATATAATGTTAGTTTAAATCCATACAAGTTTCTCTCTTGAGCTGTGTATAATGACAAGCAATACTAGACATGAAAAAGATAGGTTCAAAATCGAGCTAAGTAGAGAATTGCATATACTAAATAAGACCTCGTTGGGTTTTTCTCCTGGCTTAATGTCGTAACCTAGTTACTTGCGTAATTTCTAATGTCGTTCAAGCACAATGCCGTGCGATATTGTTCAAAGAGGGTTGAGTAAGAGAAGTAGAAGCTGGCAAAACAGGCATTAATCAAATTATAAATAGTGGCATGAGCACACTTGAGGCTCATGATCTCCCTTTCTCGCTTGACTAAGAAAGGAGCAACTAGGGTTTGGTACTAATGTTCAAGTTGGGCCACCTTTCATAAGGATCAATTCTTGCAAACTCAGCAACAATCCCCATCACTCAATTCACAGCCTTCGACTTCCTAAGTCTACATAGTTTGAGCAAATTTTGGGTGATGGCGGCACATACAGATGCGTGGGCAAACCAGGTCCCCAGCCCCCATCGACTACATTGCTCGTTCTCAAGTAAATTAATTCCCAAGTTGATAAGGTTTTCTGAATGGTTTCTCTCCCAAGAATCTGAGACATGAATGACATTAAACTATGCATTAAATCGTTAAAAAATAAATAAATTTGAGGTCGGTCCACAAGATTCCAACTTGGGAACAATGCAAGTTTTGCAGGCCCTGAGAAGAGGGTGTGCACATTTTTGGGAGTTTTGTATGGCAAGTGGCAATTGTTTTTCAATGTGCAAGTTGGAGAAATACCTTCTGACAGTTGAATGCAATTGGCTCTTGAGGATCTGTGTACAGACCTCCTTCCTTTTTTTTTTAGTTCTATATATTTTGGTGGATGGTGAAGAAAGGAATCATCGGAATGACTCTAAAATGGAAACATTCATTTCCCCTAATACTAAGACATGCCAACGTGTAGTTTTTTTAATACCTTCCCACCACCCCAACCTCCTTCATTATAGTCATAGTTGCATTATACTTATTCTTTAGCCTGATGAACGTTTACTCACATCTGTATTTAATTTATTTGGAGGGGGGGGGGATTTCTTTGCATACCAAGGCGTGGTGGAAAGATAAACGCTCTTATGCATCACCCATTATCCCAATTGACAAAATAGAATATTTAAATATCGCTCTGAGAAAATGAAAAGAAAAAACGTGAATCGCAAATTAACTATATGATTGATAATGCAAGCTAAGATGTTTTATCCGAGTTGGTTTTGCTAGTAACTGGGAATCGTCCGTGTGTCGGTCGATTTTATCAATAACTAAGTTCTGATTAAACGGATTTAAGGCACTTGATATATGCCTCCAATTCTCTTATGGCACTCTTTTTATCTATTGGCGTGCTCTGTCACGAGCAAAGTTAAGAGATTGTTTGCATTTTCACCTTTGCTGAAATAGGGGAAAGCAGAACTCAACTTCATTATTAGCAAGTAATCGTGCATAGGCCAATAGGCATACGGCTCTGTTAATAAGGGGATTGGGGAGTGGAGACACTAATATTATAGATACAGGATTCGACTCATATGCTATGTGAGAGGTAAAGCAAAAGTCAGAGAATGAGAAGAATTAGAGATGGAACAGATCAAAAAAAAATCATGCGTAGTCTTGCAATAAAAAAAGAAGAAAATTGTACAAAGTATAAAACCACAAGAAAAAAAAAAACAAAGATGCAAATATCAATTGCCATGAGAAAGGGCCAGTAATGTAAAGCCCAAAGCCCAAATGCAGTGTGGCTCCACCTCCAATTGACCTCAGAACATGATGGGCCTGGCGGTCTCATTCTGGGCCTCAATTGGAATAGTGTATGGGCCTCGTGGGTTTATCTGGCCTCAAAGTCCATAAAAGGAAAGAACCCGCTCATCGCGCCGGCCCATACCCGGAGGGCCTAATATCAACCCGACCCGAATCTGACTCGATCCCCTGAGCCCGTCTTGTACCTTCTCCATCGTGGACGCAGACGACTGCTCTCTCTCTCTCTCTCTCTCTCTCTCTCTCTACCCGTTCGTCTGCTGAAATCCCCGAAATACCCGTCGCCGGCGAACCATACCTGCGCGCTCGCCGGCCGCCGTCGATGGCTTGACCATGGATCCGACGCCAACCGCGCCGCCGGCTCTGCCTCCGGCCTCCGGCCTGTCGCGCGCCGTGATCTCCTTCCTCGACGGCGAGCTCCGCGAGAGGGAAGCTCTGTCGCTGGCGGCTGGCCTCGCCGCGGACCTCGAGACGCGGTGTCGCGATCTGGACCGGAGCTTGGCGGAATTGAGGTCGAGGCTCGAAGTGAATCTCGCGGCTTACGGCTCGTTCTCTGATCGCGTTCACGGCTCCCTCGGCGGCGTCAGTGCCAAGTTCGCCGAGCTTCTCTCATTGGTCGGCGCGTTCTATCCTCTATCAGGTTCGACTTTTCGTCGAAACGACACGAACGTGAAGTTTTGTAATTTCTGTCGTGTGTTGTATGTTGCGTAATCTGCAGCGCGTAGTAGAGGTGGTGGTACTGGTGAAGTTAATAAATTTCTTTGAATTTGTGCTGTCAAGTCTTCGAGAATTTTTTTTCCGCTCGTATGGACCGTATCTCGGCATGTGAAGCATTATCTAGATTGAATGGTTGAAATTGTCTTGAGTGCTTGTTTATTTTGATGATTTTGCTCTGGCCAATTGTGTGTAGATGGAGGAGGAGGGAGGAGAATACTGGGAGAAGAGTTGCCAGCACTGGCTAAGGAGGTGGCGAGGGTGGAGACGGTGCGAGCGTATGCTGGTGAGTTTCTTCAGATATTTGGGTGAATTCAATGAGCTCCATTAAATTTCAATCCCCTCCATTGATGATAGTGCAAGACAACATGGATAACCTTATCGGGGATTTGTTATTGTAAGTTCTATGCAGCCAAGGAAGGCCGAGTTTTAGAAGTCTTTTGTGGTTGTTGTTGTTGTTATTGTTGTTGTGACATGAATACTTAAGCACATTTTATTAGACAGATATAAGAATCTGAATTGGGCTATGTGCCATTGACAGTGACAACCAAATCAAATAGTTCATATGAGTTTATATTCAGAAGCATTGGTTAGATAAATAAATTGTTGAGATGAAATCAGAGGTTGTTTAGTAAGATTAGTGTTCGTTTTTGTTTGTTTATGTGGGATCTTCAGAATGAACATTGCTTGGGATCCAGCCTTAAATCTAGGACTAGAATTGGAGCCTTTTTCCATGGTTATCAGTCACGCTTCAATGCCAACAAGGACTGTTTAATTTTGCCCTGTCGATAATGAGCGGAGTTTCTCATCTACTATCTGACAATCAAAATCTAAAAGATAATGAGTGTTCTCTGAAAAGTTTTGAGGCCTGTTTTGTTGCGAAAAAGGTCATGACATGTTTTACAGACCAAGAGTGGGTCTCCATGTATTTTGTCTGCTACAATAGAGTAGCATGTTTCATTTGAGTGTGGTTTTGGCCTCCCGTGAAATATCAATACTAACCTGGTTTGCTGGCATCATCCTGGAATTCCTTAATTCATCAGGGCTTGCTCCTAAGGACCATTGCTGATGTGAAATACTGATGCTAGCCTTTTAAAGATTGACTTTGCAGACCTCTTTGGTCTCATAATTGATGTTCTAACAGGAAGTCACTTAACAACATTGCCACTAGCAGACTTCAGGGGCCACATGACGTGGGAAAAAATGGGGTGAAATGAATTAAAAGTCATAAAACTTCTGTAAGGCATCAACCATTTAAGTCCTAAAACTTTTTGAAATTATACAATTATGGATATCCAGTGCTTTCTCTCCTTGGAAAGTGACACGTGGCATTTTAAAAGGCATGCCGCATGTGATATTCTCACAAGAAAAGGTGCCGAAAATACTTAATTGAACCATTTTAAAAACGTGTGATAGTTAAATGATCAATCGAAAGGTTTTAGGACTTATATATACTTCATACTATGGTTTTAGGATTTCTAGTGCGCTTCTACCAAGTAAAATGGATTGGAAACATTTGCTTCTATCAAACTTTGTTTTACCAAGAGATTCGCAGGTAGTCTCTATAGCATGAGATTTATCATTTGATAAGCAAATCATAGGTTTTTGCTGGTGCTGTTGAACATTCTTCCAAGGAAAGGTCCATCTGCTGGCCTTCATGTCCAGAATCTACAAAGAGAGATATAGTGGGAGACTGAGAGAAACTTTCCCTTTCTGTATGGTTTTCCTGTACTTTGAACTTTTCTTCTTGGAGATGGCGGAGGGTGGGCCATTTGGGTGGAGATAAATTTGAGAAATAATGGATTGCCGCACTGATGCATGTATTTATTGGCCCCTGCTTACCAGTTTTACAAATTGGTGTTTCCATTTCATAAAAGCGTATATTTTCTTCTATTTCTTTGTTGGCCTCTTTACGGTTGGCCTTTCTATGGTCAAACAGGTGACCCTCTGTATTAGTTGGCCGACGCATTTTTTGTTACACCAAGCAAAGCAGTCCTCTCTTGATGTATCACTAGCGGTAATTCTCAAATATACTTTTGTGTTTTGTCTTCCAGAGACAGCATTAAAGCTGGACAGTTTGATCGGTGATGTTGAGGAAGCCGTTTCTTCAACTTTGAAAAGAAAGCATTCATTTGCGCGAAGTTCTGAAGTGAGAACCAATCTTGATATAGATATATAATGGTGTCAGATTCATGCATAATTATGTATATTCCCACAATTCCGAATTTCCTATTTTAGCGCCTATAAACTTGAATTTATCACATGAAAGTAAGTGACATAGGTAAAATCTTGTCATTGCAGGAGGTGCGCATGCATGCTATAAGAACACTCGGTGAAATAGAAGGTGTTATAACTCAAGTCTCAAAGCTACGCCCTCGATGGACGCATCTTGTGTGTGCAGTTGATCACAGAATTGATCGGGCTCTAGCTATTTTGAGACCGCAGGCCATTGCAGATCACCGGTCCTTTCTTTCTTCACTTGGATGGCCACCGCCTCTTTCCACTTCGACTTCTGCAAATCCAGATGCAGGGAGGTTACCAGCAGTCCCAAATCCTCTTTTAACGATGCAAGGGGATCTCAAGCGCCAATACTGTGAAAATTTTCTCTCCTTATGCCACCTTCAAGAGTTGCAGAGAAAAAGAAGATCTCGCCAACTTGAAGGGCGTAATCGGGAAATCGCTCTCCATCAGCCACTTTGGGCAATTGAGGAACTTGTAAATCCTCTATCACTTGCATCCGAGCGTCATTTTTCGAAGTGGATTGATAAACCAGAATTTGTTTTTGCTCTTGTTTTTAAGATTACAAGGGATTATGTGGATTCTATGGATGAATTGTTGCAACCACTGGTTGACGAAGCAATGCTAGCAGGGTACAGCTGCAGAGAAGAATGGATCGCCTCAATGGTTTCTGCCTTGTCCACATATTTGGCGAAAGAGATATTGCCCCTCTATGCCGGCCAACTGGAAGAAGAGAGCATCACCGGTGTTAGATCAAAAGCTAGAACATCATGGCTCCATCTCATTGACTTGATGATTTCTTTCGATAAACAAATAAGATCCCTTGTAGCTAATTCTGGGATCTCATTCTCTCTTATGGATGAAAGAAATTTGCAGAAGCTTTCCTCTTTATCTGTTTTCTGTGATCGACCCGATTGGCTTGAGTTATGGGCAGAAATTGAGCTCAGTGAGACGCTGGACAAGTTGAAAGCTGATGTTGATGATGAGAGAAATTGGACAAAGAAAGTTCAGGGAGCTGTTCTTATGTCTGGTTCAGAAGATTACAGGTCCCCCCTTGTTTCAGATTTCTTCCTTCGTCGTCTGTCATCTGTTGTGGATTGCTCACGGTCGCTACCCAGCATTCCTGTCAGGTCTAAGTTTCTCAAGTTTGTTGGTGCACCTACAATACAGAAATTTTTGGATTGCTTGCTTGTCAGGTGCCAAGAAGCTGAAGGATTGACTGCATTGACAGATGACAGTGCCCTTATCAAAGTAGCCAATTCTGTTAATACTGCGCGCTATGTCGAGTCTGTTTTGAGAGAATGGTGTGAAGATGTCTTTTTTATCGAGATGGGGTTGGGGCAAGGTGATGAACTTGGAAAATCGCAAGCGGAAGAGGGTGATTTTGATGGAACGGTGTATGGAACAGGAAGTGGTGTCTTCGACGAGGAGATCAGGAAGTTGGAAGAGTTCAGAGTGGAATGGGTTGAGAAGATATCAGTTGTTGTCTTGAGGGGTTTCGATTTTAGCTCTCGAGATTACATGAGAAACAGGAAACAGTGGCAGGAAAAGTCTGAAGAAGGTTCGACAGTGTCTAGGACTTTGGTCGATGCCCTTGATCATTTGCAGGGTAAAATGTCAATAATAGAGGAAAGCTTAAATGGGATGGACTTCGTAACGGTGTGGAGGAAAGTGGCTGAAGGGGTGGATCAGTCTATCACACATGGTCTTCTAATGAGTAACATGAAATTTTACAATGGAGGCGTCGAAAGGCTAAGTAGCGACATGGAAGTCTTATTTGGAGTATTCCGCACTTGGTGTCTACGACCCGAAGGCTTTTTTCCAAGATTATGTGAAGGTTTGAAGTTGCTCAGGATGGGGGAGAAGCAAGTTAAAGATAGCCTAGCGGGAGGGCACGGATGGTTAAAGGAGGAAGGCATTAGTTATTTGAGATTCTTTGAGGCAGAAAAGATTGCAAAGAACCGGGTCTTCACAAGCTGAAGTTTCCGAAGCACAATCTCTCATTAACCGGCAGCATTAGAGAAGGGACATTACCAGAACAATGTATTTAGGCGACGACACACTCGTGTAACATATTCTTAGATTCACTCATTGTTTTCTCGAAGAAGTTGAATAAAATCGTATCAGCAACATGTTCTTTTGTTTGAATCATGGATAGGAATTGACTGCACATGGACAGGGTTAGCATACTTGATGGGTTTTTGCTTCTGCTCTCTCCTGACCATTTGATGTTATTTATGCTCCCACATTTTGTGCTTTGATGGGGGAATTCGTCAACGCCCGAGAGCTTCCGAAGTTAGTAGAAGAAGATTCACCCCAGAAAAGCTGAAATGATATGCTGCTTAAGGTGATGACTTAATGGTGATTAGCTCCAATCATCTGTTGGATCTGCCATTGTCTTTACTTCCTAATGTGAATGCTGATTTTTTCCCCGAATTATGAAGGACGAGCCCTCGTCATCAAATTGTGTTGCTCTGCTCTATTCTCGCAACGGACGACCGTGGAACGTCGTGGTCGGACGGCAGAGAGCAACAATCCTTTTCTTGCACGAATTCTTTCGCATGGGGCCCTGTCCATGTCAACCGGCAAGGGGACAGGGGGGCGTGACGTGTCGAGGGCAACGCACCCCTCGGAGCGCGCCACGTGGCGGGTCAATCATGTGACGTGGCCGCGGCAGGTCGCCGAGAATTTAGGGGCGAGACGGGGAGGGTGGAAGGGTTTGGTAGATGGGGCCAAGATCTCCAATTATTGGGCTTTTTCACCCCCATAAGAAGCCTTTTCGTGTGTAGTTTCAGTAGTCACTCGTCTGCTTTTTCATATGCATTGTCACGTCCTCCTCTTTTTCCTTTATTTTCCATCGGATTCAAAGTCCATAAACAATGACCGGCCGAAATTCAAATGGGGTCATCGCAATGCGAAATTATTTCCACTTTAAAAATTGGAGGAATCCAACTTGGGTCGATCCATCAATCGCTCTGATTGAGCCAAATTTGGTCATTTGTTCTGTAACATCTGTTCAAACCCTCTTGCTCTTTTCTAGTGCACCGCTCGGCTTACTCAGGTACTTAGACTTGAGGGACCAGCAAAAATGAAAAGGGGAAGTTTCATATGATGATTCTGCTCTGCCCAATCATTCGGATAATCTTCAGGTTGCTTGTGTGTGGGGGCTCGAATGTGCTTTGTATTCATGTTAATTCAACCAACGTGGGGATAGGATGACAAAACCCTGATGCAGTGGAGGGCTCGTTCTTACGTTAAGGGCACGGAAAATAAAAGTTGCCATTGGCTCGTTTTAATTGGTTTGGTTAAATCACGACGGCTACAGTAGCTTTAAACATGAGTTCTTTGAGACCCACGAGTCAAAAAACGACTCTCCAGACGATCTATCTAAATATATGTTGCAGAGGTTTCCCCGCTTTAAATTGAAATTTGGGAAAGATTCCCCCTTTTTCAGGTGTGCTGGTACGCGAACTCATTTGTCGCCATCCCAAAGTCTCACAAACCCTAATGCTATTTCAATATGTGTAGTCATATTTGGGTGAAGAAATTGCCAACGACGACACTGTGAAATAGAATATGGGTGGTGTCATGTGTGACCCTAGAAACCAGAGAAAGAACAAGTGGGCATTGGACAAGGACCAAAAGTTTATGTACAAGATTTATCACAAGAAAGCTATGCAGGGACTGTGTCTTGGCTCTAAATAAATGGGAGCATGCAACAAGGTATCTTCTTGGTAGCATGTAAACATCCCACACACAAATTAGATTGCCAAACTTAAGCTCACGAGCTGACACGTAACCATGCACTGCAATTTATAAAGAAGTGGCCTTACATTAGATCCTGCACTAGGGTGGCTTTCTTGAGGGGCTTTTTTTCAGATGAACGAATTGGCAAAATTTGCTGGACCCATTTGCATGTAAAGACGTGAGACAGAATGGGCCCTTCTCAGGTTTACTATAACTCACCTGTTACTTGTTTGATGTATTTTTTCAACAACCATCGTCTCTCTCTCTCTCTCTCTCTCTCTCTCTCTCTCTCTCTCTCTCTCACACACACACACACACAACATTCCCTTTATAAGCTTCCCTCTTGCTGCCATTTACACTTCCCCGGCTAGTTTCTGAAGCTTTTGTGAGAGACTTGAGTGAAAGAAGAGTGTTGGGTCGAGGGGGTTGATTAGCGATCGTTGATCATGTCCACAAGAAGATCAAGAACCTCTCAGTTAACAGAAGATGAGATCAATAATCTCATCTCCAAGTTACAGGCTCTGCTTCCTCAGCTTGAGCAAAGGAGAAACAATGGAATGGTATAGAGCTATTAGGACTCTTTCTTCTTCCTCTTCTTCTTGCTTGCTCTCCCTTGCCTTCTACTTGTAATTCCTTGTTAGTGTCACGGTTCAAAAATGAAAATGACGTGTGTCTTGAATTTCACAGCAGCACCTATACGTCGTCCCTTCAACACAAGTTTTTCTTTTCCTTTTCCTTTTCCTTTTCCTTTTCCTTTGGTTCTGGTCAGAATTTGCAGCTCTAATTTTAGGGTAGATGGGTCAAAAACACCTTGTTGACCAGAAAAACGGGCAAAAAGGAAAAGGAACAAGAAAATGGAACCAAATAGAGTGGAAAAGAACATGAAGAAGAAACAAAAAGTCCTAGTTCAGCTGCAATCATGCTGAGTGTAAGAAAGAGACTATAATGATAAGCAGCTTCAATGAAGCATTTAATTATGATGTGACACTGAGTGCCATCAATGCAACTATTCTTAGTGCTTGGTCTATATATACAATGATTATTAACTTTTGCCACGAAAAGATCTTGTTTATTGTTTCCTCATCTCTTTGGTATATAACATAGGAGAGTTTTTTTTTTATTTTTTTTGGCCACAGGTAGCCCCATCAAAGATTTTGAAGGAAACATGTAGTTACATTAGGAAGCTACACAGAGAGATGGATGAGCTGAGCGAAAGACTGACCACATTGCTGGATAATATGGAGATATCTAGTGCTGATGCACAGCTTCTTAGAACTCTTCTTCTACAATAAGCCTTTTTGTCTTTGCTTCTCTCTCTCTCTCTCTCTCTCTCTCTCTCTCTCTCTCTCTCTCTCTCTCTATATATATATATATATATATATATATATGTTGGTTGGTTTGAAGACAACCCTTCAGAGAGAGATATATTTTGTATCTTCTATCGCTAAATTTAAGTACTGGAGTCCCCTTATATCTGATTTCATATCACACCCACTCTCTCCACACAAAAAAAATAAGGTAAGAGCAAAAAGAATGAAAGAAAAGCTCAATCTTCTTTGTCGTTTATGTGTTTTAGATATCCTTAACTAGGTACTAATAGTTGTGATATGAACATCGAAGCTTGCCCCACATTGTACCTTGAAAGATACATTTAATGACCAGAAGCATCCTCTTATGGGAATTGATAAATTCACAAAGTCGTAGGTTGATAATCTTAATGAAAGTTTTGAGGTAATGAACACAAGCAGACAAAACAAAGAAGGCCAACATGAGAGGCTTGTTTGATAAAAGGGCTAAATTAATCTGCACAGTGGTCAACTCAAGCATATAGGGAAAAGAAAAACACGAAGGATCAAAATACAGCATCTGCTTTTTTTGCCTTGTGTATGCGATGACAGCCATCGTGAGTGCTGTTCTTCCAGTTACAGAAGCTAAAAACCAAAGGACCTTTCACTCACTCCAAACAAATTTACTCTTCCACGAAATCACCAAAAACAAACACATAGATAAATTAGAACAGCAACCTCGTATCAGCAAAGGTCGTCATGATAAGCATATCTACTAAAGATAACAACCCTTTATTCCAATTAATGTCTTTTCCTGTAGGGTACTAACCACATTGCCAACCTTCGTCTTTTCTGCTATCTCTCGTGCAGGATATTGCAATGATAAGATTTGTGGGGGCAAATTCAGAAGTTTAGGTCATGTGAGGTAGCATGTAAATGTAAACAGTAAAGGTTGGTGGTACATCTACTAAGGAGACCCCAGAAAGCGACTAGGAAAATGGCTATAGATTAGGTCATGACAAGTAGCCGATTAAAGATATGCTATTAACTGATTCTAAATGAAGAAGATGATTCTAAAGACAACAATTTCAATAGAAAGTCTTTTGAGTTTTTACGGTTAAAAGAATAAAGAGGAGTTATTGAAGATTTAATGGAAGAAATTCGACAAATTACAGTGCAAAAAGCATGTAGATTGGTTATCTCTTCTCGATAATCCATACATCCCTACAAGATATCGATCAAGAGATCGAGAGAGAGTACTTTGTTCTTTGCACCCGTATATGTCTTTACATAGATAAAGGGTCATGGCCTGTGTGAAGTAAACAAACGAATCCTCACACGTTTCTTCAGCTAGAAGTCACGATTTACTGAACATGAACTACTAAGTAATCACCCTGTATGATACTAAGTCCATCTACCATGTCGAGGTCCATGAATTCTGTTTATGTTTAACATGATAAACCGGATTCCTAATCACAAATAGGCCTCGGTTCCATTGTGGAACTCAGGAAACATCACCGTATTTTTTTTCCCCCAAGCGGAGAGAAAACATTGCCATAATTCAACCGCCTCATCTCCCAAAATCAATCAGACCAAAGAACATTTTCCCAATCAAAATTCTCAGCCTCTATTCTAATAACTGAAATATCTTTCCAGAGTACAAAAGTTAAGACCACAAATAAGGTGTAGGATCTCGAAACAAGATGATCCGGCACTTTTAAGTCACATGAGTAATCGGCCAAACATCAACAAAGCTCAAAGTTCTCAAACTAAAGCAACAGCATTTCAAGCAAAATAAAAATAGCAGGATGAGGATGGGCAACAGATAATTCACTAAGCGCCACTCATTCTAACAGAACAGAGAGTAGCTTAATCCTCGTCCTCTTCATCTCCATCGCCACCAGAAGCCTTCTTGGCAGCCGACCTAAGGTTCTTTCTCTTTACCCTTCCAGGTCGTCCACCACCAAATGGACTAGTCAGCGAGAAATCAATATGTTTCTGTGAATCAACCCTCACCATGAAGGATGGGATGTTCACGACTTGCCTACCAACCCTGCCAGCCCAAAACAAGATCCAACATTATGATAACAAAAACGCAGTCAATAGCATGATAGTAGGCTGAAACACTGCTGACGCAGCAGGCATTACTCTTTTCATTTCATTGACAAAAAAAAAGAACTACAGCATTTACCACGGAAATAACATAAAACAGATAATTCTCACAGAGTCATAGCTCCAGATGGGCACGCCCTATAACCACATTGACTGACATAAATACCGGCACTTCAGTTAATTGACTAATCAAAGCTACTAACATCATCATTCGACCAAATAAAAAGCACCTTGCTATGCATGCAATGTTAAATTGCCTAACCTAGTGACATCAGAGGATATTGACATGAGACTTCAGAATTCTAGACTCTAGAGCTGATAGTTAGCATTCTTTGCTCTCGCCAGGCAACTATTGTCATTAAAAAGAACATCCAGTAACATGGTAAAGTCAAGCCACAAGCTAAAGCCAGTGACAGGATGATAATGCTGTGAATTAGCATCACGAAATTGTCAAATAATGCACGCATACAGCGCATGACACAACACTCGCATCAAGATATGTCAAAACAGCTTTACCTGATATGCCTCTGCCTAATGAGCACCCTGGCATGGTGGATGGATTTGGCCATACCCGACTTGAACACTAATGTCTGAAGGCGGCGCTCAAGGAAGTTCTCCACGGTCAAGGCCAAGACATAATCAAGCTTATTCTGGCTCTCGTCCAGAAGTCCATAGCGGTTCATCCTACGAAGAAGGGCCTCGCCTTCAAAGATACGACGAGGGTTCTTCTCGTCGAGGGTCAGAAGCATCCTGGCGTTGTTACGGATTCTACTCAGCGCATACTGAACCCTCCACAGCTCTCTCTTGCACCTCAAACCATACTCACCAACAAGTTTCAGCTCAGCATCCAGCCGTTCCTTCTCATATGGACGGCGAGGCTTCTTGAACGTCTTCCCATCTGCATCAAATCAAAACAGCAGCAGCACACACAAATCAAACATCAACCCACACACTTCAATCATTAGTCAGCGGCAAAGAAGAGCTTGTGAATTCAAATCAGCATCTCACTTAAAGAAACAGAAGCGCCAAATAGTCTATCTCGATCCCCGCTCGTTCTTGAAATCAAAACTAAAAAAGATCGCTCGAAAAACGAAATTTCTCAACGATCTGTAATTTGCAGCCCAGTGATGATCGCGGGTCGACCCAAAAGTTTCAATTGCCGAACAGCACAAGCAAAGCAGAACGTCTCTGCTCAGTCGAAAAACGCGCACCCAGAAATTCTATACCCACGCCCCAGAGCAAGCGGGGCGTCGTTAACAAGAGCATCGCGTCACTCGATACTAAGAAGGGTTCCCCGTAAATCCTAGAAACATGCAGGTTATCAAGGCGGAAGGAACTCGAGCTCCGCCCCTAGACACCTCAGACCGCAAAATTCACATCATTGCGATCGATACACAGTGAAGCGGCGATCACCCACAAAGAAGATCCATACAAAGAACAAGAAGCAAACACCTACAAGCGCAAGGAAGGAAGGAAGAGCACTCACAGTTGCGGTAAAAGGAGACGTGAACCATCTCAGTGACTCTGCTCCTCCGCCGGTGGCGCCTCCGTCTGGTGACTCGTCTTCTTCTCTGCGGACTGAAGGAAGGAAGGGGAGGGAACCCTTTGGAAAAACCCTAGTTATGGCTCAAGTTCTCGGGCTTGTCTCGCTCTGTTGGGCTCTCCCATTTTTGAAGCCCTAGCCCAGCTTGGGCCGCCATTTTCAACTTGGTCCAGGAGTTTGCTAATTTTTTTCCTTATCTTAAGCTTATTACAATGATGCCAATTCAATCATAAAACTTTCAATTTAATCAATTTAATTCTAAAAAATGTTTTGTAAGCCAAACATTACCCCCTCACCCTCTGCTTATTAGCCTGAACATAGAAAAAGATATTGTCTTTATCAAGTATTGCTTCATTAGTACCGTAATCCGACGATTAACTCGGTTAAATACAAACTCGGGTACGAGAAAAAAGGACTCGCGATTCTTTCACCTTTAAGTGCCTCCGCTCTTGGTCGACGACGATGGCAGACATGAAATAGAGAAGAAACAGCAGATAGTGCAATCGTCGAAACTAAAGCCGTTATCTCGCCAGACCGTCAAGCCTAATGCGACATGCAGGTTACAACGGTTGATGTTTTCCACGGACTTGCGTGAATTAGAACACCGAGTGATGAGGGCTCGTGCCAATCGCCACCCCTTCAACTCGAGATCGAACTTAGGCAAATTTGGTTGCTCAAATGAAACTGCAAGATCCCATCGCCGCCATGCAGCAGCACGGCTATCTCTTCCACCCCAAGGTACCGAAATTTAAAGCATTCGGAGAATCGAAGACATGGTAGATCCCGATAAATTTGAAGTCTTCCACGTTAAACCTCTCAGTTTCTCCACCTAGAAACATCAACTAGAACCGCTTGATGCCAAAAGAGGCAAGGAGTTATGCAGGAAGGGTATTACCATTGCTAGTTTTCTGCTATCGGCACTGAACTTCATACATCCATCGTAATCCCCTTCTTTTGAGTACCACAACAAATGTCCATGATGTAAACAAAGTTGCGAGCAACCCAAAAACAGCTCCACGAGCAAGTCATGTCGCTTGGCTAAAAGTACATCAAGTCAGAATACGGCGTCAAACATTTCATCGTCAAGGGGCTCGTATAAGGAAACATATCGATCCACGCCGTGCATAAATACGAGCCTTAAGGGAAAATGACGATATTCTCGTTAAACACTCGGGCAATCCATAGAGAAGAAATTACAGAAAGCAAGAACAAAAGGGAGACTCACTCACTACAATGGCCACTAAAAGACGACCTTACCCAGGTCCTACTATAGCAGTAAAATTATAATAATGTATGCAGAGGAGACGCCCTTTGCCATCATCTCATTCGTCATCCTCGTCTTCGTCGTCATCTTCCGAGCCATCACCATTTTCCTACAAGTTTGGAAACAATTCAGGTAGAATTCACGTGAACATGAGAGATATGATGCCATAAAGAACTCAACTATCCCATTCTCTTCAATTGTGGATCAGACAGAAATCTTGGACTAGGAAGAGATCCAATCTTCATGCACTCATGGCTGAGAGGATCCATGCATCTGCATGATGTATTTATGGGAAACAGCCAAAGGACCAAGCTGGTTTTTACCTCAGGCATGATTAAAGCGATACAGTGCATCAGAAAGGCTAGTCTTAAGCATGTTTAGAGCGATGAGGAACCACTTAGTTTCAGCTTTCATGATTGAAATAAGGGATAATACCATTTATCGAACAGGAAGCGGTTTTTGAGATTTAGAAAACCTCACATTGAACTTGCACACAAGAACTAGTTGGCGAATTGTGAGAGATTCTGTGATTAATAGCCCATCAATAACAAGTATATCATCGTAGGTCATTTCCCCCAGAAAAATTTCTTATTTAGAAGAAAATCACGATACTAAATAAGCAGATTTACAAACAATCAGAAAAAGTTGTGGGATAGAGAGGAGAGGAGGGACAATATAAACGGAAATAAAAAGTATAATTATAGAGGAATGCCAGATATATCCATTGGGAATCTAACACAGGTTCATTTACCTCTTCATCATCGTCTTCACCATCAAAATCTTCCTCATCAGCATCCTGTGTCAGAGCATTCATGAAGTACCAAACAACATGAGAGAAGGAATAACAGCTTCCGATTATGATTGGGAAAGAGACCAACAACAACATGAGTGAGGTTAACAAAGAATGGGAATAAAAAGAGAGAAAGTTACGTTGTTGAAATAAGTAAGCGGATTGGGCCACAAATCCTCCTTAATGATCTCAGCTATCTGCAATAAGTCAAATCAGCTCCCATTATATAGATGTAACGCCTGAGTGAATTGGGAGTTGCCAGCATTGACAAGATAAAGCTTCCGCATAAGCCAAAAGGAACTGACCTCATCATTTATGTCCTCCATTTCCTTCTGCTGACTATCAGTAAACCAGTGAAAGAAGCTGCACACAGAATGGCAATTGCAGATAATTAGTAAGAAAGCAATGGATGAAGTCATCCGGAGTGGGTCTTTCACTGAAAGAGAGGTCATTTTGTAAAGAATTCGATGATTAAGATGTGCAAGAGCAAATGGGATAAAAATGTAACACCTACACTAGTGCACTTCCCATATCTCAGTTTTCATACCCCTATTGGAGCAACAGCTTGGCCCAACTGTGGTCCAAGCTCACCAAGATTAAGATTTCTCGGGTTGAGTCTTACCATCTCCATCTCCATCCCATTCATAACAATATGTTTAAAAGAAATACTACTTTGAACTAGTGCAAGCCAGACGAGAAGGCATGAACATAAAGCAACTTCCAAACTATTGTACTTGGGGACGAGAACGCAAAAACAAATTAAAATGAAAGAATAACAAAAACATTCTTCAATACAGCAGGGAAAAAAGCCACTCAAATATAGGAGGAAGATACATCCCTCACAGGATTCATCTTGTAACTATGGAATGTTCCAAGGAAAATGATCACTTTCATTCAAATAATTAACATAGGAGTAAAAGCCTTACCTTTCCTCAGTCAAAGGTCGCTTGTTTCCTTTCTTTTCATGAGGGACACCATTAGGCAACCCCTACATATCAACAAGAACCACTGAGTAAAATCACAAAAGTAAAAGAGCAACCCAGTACACGCATAAGTATGGACATCAAGACTCAAGGGCACCTACCATACCCTCCTTCCACTTAATGGGGGTAGCAGTAATTTTTGTTCCTTCATCATGGAAGGTAAAAGTCTTCGTAAGCTTGGCATCTTCAAAATAAGGATTGGGATTGAAATTCTAAACAGACATTGAGAAAACAATTAGCTAGATCGTCAGAGAGAAAACAGGATCCTCTTCCGAAGTAAAATGAAGAGCAAGAAGGCTGAGCAAAACTCACAAAGGTTATAGAGTACCCCGATTTTACGTCCTTAAAATCCTCCACTTCGAGGGAGCTTAGATACTTGAATATCTATCAAGGGAAATGACAAAAATCAACTATGAAGTCAGCAGCAAAAAGATATAAACAATGATTGAGACCTCAATAATCTCATGAGTCCTGAGGAAAATTGCATCTCAGAAGCTCATAAATTTCACTTCTGATTTTCAATTCTAGAAAGAATGCAAGACAAACCTTTTGGTCGTCCTCAGTCAAAAGTTCACAGAGCGCAGGATGACTCAGAAACTACAAACAAAAACAGGCAAGTCAAGACGAGACCCTTATACAGGTAATGCCAATACCATCATAAATCCTTTATTTTAACAAGAACCGTAACATATCGTAGCAACAACAATGATCAGGAGAGATTACTGACAGCGGTCAGCCAGAAATCAGGAATTGACTTTATGATGTCGCCCCTCTTGTCATAGACAGGCCTCCTTATCTCGTTATACTTCTGCTCTACTTCCAAAACTTTGTCACTGGCCTCCTCATTGATCTGGAAAAAGTTAAGAGGAGACAAGGTGAGAAAACATGAGTTAGTTCTGCTTAAACAGGTTCTTATCGAACCAACAAACCGTAAAAGACTGAATCAAACAGCAGTGACAAACAACTTCCCAGAGACAACCCTGCTTCTGCGACATAATATACAAAACAGATGCAACCACAGCCCACACAACTCGAACGGGTACAAAAGTGCGAAACCAGACGACTAGATAACAAGCAAAATATGATCCAAAATCTACAAATTGAATCAGAACTAGTCCATCATAATTTTAGGAAAAAAAAAACGGAAAAACAGAAACAAAGGAAAGCACGCGGAAATCTGATATGTAGTCCTCGCAACTAAATTGCCTAATTAAAAGAAACAAGTCTTTCTTTCCCACAAATAATTAAAACGAAGAACTAAATTATTTTCATCTCCATCCATTCCCAACTCAACACCCAAGGAGAGACATCACGTGAATCCAACCCTACAGACAGAAACCCTGCAAGAACCCGAACCCGAGATTCGAAATCTCTTTACATTCTAAAAAAACCGAATCTTGACATCAACCCCACGAAGAACCGAAATAAAGGCGACATTTTTTAGGAATGCACTGACCTTCTCGAGCTCGTCCTGGATCTCCTGCAGCTTCTCGATGGAGACGACGAGCTCCCCGTCAATCTGCTCCGAGTTGTCCTCCGACCCTTTCTCCCCGACCTTCATCTTCTTCCCCTTGTCTGCAACCATCCTCGGCAAGCCCTAAACCCCCCCACCCACCTCTCTCTATCTCTAAAGAAAATTGTGTGAAGGATTGAATTCGCTTCTTGCACCACCACCGCACTGGTTTCAGCTCTGCCAGAGGTGAGAGGAGAGAGAGAGAGAGAGAGAGAGAGAGAGAGAGGAGGAGGGAGAAGCCCTTCCTTCAGTCAGGAGTAAGTTGGTGTTAGGGTTTTGGGTGGGTTTATGTAACGAGGTAAAATTGATTAATTAATTTTGTTTATTTTTAATTCCGGAGGGTGGGTCTTAACTCTTAAATTTAATCAAGGGATTTACAGTACAATTTACACGTGGACCGACGGATGTTTGACAACTCTGACAGTGGATACTGAACTGATTCGGGGAACGGCGAGGGTATTCTCGACATTTCGGCGCTGTGGCCTGATCTGGTTGGTCGGGTTGTAGATTTTTTTAGGATACAGCATTCCTAGGGTACAAATAGTAAAAATTTCTGTTCTTTTATTCCCAAAATCAGCTTTTGAACAGAAATTCATTTGTTAAATTTTTTGATTCTGGGTACAAATTCTTGCAAATTTGTGCCCAGAATCAGTTTTAGAGCAGAATCAAGAATAAAAAAAAACCAACTTATTGATTCTGGGAATAAAAATGAGAATCAATTTTTTTTCTTCTTCTTTTTCTTGATTTTTAATGTACCTTCTAATGTCCGGCAAGAAAGCCACCCTCGCTGTATCTAGCGAGATTAAAATATTTTAATGACAAAATATTATTAATAATAAAATATTTCACCGGTCATGAATAAAAAAATTTATTTTACCAGCCACGGCCAGTGACTCGGCCATGAAAAAAATATATTATTAATAAAAAAAAATATTTTATCGATCGTGGCCGTGACCAGGCCATGGCCAAAAAAAAGGAAAAAAATATTTTAATAAAAAATATTATTAATAAAAAAATATTTTATTGGCCGTGCTCGGTGACCAGGCCATGGCAAAAAAATAAAAATATATTTTCAACAAAAATATTTTTTATTATAATGCTTTAATAAAAAAATTAATAATAAAAAATATTATTAAAAAAAATTTTCGGCCATGGCCAAAAAAATAAAAATATATTATTAATAAAAAAAATTTTACTGGCCATGGCAAAAAATAATTTAAAAAATTATTTTTTAATAAAAGTATTATTAATAAAGAAATTTTTTACAGGCATGGCAAAAAAAAATTTAAAAATTATTTTTAATAAAAGTATTATTAATTAAAAAATATTTTACCAGCTATGGCCAAGAAGGAGGAGAAGAAAAAAAAGAAAGAAATATTAAAATATTTAAAATGTTAATAAAATATTATTAATAAAAAAAATTTTATGCCGTTACCAAACGCATTTTTGTTCTTTTACTATTTCAGGAATAAAAATTTTGGATCGTTACCAAACACCTTCAAATGCTCAGAATCAGTTCCTGAGTACAGAATAAAAAAGAATCATTTATGATCAAAATCTATTCCCGAGTACAGATTGGTTGCCATACGCAGTCTTAGGGTGCACATGACAACGATTCTATACTCGAAAATTGATTTTGTTAAGAAATGATTCTTTTTTATTCTGTAGCCGGGATCAATTTCTTAGTATTTGAAAGCATTTGGTAATTCCCCAAAATTTTTATTTTTAGAATAGAAAAAGAACAGAAATATATTTGATAACTACATAAAATTTCTTTTTATTAATAATATTTTAAATTTTTTTAATATTTCTTTCTTATTCTTTTTTTCTTTCCCTTCCCTTCCTTGGCCGTGGCTGGCGAGGGCGTCGCGGCCCTCGCCGTCGGCCTCGCCGGTCGCGATGGCAAGGTCGACCTCATCTTGACTAGGTAAGGCTTGAGTTTATCCAAATCTGGCGAGGTCGACTTTGTCGTCGCCTAGGCCAACCTCAATGTTGCGACCCATCTCCCTCACTTGGGTTACAACGACGATGTCAACCTCACTGGCCTTAGCCTGTGGTCGGTTGTTGGTGGCCGATCAGGAAGAAGAAGAACAACAAACCAAAAAGGAAGAAGAAAATCAAGAAGAATCAGAAATGAAAAAATTGTTCTCAGAATGAAGAAGTTACTTTTTTTTGCTTTTTGATTTGTTCCTAAAATGATTCTGATGACAATTTTTTGCAAATTTGTGCTTGGGAACAAAAAAATTTAATAAACGAATTTCTATTCTCGAACTGATTCTGGAAACAAAATAACAGAATTTTTCACTAGTTAGCAACTTGCCAAACGGGCCCTTACGTTAGTAAATCTACTCAGTCGGAGTTATCTTGGTTTCTTTTTTCTTTTTTAATTAGTAAAAGACACCTGCCACTAGAGGACCCTTTTAGGTGTTATGAAATTTTAGATTTGAATCATGATTTTGCATATTTCAAAATACGAAAAATCGGGATTGACAAGATCATCACCGTTACCATATCGAGATGCTTGCAGTGAAAAAAGTCTTGTCATATGAGGTACGGTGCAATTAGGCAACGTAAACGAACCCTTCAAAAGTTGATGAGAATTGATCTCGCTAATTTTTGTAAAACAAGTGACCCATTCAATTTTAGACGATAATCTCAGTGATGACTGATGATTTACTTGGTTATAAGGTAAGAATGTCTATCGGCAATCTAGCGTGTCGTGCACGGTTGGTAATTCGTATTTATGTGTTGTGTCATAATCGTGTCATGTCAAATTGGGATATAGCCCGAACTCAACACATTTGCTATCCATGTTGCAATTTTACGAAGCATATCAACTTTCCGTATTACTCACTTTCTATTTAAATCAAATTCAAATATAACCCGAGCACCAAACCGGACGAATCTTCTGCATCACTTTCTAAAAAAAAAAATGTCGACAATCTTACAATTTAATCCCAATGTTTTCAACCTGACCACCCACGGAAGGAGGGCGACTTTTCTTGCATAGCTTTGCATATTTCGAAACACGAAAAATCAAGATTGGCGAGATCATCACCGTTACCCTATCAAGATGCTTGCTGCAAAAAAGTCTCATCATATGAGATACGCCACAATTAAGCAACAAACATGAACCCTTGAAACATTGATGAAAAAGAGACCTTGCTAATTTTTGAAAAACAGGTGACCCATTTATTATTAGACAATCACCTTGGTGATGACCATGACATCCGAAGTTTTCCATATTTTGTAATAATATTTAAATGATTTTCTATTATCGTTATCGCCTAGAGTTCGATATGATAGGATGTTGTTGCGTATCTTGATGGTGTAGTGTAACAGTAATTAATTAATTGCTGCCGTATTAGTTGTAGAAATGATTGATATGCTCGGAGTTTCATATTAGATGATTTTCAAGTTTTAAAATAAACTGAGTTGAGATTTTCCTAACATCCGTTATTTTCATTAATGTTTTGAGTGAGTTCAAAATTTTTTTTGATTTATCAATGCTCGGAATGACACTAATTTTCTTGTTTACATACTGATTTACTATATATTTTAATAGCTTAACAAATATCTACTTTGGAAACCATATAAGTGAGCCATTTGTCCCTCTTTAATTTATACCACATCTTCTCATTTTCCACCAATAGTTTTAACACACATGCTTTTGTGACATTGAACTTAATCTAGTGATGATATCATGCATTAGCTTATTCATTACATTATTCGTGAAAACCTTAGCCAATTAATTTTCTTAATGATTCACTCATTTTACTCGGTCAAGAAACTCTCTCTTGAAATATCTTCTTGTAGCCACTCTCATTGGGCCACTTGAAGCTTTGGTATTGGAACACCTATGTTCATCTTTACACATAAGGCTTTTAATCCAAAGTTATTATTACATTTAAGTCTTGATCTTATAATTTCATTCCCCTTAGCCACATCATTGGAAGAAACCATATGATTGTGCCACTTATGATTTTCTAATTTGACCACATCTTCCTCATTTTCAACCATAAGTTTTAACTATGGAATTACATTATGCATGACTTCAAAATTATTAACTTAAGCCCATTAATGCTCTTGATAAGCATGAATCATCATTCATGCATCTATATGACCTATCTCTTTCTCTCATTAATGCTTAAAATGATTACAACTCAAATAATGCATCCTCATTCATGCATTTTGCTTGGCTAATGATGCTCTCTCTCTCTCTCTCTCTCTCTCTCTCTCTCTCTCTCTCTCTCTCTTTCTCTCACTTGTTCGTAAAATTCTGCACGTGTCAACGAATGTGTTGAACAAGTAATACAATGATGAGAAGAGTATCGTCCCACAGAGATTGATGATAATAAACCAATTAAATATTAAAAATAGACTAATTCTAAAATTTATCTAACAAATCAAAATATAATTGAGAATAAAAACTGACAATTTTTAAAAACGAAATTTTATAAACTAAAGGCAGATAATCAATCAGGTAAAATATGTTAGAGCATCCGATTTCACCATAATCACTAGATATGAATTTCGGATCATTATGCATACAAGAATAATATCAAGCATGTGATCGCGGAATTTTCTAATTTATTTACTATCATATCTCTAGGTATAGCAAACCTACTCAGTTTATCATTTCACTATATTTCTATATGAATTTAAATAAACATAAGCGCATTAAAATCTGTGAATATTCCCGGTTTACAATGAATCTTTTGGACCACTTTATCACCGAAAGCTACACAAATAATATGGTATATTTCTATCCACATTTAATTTATGGTTATATATTATAAGGCGCAATTGCATATTATCACTTCTCAGTCTCAAACATGCACATTAGATCATTCAAGTGGTGGTCAGTCACCTAAACGCATTAAACACAATAATATATAACTCACATGAATGAAATTATTTGCACAGCATAAAAAACATGAAATTCATATCATCATGGTTAGGCTACATCGTAGCTCTAACAAATAAAATTAGAACATAATAGAAGAAGAAGCGAAAATAGAAATTAAATCAAACATCTTGAATCAAAGAACAAGAATTCTGTTACCACTTTTGTTTTCTTTTCAAAATACTTGAAAAACTCTTAGAACACTGAAAACAAAAACGATCTCTCTCTGAAAAAACTCAATGTTCTCCCAAGTTATCCTTTTTATATAATAACATTCAAGACTCCTCTTACAAGGCAATTACTTCTTTTTTTTGCATAAAATTAGGGAATAAATTGCAGAATTCCCAATGTGATATCCACCTTCTAACTCTTCTCTGGGTCGCATATTCCTTTCTTTCTTTTTGCCATATTTTCCTTATTTTCTCCATATCTTAATATTCTACATAAACAATGAAATATTAATATTAAGTAAATAAAAGGAAATCCAAATATATTCTAATAAATATTGCATTATTTATTGCCTAAAGTAGATAAAATAACTCTATTTTTATAGAGTTATCAAACCCCCAAACTTAAGATTTTGCTAGTCCTCGAGCAAAAGCAAGATATAAGACATACTCAAGCTAACAACCCCCTCCATGACTTCCTTCAATAATTGCTCAAAATCACAATTCAAAAAAAAGCACAAATTTCATCCAAACATTGAAATAGATTCATAAGTTAAAACTGATTCTAACTATGTGATCCAGGTGTGTGTGTGTGTGTGTGTGTGTGTGTGTGTGTGTGTGTGTGTGTGTGTGTGTGTGTGTGTGTGTGTGTGTGTGTGTGTGTGTGTGTGTGTGTGTGTGTGTGTGTGTGTGAGTCCTCATCTTTTCGAATTATATGCAATCCAAATAAGTTCACATTGGTATACAACCACTTAAAAACTCTTGATAATTATAACCAAATCTCATAGGTTTGCTTTTCATTCCTCTCTCCACTAATGTAAGCTAGTCATCTAATTAAAAATCAATAGGACTTTCCTCAGGTTGTAATGTAAGGCTGGGCTAACGGTGAGATAATGGTAAATTTAAGCTCAAATCACCCATGAACACATTGATTTCTAGGATCTAATTAGAGCACGTGCCACTATCTCCAATTTCACATCTTCAAAATAATCTTTCTGCCACTACAAATAATTATTCTTCCTCTTTTTTTGTCTTTTCTTTTTTTTTTCTCTTCTTCTTTTTTTTCATTGCTTTATGATGGAGTTCCTCCCTTAGTCCTTCCTAATATAACGTGAACATTCCCAACCCATTGAGTATCCAAAAGGCTCACTCAATTGAAAGTTGGATAGGGAACCATAAAAGCAATATTTCTTTTTCTCTTTTTTCTTTCTTTTCCTTCTTCTTTTTTTTTTTTTGAAGAAGATACAGCCAAACAACCATAGCAATCAAATTATTTCCATGCTCCACCCTTCCTCCCAAATTGCTATTATGCTCAAATAAAATTTTATCCTAAAAAAATCAACATGTTCATGGGGCGTGGGACAATGATATAATTTGGCAAAAGATAAGCTAAAAAGTATGTGGGTGCCAATAAAAGATTGGATAATAATTAAGGCTTAACGGGGTGACTATGGATAAATAAATAGGGTTGGCTTAAAAAGGCTCAATCGATCCAAAAATTGCATAAATCATTTTCTCAGTTAGATGTAGCCTAGGATTTCGCCTCAAGAGAAAATCAAACAAATTCTAAGATTTGGGTGAGATCTAAGAAAAGCACATACTTCACATGAATGTTCTCTAGATGTATACACTACTCAAAAATTAAGAGCTTCTAGTGCTCAGTAAGTGGATCAACATCATTAGAATCAAAATTAACTCACATATCATTCGCAAGTTTGAACAAAATTTAAATTTTCCTAAGAATCGCAAAAATTCACAACAGAGAATGCAATAAAAAAAATTTCAGATTAAGCAAAAAAAATTTTGAGCAAAAATTTTGTCTCCCCCGAAACTTGAATGAAGCAGCGTCCTCAATACGAAAAACAAAAGAAACAAGAGAAAAATAGGAACAAGAAAACTCCCCTTGTTGTCGGATGTGTCCCTAGATGGTCTTGATGACTAAACTCCAAAAAGGTGATCCTTCAAGAAAGAAAATTAACCTGGATAAAAAAAATATTAATCATGTTTTTTTTGAAAAAAAATGAACGTAAAAATTAATGAAGAAACATAATAAAAATGCTTGGGTTGCCTCCCAAGAAGCGCTTGCTTTATAGTTTTCACCCAAACTATCTCAGATGTCTCTATTCTGGAGGATGAAGTTCAATAGTAGTCTTTTGCTTGTTGTAACCACCTTCGAAGTAGGGTTTCAAACATTAACCGTTCACCTTAAATGTGCCTTCGGTGTCACGTGCAACTCCAACTGCTCCATATGGACATACCTGTGTGACTGTATAAGGACCAAACCATCGAAAACGTAACTTTCTTGGAAAAAGTTTAAGACAAGAGTTATAAAGTAAAACTTTTTGGCCAATTTCGAACTCTCTTCTGAATATGTGTTTATCATGCCATTTTTTAGTACGCTCCTTGTACATCTTAGCATTTTCATAAGCCTCATTGCGGAATTCCTCCAATTCATTTAGCTGCAACAATCTTCTTTCACCTGCAGACTGTATGTCAAAATTCAGAAATTTCAATGCCCAATATGCTTTGTGCTCTAATTCCACCGGTAGATGACAAGCCTTCCCAAACACTAGCCTAAAAGGAGACATCCCAATTGGGGCTTTAAATGCTATCCTATAGGCCCAAAGTGCATCATCAAGTTTCATTGATTAATCTTTCCTAGATGCATTCACTGTTTTTTCTAAAATTCTCTTGATTTCCCTATTTGAAACTTCTACTTGACCACTAGTCTGAGGATGATAAGGTGTTGCAACCTCATGTGTGACTCCATACTTATTCAAAAGTGCTTTAAATTGTTTGTTGCAAAAGTGTGTCCCCCTATCACTATTGATTGCCCTATGAATGCCAAATCACGTAAAAATATTTTTCTTCAAGAATTTGACAACAGCCTTAGCATCATTTTTTGGCAATGCTACAGCTTCTACCCACTTAGACATATACTCCACAGCCACTAAAATGTATAAATTACCATAAGAAGATATAAAGGGTCCCATGAAATCAATACCCCAAACATCAAATAATTCACACACAATAATGTTGTTTAAAGACATCTCATTTTTTCTAGAAATATTTCTAGTTCTCTGACACTGGTCACATAAAGCTACAAAGGAGTAAGCATCTTTAAAAAGTGTGGACCAATAAAATCCAGATTGTAAAACCTTAGCTGCAGTTTTTGTGGCACCAAAATGACCACTTGCCTCTCTGTCATGATAATGATGCAGAATATTTGCCTTTTCTTCATCTGGAACACATCTTCTTATGACCTGGTCTACACATACCTTAAAAAGAAAAGGTTCTTCCCAAAAATAATTTTTAACATCAGAAAAGAATTTTTTCTTCCGTTGATATAACAATTCAGGAGGGAGAATATTACTTACCAAATAATTCACAAAATCAGGATACCAAGGAATTTTTGTGGATTTGATGGAAAAAATTTTCTCATCAGGGAACTCTTCCATAATTAGACTTACCTCTTCCTTTAAATTCGGAATTCTTGACAAATGATCTGCAACTAGATTTTCAGTCCCCTTCTTATCTTTGATTTTCAAATCAAATTCTTGTAGCAATAGAATCTACCTGATTAAACGTGGTTTTGATTCTTTCTTTTCAAGTAGATACTTAAGAGTACAATAGTCAGAATAAATTATAACTTTTGAGCCAATTAAATGAGAACAAAATTTATTAAAAGCAAACACTACCGCCAAAAGCTCCTTTTCAGTTGCGGCATAATTCAATTGAGCTCCAGATAGAGTGCGACTTCCATAGTATATGGTTCGAAAAATTCTATCCTTTCTTTGTCCAAGTACGGCTCCAACAGCCGAGTCACTAGCGTCACACATCAACTCGAAAGGCAAATCCCAAGTAGGCGCAGTCATGATAGGGGCCAAAATTAACTTCTCCTTCAATGTGTTGAATGCCTGCAAACAATCATCAGAGAAGTCAAATTTAGAATCTTTTTCCAACAATTTAGAAAGGGATCTAGCAATCTTAGAAAAATCTTTAATGAAATGCCTATAAAATCCTACATGTCTAAAAAATCCTCGAACAAGCTTCATAGAGGTAGGAGGTGGCAGTTTTGAAATAACTTCAATCTTAGCTCGGTCCACCTCAATTCCTCTTATAGAGATCTTATGGCCTAGCACAATCCCTTCCTCAGTTTTCACCACTTCTTGCATTTTCGAGTTCAAACGCCTCTGAGGTTGGATAGTGGGTTTATGTTGTTCCTCTATCAAAATTTTATGCATGCAAATTAAAGGACTAATTCCCTTGATGTCAGCTATTTTCCATCCAATTGCACCTTTATGTTCTCTCAACACTTTGAGCAGTTTCTCCTCCATCAAATTTGTCAAAGAAGAAGATATAATTACTGGTAAAAAAGAAATTCCATCTAAATAAGCATATTTCAAATGAGAAGGTAAGAGTTTGAGTTTAAAAATAGGAGGCTCTTCAATTGATGGCTTAAGCTTCGTTGTATATTGTCCCAACTCCTCAAATTTTGTTGGCTTAGGCCTTGAATATGTTAGATTTGCCTCCATAAAATTTGCGTACTCCATTATCTCCTCATTCTTAATTTCTCTGTCTTTTGGTTGAACCAAACATGCTTCAAGTGAATCTTTAAAAATATTTTCTTGAAAAACATTATTCACCAACTTGTCAACTGTCTCAACTCTAAAACAAGAATCATCATCAGAGGGATATTTCATTGCTTTAAAAACATTAAAAGAAACAAGATCATCTTGAACTCTAAGAATCAACTTCCCTTGTTGTACATCAATAAGAGCTCTTCCTGTTGCTAGAAAAGGACGACCTAAGATAAGTGGTACCTCAAAATCTTCATCCATGTCAAGAACTATAAAATCTGCAGGAAAAATAAACTTGTGAACTTTTACCAATACATCTTCCACAATACCTCTCGGATATTTAATTGATCGATCAGCTAGTTGAAGCGACAATGTGGTTACTTTTACTTCACCCAATCATAATTTCCTGAAAACAGATAAAGGCATCAAATTAATACTTGCACCTAAATCACACAATGCCTTTTCAAAGTAAGAATTTCCAATAGTACAAGGAATTGTAAAACTCTCTTGATCTTTTAACTTTGGAGGTAATTTATTTTGTAGGATAGACGAACATTCCTCATTCAACTTCACAATTTCATAATCCTCTAGCTTTCTTTTGTTTGCCAAAATCTCTTCAAAAATTTTGCATAGCTAGGCATTTGTGCTAAAGCATCTGCAAAAGGAATATTAATGTGTAATTTTTTAAAAACATCAAGAAATTTAGAAAATTGCTTATCTATTTTGTGCTGCTGGAGTCACTGAGGGAATGGAACTGGCAGCACGTATGGCTTGGAATTATATGGAAAAAGTTTGCTCTTGTCTATCTCCTTTGGTTGTTTCTTGTCCTCTTCTTCTTTGTCTCTGGAAATCTCTTATTTGGTATTTTCTTCACCCACTTGTTTACCACTTCTCAGGATTATAGCTTTTACATTCTCAATTGGATTTTTCTCTGTATTGCTAGGCAAAGAACCCTGTTGTCTCTCAGACATCATGTTTGCTAACTGCCCCACTTGCATCTCCAGATTTCTGATTGAAGCCTCTTGATTCTGAAATCTCACATCTGTGCTCTTGATGAAGTCCTGAGTAATGTTGGCAAGTTTTGTGACTATATCTTCCAAACTGGATTTTATCTCTTATGGTTGTTTGAATCCCAGTGGTAGTCTTGTCACATTTTGATTATTCCATGAAAAATTTGGATGATTGTGCCATCCCGAATTATAAGTGTTGAAGTAGGGATTATTCTGTGATCTATTAAAATTCTCAACAAAGTTAGCATTTTCATTAGATTGAGCAAAAATGTTACCTACCTAACATTCTGTGCTAACATGTCCTCCACCACAAAAATCGCATGTCATATTCTGAATTTTCATGCCTGAAACACTCATATTATCTATATTTTTGTTGAGTGCTTCAATTTGTGCAGTGATCGTCGTGAAAGCATCCACCTCATGAACTCCGCTAGCTTTTCACACTAATATCCTCTTAGTAGGCCACTGATAACTATTGGATGCCATCTTCTCTACTAAGTTGTAGGCTTCTTCTGGTGTTTTATTATTCAGAGTTCCCCCTGCAGTTCCATCAATCATAGAACGAAGATTTGTATTACACCCATCATAAAAAGTTTGTACATGCATCCATACGAGTAGTCCATGATGTGGGCATATCCTAAGAAACTCCTTGAATCTTTCCCATGCTTCATATAATGATTCATTATCCATCTGCATAAAATTAGTAATATCATTACGCATTTTTGCAGATTTTGCAGGTGGAAAGAACTTACTAAGAAATTTTTGGGCCATATCACTCTATGTAGTGATCGATCCTGCAGGAAGAGAAGAGAGCCAACCTTCAGCTTTGTCTCTAAGAGAGAATGGAAATAATCTCAATCTAATAGCATCATCTGAAACTCCATTATATTTAATTGTGTCACAGATTTCAAGAAAAGCATCGATATGAGCGTTTAGATCATCGCTTGATAGCCCACTAAATTGCACTGATTGTTGAAGCATCTAAATTAGTGATGGCTTGATTTCAAAGTTGTTTGCTTGAATTGCAAGTCTCTTAATACTTGATGTGGTGCCCTCAATTGTAGGTGCAGCATAATCTTTCAAGAGTCTATGTTGATTTCTACCATCATCAACTCCTTCCATCTTTTTAATGTGATTTCTCTATTCTCTCAGTCGCCTTTTAAATGTGCGTTCGATTTCTGGATCAAACTCAGTAAGTTTTCCTTGTTGGCTACATGTTATGCACCAATGTATACTCTGAAAAAAAAAGCTAGATTAAACTTAGAATTATCCGGTATCAATATTAATTGATAGTAAATAAACAATCCCCGACAACGGCGTCAAAAACTTGTTCGTAAAATTTTGCACGTGTCAACGAACGTGTTGAACAAGTAAAACAATGATGAGAAGAGTATCATCCCACAGAGATTGATGATAATAAACCAATTAAATATTAAAAATAGACTAATTCTAAAATTTATCTAACAAATCAAAATATAATTGAGAATAAAAACTGACAATTTTTAAAAATGAAATTTTATAAACTAAAGGCACATAATTAATTAGGTAAAATATGTTAGAACATCCGATTTCACCATATATGAATTTCGGATCATTATGCATACAAGAATAATATCAAGCATGTGATAGCGGAATTTCCTAATCTATTTACTTTTTTATTTCTAGGTATAGCAAACCTACTCAGTTTATCAATTCACTATATTTCTATGTAAATTTAAATAAACATAAGTGCATTAAAATCTGTGAATATTCCCGGTTTACAATGAATCTTTTGGACAACTTTATCACCGAAAGCTACATAAATAATATGGTATATTTCTATCCACATTTAATTTATGGTTATATATTATAAGAAGTGATTACATATTATCACTTCTCAGTCTTAAACATGCACATTAGATCATTCAAGTGGTGGTTAGTCACCTAAACGCATTAAACACAATAATATATAACTCACATGAATGAAATTATTTGCGAAGCATAAAAAACATGAAATTCATATCATTATTGTTAGGCTACATCGTAGCTCTAACAAAGAAAATTAGAACATAATAGAAGAAAAAACGAAAATAGAAATTAAATCAAATATCTTGAATCAAAGAACAAGAATTCTGTCACCACTTTTATCTTCTCTTCAAAATACTTAAAAAACTCTTAGAACGCTGAAAACAAAAATGATCTCTTTATGAAAAAACTCCATATTCCCCTAAGTTATCCTTTTTATATAATAACATCTAAGACTCATCTTATAAGGCAATTACTTCTTTTTTCGCATAAAATTAGGGAATAAATCGCAGAATTCCTAATGTAATATCCACCTTCTAACTCTTCTCAGGGTCGCATATTCCTTTCCTTCTTTTTGTCATATTTTCCTTATTTTCTTCATATCTCAATATTCTGCATAAACAAGGAAATATTAAGTAAATAAAAGGAAATCCAAATATATTCTAACAAATATTGCATTATTTATTGCCTAAAGTAGATAAAATAACTCTATTTTTATAGAGTTATCATCTCTCTCTCTCTCTCTCTCTCTCTCTCTCTCTCTCTCTCTCTCTCTCTCTCCAATCATAGCCACTTGTAGCTTATGGATTGGAGCATTTGTCTCTCTCTTTTACACCTAGTGTTTTTAACTCAAGCTTGTCATTACTTTTAACCTTAGTTACATATTGTCATCCTTTTGTACTTCATGAAAGTCTTCCAAGAATATCCCCTCTTGAGTGTGTGAAGCCATTTCAAGAATCCAAGTTCTAATTAGAGAGCTTTAACTCATTCTTGCAAAGAAAGAGAGAGTTCCATGTCACTTTCCCTTCTCTTTTATTTCCCACTCTTTCAAACCAAAGGTGCAAGTCCCACGTTTGTGTTTCTAAAGCTTTTGAATTGATATTTTGAGTATTTACAAGGTGAATTTTTGGTCTTCCTCTTCATCTTATCAAATTAATTATGTTGTTTAAAAGCATGAGAGCTGTTAATTTATATTCTTGATTATTTTGTTTTAAAGGTATTTAAAACTTTGATTTGCTCAAGTCATTTTTCAAGGTAAGTGAAAACTTTGGGGGTTAAGTTAGGATGATCTACTTAGTACTCTTGACTTGGTTGATTAATGTTTGTTAATTTAGTTTGAATTTGATTGTAAGTGAAAACTCTAAGGACTCAGTTAGAATGATCTACTTATTACCCTTGACTTGGCTGTTTGATGGTCCTTAATTTTAGTTTGATCTTTGACGTTAAGTGTCAAAAAAGCTTTGATGATTTCATGTTGATTTGTCATGTTCAGTTGGACTTGAAGATGATTTTCTAGTAATCATTGTTAAGTGATTGGCTGACTAAATTCAATCGCTGTCGATTTAATTGACTTTTATCGAGATACCAATCTTTGTTTTAAGTTGTCAATTTCTAACTTGTCTTTTTCTAATGATTATGCTATGTTGTGTTCGTTGAATTGAATCAACGAGTCTCCACATGCCAGTTTATGATTAATTGATGTCATAAGATTCAATAGTGCAAAAAATGGAAATTGTGAAATTAAATCAAAAAGTGATATTTTCGTAATTCGACTAAGTTACGGATTTACTATCTAAGCGTTGTTGATTATTATGTTGTCAATGTTATGGTATCTATTATTTGGGTTGTCGACGTTCACATGGCCAATTTTTCGATAATGTTATCATTTGCTTGCACGAGAAATGAAAAGATGTAAGCATCTCATTATCATTATTCGTGTATGTAATCATTGAAAGGTCAACATACTTATATTTCAAAAGTACATTGCATGAAAAGATGTTATGTATCAGATGTCAATGAAATGAACATTGATTTCGTTGTTGACGCAAGGGAAATCATATGATTATAATGTTATCATATGCATTGTTGCTATGTGAGTAAATATAGAAAGTACTATGAAAAGTTATGCCCATTGATCACATATTAGTGGCAACGATGCTCCAGATGCCCCATAGAGTCGATATGCTCCGGGAGTGTTCAGGATGCCTCGGGAGCGTGTTGGGATACCCCGGAGTTAGGATGCATCGGGAGTCAGCATGAAATGAGATGAAATAATTAATATGATGCATGACTATGTGCATACATGTTTATTAATGAACTAATCAGTCATAATCATGCATCACAATATGTTATGTCATCCGCTTGCATTTGAGTGAATAATCCTATGTGATATGTTCATGTTTTTCATCGACATAACATGATAGGTAAATTAATGCATCCATTTATATACACCTGGGATCATTGTGCTTTGCATGTATTGGGTTGAGTGGTAAGATAATCTCTTGCCTTAAACTTAGAGATTTATTTACTAGGTTTCAGCTCACCCCTTATTTTACAATTTTGTAGGATGGATCACCCTCCACCGTTGCGGTTTGGAGTTCCTGTGTATTTTCATTGTGAATACCAAGTTGTGCTTACACCTGAATCAGCGGTAGTATATACTAAGGGTAGTTCCACCATATGAGTCGACGGGAAATTTGTTGGACCACTTCTAGCTTTCGTTGGTTCCCTGTCGCGCTGTGCTTTCGCGCACCTTTAAAGGTACTTTCGTTTCTCACGAATGAAGAAACTGTCCTCGAATGAGCTACTAAGGTCCGAAATGAATATTTTTCCTAAACATCTCACAGACATCCCATCACTAGACGCACAAGGGTCTCTCCCCGACCATATCTCACGAGACAACGGGTATTTATTTTTTTAATTTTTTCTATTTATCCTAAGTTTTGTTTTAGGGTCGCCACTAGTCCTTATTGATTGACTAGAAACCTAATCGAGACGAGGGAGAACCATCCTCATTTCTGCCAACCAGAGATTACATGGGTAAGGGGACTTAGTTACGTCAATGATCCCAAATCAAGATTTCGAATGCCCCTCGGTATCTAAAACGATCTGAATTATCTAAATGTAACGTCTCAGTCCAACGAGGGCGAGGAGTGGTCGCCGGGGCCAAAAGGACCTGGACAAGAAGTGGCTTTCAGCAAGCTTCTAGGATGGCAAGGGTGGTATGTCTCCTGTCCCATATCGCCTAGGGAGGGAACCTTGGACTTGTTTATAAATGCTTGGGAAATCTTAACTTGTAAGAAGCCTTTTCTGGGGGTAGTATGGGCTGCCCTTGAAGGGACAAAATCGTGAGGACTTAGTGTCCAAAGCGAATAATATCTTACAAGTGGGATCCATGTCGTTGCATATGGTATCAGAGCCAACTCCCAACCGCGTGTAGGACCACAACGAGGACGCTATGCTCAAAGGATAGGAGAATATAACGACCCAGTCCGACAAGGGTGGAGAGTGGTCGCTGAGGCCAAAAGGGTCTAGATAAGGAACGGCTTCAACAGGCTTCTAGGATAGCAAGGGGGGCATGTCTCCTATCCCACATCACCTAGGGAGGGAGTCTTGGACTTGTTTATAAAGGCTTGGAAAATCTTAACTTGCAAGAGGCCTTTTCTAGGGGTAGTATAGGCTGCCCTCGGAGGAACAAAACTGTAAGGACTTAATAACCAAAGCAGACAATATCTTGCGAGTGGAACTAGGTCGTTACACTAAATGTGTCACACGAGTTCGCAAGGCTTGACTACTAATTCTAACCATTCTAATCGAGAGAAATCAATCAATCAATAAGGAAATGCGCAATCAATTTCAATCAAACACAATAATCCTAAAATGGTCTTTAAAATGAAAATCAACAAAAAAACACCCTGAACTTGTGTTGTCTTAGGGTTTTAGAATTTTTAGGGGTAAAGACTCATTTTGAGGGTTGAACCCCTTTATGGTTTTTTAGGGGTTAAAACCCTTTTTAGCCCTTAAACTAAGGAATTTTCAAAAATAACACTTTAGCACCTTAAAAAAATTTAAATTTCACTTAAAGTGAGTGGCTATAGCTATTGTAAGCCATTTTATGAATTTTTTTTATTTTTTTGGGAACATTTTTATTTCTAAAAAAACTAAACTTTCATTTTTTTTCCTGCGTTTTCAGAATTTTCTAATTTTTAGGATTTTTCTTAATTTTCTAATTTTTTATGATTTTTATGGTTTTTCAAAAAAATTATGATTTTTTTAAATTTTTTTATTTTTATTATATATATTTTTGAATTTTTTATTTTCCCGCTAACAATGAATAGTATAGAATTAATTCAAAGTAGTCTGACTAGGTCAGACCGGCCTGCCCGGCGTCTACCGGTGCCCCAGCAAGTATGGTGCCAAAACGGCACCGTTTCCTTTTTTTCCTTTTGGGCATATTGACAAACACTTGGTGGGCATGAATCTTAGTTTTTCCATTTCGGAACTACCACTTTGGTTGCCGTTCCAATGACCTTCCGAAAACATTCCAACTATCCTAATCAATCCTAAACCTTCACCGAATAACCCTCTACACATTCATACTCATTAGATAACCATTGAGACTCCATAAGCCATTAATATTCAAGCTCAAACTTCCTTATTGAACACTGAAAATCATACTCTAAAACTAAACTAAACTAACATTCAAATCAACAAACAAAGCATCCTAACTATTTCTAACAATCAAAACAATCAATGAACAAGAATGACTGACTTGGAATGGCCATTGACCGCTAGAAAGCACTCTAGCAAGGTTTAGAAGCTTTGGCGGGGATGTTCATGGAGGCCGACTCGATGAAAATGCAACATCAACAATCCAAAATGCATCGAATGACAAATCACATGATCAGAAACATGTTTAAGGCATCACTAATCACAAAATCACAAATAAAATCTCAAGATCAAACTTAATGGAACTCTTATCATCATTCTGGAATTTTGTCGAACATGTGACGGGTGGTAGGAAAGGGTATTTACCTTCTTCGTCGGAGCTTAAATTAGAAATTCCAAAATCAACTAGCACTTCGGAATGATTCTTTAGTACTTGCTCTTAAAAATGATTGCGTTCGATTTGCTGGGAAGCTCCTTAACTAGTCGGATGAAGCTTAGTTTCAGAACTTCACGGCCAGCTATTTGACCGGAATGGGAAAGGGGAGGTCACAAATACGGGCCGATTTGCCCGTGCTCTATCGGTCAGGACGGCGCCGGACGCTTAGTTTGGGACCTCTAACCCTATCTCTCTCGCTTTGTCTCTTTGGTTTCGTACTCTCTCTCTCTCTCTCTCTCTCTCTCTCTCTCTCTCTCTCTCTCTCTCTCTCTCTCTCAGGTAAATCGTCAAACACCTTCTTCCTTTGATAATTAGTTCTTTCTCCTTTTAATTCTCCTTTTCCGAGTCGGTTATCACCTCTAACCGACTCACCGATGTATTAGAGATGATAAAGATGGATAGCTGGAGATTCTGTAGCTGTCCATTTCGTTTTTCGCATGCTAGATTGATCAAACTAAGTCGACAAAGTGGCGGGCCAAGCTAGATATTTTCTCCCTTTCCCGTGTGTGGAACCTGATCGGGCAAAGGGGATTGCTGACTCGGGTCAGGTCAGGTCAATCCGACCAACCCGGCAAACCCAAGTTGGTCCAATTTTGCAAATTCGACGCAATTTTGACCCAATTTCACAATTTCAATCCCAAATTTCGATTCCTTGACACTTTTTGCCCTAGAATATGGGTTCAATTTAAATTTTCACTTTAATTAGGTCTAAAATCCCCAAGTTCAAATTCGGTTTACTTAGGTGTTTGTTCAACTAAGTATCTAAATGACCTAATTAGGAAAAATTGAGACCAAAATTGAATTAACCATATTCAATTAACCCTAGGGAAGGTATAGGTTTAAATTGAAAATTTCAAATTGAATAAGATCCCCAATTTGGATATTAAAATCCCTAATTTTCATTTAATTTATGGGACTGTTCAATTCTTTTGTCAATTTGTAAAATTGGACCAACCAATATGAAATTCAAGGTCCTAGAATCAATTGTTGTGAAGACACTATAGCCTAAAAACGACTAAAAAAGATTTAATTGGATTTTTTGCTCAATTGAGGTATGAAATTATCCAATTTTGGGAAAAACATATCCACAACTGAAATTTTCTAAAATTGAGACTTCGGTGTTGAAATTGGAATTAAAATAACACCAATGGTTATTTTTTTGGAATTTTTTTAATTCCATTTAGTATTGTTCTTGATTTTTTCTCTCTTTTAGCCAAAATAAATTAAGAAAAAATTCACGAAAATTCTAAAAAATATATTTTTGGTTTAGAAATAGGTTCCTAAGCATGGCCAAGGTCCTTAATCCTAATTTTGTGATTTTTAGGAAAATTTGAAAAAAAAATGGACCAAAGACCAGGTGTCAACATTCCCCTGGTTTCAACAGCGACAACTTGTCAATGGGCATGGTTGTCAATCCATAGTTTAGAAGTGTGACCTTGCATAGACAAACTTTTGGTGCAAAAGTAGCAAGATGGTTTAGGTGACCCGACCCTTCCCAAAACTTTTATAATGTATTGTACTTGTATCAAGTCGGTAACTAGCAGTTTTAATATAAAGAAACATATGTGCTATTAAACTCATGTAATTTCTTGTATGGGATGCTGTTATGGAATTTCATTGTGCTTTCTGCATGTGTAATTAAAAGATATAATTAGAAATGATATGTGTCGCGCGTGACATAACGTATTCTAGCATGTTGTGAACAATTGGTAATTCGTATTTATGTGTCGTGCTGTAATCATGTCATGTCAAATTGGGGTACCAAACTCGACATTAATCAAATTTAAATATAACCCGAACATTACATGTTCATTAATCGTGTCACATCTTTGCAGACCAGACCATTTTTGTGACATCCTTGGATTAACTCACCTAAGGTATTATCCGCTTTGATTCATTTTATATTAAGCCTCACAATTTTGTTGTTTGCCATACAGGCAGGCACTTTCTCAGGAGGTCACCCATCTTGGTAGTGTCCTAGCATGGGTTCGCTTAATTTTGGAGTTCTAAAACAAAGCTTGTCGTTACGTCAAAAGACGTCTTCATGAGTTCATTCAAGTTTTTACATATATATCTCAAAGTTGCTCTTCCCATGTTTGGTACACAATTCGATTCATTTCTGCCATCTTCGCTATCCTAAAAGCCTGCTAGGAGCCGCTCCTTATTCAAGCCCTCTGGCCCTGACAACCACTCCTTGACTTCATTGGACCGGGTCATTACAAGCCCACTAGCTTCCGTTTGGTTTGTCCCCGAATCACACACCTACTTGAGAGGGTCTCGCTCTGATATCATATTATGACAACACTGGATTAACTCGCTCGAAATATTGTCTGCTTTGATCTATCTCATACCAAGCCTCACAGTTTTGTCTTTTAGTGTACAAGCACACACTTTTCTAAGAGGTCACCCATCCTCATAGTGCTCTAACTTGGGCTTGCTTAATTTTGGAGTTCCAAACCAAAGTTTGCCATTATGTCAAAAGGCCCTTATGTAAGTTAATTCTAGTTTTTACACATGCGCGCGCGTGCACATACACACACATACACACACATATATCTCAAAATTACTCTTCTTCTGTTCGGTGTACAATTTGGTTCATTCCTGCCCCTTTCATCATCATAGCAGCCTGCCAAGAATCGCTCTTTATCTAGGCCCTTTGGCCCAGCGATCACTCCCTGACTTCGTCAAATCGGGTCATTACAAATCTTCTGCATCACTTTCTCAAAAAAAATGTCAACAATCTTACAACTTTTTCTCGATGTTTTCAACTTGACCGCCCATGGAAGGAGGGTAACTTTTCTTACCTAACTTTGCATATTTTGAAACATGAAAAATCGAGATTGACAAGATCATCACCATTACCCTATCGAGATGCTTGGATCAAAAAAGTCTCATCATATGAGGTATGCCGCAATTAGACAACATACATGAACCCTTCAAAAGCTGATGAGAATTGATCTCGCTAATTTTTGAAAAAACAGGTGACCCATTTATTATTAGACAATCACCTTGGTGATGATTGATGAGTTATCTTGGTCATAAGGTAAAAATGTTTATCGGCAATTCTAGCATGTCATGCACAATTGGCAATTCATATTTATATGTCGTGTCGTAATCATGTCATGTCAAATCGGGATATAGCCCAAACTCGACACATTTGTTATTCGTGTTGCAATTTTACCAAGCATATCAACTTTTCATATTGCTTCCTTTCTATTTATAATCAAATACAAATATAACCTGAACACCACGCGTTTATTAATCGTGTCACAACTTTGCAGACCAGACCAATTTTGTGCATCACTTTCTCAAAACAAATGTCGGCAAGCTTAAAATTTAATCCCAATGTTTTCAGCTTGACTGCCCACGGAAGGAGTGCAACTTTACTTACATATATTGGCCATATAACCCTCCACCCACATTGTTGCCAATTATGAGTAAGTGAACTTTACATGAGTTTACATCGCGTAACTAAAATAATCCTATCCATAAAGTCAATGCGGTTTTATAATACTACTACCTAATTGATGGCCAAGTATGGGTCACCTTTCCACAAGATTACTAATTTGATTCGCATTGTGAACAGACTTTAGGATGGCTTGCATTGCATCGCTAGCAAAGTAACTATCACTCAAATCAAACACTCCCAAGCTGATGATGGAAATCATTAAGATAATGCCCATAGGAAGTCGTTAGCATTGATCACATCCTCCCCAACCCTTTTATCGATACAAAGGCCCTCTTTGGTTTAGCTTTGGGAAGGGGCTTTCGGCCGCGAAAGCCCCTTCCCAAAATGTTGAACCGTTTGGTTTAGCTTTCTGAGTCCGGAAAGTTGAAAGCTGGCATTTGGAATGCCGAAAGCCCAAAGCTGATCCGAACCAGCTTTAGGCTTTCGGCATTCTGCAAATGCTGGCTGTTTCCAAAAAAAAAATTCTTTAGCAAAGCGTGGCCGACTAGGGTGGTCGGCTAGGGTGGCTGGCGAGGGGCTAACGAGGGGCTGGCGAGGTCGCCCGACCCAAGCGACGGCTGCTTGGGGTCGAGCGACCACCCAAGCCGTCGCCGCCTGGGTCGTGCAACCTCAAGCGACAGCCGCCTGGGGTCACGTGATCGGCCAGGCGCCGTCGCCTGGGTCGCACGACCCCTAGCTGTGATAGCCTAGCGCCTGGGTTGCTCAACCCAGGCCGTCGCCGCCTGGGTCGCGCAACCCAGGCCATGATACTTGGGCGGTCGCGAGACCCCAGGCAGCCGTCGCCTGAGGTCGCATAACCCCAGGCAACGACGGCCTAAGGTCGTGCGATCGCAAGCCTCCTCAGGCGACGGCCGCCGACGCCAGATTTAGCTCGTTGGTGGCCGTAGCCCTTCATCGGAGCTGATGAAGGGTACTTTAAAAAAAAAAAACCTCCCAAAGTTCATTTGTAAAAAGGAATTTACCAAATACAATTACATTTCCCTAAATGGCTTTCAAATGATTTTTTACCAAACACCACTTGCATTTTCGCAAGTGACTTTCACCTAAAGGTATTTACATTCTCCCGAATAGCATTTGAAAAGCCGAATCAAACAGGCCCAAAATATGTGGCTTTGTAAGAATGTCAATGGATAGGAGGAGGACTATCATGCCCTTGTGGGACTAATTAAAATTGGAAAATGTAAAGGCATGTAAAAGAGTAAAATGCTTTTCTTTTTAATTTGAGTTAATATCATGAGAAATCTCAAACTAGTACATTTATAATAAATTTATCCTAAATTAATTTTTTGATCGCTAAAAATCAAAAACTAGTATACATGCGATAAATTTACTCTCTGTCAGTTTCCGTTAAATTTTACTGTAAAATTACTCAGTTAGATGACACATGGTAGTTGACGAGTATACTAGTTTAGGGTTTTACCCTCTGATTCGTTGCTGATATATTAGTTTGGGGTTTTTTGCGGTATTAATCCAATTAATCATAAACTAGCAGAGAGTAAATTTGTCACAAATAAAATAATTTGAAATTTTTTGTGGTTAAAAAATTAATTTGGGGTATTCTGTGATATTAACCTTTTAATTTTGAGAAGAAGACGAAAAAATGAGGAAGAATGTGGAGAGTGGGATTTGAACCCACGCCCTTTCGGACCAGAACCTTAATCTGGCGCCTTAGACCAACTCGGCCATCTCCACGGCGTTGCCATTGTGCAAAGTATTTCATATTTAAAATATCTTTTTCGTACATATAAAATCTGCGTCCATCATGGAACTGCCCTCTGTCTCGTTTCATGAAACGCTCACTCTGCCATCAATGGCTGACCCCTCTCCTCCATGTGAGAATCACTCTCTCCTCTGCCCCACACCGATCCCATTTCTTCGCTTCAAGCCCATTCTCTCACCGCCGTCGAGGCCTCTCTCGTTTCGCTCTCTCAGTCTCCGCATCGCGGAGGCGCGGTGTCGCCACCGTCTCCGTCCCATCCGGAGCACCCGGCAGACCCGCCTGGAGTTCCACGGCCCGAAGCATCGGTTTTGAAGAGGACCCTCTTCAGGTGGTTTCCTTTTTCAGCGACGCACAAAGGTTCGAGCGAAGCGGGTGCCTTTGGGACCCTTACGTGTATGCTTCGCTGATCAAAGCCTGCAGCAAGTTGTCTGCCACTTTGTTGGGAAAGTCGATTCATTGCTGGGTTTTGAGGTGTGGTTTGGGCGATAATGTGAATGTGTTGAACAGCTTAATACACTTCTATTTGAGCTCGAGGAGGTTTGCGGGTTACGCTCGTGCGTTGTTCGATGGAATTCCTCAGAGAACTGTCGTCACGGTGAACTGCATGATTTCTGGGCTTATGAAGAATGGGGATTTCACTGCTGGGTTGAGTTTGTTCAGACGACTTCTGGGTTGTTCTTTTGGGGTGGTTTTGAAGCCAAATCATGTCACTTTGGTGATTGTAATAGGCGGGTGTATTGAAGTTGGGCAATTTCAAGTTGGGAAGGTCTCTCATGCTTATTGTTGGAAGATGGGGTTGGTTCTGATGATCGAGGTGTCTAATGTTCTTGCGGATTTGTATGCGAAATCAGGGTTTATGGATGATGCGGACATGATATTTAGAACTATGGTATGCAAGGATTTGATTTCATGGAATACTATGCTTGCAGGGTATGCTAGGAATCATAACTTCACAAAAGCTCGGGCTTTGTTCAAGGAGATGAGAGCCCAAGACTTGCTGTGTGACAGAGTGTCATTGATTAGCATGCTCGTGGCTTGTGCTAATAGTAGGAATTCTGATACGGGGAGAATAATGCATAATTTTATAAAAACAAGGGGAGTAGAGGTGTCAGGTGCCCTCGGGGCTGCACTAATTAGCATGTATTCCAAATCTGGATTGATAGACTATGCTAAAAATGTTTTTGATGAATTACCGCATCATGATCTCCCATCATTGAATGCCATGATTCATGCTTATGTAGAATATGGACATTATCTCGAGGCAATTAGCCTCGTCCACGTGATGCGTTCTAGTAAACTAAAGCCAGATGAAATGACAATGCTAGGTCTGATCTCTGCTTGCCGAAATTTTGGAGAGCTGTGTCACAGTATCAACGTTGAATCCTTTTTCAAGCAGAATGATCATCTCCACGAAAGTTCTACAGTGCAAAATGCGTTGATAGATATGTTCGCAAAATGCAGCTGCATGCCTAAAGCTAAAGCTGTTTTCCGGAAGATGGTCAAGAGGGATATTGTCTCATGGACGTCAGTTATAGCAGGTCATGCCATTAACGGCGAAGGAAGGGAAGCTCTTGCTGCTTTTCAGCAAATGGTTGCTGCAAATGTTGTGCCAAACTCTGTTACATTCATCACAATTTTGTCAGCATGTGCCCATTATGGCTTGGTTGATGAAGGTCGAATGTTGTATGACACCATGCGTCACGAGTACCTTATTGAACCTGAGATCGAGCACTGTGGATGTATGGTTGACATGTTTGCACGAGCAGGTCTATTGGAGGAGGCATACAAGTTTGTGACCAACATGCCTGTAGAGTGTAATGCTGTTATTTGGAGAACATTAATAAGTGGGTGCAGAGCTTATGGTCATTTTGATCTGGGGGTAGACTTGGTAAGTAGGCTTATGGATGGAAAGACACAGAAGGACAGTCAGGATCATGTTGCTTCGTCTAATATTTTTGCTGAAGCAGGGAGATGGAACGATGTTCTCAAGGAAAGAGGCTCAATGGCTGCACGAAAAGCTCAAAAAACGCCAGGGAAAAGCTTTGTACCGAGTTTAACATAGGTGTATGCATGATAACCGGAGCTAGTCACAGCGAAGTAGTAGAAGGGTTGGTGCCAGTGATTCAATATGCTTGTCAACAACGAGCGCCACCGACTCACTACGAGCAGCTTACGAATGTTTTGTTTGACGTGCAAGAGCTTTTCCAGAGGCAGGAAAAAACCAATGCACTTGCTCGAGACCAAAAGTTTCAACCAAAAAGTGTAGCTGTCGGGTAACAAATTTCAGAGGGCGATCCTGTAATCTGCTGTTAGCTTTGCTTGAACCAGCGAAAAGAGTGACATTTCATGGGAGGAGGAAACTCTGTCAAATGCATATTGAAGAGTTGATGGTCTTCCTCTTTCTTAGCTTGGGGAGACAAAAGGATAAGTTGCACTAGTTTACAGATGATTTGTATATTTGCAACTCGAACGGACATCACCGATGAATATCGACTCTTTCCAGCACGCGCTATCTCAGTTCCTAGCTGATGGGCATGTGGAATATAGCTACAAGCGAGCAGAATTTCGTGCAACCGTGACGCAAAAATAGGAGAAAAGACCACTCTCTCTATGCTTGAATCTTTGTAACGGAGTCCCGGGCAGGAGGAGATGATGCCTTTCTTGATTTCTCGATTGCAAGTGTCACTCTAATCTCTTGAAATAAAAAAGAACAATGGTGCAGTGAAGGCAACTCATGCCCCGAACATGACGTGCGTATCTCCTGGATTTGAACTCTTTAAGGAAGTGATGATGATAACCTTGGACACGCGAGGCATGTAATTTTGCAGAAAGGAAGTCTGATACGTTCCACGCTTATTAAACGTGACGATCTTGTCATTTTTTAGGAGTTTTGAAGATTTTTCATTTCTTTCCTTTTTTCATCTTGGAATTCTCATTAGCATTTCTGGTGTTCTTTTAGGCTCCGTTCGCTCGGGGAAAAATATTCTCCCGGAAAATATTTTCCGGGTTTTCCGGTGTTCGGAGGGCGGAAAATGTTTTCCGTAGGAAAATATTTTCCTTCCCCTTTACAAAATAGCCTAAGTTTCTGGAAAATGATTTCCACTTCTTCAAAAGTGGAAATCATTTTCCGGAACTTCTTCTTCTTCTTCTTCACTAAGGTGGCCGCCCACCACCTCCGCCGCCGGTCGCCGGCCGCTGCCTCCGCCGCCGGTCGTCGGCCGCCTTCGCCGCCGCCGGTCGCCGGCCGCCGCCGGTCACCGCCGCCGCCGGCCACCGGTCGCCCGCCGCCGCCGGTCGCCCACCGCCGCCGGTCGCCCGCCGCCGCCGCCGCCGGTCACCGGTCGGCCGCCCGCCGGTCGCCCGCCGCCCTCCGCCGCCCCACGGTCGCCCGCCGCCCGCCGCCGCCGCCGCCGCCGGTCGCCGGTCGGCCGCCCGCCGGTCGCCGGCCGCCCTCCGCCGCCCCGATTACCGGCGAAATATATTTTCCGAAACTTTTTCATATTGATCGCCGAACACCGGAAAATTATGTTCCGGGAAAACATTTTCCAGGAAAATGACTTCCGAAAAAATATTTTTCAAAAGGAGAATATTTTTCTCCAAACGAACGGAGCCTTAGATCCAACAAAGCGAATGAGATCTAGTGACTAAAGTACTTAGACAAGCGAGATTATGGCTATCAAATATATAAAATACGATCCATTTTCGTCGCAAGTCAAGATGGCCGAGTTGGTCTAAGGCGCCAGTTTCAGGTACTGGTCCGAAAGGGCATGGGTTCGAATCCCATTCTTGACAGGAGTTTTCTCTTTCTTTTTCTTTTTCTTTACTAATATAAATATAATTATAACTGTAATAATAAATGGAGCTTTCTCAGTAAAATTAAGGGGAGCAATGAACATTATTTGGTAACATAAAGGTGATATGAAGAGCTCACTTTAATTCCCTTTGACTTTTTCTACTTTTTCTTTCTTTCCATCTTCATGGTTGTTGGCTTTGTCCTTCCTTGTCTAACCATGTACTGCCGCATCATCATGAGCACCGCCACCGTCGCCTAGAAGTTATTTTTGGCTAAATGCATTTCTATCGAATTACATGGAGGAATAACGATGAGGTTTTCCACAAGTTAAGGAAAGGACAACAACTTCATAATAGCATTAACGTACATGATGGATTTCAGTAAAAAAGAAAGAATAATAGTTCAAATGATTCATGAATTTTGGTTCAATATATAATGTCGTATTTAAATTTTTAATTTTTTTTAATATAATCACTGAATTTTCACCCGATGTGCAAAGTTATTATTGAACTTTTAATTTGTTCAATGCGACCCGTGAACGTTTAGTAGATACTCGATCTAGTTCTCGGATTATTATATTCGATTGTACACTTTTTTCATATCTAGCTTCACCACCGCCTGGAACTTTCTCTTTCTCTTTCTTACCCTTAGTTGATGAAGCACCTCTTGGACAATTAGGATATTGTCTTGGATTTGTCGTCCACTAACAAAAGCACTTTGCTCTTCACATATCAAATCTGGAAGCCAAGGCTTTAGTATGTTAGCCAAGACTTTTGAGATGATTTTATAAATAAAATTGCACAAACTTATAGGGCGATACTGTTCCAATGTCTCCGAGTTAGGTACTTTGGGAATAAGGGAGATATGAGTCTTGTTTAAAATTGGATTTAACATTCCAAACGTAAAGAAATTCTGCACATCCTTGAATACATCATGCTGAACCTCTTCCCAAAAGTGTTGATAGAATTGCCCATTTAGTCCATCCAGCCCCGGTGCCTTAGTGGATCCCAATTGGAAAACTGTTGCCTTTACTTCCTCTAGTGTCACTTCAATTGTTAGACAGCAGTTTATTTCTTCTCCAACCAAGTTGTGACAATTTTCTAACACTAGTTGAAAACTGCGGGAGCCCTCTGAAGTATAAAGGTTCTTAAAGAAATTCTCAGTTGATTGCTTTAATTGATCAACATCTCGTATCCATTCTTCATTTTCAGATTTCAGCATTGTAATTCTGTTCCTCTGCCGTCTTCGTATGGTGGTAGCATGAAAATACCTTGTATTTTTGTCTCCCCACTTTAACCAATTTATTCTCGATCTTAATCCCCAATACATTTCTTATTGCCTCCACAATTTTTCGATTTCTTCCGTTAGCGATTGAACTCTTTGTCGGGCTTGTCCTCCGCTTGAATGGTTTGTAAGTTGCTGGATTTCCTTTTTCAGGCTCTTGATTCGTTTATAAGCATTTGTGAACTTGCTTTTACTCCAGATTTCTAGTTCACCTGAAACTCTTTGTAGCTTTGTCAACAAATTCTGGTTTGGATCTTCTGCCTTCAGCCAAGCATCTATTACTATTTCCCCACATTCAATCTCTTCCAGCCAGAAAGCTTCAAACTTAAATTCCTTTCTCCTTTTTGTGTGTCTTGGGGGTAGAGAAATTAATAGCTGGCTATGGTTGGACCCAATAGCCAATAATGCATAAACCTTTGCTTCTGGAAAAGTGACTCTCCACTCCATATAACATACCGCTTAATCTAGTCTTTCCTTCACATATGCATCCCTTTCCTTATTGTTAGCCTGTGTATATGCACACCCTTTGCTCTCTAGGTCCATGAGGCAGCAAGAATCTAAGAAATCCTGAAAAGCCTTCATTCTATAGTTCTTCGTCAAACGCTTTCCAACTTTTTCCCAAAGGTAAAGAATTTCATTGAAATCCCCAGCACAAACCCGTGGAAGGTTGTTGGAGTAACTCATCTAGTACAATTCCCCCCAAAGGTGAAGTCTTGCTTGAAAGTGATTTGGTGCATAAACAAAGGTGATACGTATTCTTCGCCTACTTGCTATCTGCTCCCCAACCACATCCACAAAGTGTGGAGAGTGAGACTCTACTTTAACCAAGATTCTATCATCCTAAATGAGTGCCAACCCCCCTGCGATCCCTACTGGATTCATCACAAAAAAGTTTTGATACTGCAAACGTTGCTTTAAATGAAATACCACTTCTTCTTGGTTTTTTGTTTCCATTAAGAAGAGCAATTGGGCCTCTCCTCAGCCACTAGGGCTTGGATGGCTTGAATTATCAGGGGTGTGCCCAACTCTTGACAATTTCAACATAGAAATTTCATGTGTAACCCAGTAGCTTGTTCGGGCTAGCCACCAGAGCCCATTGTTCATTCCCTGCTACCAATTGGACAGGGGTATCAAGTAACTGGGTTTCATCAAGTATCGACATGTTAAATTGTTGAGTATTGTAGGGGTTGTACCTCCTTGCTTTCTTGGCAACTGGAATTTTCTTTTCGCAAAGCTTTTTCTTCTGATAAACTGGGACTATGGTCTTCATTACCTCTGTTTACGCAAGATTTGTGACAGAAGGTGGGATTACTTCGGTCATTTGGCTGTCCTGCACTTCAAAATTGTAATCTCCAGCAAGTACCTCCTTTCCCTTCCTCACCTTGCTGTTGTTTGGTTGCTTCGATTGGCTGGAGGTCCCTGGTTCATATAGCACCATCTGTCCTGGGTTTGTCGGAGTACATGGGACCTCTTCTTCTTCACTACTAGCTTTTTCCTTTCTCCCATAAAAAATCTTTTAGAAAGGGATATTTTCTTGATCCTCGGTCTTTAACCATGAGCAAAATACATCCATTCTCTGAAGTGAAATTGTTTTCATTGTATGGCACCTCCTCACAATAGGTAGCATAGTGACCTATCTTGCCGCAAGAGTAGCAATAGTGTGGGAGCCTCTCATACTTAAAGTCAAGCCAGACTTTCTTCCTTTCATTGCTGAGAATAAAGCCCGACTGCAGAGGAAACAATAGGTTAAGTTTCACTCTAGCTTTTCCTGTTTTAACAGAGGCATTTCCTTTTGTTTCTATTTTAACAGCCGAGACCTCTCCAATATTGTTTGCTATCCGACGAACCGCATCTTCCGTAATCCATTCACATAGCAGCCCATGAATATGAACCCAAAAATTACACGGACTAAAATTATAGCATTGGGGAGCAAAGCACGTGCAACTTTGACTAGTACATAATTGAAACCAAAGTTGAGGGAGTGGTCGTTCCCCACACCGTACTTCATTTTTACCTCAATGATTTCCGCATGGCAATTTCTCGATAATTATTTTTTTATAAAATCTGGGTAATTTCTACACTCAGATGGATAGCAATGTCATATATTATTGATTGTAACTATATACTCGTGTCGTCGCAATTTCTCGATAATTGTTTTTTTATAAAATCTGGGTAATTTCTACGCTCAGATGGATAACAACGTCACATATTATTGATTATAACTATATACCCGTGTCAACCAATATCCTAGGCTTTTTCTAAAGCATCACGATTTTCGCGTGACTTATTAAGGAAATTGGCATCCAGACAAAAACGGGCTAGATGCGATTTATCTCGAGGAATTGATAGTGTAAGAAAACGATCCTTGACATGGTCAAGACGAGAAAGACCGAGTGAAAGGCGTATCAGACCGAATCGACTCCTACCCACTCGGGCCCTCTTTAATGGTTAATAAGAAGTAGAGAGCGGAGAAACCTACTAAGCAGCACGGATCGTACTTTCACCGGAAGCCAAACTAGCCGACATTAACCGGTTTTACGGAAAAAGAAAAAAAACACCAAAGAGGCTGAATACATGTAAAAGCCCCGCCAAAGAAAAAGAAAAAGAAATTAGGGGAAGCATCGCCGTCGGGAGTGAGCTGGCACAAGGGTTGACTTTTACGGGGCCCGTGGTGTGGGGGGGGCAGGGCCATAAATGCGCCCACCTCATGGAGTCAACTACCTCCCCCTACCCCTCTCACCATCACGCCCGCATTCACTCATCTGTCGGGGAGGGGACCCCCCACCGGCCCCACCCGCGCGGACACGTGTCGCCGGTCGCGTGGTCCGCGTGCGAGGCGATCATGTGGCTGTCAATTATCATCATCATTACCAGCATTTTTTTTTGTTGTTATTATTATTTATTTATTTGGGCCGGGGGGGGCGGCAATTAATTAGATGTCACCGAAGCTGCCTAACACCGTCAAATCCACCTCAAATTTTAGACAAGCCATTCCACTATCAAGGGCGCGCGACAAACTCGCGATTTGGAAAATGTTTTCTTTTTCAATACGATAATTTATATAGCTTAAAATAATATACGAGCAAAAAATATTTTTGTCATGTGCGAAAAAGTTTAGGTATAAATTATTATCGATAATGAGAATTTAAGCTATATAACTAATTATTTTTAAGAAAATCTTTCAAATCGTTTATTTTTCCGCGAGGGTCCGTTTGTTTTGCGGAAAATCCACGTTTTGAAAAACGTTTTTTTAGAAATGATTGCTTGTATTGCTTACAAAAATAAACGAACGAAAAAAATATTTTCATCATTCATAAAAATGTTTAGGCATAAATTGCTATTGACAATGAAAATATTTTTTGTCAGCTAATTATTCTAAGTGATATAACAACTCGTTTTAAAAAACAAATCATTCATTTTCTAGGAAACTAACAGAGCCTAAGATAAAAATCTTAGGCTCCGTTCGTTTTATTGGAAAATGTGACATTATTGGAAAATATTTTTCAGGAAGCCATTTTTCGGGAAAATGACACAATTTTTTGGTGTTTGGGTAAAACTTGAAAAAGACCCAGAAAATATATTCCTGGAGGTTGTTCTCCGCAAAACGAATGGAACCTAAGATGAAAATCCGCATCTTTAGAAAAGATGCTTATGCACTTAATCAAGTGGAATGAGTACCTCCAATCGGTGTGAATCGATTAATTCTTTGTCCTCGAATTAACTTCGACTCAAAACAATTTCTGAAAACTTATGTCCCAATTTGTAAACACCATACGGGATAAAATTGGTCGAACGATGCATGTCCATACGTAGACAAGCCATGACCGGGACACGCACCTCGATCGTCCGTGTCTGCATCAATTGTCCCGGCCAATAAATATCAATTACAACCCTTTCGTAAACAAGAAACAGTCATAGCTCGTACAAGTCCAACCCCTCTTTAAAATCCTTCTCGTCCTCTACATTTAAAGCCGGGAGAATAAACGCAATTAGATTAATTAAGTATAATTGCGTGCATTGATTGGATTTATGTAGATTTGGAGTGAAATCTCGAAGCGATAAATAGAGTTCCATGGGAAAATTATCTATAAAGTCATAAACCTATTGTGCGGCAGTCAATTCAATCCTAAACCTTTCAATTGTGCCAATTTAGTTGTAAACCTTTTGATGGCTTGTTAATTTAATTTTAAACATTTTAATTATGTCAATTTAATTTTAAACATTTTGACGACTTGTCAATTTAGACCTTTCCGACAATTTTGGCCAAAAATCATTGATGTGGAGGCCGGTTGGCTGCCAACTATCATACATGGTATAGCCGGTGCTAACGTAGATAAATTTTGCATTTTTTTTCTTTTTCCTTTCATTCATTTCCTTTTGGTCTATAGCCAGTACTCGGCCATGGCCAGCAACTAGCCATAGGCGAGGGTCGAGCCCTTGCCAGTGCCATGATGCCCTCACTCGTGGCCAGTCGCCAACCATAGTTAGGTACTAGCCATGGGCCAAAGGTAAAGAAAATGAAAGAACATAAAGGAAAAAAAGGCAAAAAAAGGCAAAAAAAAGGAAAAAGAATTTTAAAAAATGCAAAAATTGTCCACATTATCGCCAACCACGTCACATAGGATGGATGGTGGTTAGCCTGTGTCCACGTCAGCAACTTCCGAAAACAATTGACCAGAAAAGTTAAATTGGCAAGTTGTCAAAAGGTTTTGGACTAAATTGGCAAATCATTGAAGAGTTTAGTACTCAATCATTACAATTGAAAGGTTTAAGACTAATTAGCAAGTTGTCAAAAGGTTTAGGCCTAAACTGACATAATCGAAGGTTTGGAATTGAATTGGCTGCCATATAATAAATTTAGGATTTTTTGGACGATTATCTCAAGCAGCTATACTCCCAGTCCTCCTCTAGTAGTCTATAGTATCTTTTTGTACGTTGTCCACATAGGTGTATGACCATATATTTCATGGGAGAAATACCAATGCATTTGAACATAGCGGATCTCTCCATTATTATTACGTACACGAGGGTGACCTACTTGCATAGTACAACCATGTCTTGATCCACAAGCTTATTAACATTTAGATGGATAAACCGTTGTGATCATCAAACGTTCAAGCGACACTTGATATCGTGTCCTGTCGATTAAGACTTTAAACCACCAATTAAATAACTCAACCCCCCTCTCTTATCTTCCGAGGGTTGAGAAAATTGGTCGAATTTCCTCTCATTGATGTAACTCGGTGGACTAGGAAGCAACAACAATGAGAAAGAACTCGAGTTGATGAAAGTTCATTTCTTTCTTTTCATGAAATGGGCGTTGATAGAGAGACTAGCAAAGAGCTAATTAGTCCGTTCTAGTAGGGGACCAAACTAAAAAATTCCATCACTCACCGTAGCTATCACTATAGGACCATGAAAGGAGAAGCTTAAGGACAAAGGCAATGGGGGCAGAATCCTGTTGTTCAATGTCGAAAAATTATTGGTAAAAGAAACGGCGAATCACTTCTTTTTTTTTAGATAACTTGTTGTTAACTTACCAACACGTTTATGAAGTTACCATATTGTTTTATAGTTAGTGAATTACTAATTTGTGTACTAACTTAAAAATGCTTAACTTATGACTAAAGTTATGACTAAAGTTTCGAATTTACTAACTTTCACACAAATTTGCCAACCTAAATTAGAGGGGCTTACAAATTTATATCGGATTTAGTTACCGACTAATTTTGGATTCTCAACTTTTACTTAGCGATCTGCAATTTCTTTTTATATTATTTGCCAACTTTTCTATTGAATGATCGACTTTATTTGTTTTGATTAGAATTCTTTACAACTGACTGTGGCTCAAACAACTTTTTTTCCGCTAAGTTACCGCATTGGGTTGCCAATTTTCATTTACATTGTTATAGTATGCTCTTTTATTTTATAAGGTCAAGTGCTATTTGGTTACATTTCTATAAAATGTATGAGTGTCTTATATTTGAAAACCGAAGAAAAAAAAACTTTAGTTTTTGGTACTCAAACACGTGATTCTGTTCATATCAATAAGTTCATATTATTAGAGGGACCCTCGACGCCAAATGAATGTTTACGGCTCCGTTCATTTTGCAGGAAATAAATGGTTTGAAAGATATTTTCTTAAAAACGATCCCTTACGTTACTTGCAAAAATAAATGAAGGAAAAATATTTTCATCGTCTACAAAAATATTTAAATATAAATTATTATTTATAATTTTTTATTATCTAATTATTTCAAGCAATACGAATAATTATTTTTAGAAACATATATATATTTTTAGAAATAATCGGTGGTGGCTAAGTCCTCATGCTTCTTTAACTAAACCTCATCGGGTTTTGAGCGAATATCAATGAAGATGGTTTTGGTCAATTCTTTCCGCGTAAAGTACTTGAGAGAGAGGTATACTCGTGATTGTTCGACCGCATTTGACAGGTGGTGAGACGAGTGTCTGAGAGCATGTAGGAAGAAAAAGAAGCAAAAGAAGAAAAAGGGGCCGAACCAGAAGAAAAGATGGGACTCGTTCGGAAGCCATTAATGGAGGGAGGAGGGTAAACGTAGGGTTTTGATGATAAGTGCCAGCGAAACCCCCTCAAACGACTGCCACACGGCTTGTGGGAGGCAGAGAAGAGAAGAGGTCCAAACCAAGCTGACTTTTTGCAATCCCTGAGTAAATGCACTTTGCTGTCCTCTTTGACTCCTTTTGAAGAACTTCTCATCCTCCTCCGCTTCCTCCTCCTCCTTCTCAGTCAGCATCCCAACAGGCCCTACGCTTGGCTAAGCTCGTCCTCATCGCCTTCTCTCTCTATATATACAGGAATCACACAAACAGACAAGCAAAAACCTTGGCCTTAAGCTAGCTGAAGTCTCATCTGTAGCTAAAACCAAACAAAGCCACTTGTGCTCAAGACATCGCGGAGAGAGAGAGAGAGAGAGAGAGATGGGAAGACCGCCGTGCTGCGACAAGATTGGAGTGAAGAAAGGGCCATGGACACCTGAAGAAGACATCATGTTGGTGACTTACATTCAGGAGCATGGACCTGGGAATTGGAGATCTGTTCCAACTAACACAGGTTATTACTCTACATTGTTAGAAGAAAAAACACTTGGTCCTCCTTTCTTTTACCAGTTTTTTGTTTTTGTGGTTTTTCTCTTTGTGGGTTGGGACGTTGGGTTCTCTCTTGCTGGTTGGTTTAATCATTAAATTGCTGCAATTAATATATGTCCTGCACTAGCTAGAGCTAGTTCATGTGGTGGTGTGTGGCCTCTCGGTCGGTTCCTTCCCATCTTTTCACCTTTTTTTCCTCATATACCCTGGTCTCTTGCCCTAATTAATATAGCAGATGTACTTCATATTCATTCACTGGTATTCACACATTTTTAAGATTTTCGAGCGTATATGTGAATCAGGTTTGCTCAGATGCAGCAAGAGCTGCAGGCTCAGATGGACTAATTACCTCCGTCCCGGTATCAAGCGCGGTAGCTTCACCGATCAAGAGGAAAAGATGATCATCCACCTTCAGGCTCTTCTTGGAAACAGGTACGTACCCAAAAAATTGCCAATTTTTTCAGGGTTTCCTTTTAATACTATTGTGGCTACGAAAAATAGAAACTGCCTGTATGCTAAATAAAAACCACATGTTCCACCGACAGCGTATAGTATAAAAATCCCGATTTTTACATTTATACACGCATGAGATCTCTTTTTGTGGGTATTGGTTTAAAATTTTGATTATTAACCCTAATGATACAGATTTTTTTTGGTGGCATGGGCAGGTGGGCGGCCATAGCTTCATACCTTCCTCAGAGGACTGACAATGATATCAAGAACTACTGGAACACCCACTTGAAGAAAAAGCTGAAGAAGCTTCAAGGCCAATCAAGTCCTGATGATGATGACCATAATCATCACCAACAAGGGTTCACGACAACTTCACAGTCCATTCCCAAGGGCCAGTGGGAGAGGAAGCTCCAAACCGACATTCACATGGCCAAACAAGCCCTCTATGAAGCCTTGTCATTGGACAACCAACAAAACTTTTTGAAAGAAACAACAATAGCACTTGGCGATGGTGACGATGATTGCAACAGACCACCACACCAAGAATCAAGCTACGCATCGAGCACCAAGAACATCGCAAGATTGCTGGAAGGATGGATGAAGAGCTCACCGAAACCAGGGAAGATCAAAGCGGAAAATGCTGTCCGCTTCACAAATGTTTCCAACAAAATGGTTGCCACCGCAGGCTCGAGCACTAGCGAAGGCGGTAACGCGGCAACCCCAGAGTGTTTTGACTCGCTCTTCAGCTTCAACTCCTCGAACTCCGATGTGTCCCAATCAATGTCGGCAGACGAAAACAATGTTAATCTGACGCCGGAAACAAGCGCGATTTTCCAAGAGGAGAGCAAGCCGAGCTTAGATAGTAATCATAATCATCAAGGGCCAATAAAGTTGCTTGAAAAATGGCTGCTTGATGATGCTTCAGTTCAAGGACTACAAGATGATTACCTCATGAGCATGGCATTAGATGCGGATGCTTTGTTCTAACAAAAGCTAGATCTAAGTTAGGGAAGTGATCAATTCTTGCATGGAGAAGGTCCAGTCGAATGGAAATATCCAGGTTTAATCAAGTTCCTGTGATTCGTCCCGATCGCATTGGACCGGGTCTATGCAAGAATTTGGCTAGCTAGGAAGACACTTTGTTTGTCTTTCATGTTTATTATATAGGTCACGAGCTGTTTTTTCTGGCTGAAATCTTGCTTGTTGTAGCCCACAACTGAGGTAAATATTCCCTTTCTAGAAGAAGAACGAAGCAAAGTGTAAAATTGATGTGTAATGTAATTTTGTTTACTTATTATTAATAGGAGACATATAAGTATGTGCTTTTGCATCTGATTATTGTATATTCTCTATTTCTTCTTCTTTTTTTTGTCGAAATATTCTCTTTCTCTTAGACATAGGTTCGTTTGATAAAATTGAAAAATAAGTGCTGAAAGTATGAGAACGGACTACTAAAATAAAATAAAAAGTTGTTTGATAATCGATGATAATGAAATAATACATTTTCAGTTGTGTCTACTGAATATGGAATATAGAAAATTGTTAGAAGGTTTTGAGGGAATTCTTTGATTGGTGACATTTTCATTTCCTTTGAATATTTTACCCCCCGACCAATGAATTAAGTGCTTTCTTGCACGTCACAGATAAACAATTTTCGACATAAAACATCAATTAAGTTGTGTATACTTAAAGGTTTTCAAATTTACCTTTTCTTTTTCTTTTTTTTTTTTTGTAAATAGAAGAGGGTTCAGATAGATTCAGATCTACCTCATTCGCCGCTCAATATCCAGTTTCAGGCGTCACTAAAACACTAACTCCTCAGTGGACGAGCCCATCACCTAAATATTAAATTTTTAAGTTCAATTTTCAGCACTTCATGCGAGTATCGAGTATCGGACGCACCCCGAATTCGATACTGAAATTACGCTTCACTTCTATGTTATTGTGTCCCGGGTTTGGGTAAATAGTTAAAAACGAAAAGGAGGAGTCGTTAATCGGTGGTTTGAACTTTTGAAAGTAAGTGAATGTGACATGACAACAATTATGGGCCGACTCATATGACCTGATTCCGGGTACATCTACAATGAATCAAGGCAAGCAAACAATGACTAGGGCTCTTATTCTCTTTTGAAACTTGGTGCCATGCAATAACTCCATGCGTCCTTGATCTAGACTCCTTATGAAGTCATGATCAGTGCTCAACTACATCGATATATGCAGGTTCTGAACGTTCATATCATATGGTTGAAATACATGATCCATGTGGATTCATTAGCGAGGGTTTTTCCCTGCCACTTTCATTCCCTATCTACTTTTATGGTTAAAAAAACGCACGTCTCGCAAAGAAGACAAATTTCCATATATTTGCCTTTGAAAAGTGGCATGTTTTGGTGGTGGAGGATCACTAAAAATCAGAACTTGACTACGACATAGGCCGTCGCTATTAATGCTTTATCTTCCCACCAAAGTATGGTCTCCATTAGTATTTCCCCTGTCGGTAGGGGAAGCTGAAAGCAAGCTCCAAGGTAAAAATGTCAAAAAAAGGTCCTAAACCTTTTATATTTATGCCAATTTAGTTCTAAACTTTTTGTTTTTTACCAATTCAGTCATAAACCTTTTTATTTTTATGACAATTTAGTCATTCCGGCTAATTTTAACTGAATTTTGCTAACGTGGACATTGACTGGCTTACATGGCATCACTGGCGATTACGTGGATAACTTTGAATACTATTTTAATTTTTTTCAATTTTTTTTTTCACTTTCTTCTTTCTCCAGCTAGTCACTGGTCCGGCGACCGACTGGAGGCCAGGGCCAATGAGCCCCATCGACCAATGTTGAGGCTCGCCCTATCGGCCACTGGCGAGGGCGGCGAGGCTCAATCCTCGCCGGATGGCCGTGAGAGCGACCTCGCGCTAGGCTGGGCGAGGCTCATCCTCATTGGATTTGGTGAGGGTTGAGCCTCGCCAGCCATGGGGGAGGCTCGACCTTGCTAGATTCGGCGAGGGCGAGCCTCGTCAGCCATGGGGGAGGCTCGACCTTGATAGATCTGGCGAGATCGTGCCTGTCGAGGTCGAGCCTTGCCTAGCCCAGCTCGAGGCCACCCTCGTGGCCATTCGGTGAGGGCTCGAGCCTCGCGCTGGGCTGGGTGCGGCTTGCCCTCGCTAGATCTGGAGAGGGTCACCGATCATGGGTGAGGCCCGACCTTGTCAGATTCAGCGCGGTCGTGCCTTGCCAGCGGCTGATAGGGCTTGTCGACCTTGGCCTCCAGCAAGTTGCCGATTTGGCGACCGGCTGGAGGAAGAAGAAAGGGAAAGGAAAAAAAAGAAATATTTTTTTAAAAAATAAATTCAAAAAATATGAAAATATTATTAAAAGTTGTCCATGTCATCGCCGGCGATGTCACATAGGCCGACCGTCGTCCACGTCAGCAAAATCCAGCCAAAATTAGTTGAAAAAATTGAATTGACACAAAGACAAAAGGTTTATGAGTGAATTAGCACAAAAAAGGGTTTTAGACAAAATTGGCATAAATACAAAAGGTTTAGGACTTTTCTAACACTTTTTCCCAAGCTCCAAGTTGCTTATCGCTTATAATCTGTAGACTCATTTGACAGAAAATCGATAATTTGAAAAATCTTTTCTTAAAAGTAATTGTTCACATCATTTAAAGAATAAAGAAAGAGAAATGTTTTCATTATCAATACCAAACTCTACCTAAAGATTTTCATCAATAATGGATCGGTCTTTTCTCAATTCGTTTTGTAGACAATACAAGAGATCATTGCTAGAAAAAATTTGAAACAATCCCTCCAAGCATGTCTACCACTTTGCTATTTCTCGGTAGTTGAGAGCTTTGCATTACGATCCATCTTGTCACTTTCTCGAAATGATCTGACTTGGTCAAAGTTACTAATACCCAATTAAATTCTCTTTGTCATGTACTATTTTTGCATCGAAAGTCCTACCATTTTAACTTTCCTACTATGGTCATGCACAAAATGAATAAACTGGACAAGAACCAAAAATTTCATTTGGAGTCGATCCATGATATTGCCAGTTGTCCATAGAGGATTTAGATTAATTATTGGAGTCTTGAGATTAAAACCTAACTCAAGGGTCAATTTATTGTGAAATTATTTAATGTGCAATTACATATTGTCTTACTCTTAAAAACCTTCTCGAAACATTTGTCAACCATGCATATTTTACTGCACACATATAGTTCAAAACGCCTTTGGCCTTTTAACACCTGGACTCCATTTTTTATTAGAGAACATGTCTGAGAAACAAATTAGCCCCTGTGAATATACAAAAATGATGCCTTGAATGCTAAACAAGTGAAAGGGCTTTGGCCACAAGTTCAGGAAAATTACCAAAAAAGTTCTAAACCTATTGTATATGTGTCAATTCAGTCCTAAACATTTTGAATTTGTGCCTATTCAGTTCATCTTACTATAAATAATTGAAAAAGTCTGATTTAAAATTATAGTTAGCATCGGTACATGGTAGTCGGAGAGCAAAACGTTGCCATTTTGCTTTTAAAAAAATTGTAAAAAAAAAAAGACTTTATGAAGTCCTAGATAGGGTCGGGCTTAGCTAGAGAATTCTCGCCTAAATCATCTTCACTCAACCAACCCTAGTTTGATCTTGTCCAAAATTCTCACAAAGTTTCCCTAGATTCGATCCCTCCTTGCCATTTCCCTCAAGCCAAGCCATTCTTTCGTCAGTCACCTTCGTTGATCGAGCCCCCTTTCGCCCGATGCCTTCATTCATAGCAACCACACCATATTCGCCCGCAACCATACTTGATTTGTCCGTCACAATTCACAGTGAACATGAGCAAGTGAAGTGGTCCCAGTTGATTGTCTTGCCAACAAGTGTTAACTAAACATGACAACTCTACATGGTCCAAGTCATTGTCATGTACCTTGATAGTTACTATCATGTGTGCTGTTGCTGGTTGGAAGAGAAATATTCTTGCATGCTTCTTAAATCACACGTAACTAATCATCCTTTGTTAGCTTTCGTGGCGGTAGAATACGTACATAAATTTTAGCACTAAAATGAGAAGACTTATGCTTTGTTATATGGATTAATTAACGAGAATGTATAGTAAAAATTTGAATGGCTAGAGAATACTACTATAAAACGGACAGGATGCAACACATATTGGTAGCATTCTAGGCTACTCAAGTAAAATCTATATTATGTGGTTGCTTATAATATACATTGGGTTTTTTTTTTTTTGGTGTAGGGTTAAGATGAGCGACAAATCATCTTAAGTCTACCTTTCCCAGGGTGGAAATATTTATCGTTGCCTGTTGACACCTAAATTTTGAAAATCCAATTAGTCATTAATTGCATAAAAATTAGGTATTGATCTCGGTCCCTAAAAAAAAAATTATTAAAATTACATAACACATAGTTTTAGGAGCATTTATCATAGAGCTTGATTGCACAGTGATTGGATTAACGTCAGATGGGTCTAATTGGATGGATCGAATATTCTGATTTTATTGGACTGCTACAAGTATAGTTTTGAGCTCAATTAGTTTGTTTAGGTCCATGAAATAGAATTAATTGAGCCCATGATCAGAAAATATATTGCGCCCAATTCAGAAATTAATGTTACTAAAATTCTGGTTAATTAGCATAATATTTCGAAATGGGTGTGATCTTTTGAACACTTGTGGCACTCGATTCTCTCGGTTAGGGATAAGAAAAGAAATAAAAAAAGGATCAGTTTGTATCTCCTGTCAAAGGGGAAACAATATAAAGAAGATAGAAGGGAAAAGTGGAATCTGGGGGCATATATTCTGCATTGGCGTGATCAGAAATAAAAAACCACAATAATGGGTAGGTGTTAAAACATAATATATTCTAAAGCACTCATAAGAGGAAAGTAGATCTACTCTCTTTCTTTGAGAGCCCGGGTCTTCCCTACCTATAAAAGGTCACGTACAAACACGTTCGGGAGACTGGAGAGAAAAAGCCAGAAAAAAGTCAGAGAGACACACGAGAGAGAGGAACGAGGGAGAGAACGTCAGAAGAAAAAACAAAGAGAGAAGAGGGGCGCCCGCGGCAAGCTCTTCCTGGTCATGCCGTGTTCCCGCACCTCTGCCTCTTGATGTTAACATTAGCCAGTCGTGAGCCTCAACGGTGATTCCTTGCTGCTTTGTGTTGTCCTTACTCCACGACATTCGCTCCATCGTGAATGCTTGCACCCAACCAAGACGCTCCCATCCCGAAGCCCCGTTGACGACCGACTTCTCCAATCCGACGATTCTCTTCACTGTTGCTGCTGTTCGTGAGTCGTCTAAATCGTGGAGATTCCCCGTTGCACTTCCAGGCCACGACGTAGCTTTTTATTGTTGCGGAACAGCAAACCCAGCGAGTCGCCGCGGCTGCCGGACCTTCTCTTCACGTTCTTGGGATTTTCTTTTATTGCATGATGGTTTGGGTCTTGCTGGGAGTCCAATCAATTTTCTAGCAGCACCGTGAGAAGCACTCATCACGGTTTCCCCCGCCTTGCCATCGAAAGAAGTCCACACTGCAAGATTTTCCTTCCTTGGCTGAGAACCACCGAATCAGTAAGCTTCACACTACCAAGCCATGGAGACAACAATGTCGAAGCAAAAGTCAAAGAGGGAGCCAAGTGGTGGAAGTTGATTGAAGGATTTTGACTACTTTTCAAAGGAAGAACACGTTCTGCGCAATAAAGGAATATTTTAAAGGACACATCTCCATTACAAAGCCATCCCCCTAGCTTGCGGCCAGTCTTGCACGACGTGTTATTCCTGCTGTCTCGAGCGCCACCTCCGTCCAATTCCGATACTGCACGGCCGCTCCCAACGCACCGACGCACCGCCGATCCGCAATCCCGATTCGCCGCGAATTCAAATTTGGAAAGTAATCCGCAAATCAGGTAAAAATCTCTATCCGGTATATTTTCAAAATATTTAAATTCTTATTTTGAATATTTTGAATATTCCATGATTATTGCGTGATTAATTAGATACCTTAAGATAATATTTGCGATATCCGCAATATTCGAAAACACCCAGAATTAGGAATTATTCCTAATTTGGCAACGTATCTAGACGACTATCTGACCTTATCCCTAAGGTATGATACGCGGTGATACGGAAAATCGTTATCCTATCCATAATCACTTGGATATGATAATTGATTTTATTTGCTTTCCAAATTTGAACAATCAGCTTTCCATCGATATCTATAACCCTATAGATATGACCGCTAGTTTGATTTCTTTACCTTATCTGAATTTGAAGAATCTTGCGGATTGTGTGGATTGTTTGGATGTGATTGTTATCTTCGTTTGATTGTTTTTCTTTTAAATAAAGAAAATCCAAAAATTTGTTAGTTAGATTTAAATTAGAAATTTTGCATACATGCTTAGGGAATCTTAAATACATCCAAGAGAATAAGATAATTATTTGATTTAAATTGGGATTTAGGGTAGCATATTTCCTAGTTTAAATTAGAAATTGTTTTAATCTTAGTGGATTATTTAGGATATTTAATAATTTTGAATTTTCATAAAAAAAAAGAATCACTTTAGGATAGATCAAATCATTTTCTCCAGGATAGATTGCATGTTAATTTGAGTAATTTTTAATTTCGAATTTCATCTAAAAATACCAAAAAAATAAATTATTGTTCTGTCATTAGAACTAGGTCACGTCGTCGCATGACATATAGTTTGCATGTTAGGCTGCATTAATCGCATGTTAATTTTTGCACGTCATTACATATAGGTTAGCTTTCATTTAAATAAGTGAAAATCCAAAAAAAACATTGAGTGAACTTCTTGTTAATTAGAAATCGTATTAAGATTGTTGATATGATTTTTTAGCTAACTATGCAGATGCTTACGTTGCTTCGAGGTAAGTAATTCTCCCAGTTTTGCAATTTATTTAATATTTTGATTATTGGATGTTACTTTGGTGGTTTGCGCACCCGCATGAACACCTCACATGTTAGCGATTAGGCAATAAAATGGCTCCAGATTGCATGCATATACATATTTTTGAAAAGAAAAGGTACCGAAAGGGCGTTAGACTAGATCTAGCGTAATCAAGTCCCCGAGCTTAGAATCTCTGGTTCGTAGGAATAAAACATATCTCCCTATGTTTTATTTAGGTTTCTAATCGACCTACCATAAATAGATTAGTGGCGACTCCAAGCATGAAAACATTTGCACGTTAAGAACTTAAATCTTAAGTCGCGAATTGGTAGGGCTTGGGAGGGCCCGAGTTAGGCTTAGTCTTAACAACCCATTAGCCTGAGAGCAAATTTTAGGTCGCGACATTGCCCAATGCTTGAATATGTTGGGGGAAGATTGATTTAGTAAAAGTTGATGTCATTTTAAAGAGCTCATCAGAAACATCAAGAATGGGGTCAATAGTAAATTTGAAAAGTTTTATTTTAAGGTTCTTGGAAAGTCTCTAGAAGATGGGTTGAGATAAATATGAAATGAGAGTCATGTTGTCTATCTAGTTTTCAGTTATTTGCATTGTTAATTGAGATATAAGGAGAAACTTTTGTAGCCGATGAGGTAGCTAAAAGTGATAGTTGGGGTGCCAGTGTGGGTGCGGACGAGGGTGAGGGTGCTAGTCCAAATGAGAGTGTTGGTTGGGGGGTCGATGTGGGTGCTCGTGTGACATTGGTTTAGCTAATGAGATAGTCGTTAAGCACAACGGTGATTTAGATCTCGATGACTAAGTTGATGAGATGATTATACTAGCATAGAGGGTGATATTGTGGATGACGATGGCGCAGACGAGACAAACTTTCTCCGCAATGTAAAATTCTCGACTAATGATTATGATCTTGATATCAAGGAACTTCTAGAAACAATAAAGAACATGATAGAATTTTGCGAAAGGGCCTTTGAAGATCTAATTATAGGGGAACCATCAGCAACATTGGTACCCTCCTGACGATTGGATGTGGATAGTGTAGTTGATACTAAAGTTGGTTACGAGACAGAGTACTATGAAACAGATGCAACTAGGAATTTGTGGTCTGATGTAGAGGGAAAATAGGACGATTTTACTAGAAGGAGAAGTAGGTTTTCAAGACCTAATCCTAATTGTGTTATGTCTTTGTTTACTATGGTTATGATATTTGATAGTAGTAGGCAATTTGAAGATGCTCTAATAAAGTACTCATTGGCGAGCGTAGAGAGATAAACTTTATAAAAAATTGATAAGAAGTTTGCTAGAGTAAAATGTGTTAATGAAATTTGTTATTGGAAAAATTTCTGGATATGTTAATATTCATAGTGGATCATTTCATGTGAAAACCTCCTATTCAGAGCATACTTGCATCATTAACTTCAAAAAGAGGAGGTTAATAGGTTCTTGAATGGCAAATCACTATTTTTCTATAATAAGAGCAATGCTAATTATTTAAATTATTGCTTTCAAGGAGCTAATCAAGAAATAATAGGGCGCAGATGTAAGTATAATTTTTGTTAAGTTGTTTGCTTATAGAGTGTTGATGGGAAACTATAAGAAGGAATATACAAAGCTATTGGATTATATGGAGGATTTTAGGGAGACAAATCATAAGAGTATTGTTACATTGAAAATTGAAAAGCCCGATACTCAATCTAAGGCATTGTTTGAAATAATGCATATCTGTTTTGCTAGATGTAAGAAATAGTTCCTTGGTGGATGTAGGAAAGTTCTGGGGTTATATGGTTGCTTCTTGAAGGGAATTTGTTAATGTCAAATCTTGAGTGTTGCTGAAAAAGATGCAAATGATAAGATGCTCCAGTTGCTTAGGTGGTTGTTAGGGTTGAGAATAGTGATACTTGGATGTGATTCTTAACAAATTTGATGTATGATCTTAACATTTTGAACACATATATATGAGGTTGGATCATAATTAGTAACAAACAAAATATGAGTTCCCTGTTTAATTTGTATATGTTATACCTTTTAGATAGTCACACTTGAACATATGATTTACATTACAATAATCTTTTGTAGGGCCTTGTACATTCTGTGGCTATTTAATTTTTATATGTTATACCTCTTAGATAGTCACACTTGAACATATGATTTACATTACAATAATCTTTTGTAGGGCCTTGTACGTTCTGTGGCTGAGTTGCTGCCTGCAACTAATGATGGGATGTGTGCCAGAAACATTTATGCCAATTAGGGTAAGAAATATAATGGGATACGGATGTAAATATTTTTTTCGCATTGTGCTAAGAGCAATACTATGACTGAGTATGAAAAATTAGTCTTGCTGCATATCATGAATTGGTGTAAACGAAGTCAAAGCACTAGTGGAGGGCTTTTTTATACGAGGTATTCAATGGAAGAATTATATATGCTAGATGAAGTGCATTTACGATATGTTAGAGTAAATGCAGATAATGATAATGATAATGATAATGATACATACACAAAAGGATGTGTGTGTTAGGTGAAAAAGGGACAGTAGTTAAAGAATATTAAGAAAGTTAGAAAAAAAAATAGAGTTTGTGAGACGTATTACTAAATAATATGGAATGATGATACTAAATATGAGGTGATGGTGAAAAGTATGTGGTTGATGTGTTCAAGAGAGACTACTTTTGTAGAACATGATAGCTTATTGACATCTCTTGTTCCCATGCCATTTCCGCTATAAATCATAGGCAAGATAATGTGTATGAGTGATATAAGAAGGCTAAGTTCTTAGCTGCATAGGAGAACATGATGATGCCAATTCGAGGAGAGAATTAGAAATATAATAATAGGGAGCCGCTTGAACTATTTTCAACCAAGGTGAAGCCCAATAGACATAGATAAAAAGATCAAGAGAGAAAGGTGAGGTGGTAAGTCGAACTAGGATGTCGATGATAGAAATGACAGTAACATGTTTCAACTTGTTCGAAGACGGGACACAATAGCTCAACATGTTCAATTAAGAAGACAGGTTTTACATCTACGCAAACATGATTTTCAAGGAAAAAAGTTTTAGTTAGTATTTCCATTTCCATGATATCATGCTTGCTTCATCAATAAGACTTTAATCGAATATACTCTTTACAAATCTAAAGATGTACAGGCAAATGTGCAAGTGGCAGTGGTGGTGCCAGTGCCAAAGGTTGCTCGAAGAGATAGAAGTGACATGATGTAAGAGTGGATTTAGTGTTATATGTTGTGGTTGTTTTTTTTTAATAATAATGGGTTTAATGAAGTAACGTTGATCAATTTGTTCTTTTTATCGATGATTGGATCCGTAACGTAGGGTTATGGATGTATTTTTTTTTATATGTCTTGGATGGCTATTTGTACAGTAATTGGGATTAGTGAAGTGTTGTGCTTGTGAACCCTCTCTTATTGCAATAAAATGGTTTGTCATATATTACTTGCTCATTTACTATATTGTGGCCGTTTGTTTATGAAGTAATGACATTGTATTCCTTCTTGTTTTTTTAATCATATTTGGACCATATTTCCTAATATCATCCCGATGTTCATTGATATACCATCATTTGCTCTTTTATACTCAATGAACGAGTACTTTAATGATAATAACAGATCAAGACTAATAGAAATTATATGTCTCTTATGTTAAGGTTGAGAATCAGGTTGCATATAAAACACAGTAGATTGTAAACAACTTGCATTTCATTGATAGTTCATATTCCATGTGAACAAAAACAAACCAAATTAAAAACATCTACTAAGATAGCTTATATAACACAATCGGTATTAACACACCTTACAACAAACTCATTACATCATTCATCTTCAAATTTCCAAATAACATGTATCTTAAAATTATTATAAACATCTATAACACAAGCAACATTGTCTTCAATGTCAAATTTTGTTTCTTTAGCTTTGTCGCATCTGGTTCAATAAGTTTTAGTTGTGCCTTCAGAGCTTTGACGTCATTGTCCATCGAATTGCCATCATCCTCATTATGGGTTGACACTTGTTTTTTTTCTTCACTATTCTGGTGAGATTTTATTGACACACTTCTTGGTGATTGATTAATTTCCGCATCAACTCAAATATAAAAAATCGCAACTATCCTCAATCTTATATTTTGGGCTGCCGTGATATCTTCTTCCTTGATTCTTCTTCTTCTTTGCTATTTGTAGAGGACATTCTAAACCACAATAGCAAAACAAATGTATTGTTGTTTAATAAAGGGATCGATGTCATTGATTGTGAATTCATTAATGTTTTCATCGATTATGATGATTGTAGTGTGACTGTTATTTATGCTTTAAGATTCAACACTAATCATAGCATTCCTAACCTGTAAAGATGTACATTCGCTTGTGAATATCAAAAGAGATCGACAAATTTTAATGTATAAACAAAGGAAGCATACATAACAACTAGAAGAAATTAACCTTTTGATGGACGACCATCAGTAAAGAAAGAAGTTCAATAATAAAAAAAATCAAACCAACTATTATTTTTATACTCACCCTTATTCACCAACTAATATAGCAAATAAGTTCAATAGCAGCACCTCAACATATGTCTTCCTATCTATTCCAAATTATCAGCATAATTCACCTGCATCTACAAAAAACTTTCATATTTGTAATTCTGACCAAGGGTTCAGATTGCTTCTATGTCATTGACAAGTTCCATTACTAATAAATGATCGTGCCATTATTCTTAAGGATTCACTGATGAAAGCAATAAGAAATAGAGTATGTAGCTCATCAATAGCAGCTCAGCATATATCTACATTGCACTAAGAGTATGTATTACTTGAAAATTTCACGGATGAAAGAATGGTCTGAATACAAAAAGAACATAACATCCATAGCAGCAACAACACGACATTGACAACAACAAAATTGACTTACAAAGACCTAGTTTCATGTAGAGACATGATTCACGGCGAGTCAAAACCCATATCAGCAATTATCCAAACATAAACGTGCATGAACTTTCTTGAATAAAATCTAATGAGTTGTGACCATCCACATCCAATCGAAGAAATAACCTTAGCGAAATCAAGATGGCTAAAACTAAGGCATCATTGTAAATATAAAGTACCGCAATTTCAACAAACAAGAACTTCAAGAAATTTGAATGAGTGGGCGAAGGTTTTGGGCAAGCGTCAAGTTAGCAATGGGCGAATATGGGCAAAGGCATTGGGTGAACGTCGGATGTAGGCATTGGCCGAGCGTTGGAGGAGAGCGTCGACTCAGATTTGGGGGAAATTTTGACATCAATTTAGGGAAGATCTCAAATTAGGGTTCCTCATATTTATTTGGCAAAAAAACTAGCCATTTTGGGCTAGAATTCTCCGGTCAAATCAACGTGGTTTGGAACTTCTTGAAGTCTTTTTTTAAAATTTATTTTAAAAGCAAATGGTGTCATTTTTGCTCTTCAGCTACCACGTCAGCGCCAACCGACACGGACTAGGATTCCAAATTAGACTTTTCCAATTATTAATGGTTGGATGAACCAAATTAACATAAATGCAAAATATTTGAGATTAAATTAGTAAAATTAAATAGTTTATGATTGATATGACACAAATATAATAAGTTTATGACTTTTTTGGCAATTTTTCCCTACAAGTTTTTTTATTGGATCATGGACACCTTTTTGTATTTAACTCAAATTGGGTAATAATGGCATCCAAACTTACTAGTTAACCATAAATTGGAAAATAGTTGGTTCACAAAAAATTTGCTAGATATGAAACAATTCGTTTTCATTTTTGTGATAGCTCTACATGTCGCTTTTCTTCTCTCCTTTCTAGGATTTTCTCTTCTCCCTTTCATCTTCACACAACTTTCTTTTTCAATCTCTATGGAGGGAAGGGTTTAAGCTAGATCTCTCCCTCCCCTCCCTTTTTTCCTTTTTCTTTGGCTGATTTGGTTCTTTTTTATCTCTTTCTTGCTTTCCTTCCATTTTGCTGAACTTTTCTCTTCCGAATTAATCTAGATTTAGAAGTTTCTCTCTCTGTTTTGGGGAGGTTTATATCTTGATCTCGTCTAGATTTGAGAATTGTCGCATGTATGATATCAGGGTTTTAGTTCCCTCAAGTTTCGTAGGTGTATAAGTCCAATTTCAAAGAAGATCCGAGGAGTTTTGTGAAGATTTCACTTTCATAGGTGTCAAATATGTGCTTGTTCAACGTTGTTACTCTGAAGGACGATGGCGTGGGGACATCGAACCTAGGCATGTACCGTCGAAAGGCAAAGCCGTAGTAACATATGGAGATTTCGGCGTGTGCTCATTACTGAAGACGAATTTGGTGATCGGTCATTGATTTTTGTTTTAAGAAGTCACATATTTGCTCTTTGAGTAGGTGAACCCTAATCTTATTCTAATGGTTTATCTTGTTATTCGAAACTTGTTTTGTTTTGAAATTATTTGGAATTTGTCTTGGTTTGCAGTTAAACTGCATTGTCTTTCTCTTGTATTTTTGTGGAAATGAATGAAATGATACTTTGACAAAAAAAAAAAAAGGGCTCTACATTTGATAAAAACATCTAAAAGAAAGAAAAAAATAAAGACTTCTAGCTAGGTATGACGAATACTTACTTTTCTCTAATTCACTGTGAATCAAGCGATTACTATAAACTCTTAAACATATTTATGTATATATCATGCTAATCTTCATGATTGAGAAAATATCCATAATCCTAATGTTATGGACTCGATCCTTATATGAGATTTTTCTTGAATCGTGGGACGCCACGAAAGCCTCTAGTGAATGTAGGGGTGTGCAAACGGGACCACACGGACCGAGAACCGCACGGACCGAATTGGACCGGCCTGTTTGATCCGATTTTCGGGAGTGTCTGTCCGGTTGTTTATTCCAAAAAGTAGAACTAGTATCCAGGCAGTCCGATTCTCAATTCCAAGATGGGAACCGGACCGTCCGAACTGGACCGACCAATATATATTCAGGCGTGAGCTACATTCTTGCTTTATATGTTTTGGCTTTTGCTGTTTAGATATTAAAATAATGTAAACATACATCTTCATCCATTTTGAGTATGCTGATATCATTTATGGTTAGGGAATCTCACCATATTTGGTTGGGGAATTTCTACATTGATCGGTTCCATTGAACCGGACCGTCGATCCGGTCCAGTTCCCTATTACAAGATTGGTCAGTCCAGTTTCCAGTCCTAGAAATTGGGAACCGGTTCTCCCGTTCGATTCCCGATTTCACTTAGAACCGGCCCGGACTAGATCGAGAATCGATCACCCCTAAGTGAATCCATCAAGTTCGTGGATCTCACGGTAGATGAAAATTAGCGAGTAATAAAAAACCTAACCTTTCAATGAGTTTTTTTTTTAAACTTCTCTTTCAACCTTGTAATTTCACAATTTTTTTATTCAAGTTCCCGTACCATCAAGTCGTTTTAGTTCCACAAATTTTATAATCAAGTTCCTTTGACAATAAATCCGATCAAATTCAGCTGTGGTGGCCATCGGTCAATGTTGGCATGCAACATGGGCATGCACATTAGTTGAATTTTATCCGCCTCATATTATAACATAATGTAATATTAACTAGGGAAAACACCACCAAAAATCTCAAACTATGTCACTTGTGACAAATTTACCCTGAACTTTTTTTGTGACACAAAAAATCCCAAACTATGTTACTTGTGGCACATTTACTTCATAATATTTTGGCCTAAGGGCATTTTCGTCTTTTTTCTTTTTTTGGTCTTTTTTTCCTTTCTTCTCTCTTCCTCTACCGGCCATGGCGGAGGGAAGCTGGTGAGGGCGACCCTCACCAGCGTTGGGGTTGGGCGAGGGCGACCCTCGCCGATGTCGAGTGAGAGTCGCCCTCACCTGGGTAGTAAGGGCTGCCCTCGCCCTCGCCGGATCGGGCGACCATCTCGCCCGATGTTGGCGAGGGACTCGGGCGAGGGCGACTCTCGCCCGATGTCAATGAGGGTCACCCTCGCCAGATTCGGCGAGGGCAGCCCTCGCCTAAGTCCATCGCTGGCGAGGACCGCCCTCATCGGCTTCCTTCCGCCATGGCCAGCGGAGGGGAGAGAGAAGAAAGGAAAAAGGAAAAAAAAAAGAAAGAAGGAAAACAAAACATAAAAAGGAAAAAGATGAAAATGTCATTGGGTTAAAGTATTATGATGTAAATATGTCACAAGTGGTATAATTTAGAATTTTTCGTGTCACAAAAAAAGTTCAAGATAAATTTATCACAAGTAATAAAGTTTGAGATTTTTTGTTGTATTTTCTCTATTAACTAATATCTTCCACCCACGTCTAGTGGGCATCCACACATTATATCTGCATTATATTTTAATGTCATTTGATGGTCCCGTCGTTTGAGTTTGATCAGATTCGGTGTCAAAGGGACACGATCATAAAATTTGTGAAAGCAGAAGGGCAAATCCGACAAATCGAAAGCGCATATACATAATTAGAAAAAGCGTGAAAGTACAAATAAATTTAAAAAAAAATAAATTATCAAGGACGTGAAAGTCAAAGTTTCACACTGCGACAAGAGCCAGCTTTTTCCACCAAGCATCAATTAAGCGCATCCGCATGGGACTCGCACCGTCACAAATTCCAAACCGGCATTCATTGTTTCCACATTTAGTGAAATGTCGATTTTCAAGTCATGAATGGGCAAAATACAGCTGGCCCTCCAATTTTCTATCTTCTCTTCTCTTTTATTTTTGGTCCCTCCTAACTTCTAATTTACATAATTTCTCAATGGCAATGGAGTTATTTATTACACATATGGACCATGGAATGCCCATTTTCACAGAGACCTCTCCCTATCCCCATATTTGGACACTCACATGCCCTTGGACAAGAACGTGCATACGATAGACATGTTAGCTGAAGTTGTCTCCCCTCGAAAACTTTAGTCCATGTGATCAATATTACCTGTCACGAAAGCATACGGCTTATGTATGTCATCTTACCAAACATGTGCCCTAGGCCTTGGACCCAGAGGGATTGGGGAGCTATTCATGGCATGAGATGTTGTACCGACATGACATTAAATAGGTTGAATCCTCGTGACAGCTCACCTATTCGAGATATTTAAAATTCAATCACTATGTAAGCATAGGTCTCCATAGTATTTTGAAGTTTCATTGCTATACATCCTTTTATTCATTGACGTCTTAACCCTAAAATATGGCGTGTCTCATTATCTTTCACTAGATCTACCAAAAATCTTATAAAAATCATTGATTGGTTTGGATGGATGGGTAATGTGGTACCTAAAAACTTACTGTTATTTTTATGGCGAAACCATCACCACTTTAACTCAAGTGTTCTTGTAAATAATGCATGTTTCTAAATATTTATTTTTTGGGGTCAAATGGTGGCTAAAAAGGCATGCTTTTATCCGTAAAAAGAAAGAATAATGACATAAATGGTCCCTGAACTTTGGCCTAATGTGCAATGTAGTCCTTGAACTATTAATTTGTTCAATGTGGTTCTTGCACTTTTGGTATATGTTCAACTTAATCTTTGAACTATATGAAAATGTTCATTGTTATCCTTCCATTAATTCAAGTATAAGGACAATATTGAATATTTTAATATAGTTTAGGAACTAAGTTGAACATGCACCAAACGTGTAAGGACCGCATAAAAAAAATTGAAAGTTCGGGCAACACGTTACACATTGAGTTACAGTTCGGGAATTATATTGAATAAATTGGAAGTTCTGGGACTACATTGCACATTAGTCCAAAGTTTAAAGACCATTTGTATTATTTTCCCCAAAAAGGAGGGAAGAAATAGAGGAGCTCTACTCAATTTAAGAAAAGAAAGAGGCCAATGAGCTAGGTTACCTTGGGCTCCTTAATAGCCCAAACATGTATCTCAGCCCAAACTAAACCATGACTCAAGTGTCAAGAGGCCGCGATTGGCTAACAAGACAACAAATTTGAGATGACAAAAGGTTTCTTCTACGAAAAAGCCCAACAAAAAAGCAATAATTTTGACTAAGAAAATTGAGTACACCGATAAAGTATCAAATTAAAGGATGAAAATATTAATATTAGCAGCAAACGACGTTGGATAAGGGTTAAAAATATGTGGAAATGAAGGAATAAATAAAATTGAATGGTGAAGGTCCTTGTCTAGTGCAGCTGTTTTTTCTTCTTCTTTGCCCAATGCATTGGCATGCAATTTGATTTTCATATTGAGCCTTGCACGTGCCCAAGTGCTCTGATAGTTACTGTCACTTGAGTGGAAACAGGTCCACTATTTAGCTGTTGCCATCGCGGTCGCCGTGTCGTCTTGTTCTTTTTTGGTGTCTAAATGAACCAAAAAGTAGGGACAGTCGAATAGTGTACAGTTTAGCCATCTTGCAATGAAAATCCTTTTTGTTAGAAATCTCTGCATAAATCCTAAGTAGGATCATCGTTTGGGGAAAAGAAATAGAGTGAACTTTGGTGGGTTTGATCTGTGAGCTCTGGTCCTAAACTCTCCAAGATAATTGAGTGTCCTTGTGATCTAGAATATGATTGACATGATCTATTAGAACTGGGTTTGAAGATGAGTTCAAGTCAATATGGTATGATGCTATTGGTTGATTTTGGTTCGTCGAGACATTGATCTATCTCTGTAAGTACACCGGTAACAAACTGATTGTATCATGCACATGCATGTTGGAGTCATTGTCAAGAACCCCAACGGCTTTAGAGATTCCATTTTCAAGTTCAATAATGCAAAGTCCCTCTCTCGCTTCAATGTAACCCACTTACATTCCATGTGTCTCCCTCCTCATTCGATACTAGTAGATAAGAGGTCCCAAAATCCCACTTTAATTCATGACTCCATATGCTTTGAGTCGTCGTCTTCTTTCATTTTCCTCATCAAATGCTCTTTCTCGACAATGGATAACAATGTCAAGAGCTCTCTAAACTTGGTTGTTGGGTCACCATGCCAAAACATATGTGGCCATGATCATTGGAGTGGGTATGTTCATGGTCAATGTCTCTCATGCCCATCGTCTCCTAAGTTGGTATTCATTCATGTTTCAATCTTTATATAGCAAGATCAGGACATCGGCCTCTTTAAGCCGTTTTCAACAAGAAATGATGCTTTTAGTTATGAGAGAAAAGAAAAATTTTTGTTTGGAAAATTTTTTAATATATCCCTGAATAGGATAACCTGTATCCTAATTGGTGTTGTGGTAACACCAAATCTGTCAGGATATAATTTGGCAAAGAATCGCACCTAGGGGATTGGATATACCTAGAGTGGATAGTGATTAAACAAAAAAATGAAAAATATAGAAAAATGTACGCCAAAAAAATAGAGGGGAAAGGATTTGGCGAGAGAGAAGGAGCGAACTCCACCCTCGTTCAGTGTTGCAGTGCCACTCAACCATTGTCCCCCTCTGTCTCATGCTCTCTCTTTATCTAAATCCATCGAGCCTATCAGATCGACGGACTCTGACACTCTAAATATCAAATCTAAGGCTTGTGACCTCAGATTCATGGTTGTCGACCTCAAGGGATCCTAGATATTGGGTCGCCTGAGGCTGGGCCTTCCCTCAGTGCGACTGCGAGCTTGCGTTCCTTTGGCTTGAGTTTTGACTATTATACCCTCTTTCAATTGTTGCAAAATCCGTAAGATTCAAATCAATTGGCCTGATTTTGATGTTCATATCTAAAAATTGCTATTAGCTATAGAGTTCAAGATCACATTTCTCAATTGTTTCAAGTGGGGCAAGCTCATTTTAGCTTAGGGAGGATTTTGGATAGAGCAGTTGGATAGCTGTGAGGTTGGATGGCACAAGCACCTCATCTTCGTCTTCGGAGTTGCTTAATGGTTTCTTGCTTAATGCGATGACTCTGAGGTTAGACGGCAATAGCCGATGGCTGATAGCTGACAGTCGTGGTGAGGCACCGAGCGAGTAGTTGTCTTTGTGTTCAGAGCATGGCGACTTGATTCTGGACAGGTGTCTATAACTATGTTATATCTGGACATTTACCAAACATTGCATATGATATTAGAAATTCGATTTTTATCTTATTTGACTTTATTATCCCTGACAAAATAGATCCAAACAACCAAACGCTAGTACTTCAATTTGGGTCCGCCTTGATGGGCCCCAAATTATGTGGCCCACAAGTACAAGAATAGCTTTTGTTATAATGATTGGTGGGTGGCTTTGGAGTCACCTCCTCTAAACATGGGGCTGAAGTGAAAGTTTCTTTTTAATTTTTTTTCCTCTTTTTCTAATTGGCTAGTTCCTTTCTATTAAGGGCCCTCAGCCCAAGAAGAAGTTGAGCCCATAAAAAGAATCTTAATCCAGTACAAATGTAGCAAAAACTAAAGGACACCTCTTCGATTGATGGCACCCATGAACCATAATTGACAAAAGTAATATAAACAAAAATAAAGAGAAATATAGAAAAACAATGTGTGGTAGTACTTGATTTGATTGATGGGCATTTGGGCCTTCCACCCACCCAATACAAGCAAAGATAGATGCTCCATGTCTCCACCTTCCCTTTTTTTCCTTCCTCATAATCTTTTTGTAGATACTAAAATGTGGACCCTAATTTTGCTCTAGACAAGCATAATAGCAAATGAGATAATGATATTGATGAAGCACATGTTCACTTTGCCCCATCAATTGAATTTTAGGTGTATGAGAAAAACAATGCAAGGGCAAAAGAAGACGAGGACCCCTCCCCCCTTCTCTCTCTCTCTCTCTCATGGAGCCTGAGAATTTATATTTTGAAATGGTTAGGACCCATTGAATAGGTCCTCCTTGTCAAAATGTTTAATATTGAATGGTATATTCCTTTTGTTTTGAGAAGAATCATGAATGACCTATCACACACCCAAAAAAAAAGAAAAAGAGAAGAGCTCTAGGAATCATAAATGATTGAATCTCCTGAACCACCCCAACCCATTATAATTTCTCGACGGGTTGCTATCTCTTCAATCGGAAGTTTTGATAAATGCCATTACAATAATTCAGTCAATATTCATTAGGTATAGACAACATATCCATTTAAGCGATATCTTCAAAAAGCTCCAATTTTTTTGATTCGCATTTCTCAGCATCGCTAAAGGAAAAATACATGTAAAGAATTGTATGATCGGGTGTTATAGTAACTTATCATATGGTTTTTATGAAAGTTCAAAAAACATGCATATACTATTACCCAATGAGAAATCATCAATATAATACATAGAGCATAGCTTTCATTATCAAAAAAATGATTGCTAGCGATCTTAATCATAAGAAACCCCCGGTTATAGCGCTGAAAATTCCTCAGAGATAATGCATGCATTCATATTCTGTACGTGAAGTGGACCACTATGTCCACTACAACCACCACCAAAAAACAACAAAAAAACGTAGGTCTCACCTAAAAGATTAATCCCATGTGTGTGTAAGTCCAAGTTGGCTGTCCGAACTCTTTTGTCCGAGTAAAAGATTGATTCAACCTCTTCTTCTTCTGGTCTATATAGATGCTACATTGGAGCAATGAAGGTCACCTAACACGCACCGATTCGACCAAGCTCGCATAAAATGGCGGCAAGAATTGACCGTTGGCGAACTCTATAGACATTGTCAGAAGAACACCATACTCGTAGTCGGAATGTTTCATTCGGGCCACAACTATCAGTGCTCATTTTGAGCGAGTCCGTTGCCGCTCCCATCGAGCTGGAGGAAAACCAAAGCGATCCTGTCAGAGAGACATGTTTCTCTTGCCCTTCCAAAAAGGAATATACACGACCCAATATCAGAGAGCAGACTGATGCATCCAAGCCTTCTTCTCTTGGTCTACATAGAATGCTGAAAGTGATACAGCCATTCGTGAGGTTTCATGGGATATGCAATAGCGGAGCTAAATCAAACTCAGAACATCGAATCTGTCAACACATCTACATGAAATAGAGAGCTTTTGATAGGTCATCAACACACAGCCTACTTGTTTCCACGTTGAACTTCTCTTCAATACAAAAAAGAAGAGAGAGAGAGTTGATTATGGAGTGAGACCTAATCCCACAAGGTTTAACTTGGCAGCATAGGGAGCGCACGTTTTGGGTACGGTTGGTGAGAAGCAGAAGGTCTCATCCTAATCACTTCGCTTGCGCTGCCCAAATCACAATCACTCAATAGATTAAAACTTGCACGTCCTTGTCGATCGCCATCTCCTTTCAAAGCGGTGGTTGAAGTGGCTTTCATTATGTGCAACAAGCACTTCCATCGGGTGATTAAGATTGAATAATACCTTTCGTTTGTGCGAAAGATGAAACCAACACGTTCCCTCAAGATTCACTTTGATTCGTGGAAAGGGAAAGCTAGGATGATGAGGTTCTCTCTTGCCCTAGTAGAATTTATATTGTTGAGTACGTCTTGAATTCTATTTTCAGTATTTGACCTAAAGTGAGTTTTTTATACCTGAATTGACATTTATAATTACCTGACTTGAGAAAAAATTGAAGGTTTAGTGTTGCTAGCGGGCCCATAGCCTAACACTGGAGCAGTATAACTATTATTTTTCTCCAGTTATTAAAGTGACTGAAAAAAGAAGTTATTAGGTTTAAACTAGAGACAAAAATAGGCTTTAGTTTTTCCAGCAACCTTTTAAATTTTTTGAATTTCTATAGTAAATTTTGCTTCTCCTTTTTCTATGGTTTTTTCCACAGAAGTTTTCCACATAAATCTGTGTGTTCATTTGTTCTTCTTAATTTTAATTTCGTTGTAGTTTCCGAATCTATCATAACATATGCTTCATTTGTTTTATTTTTACCAAAACTCATGCTTTTTATTTTCCTTTTAAGGAAAAACCTAATATTACGTTTGGTAAGGATACTAGATTTGATCTACGAAAGAGTGTGTTAAATAATGCATTATATAGTAAGTGAACTTTTAGATAATTGAGTCATATCGAGCACTTCTTTAGAGTTTGTCGCATTATATGATACGGCACCTTTCTATAATAGCTTTTTAATATTCTTCAGATTTTTCTCTGCTTAACCTTTTAGAATTGTCCACTCAATTCATCATGGAATATCGGAGCCTACGTAATACAGAATATGGAAATCTGATCTTCCGTGCTTCCAAATCCTAAAAGCAAATTCCACAAAATCTTTGACAATGCCTTAATTATTGCTCAAAAGAACTTTCATTGTTTTGACTAATGCGAGTACGATGGAACAATAATATCGCCACTTGAGAATCACGCTTAAAAAATGCAGCGGTAAGGGGGAGGGGGAAATTGTGTTTTATAAAGAAGAAAAAAATAAAGGCCGAAGGAAAAGTAAGCAAAAATCGCTGTAATTTAAGCGATCACATCAATATTGACATTGTGACGTGTTGACACATTGACAATTTGACACCCACACGTGTTTGTGTCCCACCTATTGTGCGTTCACGAGCTCAAAAACAGAAAGTACTTGAACCAATCTGATTGAATGTTAATATATGCACCTTCCCTTGCTCCGTACCTTAGATCAAACAATCCAAGAACTAATCTTCTACCATATATTACAGCTGCTTAGCTCAGCTTAACAAATATATTTAGAGCCGTCGAAGTGATCTTCTCATGAAAAATCCGGAAACATTCGTGTGGCACAATTGTTCTTGGAGGAGAGTTAGATGGACCAATTGATGCAGCTTGAATTTTCTTGGGGCAAGAAAGGCCTCTGAAACCCTAAATGAGACCCTATGAAGTTCTTGGTCAGTGTGGTTAACCAAGTTAATTTCTTTTTGGCAAGGAATGAATAGGGAAGTTCTTATGATTCGGCACGGGACCAACCATGATTGCCAGAAAAGGAAAACAATCAAGGGGAACAAATGATGCCAAAACCACATCGCAGGTAGCATAAGGTAATCAAGTAGTACCACTAACAGTGATTGTTCAAAGTAACACGCATTTGACCATTTTTAAGCATTGATTCCGGTCGACAGCAACCTGATTCCAACTCTGCCTAGCATCGACGAAGAGATCATTGCTTACGGATCTCCTAATTTGGAGTGGATAAGATGCCTTTGATTCAACCGATAGTTGGGCTGCAAAAGAACATCCGGAACATCATGCTACTGAAAATGGAAAACAAAGCTCTAGGATGTGGATGCCAGCAATTGGAAAAACTAACAGCATTTTCACTCGAATGTTATAGTCAAACCAGCTTATCTCCAACTAATACTCAAATATTTTTCAGTGGATGACATATGAACCACTTGCAGTGTTGACAGGAAGGAAAAGTTAATTGGGTGTTTTGAATCTTTGATGTTCTTTTAACCCCAATGAGAAAGGGCATCTCTCCCTACCGCCACGATGAATGAACCCATACGAAAAGAAAGAAACAAAAAGATAAACAAATCAGCAAAAGCTAAAGTGGGTCAGTCCTGTTCCTTGTTAATTGGATCCTCTCAAAAAAATAAAAAATTAGATCCTCTCACCAATATCGAGTACCTTTTTCGCTTTCTCATTATCGAGGTTTTCAACTCAAGATCGATTCAATTTGCATATCCGTTCTTTCCGGGAATGAAATTTTAATCCGATGCAATTTGATGATTTCCGTTTATCTACAAAGATTAGTCAAACGGAAATCATAATCCTCCAGCTCTTCCTAAATCATGACAAACATCAGTCTGTTTTTTCTCTTTGTTCGATGAATCTCGAGTCCTCCACCCAGGCCTCGAGTTCCGTAAAAGATGAATCGATTTTCTAAAACCATCTTGACCCAATAAAAGAGCCTGGAAGAGTATGTCCAATGTTTGGCATATAGTCATTGTATTTCAGAATAATTCTTGAGTAAAGTTTTGGAACTAGAAGTTGCTGCAGGATTGATTTTCTTTTGAGGCTCCATTCATGGTGGATGCTTTCTCTTTTTCTTTTTTCTTTTTTTGCCATATAATTATTCGAATCTTGGGTATAGAGACAAGGTTTGTTGTCACAGTGCTGATAAGGGCCACATCAACCAGCCTTTTTGGTGTCAATTTGGACCCACAGCCCCATTTTAAATAAGAATCCCAGCTACTCTTGCCTTGCTCATTCTTTGACTAATAATGAGCACTCTTACTTGCTGATAAAGAGCATACGCGATGTTGTTATTCCATTTCCTTCAAATTCACTTCTTTGATGTCGTGTGAAAGACAACCGATACTGTATTGATTAACTCAAAAAGTGTCAGGGGTGTGTAAAGATAAGTGTGTAAAGATGAGATTCATTCTCCACTTAACTTTAGTTCATAAGTTTTTCATAATAACCTTCTCTACAATCCCATTCATATATTACAGACTCGACAGAGAATAATGTAAATGTTTTTCTTTCTTTTGCAAAAGTGGTACCTAATTCCTTGTTTTGTTGTAGCAATAAAATAACTCAAGGTCCAGAGGAAGTGACTTGGCCTGTCATGGTTCGTTGACAAAAGGCAGTGAGACTACATGGTTTTCTTCTTTTTTTTCCTTCTGGAAAAGAAATTTATCTGCCTTTAGAACAAGGACATGAAGAAAATGATAAAGAAGAGAGAGAGTTGATCTTTGCCTTTTCTACATGCCAAGCAGCATGGCACTAAAAATTTTATATATATACAAGCTAGGGTTAGGGTTAGATAGGCATCAACTACCCACAAAGCTGCTTATAGCTTTTACTCTTCTTATTTTTTTCCCCTCTCCATTTCTGCTCTCTCTTATCCATCTATAATCAGCATCGTCCGAATCACAATCTTGATCTGATTGAGCGCGGAACAGATTCACCAGAGAAGCAAGGAATTGATCATCTGAAAGAAAGAAAACGAAAACTAGGGTTTCTTGAAAAGAAAAGAAAAACAGAGAAAAAGAAAGTCATGAAGAAAAGGCAAGTGGTGGTGAAGAGAGATGGGTCAACTAGGATTTGCACGACATCATCATCGGCAATCAGGAGCGTTCGATACGCAGAGTGCCAGAAGAATCATGCGGCCAGTATCGGAGGATACGCCGTGGATGGTTGCAGGGAATTCATGGCCAGTGGCGAAGAAGGCACCAGTGATGCCCTCATTTGTGCTGCTTGTGGATGCCACAGGAATTTCCACAGAAGAGAAGTTGAGACGGAGGTCGTCTGTGAGTACTCGCCGCCCTCTAATTCTAGTAACCGATAGTTGAAAAACGCGTGTGCTATATTCATACGACACAACACTCACAGCATGTAAAACATGGCGTTCTGATTTTGCTTTCACGAATTTGTGACATGGAGGTACTCTTAGATTAAGGTTGTAAGATCATCTTTGAATGAAGTTCTCGATGCTCTCTGTAACAGAAAAGCCAAGCATTTACTTTAACCACAAAATGTCCGATTATTGATGATGAGGTTTCTTCGTGTGTTCTTCTTTATACACTGTCGGGAATTGGCCGCCGTTGGTGATTCGATTAGAAGTAAGTTTCTCGTGGAAATGAACTTTATGTTCACATAAAGAGTTTTCAATATGAATTTGAAGAACAGCAAGTGGGTGTATACATAAGTCGTAGAGGTGAAAGTAAAAGGAAATACGTATGTGGTATTTCGATGGGATGACAGCAAGTTCTTTGATATATTAACCTTGGTTGAAATTGGTTAAATTCTTCCAGAGACAATTTTATCCGCATCCGTATCTAATTCTTTTCCAGATTTTGTGACTATTGTTTGACCAATGAATCAATAGTAGCACTTCTAAATAGATATAGTGTATAGGATCAGTACCTTTATTAGGGCATTAGCTAACTGATACAATAGCTACGTTTAATGGATTCTTAGATGTAAACGTGTATTAGAACCGTCATAAAATCTTCAGCAAGCATAGTGCAATCAAGGTCTCTTGTTATTCATAGATGTGTATGTTTCTCCTTGAACATTTTTCAAGCACCTTCTCTCATACATAGTTCTGCACTCGCTATTGCTCATTAACTTCTGTTTTTTCCCATCCCAACTTCCAACAAAGAATTCCACCAAAAGATGAATTTGCTCCACTATCAGACAAACCTTTTAGACAACCAAACAGAGTTGGATGTTATCTAAATGAAAAAGATAGATTATCTTGGTTTACAATCATATGATATACTTGTAGTATCATATTTTTATCAGTGACCCACATCCAATCATGTCATCTAAAATATTTCCAAACCCGCTTTGATTGAATTACCTTCGGTTGAATGATTGTATCCAAGAAGAAGAAACATATTGCAGATTGCAATTGTTGTCGATACCCTCCTCATTTTGTTAGTCTATTCGAATATGAACATATATAGCAAATAGAAGCCATCTTGGCTGGGATTTGCTTTGATGAATCAGTTGGAATTTATAACTTTTTGTTGAGATCAGTCCTTTTTCTGCTGTATCCTTTCGATCATGGGACACTAAGCATTGTATGTGGTAGAAATTCTCAATCAAAGAGTCATCGTTGATCCCTAATGCTTAATCCCCAATACTCGTTGCTCCTCTTTCAGACTACTTCCCATTTGATTGTATATGTAGTTCTGGGGACTTAATTGAGTTGATATTACACACGAGTAAGTTTGCATGGATAGCAAGTCTGCATGCTTTAGTATGCGCAGGAGTGTTTGCTGTGATTGATCTCCATCTATTCACAATTTTTTGTGGCATAGGAGTATTTAGTGACAATTCTTTTAGCGTCATATAACACCATTCATACGTCTAGTAACCCCAATTACCAGATGAATTAGGAAGCTAAAGTTGCAGAGTGCCTCATAAGTTGCAATCTACTAGCTGAATCTTATGATTCAAGTAAAGCTATTGCTACCACTTCAGTGCGATACGATTGGTTTTATTACAACAATAAGAGAAACGCCTTCAGATATGCATGATGACAAGCATGTTGATTCTGCATTTTATTAGGCTCGTGAACTGTGTCAAACTTACATAAATACGGACAGCGTCCTAATTCTCATTACTCGTTTTCTTTGTAGGAACAGAATATAAAATGGTTCTGACAGCGCGAACTACATGTTCTTGCCCAATCTTTCAACATGTACATGTACGCATCTAAAAGGACTTCTCATCTAGATCATCCGAGCTAGTGATGTTCATTTGATGACATCTGGATGGTAGGAAAAGGAAAAAATCGCGCGAAATGCCAAAAGCAAAAGGCAAGATTTGATGTCCGTATTGTACACACCAATCATTCACAGTAAGTTGTCATCAACTCCCTCCAATCATTCAAGTTCTGCAGTAAATCTCAGGAGCGCAAGAGATGAGGCTTTCCATAGTTCGAACTCGAACCTGTTCTTTTACACTCTATCCGCTAGAGAATGTGCACTAGTGGGGGGTGAAAATGGTCTACTAGAATCCCACTCAGTGCCCATCATCGATTCACACCATAAATATTGAAGATACGAAAAGCATACCAAGCAATCGAAAAAACGCAAGGAAAAGAAACGATAAAGGGGAGGTAGAAAACTCAAATTTTGATGCTAGCTAGTGCGGTGGCGATTGGCTTACTGTGGGGAGGGGCGCAAAGAAAGAGACAAGAGGCCATGAAAGGATGCATGCTGTAAACCCAAAGAGGAACATTACGTGACTAAATCGTGTCGTTTCAATTTGACACCTCACCAAATCTTATAATCATGCCCTTTAAGACCCTTCAGCCCTTGACTTCCACAGGTTGGATTGGATTGACGACATCCCATAACACCTTCTCGTTCCATCATGCTTCATGGGCCAAGGCCAGCCCATGATTTCCTGTTCTTTTCTTGAGCTTGCAATCTATGAGATTTACCACCTGATCTCTTTACTTTGATTCGACGTTTCAATGTGATCATTCGTCTCGTGACCTTCCTATGCATTTTGTCTAGATCATCTTGTGATTCTCGATGTTTCATCCTCTGGCCGGCTTTTGTTTACACACAAAGCTTCTTCGAGAGGCTCTATGTTCGGCTTGGGTGCCGGGATTCGCGCGACAGCTAACGGCGTCGAACTAGGGGTCATCCTGCTTAGGCCCTGACCGTCGTCGAGGAAATTTCGTTTGGCTGGGATTTGTGTTTGCATTAGAAAGCCGAATGAACAAAAAAGGCCTTTGACTCAAAGATTTGGGGAGCTTGATTGCTCCCGGCGCGGTTTTGTCGACTCCATGCATGGTCAATGTACGGCTTTTACGGTGGAGGATGTAGTCGAAGCTGGCGTTTGTTTCGATTACCTTGGAGGACAACTCGCGTGTCGGCGTCCGTAAAGCTCATACAGGGCTATCTTGTTGCGATGTGTCACACCACGATGACATTTTTACATTCGAAGCAGTCAAAAGCTATACGTACACTCTTGGGCTTATTATCCTAAAAAATCTCAAATTTTAGTTATAGTCCCATTCTATCATAAACTTTTTTTCGTCTCATAAAAATCTCCCAACTTTTAATCCAGTCCCAATTCTATAATAAGCCATTTGTCTCGTAAGAAATTACAAATTTTAGGTTCGGCCTCAATTTTACCCTGAACTTTTTTGTCTCATAAAAATTACTAACATTTACTTGAGTCCTATATCTGCTTTTGATAACCCTCTATACATAATCTCTCTTAGTGATATGGCATTTTCACATCATTGCTCTAATTTTTTCCCAAATTTCATATCAAAGAAAATATCCTTGGAGATGAATTTTCATGTCAGCTCAAATGACGTCTTATTAGATTTGAAATTTGGGTAAAAACTAGAGTAATTATGGTTAGCTTTCGTCAATTTTTTTTTTCTTGTGATCCTTCCATCTCGCTTGGGGATTTGATTTTGCCCTCAATATTCTCTCGTGCTCAGGAGTTTTCCATCTCTCGCGATCAAAAAGCTCATGCTTGAGGTACTCGGCACGGGACGCTCGAACAGCTTGTTCAAGAGTTTTCCATCTCTCAGTTGTCAAGAGAAATTTTGGACAGAGGGTCCACAAGAAAACATTGAGATTCAAGTGAAAATTGTTGATTTTTTACAAGACAAAAAAGTTTATTGTAGTATTGAGACTAGATCTAATTAAATATGTTAAAATGGGTCTTATACCCATATATGACCCATTTAAAAAATAAACAGGTCACTACAATTTTGAAAATACAATATCTTAAATGTGTCTTAAAGTTTTAAGCCTATTATAAATGGGTCTAAATGTGTTGAGTGTAGAACCCATTCCCATCTCACCCATTAGGTCCATACACACTTTTCTCCTTTTTATAAAAGTATTTTTTTTAAAAATCGAAATTATATTTATATTTATATTTTTCTCTTTTTTATTTTATTCTTTTCTTTTCTTTTCTTTTCTTTCTTCTTTCTTTTTTCTTTATTTTCGGTCAGTGGCCGGCCACGATGATGGCTGGTGACTAGCGATTGGCCATAGGGGAGAAGGACCTTGTCAGCCTCAAGCGAGCCTCAAGCGAGCCTCAATTCCGGCGAGCCGCGCCGAGCCTCGCTAGATTCGGTGAGGTCGAGCTCGCCCAATTTTGGCAAGCCTGAGGCCTCACCGACCTAAGCCAAGGCTCCAACCTCGTCCAACGCAATCTCGGCTTGGCTTGACTCATTGGAATCAGCTGAGCTCAAGGCTCACCTCGCCTGAGGCCGACGAGGCCTCGGCCTTGCCAAATCGGCAAGCTTGAGCTTTGCCGGCCTCAGGCGAGCTTGTCCTCTCTTATGGGCAGTCGCCGTGGCTAGCCACCGGCCAAAAAATAAAGGAAAAATAAAAATAAAACAAAAAATAATTAAAATTTTGATTTTAAAAAATAAAATTTATTAAAATTATTAAAATGAATGCACGAAGTAAAATGAAATTAGATTTTATGCACCAAATGTCGGAAAATATTTTCTAGTTCATCTTCATGTTTCAACCAAACATCGGAGTTATTTTTATTTCCATGGATAATGACTTCATGGGAAACATTTCCTAGAAATGTTGCATTTTTCAAAAAACAAATAAAACCTCAATTTTAAAAAATATATATAAAAATTGCTCACTGGCTTTGTATGAAAATGTTTTAGCAGTATAATATTTAAAAAAATCATAAAAAACAAGTTTTCCTAGATTAAGTTGAATATAGACGTGTTTTAGCAATATGAATCGAGTCAGGTATGGATTGAGATGTTTACATTATAAATAAATGGTTCATAAACGGGTTAATGGGTTAATATGGGTTGGATCATTTATGAGCCCACCCAACTCATCCATTTAGGGTAGAATTGGAAATAAACCTAAAGTTGGAGGATTTATACAAGATAGAGAAAAGTTTATGGTAGAATTGAGACTGGACTTAAAGCTAGAGATTTTTTAGGATATTAGGCCTACACTCTTGTGAAAATTCATTTGCCCGAGCTTTAGAAGGTGAGGACGTATGAGAGCATGACATGTGGCTCCTTCCAGAGCAGCCATGTGCGCTCGCCTTTGAGGTTTCCAATTCTGATTTTGCCCAGCCTATCTTCGTATAGGTAATGGACTGGGCCAGACCCGATCGATTTTGATTGGGGTTGAACCCAATGTTTGACCCGAAGTTCGACCCATGTACGCCGAGAGAGAGAGAGAGAGAGAGAGAGAGAGAGAGAGAGAGAGAGAGAGAGAGAGAGAGAGAGGAGAAATCCTATCCTACTAATGAAGGAACATGTTTTGAGTAGGGGTGAGCACGGGTCTAGGGTAGAACTGGACCGATGGATCCTATTTGATTCTCGATTCTAATGAGGGAGGTTTCGATTCCTGATTCCATTTTTTTAGGAATTGGAACTGGAACCGAGAACCGGAATCTAAATCGGGAACCGAAACCGAGAATTGGAACCAAAACCAGGAACCAAAACCGAGAACCGGGAATGGAACTGAGAACCCTACATTTAAAATCTCTAATTTTTTTACTACTCCTCACTCCTCACTTCTTGGCTCTCAAATTCTTATCTTCATTTGCACGCTTATTACTTTGCTTAACTTGTCATATAGAACATTTCCTAATGTTTATTTACCATTCGCATGCTCATTGCTTTGCTTAACTTGTTATGTTTAGGTGTTTATCGTTATATATCTATGCCAAGTTTTTGTTCTTTTGTGAGGTTGATGGTTTTCGTTAGGGGTGATCAGTTCCAAGGTGGTCGGTTTCAGACTTGGAATCTAAAATCGACGTTGTTGCAATCGGTTCCTAGTTTTTGAAACCTAAAACTTACCCTGTTTGCCCTGGACCATGTTTTGGAATCTACCCTGTTTTTTTGGTTTCCTTACAGGGTCTACCCAAGAACCCCTTTTTTTGTTTCCTTTTTTTTGGATAGCAAATAGGAAAACTTATAACTCAAATCAAAGGTTATAAGTTTGATTATGCAAACAATCTTAAGTATTCATACAAAAACATATTATCTTAGTCCCAATAATTTAATGGACGTGATAAAACAACATAGGTTCTAGTTGGATATGTAGTTTCTTCATTACAAAACAAAAATTTTAAGAAAAGGAAATTTCTCCCTATAATGCTTATAAGCTCTTGAGTTAGACTATCCACAAATATTGATCACCTCCCTCATCCTTTATGATAGAATGCTTTGAATTTTGGCCATATAAAATTGCAAGTGGACCTCCAAATAAAATCAATTCTAAAATCGATCTGGGTGGGTAATTGGAAACCGGACCAATTTTAACTGGTTCCCAAAAAATGGAACCGGTTCAATCGGGAACCAGCAACCAGACCTATTTTTTGGATGGGCCGATCCAGTTTTTAGGTAAACCGGGTCTGGTTGCACAACCCTAGTTTTCGTCATTCACTCTTTTAAGAAATATCTTAAGCTTGATAGTTGTATAGTTAGAACTATGGCGAAAATGGATGAAAAGAAAAAGTTGTAGCTGCAATTACAAATAATCGATACTTGGTACTTCAATTTTAAATTTAAAACTATTATTAAATTATCAACTATGATTGTTGTTTCTTTTAATTTTAGGTGGTTAGAATTTGGAACAAATTTTCATGAATGTTTAAGGACCAAAAGCTCATCTTTGTTTCCTTTTTCCCGCTTCCCATTTTGTTTGTGGTCCTGAAGATGGATATTGTCTTGATTAACATGCTAATCGATTGTGAATTCTATTGCGTATCGATTCACGAAATGACTTCTCATTTTAATTGTATTTATTTGAACTGTAATGCTAAGAAAACTAGTCTTTTGTATTTTCTTTAGTGAATAATATGTTTATTCGGTATTGTTGCATTTATTTTTGTTTTATTTAACTTAAAAAAAGAAGAACCTATTAGACCTTGAAATTGACCTTGGAACCTGTGATAGGGTAGGTTTTAGATTCTAAGTTCTGATGAGTAGGTTCCAAGTTTCAAAAAATAATGAATCTATACCTGAGGATAGGTTTCAAGTTCCAAGTGGAACCTATAAGAAATGTAGACATGGAACCGCTCACCCTTAGTTTCAAGGGAGGGGAAGGGACCTAGTGGGGACCCGTGCTGGCCCAACCCTTTCAATCTTGGTGTTTATTAGGTTTTAAATAATCAAATAAAGAAAATACTACATTTTATTACAGTATATTCACCCTACCATGTATAGTCCAACACCATAAATTTAATCAAAAGGAAAAAAAATCATAACAAATCTCAAACTACGCGCACCATTGACACTTATCGTGATTTTTCTTTTATAATATCAAAAATGCCAAATCGTGCCCGATATGACACATTTACCATAATTTTTTTATTATTATGTAATTAGGGTTTCGTCGGATGATTTTTCATCAAAAAAACTATTGTTTTATATCAACAAGCATCAATGTAGGCAAATTTTTTTTAACAATCTTTATTAACGAAACTTTGATGAAGAGTAAATGTGTCACACATGTACAAGTTTGGGATTTTTGATATTACAAAAAAAATCATGATAAATGTATCACGGTGAGCATAGTGAAGGATTTTGGTAGCTTTTGTCCTATAAAGGGTTAATATCACAAAAAACACAACACTAGTACACTTGTGATAAATTTATCGAAAACTAATTATTTGACTATTAAAAATCCCAAACTAGTATACATGTGATATATTTATTCAAAACTAATTTTTTTACCACAAGAAACCTCAAATCGGTACATTTATAACGAATTACTATATGTTAGTTTCCGTTAAATTGAATTAATATCATGAAAAACTATAAACTATACCCCAAACCAGTACACCTGTTAATTATTGTGTGTCATCGAACTCGGTAATTTGATAGTAAAATTTAATGAAAATTAATTTACCAGATATATCGATTTGAGATTTTTTATGATTAAAAAATTAATTTTAAGTATACTTATTTGGTGTTTTTCGTGGTATACGTTGTTCTTGAGGATATTTCTACCGGTGCCAAAACCCAAAAGTGAGTGATGTGACCGACTCTCTAAAACAAGCGACACCATGTTCAATTCACGATGAGGACATGCTATAATGCTAAATCGATTTCATGAAATAATCTCAGCATGTCTAATTTCAAGTTTTCCATTCTCCTTTCCTTTTCCCTCAACCCAAGATATATAGAGAGAGAAAGTAGATAGAGAGAGAGAGAGAGGGGATGCGCATGGCTGTCTTGGATTGGACGCAGCTTTTCGTATAGGTGCTCACATGAGCAGCGTGCAGATCCTCCTTTTTCTCCCCTTCACATGGCCCCTCTCTCTTCTCAATTATTGTCGCTCACCTCCTCCTCCTTCCTCCTCCGACTTGTCCGCCGTTTCGCTTCTCATACTTTAATGGGCAACCTATCCCATGTCGCCCCCATCCATCATGCACCCGCTCCCACGTCTCGCCACCTCCCCTCTCCTCCTCTATCTGCGGTTCTGATCCCGGGTCCATGGTTCTCTGAGCACCCGACAGCAGCAGCAGAGCGTTTCCATCAGGGAATGGGATCCATATGATGGATGTTTCGTTTCTTTATCATCCCCCATAAAACCAGAAGGACCGCCTAAAACTGTCCTTGGGGTGGACACACACCCACTACCCTTTGGGAACACCTCCGACCCGAGCTCAGTGGATCCCCATGGGTGACAGTCGTTCGATCTCGTGGGGCCCACGGGATCAGCGGTCGCCATCCAATTCCAATACCATAGACCGACCGGTCTTAACTAACTCCCCATGTTACCTCCCTGCGCTCCCACCGGCGCCTTCGGCTCTCTCCTCCATTATTTGCTCGCATAATGTTCCGGTGATTTGTTTGGGGGGAATGACTCTTTTTTCCCCGAGCGAGTTAGGTCTGAACGAGTGGAGGAGGACAGGCAAAAAATGGAGCGGTGTAATAAATATTACAGAGGCGCAACCAACATAACTAACCACTGTAACTGTTTCCATTCTCTTTCCCCAGACAAGATACTAGAGATAGATATCTCTTTTCACTATGCATATCTAATTTGATTTCCTTAAATAAAGTCTAAGATATTTAAACATCTTTAACACATGATGGATCCTAATCAGTAACACAATGCATGTGTGAATGTACGATAGATAGATCATTTCATGAAGTTTAAGATATCTTAATATCTCTAACTCACGACAAATCTCATTCAGTTTTACAATGCGTGTGTGAATGTACCAGGGATAGATCTGAGGCTGAGCGGTGAGAGAGACCGTACCCATTCGGTACAGCATTAAGATCGAGAGTGAGAACTGGCGTGTTAACCGGGCACATGAGGCAACATGAGTGGAAAATTTGGATAGATCTCAATCATTTTTAGTCCAATGCGTAACGTGGGAATATACTCCCAAGATGGGGTTTTTTTCATCCCCACTTCATTTTTAAATAGGAGATCGTACAAGTTGTTCCATTAAAAGTCTAGCAGACGAAACAGTTTAAAAAGTAAATTGGGGGGGTTTTTGTTAGGCAGGCACAGAGCCCCACCTCGAGGTTGGATCATCTATTTATAGCCCACCCTACCATAGAGCTCTTGTAGCATCCAAAGCCGCTCTAGCTAGTCTCTCTACCAGGGCCGTTTCTCTCTAGCAAGTCTCTCTTTAATCTCTCTGTGCTGTTGTGCCTGCGTCTCTGTGTGAAAAGGGAGGCTTGTTTTACCCGTTAGAGAAAATGGCCATGACGACTAAGCTTGCTTGTGTTCTGCTCCTTGCTCTGCTCGGATTTTCCATGGTTGCGACCCAGGTTAGTTTCTACACAGACCCACTTCTACAAATCTGACATAGCCCTTCAAACAATGTTTGACGTGCTTTGCGCTTGTTCTCTCTATCTATTGTAGGTTATGGCAAAGGAAGCCCAGTACCGCCTTGACAGTGTAAGTTGCTAAACCATTTTGCTCTGTAGATGGCCTCTGTTTGTGTCTCTATTTTGCATTTGGAAATTTTTACAATGTGCCTTATCGGGACAAGGGTTTTTGAACTTTCTTTTTGCAGGCATATGGACCTGGAAGTCTTAAGAGCTATCGTAAGTTACTGAACCTTTTAATGTCTTTCCTTTTCTTTTAAAGATTCTTTCGAGTCTCTGAGGGTTGGATCTGACCTCTGAGCTAGAAATTCTAAGTAGCAAGATTCACTCTTTTCAAGCCTATTTGATCTGCATCTCCGCTTGATCTCAAGCTCAAACCATGTAGATTTGTTTCTCATCCGGTTTAGGAAGCTTGTGAAAAGAAATTTTTCCTTAGTTGGATTGTGAAAAGAGACTTCATAGGTAGCAAAAAGTAAAATTTTTTTGGCACTCGGTCATTTTATCAAACACATGGACTGCTGAGAGAGGAAGCCATTGAGACGTTTTACCAAACACACCGAAGGCACATTGGCATTTAGCAACTTCCCAATGACCTTTTATCTCTAGATCCACCCATTTGTGCAAAAGACCGCAAAGCAAGCACCTTTCAAGCACCACATTTCCTCTCTCTTTCTGGGTGGCTCACGAGATTGAAGGGGACTAACCAGAATGCATTTGATGAAATTTGACAGAGTGCGCGGGCCAATGCCAGAGGCGATGCAACCAGACGCAGTACAAGAAGCCATGCCTCTTCTTCTGCAACAAGTGCTGCGCCAAGTGCCTGTGCGTCCCACCGGGCTTCTACGGCAACAAGCAAGTGTGCCCTTGCTACAACAACTGGAAGACCAAGCGTGGCAGTCCCAAGTGCCCTTAAACCTCTCACGCTCAAACCTTCATTCCAATACCATCCACTACTAGTATTCGCCGTGTACTAATAGATTCGTCCAAAAAGGTCACGACTTTAATGACCATTCTGTTTTTTCTCCAGGCTAAGCAAGTGTTTTGTGTTACTTTTATCCTTGGCTTTGGCTCCAATGGGGTTTGGAGGGAGTGGTTGAATGAAAAACCTTAACCCTCCCCCAAGTGAGAGCTGTCTATGTTACCATGTAATGCTTGACCCATTTAAAAAAAAATGTTTGACCCATTTAATGCAGTGGTCAAATGGTCCTTCCTCTGTTTTTATGGTGGACGACCTTTTCAGTTTCCGATGTATCAGCAAAAGAGAAATTTCTGGCAAAAGTTTGACCGGCCGTGATGGAACGGGGGGTGGCCAGTTAATGCACATGCATCATTAATTTCTTACGAGTTTATAAATAGAGCTGGTTCTGTCATGAGTGCATACGCAAAAAGAAGCTACTGTTTCCATAAAAAACGACACGACCATGTGAAGCAAAAGAGACTACTCTATTGAGCAATCTGATCTGACAGATGGTAATCGTAAGAAGAGCACTTGTACATTTAGTTACACGGAATTGATGAGGCCGGTGCGGGTACAGCACTTTACATATCAAGTCATGAGACATACTGCGTGTAAAGTGTGAGGTTAATCGGGTAATCGCCAAAAGTTCATGCGAAAGGACTTGCTTAGTGTGAAAGATAGGCTAGGAAAAAATTTTAAGACTAAGAGTGCGCATGAATACCATTCTGTGCCCGGAAACTATTTCTGAACAGAAATGATTTTTTTTTATTCTGTGCCTGAAAATAATTTTTGAGCGTTTGAAGGCGTTTAATAAACTGTCCAAAATTTCTATTCCTAGAGTAGAAAAGAACAGAAATGCGTTTGGTAACTACATACAAATTTCTTTTTATTAATAATATTTTTCATAATATTTTGAATTGTTTATTTTTTTTTTCTTTTTACCCAGGCCATGACTGGTCGCCGGCAACCGGCGGTCAGCCACCGGCCATAGCCCAAGGCCGGAGGAGGCGAGGGTCCAGCCCTCACCCTCGCCAGCAGGGGGGACCCTCGCCTCCGCCAGCGGCCGGCAAGGGCGGTGATGCCCTCACCGGCCCTGGGCTGTGGCCGATCGCCGGCCGTCGGCCGCTGGTCGTCGGTGACCGGCCACAACCCAAGAAGAGCAACACAAAAAGAAGAAAAGAAAAAAAAAAGAAGAAAATTGATTTTCAAAATTGTACCGAGAAATAAGAAGCAACTTTTTTTTACTTCTTGTTTCTCTTCCAAAACTGTTTCTCGGAATAAATATTTGCAAAAATGTGTCCGGGAACAAAAATTTTACCGAACGCATTTCTGTTCCCAAACTATTTTTGGGAACAAAAGAATAGAAATTTTCACTGTTTGGCACGTTACCAAACGGGCCCTAAGTTAACTCTCTAAGCCCTCTATTAGTAATGGATGGTATGCTCGTATTGGATTGTTTTGTACTCATGCCATAAGTACATATGTATAAGACCCGATCTTTCATACATACCAGAATTTGACTCCTAGGCGTATCAAGGGGGTGGCAAGAACTCTCTATTTGGGCCCCAGAGCAAAGAATACCCAGCACCTGAGAAGAGGCCCAGAATGGGGCCACTGGGCTTATTCACTTGCGGTTTGGCATCATGTTTCGGGCTAGAAGAGGGAAGTCCAATCAGTAAAGAACACAAGAAGAGAATGCGTAGAAGAACATGTAGGTATGTGATGTAATCCTTGAGAAAGCGACCATGGAGTAGGAGTTATAGACTCGATGCCCCCCTTCCCTTCCACAAAAAAAGGGTTGGAGCACTAGTTTTTTTAGTTACAACGCAACAAAAAATAAGTACATACACCGCCCGCAACAGCTGCGTTGGCTTGCGCTCTGGTCCACCCACGAAGGGATCAGAGTTCAAACCCCAGCGTAGTCGTTAGGGATTCTTAAGTGTGACGCCGTGGTGGTGGGTCCTACGCTAGCGTCACTCGAGGACTAGTCGTGCATCACCGCCGGTTTATAGCTGAGTCATCACTTGCCAATCGCGCGGACACCTCGATTATCAAAAAAAAAAAAAAGTACATACACGTGTGAGTTTATATTATGTTGTATGAACGATGATATTTTTTCAACTTATGCACCGATGGCAGTTTAATTAGGAGCATGATATTTTACGTAGCTAGGCATGTTGTGAACTATCACAAACCTCAAAATGCTTTAAATGTACAAATACATGTCTTTTTCGCGTGAATGAATTGCTTTTCTCAATCCTCGAGAAATTGGCTTAGTCAGTGCACGCTTAATGTAAAAACCATAAATCTCGTGTTTGAATCACAACATCTCCTATTCAAAGAGTGATGTCGGGAGAGACAATCATCATCTTGTGCGTGAAGCCAAATATCACCTTAAAAAAAGGAATTGCAGTCATATTTGGAATGTAAAAACTCTTCATTTCTGGTGATTCTATCGTCGAGTGATACATGTGATCTGTATAGAAAAAAAGAGAAAGAAAAGAAAAGATACAAGAAACAAGAAAAACCAGAGGATACACTTTGGATGTGAAAGAACCACCAAGCATCCTCATCCTCCCAAATCATTCAGGTGATAGCCAGAATAGACTGTTTTTTTTTTGGTAAGGACCAGAATAGACTGTTTGACACCCTCTGATCAAATATATGCAGTTTCATGAAGGATGGTGGTGGCTGAGCAACTCTTGCTTAACCCAAAAGCTTCAGTTACATATCTCAGGGGGAAAAAAGAACACAAAAAAAGCTTCAAGACAGAGAAATCCCAAAAATGCAATGCTTCTCGGAATGATTCGGTTGCCATCTCCGCGAAGAAACAGAGCATCATCTTCTTCAATCAATCACGTCTCTAGCGAAAGAACAAAGAACAAAGCCCCATGCAAGTTTCACTGTCTGTTTCTCACTGTTTGCTCAAATGTAGTAAAAATCTGCACCTTCACTTTCAGCATCTATTGTGAATGGGGTCTGATCCTCTTGGAACTCTTCTCTTCTCGGACTGGTTTGGGTCAAGGGGCGCTGCCGTAGGAGTCGGAGCCAGGCTCTGTTTCTTGAGAAGGGCATCCACAACAGCTTCTTCAGAGAGTAACAATCTGCGTGGCATGTTCTTTACAAGAAGGAGCTTGTTTTCTGTGTGCCATCTCAGGGCAAGGCCTCTGTTTGTGAGAGCAGAAACGTGAGGAACAAAGACCAGGGCTTGTAGCGCGATAAACAGAAGAATCAAGACCCCATGATTGGAACAGGAACAAGAACAAGAGCCCATGAATTGAATTGAGATAACTTTCACGAAACGAGATGGAAGAAGATGGAGTGGTGCTCTAGTGGCACAATTCCCGTAGAGACGAGCTTCTTGGGCTGATACTTTGGTGTTTGTATGGTGTTGAAGGGTGGGTCCGAGAGCAAATCTAGAGACGTTTTCAATATTCCGCCACCTCTGTCTCTCAATCATAAGCTTCCTGCAATGGAATCGAAGCAAAATATAAGGCAGTTCTTTAGAATAATGAAGACTCTCTCTCTCTCTCTCTCGCTCTCTCTCTCTCTCTGACAAGTTTGAATGAAAGTCGATGGTTGGTCGCTCTCTCACTCCACTTATTGGCATATAATCCCCGGGAAGCCAGGCATCTTTTTTCTCCCCATCTCGTTAAAGAAAAGCGGGGAAAAAACAAACATCTCTATCCATCACTATCATTCGTTTCGCTTTGCTCTTTTTTACCGGACCAAGACCAACCCGCAGTCTTTTGAATTCATGGCCGAAGTGCCACGTCACAGACCATGCTGACGTGTCTGCGCTGGGAAGCTGCCCTGTTGCATCCAATGGCTGGGGTGCAGTAAGCAAAAAAATAAAAAAAATAAAAAAACCAGTCCGACGCAATGTTCCCATTCATCTTGTTTGCATATCAATCGTTAAATCTGTTGCAGAACACCAGAACCGATGATCTAAAACATATTTCCATTTAGCATATGACAAATGAAATGTCTAGGGCAAATCGAAGAAGTAAAGTCACGGAAGCCTGCCAAAAAGATGGATCACTGGATTGCAACAGGAGCAAGAAAGCCCACCCCATGAAAAGAAGAGACGTATATCTAAGGAGCTAGGGTTATTGGGAAACGAAAACCCCTTCGAGAAATGGATAAAAGATAAACCCTAAAAAGAACATATGCACACACACACTTTGGCTTTACGCTGCATGCATGAAATAGCTTTGGAATTTCAAGCTCTCCAATCCATGCAGTGCAACCCCCCAAAACCAGGATCTTTGGTTTCTTGTGCTTTGATAATATTAGGGTTCCCCTCTTTATGCCTTTCTTTCTTTGCCCTCCACATCATCTTTGGATTTTGCCTTCGCACTTATAGTCTACGAAAATACTAAATACCATGGCCCAACGGCACCAAATCAAATTGATCGCATCCTGTCGAATGTCGAAGTCCAAACCGAGCTTCAAAAAAACCATACACTTCAATGAAGTTTTGCCTGTGGCGATTGCTCCAGTCCATCTCGCCATATGTAATGGCCCTTCCTAGCTCTCTCTCTCTCTCTCTTTAATTTTTGATGTGTTCACTTTTGGTTAATTCGTGGGTAAGATTAGCCAATAGAAATCCCATTTTGGGTTAGGGCAAGATGGTGGGGGGGGAGACTGGTCAAGGTCCAATCCGAAGACCAGATTCTCGAAGTGGGCCCCCCCGGCTTTTTAGCAAAACCGGATTTAAAGCGAAAGGAGTTGAATGACTTGCTGCTTTCCAAGGATATCATCCTTCCACATCACTCGAATGACTTTATGGAGTCATTGCTCGGTGCGATGCATGTCCATGCAAGTAGCAAACGCATCATCACATTCTCTTCCTTTCACTTTTTTCTTTTTTAAAACAAAGTTTATAATTAAAAAAGAAAAAAACAAAGAATTCCTTATGGGCAAAGGAACTTGTATCCCCCACCAAAAAAAATAAAAATAAGTTAATACCACGAAAAACCCCAAACTAGTACACTTATGACGAATTTATCTCAAACTAATTTTTTTTTTAGGTAACCCAGAGAACCCCAGCACGGCCGACAGCGGGGGAGTAAAACATGGGGGCGACACGTGCTAGCCACCACACACATGCCACCGATTAAGTCACCCTGCGGCGTCCGGGATTCGAACACTCAACCTTTTGCGAGAGAAAGAGTACGCGTTCCAGCAGCGCCACTCAGGCGGGTGGTAAATTTTGAACACAAAAAATCCAAAATCGGTATACTTGTGATAAATTTACCATAAACTAATTTTTTGCAATTAAAATCTACAAACTGATACATTTGTAACAAAATTTACCCTCCGTTAAATTGGATTAGTATCACAAAAAATCACAAACTAGTACACCTATGACAAACATAGGATAATCCCAAATTAATACACCTATCAACAGTACATGTCATCCAATTCAGAAATTTGATGGTAAAATTTAATAAAAACTAACGGAGGGTAAAATTGTCATAAGTATACCAATTTGGGATTTTTTGTGGTAAAAAAATTAGTTTTGGGTAAATTTATCACATGTGTATCAGTTTAAGTTTTTTCGTGGTATTAATCTTAAAAAAAATAAATTAATTTAATAAAAGGACAATTGTGGATGAATGGTGTTGAAATGGTCCATTGGGCTTGGGAAGGACTAGAGTTCTTGTTATGTGGGTTTTTATCATTTTGGGCATGGTCTAGCACAAGAAGAAAGTGGCTTCACAAAGAAGGTATGGGCTTGGACCATGCCCAGCTCCTTTCCTTTTCGTTTCGACCCGAAAACCATGAGGATTCATCCCGTGAATAAAAAGGAACTAAGCATGCTGTGTCCTGTCATACTCAAATTTTCTCTTTGTGATTCGTGCTTTTTTCTCTGTCGTGTAAATGGCAGTGTTCAATATTTACCCACTATGATATTAGAGGAAATCCGTGTACTATGTGGTTAAGGTCTAATTGGAATATATGAAGAACTTGTATGTTGTATTCCGTCACATTTTTTACTCACTCGATGAAGTCCAATGCGCGCTCAATTCTCATATCCCTTTATTGATCAAACACGTTTTATCTTACTTATATCGAATCTCTGTGTTCCGGTTTGACTTCTTCTCAATAGTCATACGTATGTAGTTGTTGGAGAGTTTTCGGTTAGAGACCGTATGATAACAATCAAATAATTTGGAAGTATAGTACTAGTGGAATTCTCGAAAGCGATTGCCATTCTTTTGTTTCGTTTGATTTTCGATTTATCTTGCAATTAATCCCCGACGGATGTCCGTTGTGGTGATAATAAAGGGAACATAACTCATCCAAAAAAGAAAAAAAAATTGTACCCAAGTAAATATAATCAATAATTAGCATTGCAATCATATGTAAATGGCCGTAACCGATCACACTTAAGAGTGTCCATTCATTGGTTATTTAGTTAGCCAATCCACGATTCTCACTCATTTTAGAAATTACTATTCTTTCATTTATTCGTTTTTATTTTATTTTTATATTATCTTCTCGGTATAAACCCCTTGCAGTAATTACTAAGTAGGGCAGCGCGACCTCGCTAATGAAGATCTTAATGAATGATTATCTTTTTGGGGAATGAGAAGTTACGCAATCGTGATTGCTGTTACAATGGACGACTCAAGGCCGAAGACAATGCAACTATTCATGCTGGTGCAGAAAACAATGTGGTTTTTCACGCAGCAAAAGGAAAAGAGAAAAATCTCAGAAAAACTTTGAATTTGGCATTATGTATTTGTCATGTGATACTCGCTGGTAATTGGGTCATCAACATCGTCAAGATTCAAGCATACTTTTCAAAATATTGATTTGCATATTACGTAAAAAAATTAGAGTTAAAGTTCTAAACTTGTCACGAGATGCTACTTGATAGAACCTTTAGTATTAATGATGCGCAAAGATGGGCATGAGCCAAAATGAAAATAATTGCCACTCTTTAACTGTACGTATCTTGAAGCTCGGGTATGAGCCATCACGTTGACAGATGAGGGATTGTCATTGATTTGTGTATCTGTCACGTCGATCCTACAATGATCATCGGAAGATTTAGGTTTCAGATTGATATAGTCGGTATGTCACGTGGCATAGCCAAGTCAATGTTAATAGGTGAAGTCGAAATGATGGTGGACCAGATAGGTTTTCTCATGTCTTGGTACTTTAATTTCTCAAGATAAGTTGATTCATAAACTATGTCCCCACCTCTAAATGTTTCCAAAGGTTTTTGCAGCATTGGTTTAGAAGAACAACGACCTACATTACGTACTAATAACTAGACTTGGAAAATTGCAAATTACCCCACATCTTTTGGAACTATGATTAGCTAGGGAAATTATCTAATAAGTTCTAAACATATTATATGGATATTAATTCAGTCATAAATTTTCCTTTTGCCAATTTAATCTTGAACCTTTGCGCGAAATTCTAATGTAGTTATTCTGATTAATTTTTATCAAAAATCGTTGAATTGACGTCCGTACAATAGCTTAGACATTAATCAAGTAATTTTCTCATGATTAGCCTAGTCTACCTCAAGTCTAGAATGAGACAATGGGTGATTTGACGTTGAATTTCCAAGAGAAAAGGGAAAGGTTCGATTAAGAACTAGTGATGGACCGTGGCGCACATGCGTGTGGACACACTAATGGCAAAACCCTATCTCACGGAATCAAGTACCATCGTTATCCAACTGCATGACACCATTGCATAAACACCCAAGTAATCTATCAAAGCAGCAATCTGAGAACGCCTAAAATGATCTCGGAGGGAGTGAAATCTTTGATCACGTCCCGCTTCTCAAACCTTGAAAATTGCTTCTTCGGACAGGAGATCCAATGCGTAAGACTCTCTCTCATCGTCGTGTTCCGCCGTCATCATTATTACCAAGAGTCCTCGTAATCTCTCTCTCTCTCTCTCTCTCTTTCTCTCTCAAAAGATTATCATCATCGTAATCTTGTAACTCCCGGAGACACCTGCGATGATGCGTGATGAATGAAGGCATCGATTCGTGCATGGGCCGACGGCGCGCGCGATCACCAAGAAGATTTTAATGAGATTCATTCATGGCAGACAACACGAATGCATGTTTGCGTCTCGTCGGCTGCTCCTTCAACGTATGTGTATTTATGCACGCCCACTCCCTCACAATTCGGATCTATTTAATGAGCTGATTATGTGAAGGCGATTAGATAGGTGCTGCATTCATCGAAGATTTCTTCATGGTTGGCCATGGCAAGGTCACTCAAGTCCTGGTGCAATTATGAAGCAGCGGCTAAAGAAGAAGACGACCCTTTCTTCTTCCCTACCCTCCTCTCACCCGATTTCAGGTACTATATTAGCTCCTGGTTTTGCTTTGCTGTTCGATCTACTCTCAAGTTCTTGTGCTTTATGAAGTGTGCAATCGCCGAAAGATTTGATCCTTGGTTCCTATGCTATGCAGTGGAAACGGATGTACTGCACTGGATTGGAACTGTTATTTGCCATTTGATCATCAAGAGAGCCTTTGGGAAGCTCCTCCTCTGATCACAAGCTTCCCACTGGATCCTTTGTGCCCTCAAGTTCTTGATTTTGAGTACAACCCTCCCGATGCTATTCAAGGTAGTAATGACAATGAAACACTGGTTATTTTGATCTATTCTTCATTCTTTATATGTGATTTTGTGTTCCTTAACTGTTGATGTTGCAGAAGGTGTTGATTCTCAAAATTATTCTGCAAATGGGACGGTGATCTTCGAGGAGATGGGCGCACAGAACGTGCCCACGAAACGTGTTCTGTTACTCCATAACAGTGGCCAAGAAAACGGGCACAGTGAAGTGGGTGGTGGTGACAAGAGACGCGTGAAAGACAAGAGTGATAGCCACGGCAATAGCAGAATACTATCGAGGGAGCAAATATCGCAATACTTTTACATGCCGATAACCCGAGCGGCGAAGGAGCTCAACATCGGGTTGACCCTCTTGAAGAAACGCTGTCGAGAGTTAGGCATCCGGCGGTGGCCCCACCGGAAGTTGACGAGCCTCCGCACTCTCATCAAGAATGTCCAGGTTTTTATTTTTATTCGTTTCCCATTGTTTTTTTTAGGCTGTTGTATTCAGAGAGATTCAGTGGCGTTCAAGTGAAGTGAACATACATAAGTGGTAGCAAGTACCTTGCATCTGTTTGAGGAATTCTAGCGTAAAGATCGATTTCCTAAGTGGACACGGATCAGTTCCGATTCAAGTTGATTGTATTTAATTGAATTAAGAGAGTCATGTAAATGCACTACGCATTCAGAAAATAAATCATGCATGGAATTCGAATTCACACAAGATGAAACCTGCCTGTTTAGACATGAAAAGACGAAGCCAACTTCGACCAAAAGGAACTCAACCTAAAAACACACCAGGAGAAAGCTGCTTTTTCAGGTCTCCCGATGTTTTATTTCGTGAGATCGCTTTGGATGCGCAGGAAATGGGAGGAGAATCGGAGAACGAGCAGCAGCTCAGGAAGGTGGTGAATTTGCTTGAGCTAGAGAAGAAGCTAATGGAGGAATTCCCTGATATACAGCTAGAGGATAAGACAAAGAGGCTGAGACAAGCCTGTTTCAAAGCAAACTACAAGAAGAGGAAGCTGGTTGGGCTGATGGACTCAGGAAGCGCTTCTTCTAAAAGCAGCCCAACTGCGGAATACGAGGGCACGGGCACGAGCACGGGTACTGCAGATGAAGAGGACGTGAGATCTCTCTTGTTTGATGACTCTCCTTCATGTAGTAGTACTATATGATTGTCCTAAATCTGAGAAAAGACCCTGTTTGATCCGGTATTTTACTGTACCAACATGTCGGGGGAACAGAATTGTGCTGTCCACCTAAGTCTGCCAACAATGATACGACGGTTGCTGTTATAAACAATCATATGCAGGATTAGCAATCACCAGGACCGGAACTTATAGTATGCGCCGCAACCATTTCCAGGCCTTAGAAAACCCACATAGAAGTATCCCAGGAGAGATATCAAGGTGTCAATATGATTTGCTTATAGCAGAATTTTGAGAAAAACAAAGCGGAGAATCCGTAATGCGATATGGTGGAACTCCTCTAAAGTAAAATGGCCCGCTAGCAGGGGTTCTTATTCTGGAACTTTCGAGCTCCTACATACTCGTAAAACCTGAGAACACGGTATCTATGACGACATGAAATTCTCGAGAAAATGAGACAAAACCGCTCCGAGTTCCCAACAAACCAAAAGTTCCGGATAAATCGACATAAAACTCAACCAGCTGTATCAGTTTGGTTTACCTCCAATGATTATAGTATAGAGAGAAAATTTAAGCGCTTCAAATCTGCTAATCTTAAGCAGCAACTGGTTGCTTGTGGACAAATGCGATGCCCTTCTCGATGCTGGCCTTCAGTTCGGGCTTAAGTGCTTCCAAGGCCTTCTGCTCAAACTCCGTCAGCCCCTGGAGGTCAGAGGAAATCAGTGCTTCAACCCCGTTCTTCCCAAGCTTAACCCTGGATGCGAAAAATGGAAGGTCGGTGAGATCCGACTGAACAAAGGCGCACTCGTAGACATTTCCATCTCCATCCAAAGCGCGCAGGGAAGACTCCACGAATCGAGCAGCAGCATATGCCATGGAAAGTGTGGCTGACCCTGCGCCAGCCTTCGCCTCCACCACTTCAGTCCCGGCATTCTGGATCCTAACGGTCAGCTTCTCCACTTCTTCATCTGTGAAGCTAACCGAAGGCTTTGTCTTTGAAAGCAGGGGCAAAATGGTGATTCCGGCGTGTCCACCCACGACCGGGACATCCACATCAATGAGTTTCAGGTTCTTCTTCTGAGCGACAAAAGTATTTGCACGAACAACATCAAGTGTAGTGACGCCAAATAGCTTTTTGGGGTCATAGACACCCTTCTGCTTGAGAACTTCTGCTGCAATTGGCACAGTTGAGTTTACTGGGTTGCTGATGATGTGGATGAAGGCATCAGGGCAGTTATCTGCCACAGCCTCAACAAGGGTCTTCACTATGTTGGCATTTATGTTGAACAGGTCATCACGGGTCATACCCGGTTTTCTTGGAACACCAGCTGGAATGACTACTACCTTAGCGCCTTTTAGGGACTCGGCCAGTTCAGAGGCTCCGGTGAAATCCAGAACCTGAGAAGGAGTATTGCAGTGGCTAAGATCAGCTGCAACTCCCTTTACATTAGCTATATCGTAAAGGTGAAGGGCTGAAACTAAGGGGGACATCTTGATTAGAAGTGCCAGAGGTTGACCGATCCCACCAGCTGCACCAAGAACCGTTACTTTGTAAGATGCTTGTGGTTGGAGTTCATATTGGAAATTCTGGTTTTGTTTCTGGGCTTTCGGTGCAAAAGATTGTCTCAGAGCTGAAGTTGTTTCCCTGCCCATGAAGGACGAGTCTGCTTCGCAGCTCACGGATTTTGCTACCTTCAGGCCGCTAAAACTTGTGAAAGTATTCTGTGAGCTGATTTTCACTTCAAAAGGTTTTGATTGAGGAAAGGGACCAGTTTTGTTGCCAAGAGAGACTGTCGATCCAATTGACATGGAGGCTGCCGATGATGCCGCCATCTTGCACTCTGCCAAAGATTACATGTCATTGCACATTCCATTGACACGAAACAAGCATAGAAGAAGATATGCTACCACTAGGCGCAATCAATCAGTCTAAGAAAGCTCTAAAAGCTTCAGGTAATATATATATTGGCAAAAGAAGTGGCAATATATTGCAACAAGGAATACTGAATAGGTAATCTACTCCTCTAGAGACCGCAGATGAGTCAGCCTACTTTGGAAAGATAGTAGTATAGTATCAGTCATACTCAGTTTCTGATCTAGACTGGGCTGTGTCCATCAAAAGCTAAAAGGATAACCAATTAAGAATCACAGAAGCACAATAGCTCTACCACTATGTAACAAGTAAGCGCTTGAACATTCAGAGATGAAGTGTGATTGTATCGTTGTCTTGGGTAATATGAGGGCTCTCAAGCAGAAGTTATATTGCAAAAAGTTCTCAGAACATTCAGAGATGAAGTATGAGATATAATTGTTAACAGAATTGCAAAAAAGGGAAGATAGATAAAACTTACCCAACAATTGTGGTCACAGTCAACACAAAGGAGGATATACAGACAATGATAAAATTTTGTGTTCTCTTAACACCAGCAAATCTCAAGGTAGAGGAAGAAATAAAACGACTCAAATTAGTTGAAGTGAACAACTTAGTTTAAGTAGAAATCTTCTAGGGAAATTGCAGCCACGGAATTCTAAAGTTTGTATATGAGATGCGCACACATATCTTATAAAAGATAAATACTGTACAGTTCTTGAAAAATTATTTTTAAAAGTTAGGTAAAAAGAAAGGCAGTCAAACTATATCAAAGGCATATCAAATCCCAATGAAAAATGCTTTCCAACAAATCCAAACATTTCAAGTTCCCGTTTTGCAGTATGAAAGTTCCAGAGGTTCACAAATATAATCAACATCGAATTATTATCTAAGAAAGCATGACCGATGATATACAATCCTAAAAGACCAGTCCTTGGATGAAGGCACCAAATATTGTAAGCTTCATATCTGTTGACATATTTCTGACGACAGACCAACCTGGGTAGCACTTACTGATATTTCCTCTTTTAAGAATTAAAACAAGTTAAAGCCTGAAAGTTCAAGTCATGATGAAATACGTAGAATCTGCCACAAAAAGACTCAAATATCCAGAAAGGATTGATGGGAGCTAAGCGAATGGTTGAAAAGCAACTTCGATAGCAAAAGGCCATGCATTGCAGAAAAACCAGCTACACCTAACCAACAAACACAAATATGTGGAAAGAGAAGTTTCCTGTTCTTCACTTTTACAGCTTTTCCACCCAAAGAAAAGAGAGAACCATATAACCCAGATTGGATGTGTTTGCAGTCGCAGCAAAACAGGATTGGCGTTTACTCAATACCACTTAACAAAACAAGTTCAGCAGACGAGCCGAATACCCAAATTCCAAGAAAAGCACGACGAGCGTTCACTCACGACACCCTTACATGCACCTACCAAGAAAACAGGACCAATAACGAAAGCCCCACGAAACACAGCAATGCAGCAGGATCCTATTCAGCCTTTCGTTTTCACGGCAGCGAAAGCTAATTCAATCCCATAAAAATGAAGAACACTTCAAGCTCAAGCCAACAAAACACGGGTCCAAACTGGCGAAATCAGATCTGCAAGAACAAAAAGCTCGTCGATCCGGACGCGCCAGACACCCTCATCAATCACCACCCAACAAAAAAGAACATCAAGATCGCCGGAATCACTATCCAAATCGACAGAACCAAGATGGCACCCTGGTAAAACCAACCCAGCAGCGACAAAGCGCACACGAATCCAATTTCTTGGTCCCGCGCGCGCAATTCAGGGCCAGACGAAATGAACCTCAAAACAGGGCAGAGGAGCGAGAAATCATACCAAGAACAGCAAGAAAAGACCAAAAGCTTCGATCTTTCGCACGACCCAGAAACTAGAATGGGCTCTATTGACAGAAAACGGAGAGAAGAGCGGACGGATTAATAAGGAAGACTCACTCGGCTGTTTCTTGGCGCTTGGGCGGTGGTGTCGTTAGTTTTCTCCGCCGGAGAGCCTCGAGAAAATCAAGACTGCCTTCGACAACCACCCCAGAAGAAAATAAAAGCCTATGGTATCCGGGCGAGTATATGTATATGTGTGTATATATAAAGGTACACGAGCCGCCTCTGTAGGCTCTTTCCGCCTTTCGTATGCCGGATTGGTGCGTGTTCTACTGTATTATACACCGTCGCTGTGCTGAGAATCAGAATCAGAATCTGCCTTTTGTTCCTGTTCTCATATTCCAGCACATCCGAGCCGTTGGTTTTACTATTTTTTTCAACGGCTATATTTTGATCACGTCTTGTAATTTCTCTTCCTTCAGTTGTCACGGGATCTTTTGTTTTGATTCGATGGCGATGTTTCTCAAAATTGTGTTAGAATTCCAACGGGGGTCCAATGCGGTGCGCGGCGAGACCGGATGACGTGTTTGACAGAACAAGCGTTTGGTGTGTAAGCGTACACAAATTAACTTTCAAATAAATGAGTCCACAACCAAGGCATATAAGAGTCGTCCACCGATAAAGGATAAAGAACTTTAAGATTCGCCACCGAAGAATTGGATAAATAATCAAAGGACTTTTAAGGTTTACCACCAACGTGAAATGTGAATAAAGAACCAAAAAAAATCACTCGCTTGAGAGTAATTTTCTAATGTATTATCAACTCAAAACTCCGCGGGCTTACAATTGTGACTAGTAAACTTAATTAGGAAAGATTAAACAAGGAAATCTTAAATTTGGAAAGACTTAACTAGGAAGCATCAAATTAGGAAATATCAAACTAGATAACACTAGTCAAATTTAAAAAAAAAAATCTACTCCAAATAGAAATGGTTAATACTATAAAAACTCCATAATATGCCTACCGTAACACAAATACCTCGAATTTTGTTTTTATGTCACTAAAAATCCTAAACTTATCCATTGTGACAAAAATACCCCCAAACTTACCCCGAACTTATACAAGTATGACAAATATACTCCAAATGGTATTGAAATAAAGGGTATATATGCCACATATTTATAAGTTTGGGTTTTTCGTGACAACAAAAATAGTCGGGGTTATTTGTGTCACAGTAAGTACGTTTAGGGTTTATGGTGATACAAAAAAAGTTTTGATTATTTGTGTCACAGTGGATATAATTTGTGATTTTTTGTGGCATTTGGGCAATAGAAAACCAACTTGAAATAGGAAATATTTGACTTTGCTAAATGAATCTTTATTGTTCGACCAAAAAAAATAAGTCCTTATTTTCCAACTTGTACAAACTTCATCTGAAATGCCGTCTTCTCATCGAACCTTGATGCTCTCACATCACAAAGCGACTTAGTTGAATTGGATAACGTAGGATCGAATCGGCCAAACTCTAGAAAATCCAATAAAAAATATTCAGATTATTATCGTATCAACGCTTCAATTGAACCCATCGGTCTGATCGGACTTTCAAAAAGCTTTGTTATGGCATCAGTCAACACCCATATCGAAGACGCGGCGAGAAGCTAGTCTCCCCATATGCACTAGACATCGTGGTTCCTTGCTTAATCTAGGCACAAAAAAGTGCACGATGTAGGACAACATTGACATCGGAAAGAAGAACTAGACTTTTACAAAAAGAAAATAGTTTGCCTATTGTTTCAAGCATTTCCTTGAGTTGAAATTAACAAAAGGTCGAGAGTGCTCAAGATGACCTAAGTTTGATCGTACCCTTATGCTTAAAATAGCCAAATTGATCGACCACGTTTGCCTCTTGAGGATAGTCTAGGGTTTATGCAAAAGCGTGCATGACATCTCATGCTCATGCTATGAAATGTCTTTTGTCCCAATGCACTATGACATCAGCTATCGTTCATTATCATATCAAATTGCAATTGCGTCATTGACTTGGTCCCCCCAAATCTCGTTCTTCTCAGTTGATAGCGGTGGGAATCGTCAACTTTATTATAGTTTTAGGGTGTTTCAATAAAAGTATTTTCCGAAAATCCGTTTTCCGAACTTTCCAGCTTTCATTTGTTTTAAAGCATGAACCACCACTAGCACTCCCAAGTGTCGATATGTTCCAACCCTCGGACTTTCCGCCTTTGAAAAGGACCAATTCTAGCGCCTCTTTCCTGGCATTAGAGGAATTTACAGACGCTTACCATCAGTTCCTGCACATGCGAAAAATTCCAAATTGTACAGATGTTAATATGTCCAAAAGGGCCATGCGAGCAACAATAGGTAATCTTTTTCGGCCATGAAAAAAGAGAGCAAGGCGAATAGCACCAAAGTGGAAATGTGTATATCCTTGCTCTTCACCGAAAATGATTAGTCAACCAAAAACACTTTCCGGTCAATGAAAATATTTATGTATAAAATGAAGAAAGTAAATTCTCTAATCTAAGAAAGTAAAAACATTTTCCGGAATTGCTTCCCTTTACTTTTTAAATATTTTATTTGTTTCTTTTATTCTTTTATTCTTTTTCTTTTTTATTTTTAAAATAAAATGCATTTTTTTTTTGCCTGAGATAAAATCATGGGATTGAAATAATTTTCCAAATAAGATCTAAATACCATAAAATGTTTTCGATCACATACCACCAAACGAAGGAAAACTAACTATTTTCTTGAAAAATGATTTTCCGAAAAATATTTTCTAAAAAAGATATATTTTCCGTGAAATAAACGCACCCTTAGAATATGATTGAATAAAGAAAGACTAGCGGAAAAGAAAAGTATCCAAGGTCTCCAAATTTGATAATCTAACTTGGGCTTGGGCCGTCGCTGACCCACCAGATGAATCCGAACTGGCCCATTTCAGCAAGTTCTTTAAAGCCCTTAACTTTTCTTTATGGATCCTAGATTGATGCCAGTGGCCCATGCTCATCGCAACTTCGGGTGGATGGATCCGCGGGTCGGAGCACTTGACTCCAAATCATCGTGAGTCTTTTCTTGTTCTTTTGGCTATATTTTCCCTGCATTTCTCGTTACAATAAACATCCTCTAACTCTACCTCTGATTGATAAGACACAATTTAGGAGCGATCACTTAGTAGGCGACGCCCGTAATTGTAACTTATCAATCAAATGACGTGATTTGAAGTAATCTTCTTTGGATCCCGATAGGGATAAAGAAAACCATGACTACACCCTTTCTATTTTAGCATTTCCTACTGCTATCCCAGAATCACTCAGTGGTTTCAGTTTCTTTTATCAACTCGATATTCTCATGAAAACGTGTTTGTTTCTATCTTCAGTCGTGGCTCGATTTTTATATCTCAATGCATCAGAGGTCGGAAATTATTACCCTCTGAAACAACTTTTTTTAGTTGCATATGTATTCAATAAGAAAACAGGACAGGTCCACAGTTTAACATCAAACGTGAGACAACAGATTCTTCAAGACATGTATAAGAAGCCTACTAACATCATCATCATCATCAGAGTAAATAAATATACTTTATGTCAGAAAATCTGGATCCCACAAAACATCAGAAACACAAGCAGCTGAATGTCAACTATGCCAACTTTATTAAGATTTTTCTGTACAAGCAGTGCAAAATCACCGTTAAGCCCGGTCTGATCGTGTCGAAGCTTTTATTGGACAGGTAAAACACAAAAAACAGTTGAATGAAAACTAAAACGACGGATGACTCCTGTTGGCCCTTTAAGCGGCTTCTTGTAGCAGTGGATTACTTAGGAATAGGTTGGGTCAATGAAGAATTGAGCCTGGTCATGAAAAACAATCTGGTGTCAAAAATTTCTTGTAGGGGTCACACATCATGCTCTGATCTGAACTTCATTGACAGTGTTGCACCAAGAATAGTCACCTCTCGAGGGTCCGAACTGCGTTGAATACTCAGGCAGTGAGGAACTCAATGGTAGCAAATATTCATGGACTGATCTGACTGAATTGTCCTGTTGATATAGGGACTCGAAAGGAAGTCCGTCTTCGACCACCCCGTCTTGCATGAAGCCTGCATTGCTTGCATAGAGGTCTACTCCGCCATTGAGAACGGTCCAGTCACTTGGTGCCGCCATCTCGACCCTTCTCTTTTCCTTCATCGTGGCAAGCCTCCTCTTCGCTTGTTCGAGTCTATTGCCCACAGCGCTCAGGAGCGACCTCAATTGAGGCTCTGAGAGATCTTTGAGGAACTCGTCCGAGACCGGATACTTGGCCTCCAAGTTGGCCTTGCGGACCTCGACCAGCTCTACATCAATCTTCTTCTTCCAGCTTGTGAAGAACTCGAGCAGTCCCGTGGCGTGCTTGGCACGGCGATCTTAGGCCTCACTTCGATAGCGGCAGACGATGCGCTCCACCTCCTTACTGTTCGGCGGCCAGATCTCTGGCTCGACCAGACCATCACCGGACAACCCCATTGGGTAGACAATAACACACGTGTCGACCCCGCAAAGGATTTTGAATTCCTCGGCCTTCTTTAGCAGTCCCTTCTTTCTTTTCTCGAAGGTGATTCTGCGAGATCTTGAATTGGACATGAGTTCGAGTTTCAGCTTAGCGCGACCCATGTTGATTATTCGAGTGTTTGAATCCGACCAAGCCGAGATGTCCTTTTCCTTGTCTGCAACGGAGAGAGAGAGAGAGAGAGAGAGAGAGAGAGAGAGAGAGAAAGAGCTATATTCAGTTGCAGGAGAGGAAGTTTGTCCATCGAATGATCTTGTCCAAACAAACAAGAATAAAAATCAGACATTCAGCAGTCTCCGCCCTACTACACTCTCCTTCCTCCGTCATCTTATTCCATCAAATCTACCGAATCTTGAACAATCCCCATCAAAGTAAAGCAAAAACCTAACGGGAAGCATATTAGGGCAATAGATATCGAACATACACCTCTCGATGAATCAGCGCTTGGCCTCCGAGTAATTCAAAATCTCAAAGGGTTTTCAAGACAGAAGCAAGATCAATACTACATCCACAGATTTACCGATGAAGATCGAAAGTCATCTACTCAGACATGTAACGCGAGAATGCAGGACCCAGATCAGACCGATAGTAATCCCACGAGCAATCATCATACTCAAAGTCTCAAGCTTAAACCCACGAAAATCTAAGCGAAGATGCGTCGATGGAGAGCGAGTCTCACCTGGCTCGGCCTCTGAGAGAGAGAGAGAGAGAGAGAGAGAGAGAAGAGAGAGAGAGAGAGATGGACGTTGGAACAGCTACTCAAAACTTCTGTCTCTATCTCCGATGATGGTATGATCGGTCGAAGATTATGTCCCTGTGGGTATCGTATTTCAACGGTAGAATGTTTCCTGTTTTGAAACCCTAATGTTACCGTTAAGATTTTTACACTATGTATACATACAAAATATCTGCATAGTAATAAAAGTAAATGGAGTTAAATCGAATAATTGCTTAATAATTCCCTGTCGATTAAGGCGTGGATAAATACGCTTGCTACAGGACTTATTTCTTCTTCTTCTTTTTAGCAAATTTTTTCTTGCGTATCTTGTAATTGAAGATTTTCACCTAGAAGCTGCACATATTGAGGTACTTTGACTGTAAATTGATTATGAATTTCACCATCATAGATAAGCAAACGTCAGTTGTAAATTCTTTTTGGTAAGGTAATAAAAAGGCAAGATTATTAATATTCTATAGTAAATATCGCTAAACACTGACTATCGGTCATCAACGCTACTGGAAGCTCCCTAGATTATTGTGAATGATTTACTCGTGGATTAGGGCCCTTCATATTTTACAATCACGAGCCATTTATGAACGCATTGAGAAATTCAAATCCAATTAATTGGCAAGACAATTGTCCAAAAAAAATCCTAAACCTACTGTATGACCATCAATTTAGTCCTTAACTTTTCAATTTGGCCAATATAATCTTAAACATTTTCACGATTTTCCAATGTAGTCCTTAATTGCTAACGTGTACCCCGGACATCTTACGTGGCACGGTTGATGATTTGATGTGTCTGATAGCATTTAAAATAATGTTGTTTTGAGAAATCTTCTAATTTTTTTTCTTTGTTTCCTTCATCTTCCTTGATTCCGATTGGCGGGGTCACTCATTGATCATTGCTGGGGCCTCGGTGACCCTGCCGGCCTAAAATCTGGGAAGAAAAAGGAAAAAAGGAAATAAAAGAATAAAAAAAAATTACGTCAAAACGCCGACCATTTCAACGGAAGATGACCAGCTCTGATGGACTGTCTAGACTATATTCGAAAACTGTCAAAAGAAATGGTTCGCTATTAATTTTTCTCTTTTAAATAAAATTTATTACCTTCATACGAAGCAAAGAACCTTGAAGCTCAAACTTTCACGCGGTACTTTCTTCAATTCAACAAGCAACTGAAGCTAGACGCATTGGATTGAAATCGGAATCTCCACAAATCCCTCACCGCCTTCATCGCCACCGCCGCATCCCTCCACCTCGTGGGCAGCTACAGCGGCCATGTCATCCCCTGGCCCCACTCCAAGTCCCTCTTCTACCATGGCGGCGAGACACACAACGTCACTATCAACTGCTCCTCCACCTCCTTCGCCGCCACCCTCAACAATCAAAATTAGCCAAATGAACTGAATTTGCACAAATTTAAAAGGTTTGGAATTGAATTGGCAAAAATCCAATAAGTTTCGAACTTTTTGGACAATTTTCTTAATTAACAAAAGCAACGATATTCATCCCACCGCTACATCAAGCATCAATGGTATGCCAATGCGGTATGTTAATATTCATCCAAGCAACCTATGAGCCATCACTCACCGGATGATACCCGTAATTGTAACTTATCAATCAAGTGACGTGATTAGAGGAAATTTTCTTGGATCCTGATTAGGGATAAAAAAAAAAAACATGACTACACCCTTTTTAATTTGGCATTTCCTATTGCCATCCCAAAATCACTAAAAGAGCTTTTCAAAGTGGCTTTTGCCGTGGATGCATTGTGATCTTTTTTTATTTATAATTTTAAACAAATCAAAAGTTATAATGTTTGAACGTCCACATACAAATTTATGTTAATTTTTATCATAATCTTTTAAATTCCGAATAATATTTTAGATTGAGCCATAACACACACAGATATATATATATATACATATATGAACATGTGTCCTCGCACTAGTTAGAAAGCCTGGCCAAACACCTATCAAAATCGAAAACGTGCATCTTGGGAGGAAGCTACCCGCACCGGACCGGAAAATGTGCAGCCATGGATTTTTCTTAACCTTTTGTAGGTGCAGACATCGTGAATATTGGGGAGAGCTATACTAACAAGTCAGTCATCTCGGCGAAGAAACAAGCATTGACCTCGTCATGCACGCAACACATACATGGTAGGTGAACTCACCATCCCCGTTTCACAGGGACGATATCAGGACGTTCTAGAGATGTCCGAAAACCCTGAAACATCCTCTTGTTAGTCAAACAAGTTTCTCCATCGTTTTGCGGTCAGGTCAAGCTAAATCCATGACTAACACACGTCCTTCTTGTGCCCTGCTGCGTCCTAACTGCTCTCATGTGTGTAGAGAGAGAGAGAGAGAGAGAGAGAGAGAGAGAGAGAGTTTCTCGAATTACCAGGGCGATGTTTTTGTGGGGTAATTGCTACAAGAAGTAGATGCAGTAGGTTTGAATAACCTTACAGTTAGTTCATCAACAAAATCTATGAGACGTTCACTTCCGGGTTTCTTGTCAGAATCTTGTGCACCGGATCATATAAAACCCCCCTCCCCGAACTTTCTGAATCAAGTATGGAACAGACAGAGCTTCATTAAAATACCTGAATTCTTGAAAAATCTGTTTCGAATATGAGGTTTGTTTTGGTACTAACGACAGCGATAGTGACCATCCTTGGGGTATCACTTAAGGGATGCGATTCCAAGGTTGTGCAGTTCATTTTCGGGGACTCTCTTTCAGACAATGGCAACAACAACCGGCTGCCGAGAAGCCTTGCCAAGGCCAACTTGCCTTGGTACGGCATCGATTTCGGCAATGGACTCCCTAATGGGAGGTTCACCAATGGCCGCACTGTTGCAGATATTATTGGTAAGAGGAGAAAACACTGGTCCTTTTAACTTCCTTAAAACTAAATTTAATCAGGCTCTCTTGGCTGTGCTTGGTTCAATTCATGAGCTCTTGATGAAAATTTGTGATCTTGCCGCAGGCGACAAAATGGGTTTTCCAAGGCCGCCTCCGTTTCTCGATCCGTCTCTAACAGAGGACATCATTTTGGAAAATGGAGTGAACTATGCCTCAGGAGGTGGAGGGATCTTGAATGAAACAGGGACGTACTTTGTAAGTACCCGACCGCTATTAAGACATATTTCCTAGATATTTTCTCGAAAACTTTGGACTATAATCACATAACTTCTTGCAGATTCAAAGGTTTGCTCTGGACAAGCAAATCGAGCTCTTCCAAGGAACACAGCAACTGATCAGGAAAAAGATCGGCCTGAATGCAGCTCAGAAGTTCTTCCAAGAATCCCGGTATGTTGTCGCCTTAGGAAGCAATGACTTCATCAACAATTACCTGATGCCAGTTTACAGTGATTCGTGGAAATACAACGACGAGTCTTTCATCGATTATTTGACCAAGACTCTCCAGGGACACCTTCAGGTGATAATCTTCATACTGAAATCCAGTTAACGAGATACATGACTGCCCTGCATTTCACAGTTGATGAGATTGTTGACTTGGAAGTGTGCACATTTCATAGTCATTGCACAGCTTAGGGGCAAGGCAGCTAATGGTGTTCGGGATGGGGCCGATGGGTTGCATTCCGCTCCAAAGGGTTTTAAGTTCATCGGGGGCCTGTCAAGATAGGGCAAACAAATTGGCACTCAGCTTCAATCGAGCCACAAGCCAGATGCTGGAGAAATTGTCAGGCAAACTTGCCAATGCCAGCTATAGATTCGGCGATGCTTATGATGTTGTCAATGATGTAATAAGCAACCCATACAAATATGGTTAGTTTTGCTCTACCATTTATCTACAAAATTTGGCCAGTCTATTCTCATTTTACCCGTCTGCAAAATATTGAGTGTTGCTCTTTCTAATCTGTGTAGGATTCAGCAACTCCAACTCGCCTTGCTGTTCTTTCGGAAGGATCAGGCCTGCTCTCACGTGTGTTCCTGCATCAACACTGTGTCAAGACAGGAGCAAGTATGTCTTCTGGGATGAGTACCACCCCACCGATAGCGCTAATCAAATTATTGCTAAAGAACTTATCAAAAAGTTTGGATTTAAGCCCATGAACGGCAGCGATGCTCCTTCCAGTGCACCAGCCATTGCACCGGCCATTGCACCGGTCATTGCACCATCGCCTCAAGGTTAAGTCCTTGTTCCAGTTGCAGAGAGGCCTCCACTTACACTTGTTCCATTCTTCAGTAAGTGGAGATACCGGTCGAGATCATGTTGAATAACAGTACACTTTTGGTACAAGTGTGTTTGTTTCTTTCAAAGTGTCGCTTGAGAACCTGTTATAAAGTGCTTGCTAATGGCTCTCTTCTTCATGGGATTTTCTTTCCTGGTTTTCAATCTCCCTCACTACTGCTCCATTCTGCTGCAATAGGCTTTATCTCTTAGCAGACACAGATTATACACCGGATTCTGCCATTGCTTCCATTTCCGACATGGCAGAAGTTTTATATATTGCCTTTTCAGTTTCTAGTTAGTTAATTAATAAGTTCTACCGTGGCACATGATAAGGAGGTTCATACTAATAGGCTTAATTGCTAATTGAGAGCAATGTGTGCTTAGCTATTATGCTACTCTGATTAGCATTTCATTAGCTTGTTGATTGATAGTCAATTCTGTAGTGGCCCGTTATGAGGAGCATTCCTGACCTTACTCGTTTCACTTGCTGCTGAAAGCAATCTGTGCTACTGACCATCTAGAGACAAGCTGAAAGAAGAAAAAACAGGATGAAATCATGTAAAACACTGTCATTGAGTGGCCATAAAAGTTATTAGAAAAAAAAAATAGAAACATTGTCATTGAGTGGTTTTATGCACCTTAGAATCCACTGTCTGCCTCCCCTGATATCCAAATTCCACCCCAGATAGCTCAAAAATTTTCAAAAGCTTTCTAGTTTGTTTACCTAACATTTTTACTTCAGGCTTCAAAGACAAAACCGATCATTTCGTGACCTTTGCAAAGCGCTTTCATGGTTTTGACGAGACACAGCTGTGTCTTGTGCAAGAAGGGTCGTTAGATACATGGACGGGTCAATGTATGCAGAGAAAAGCAAAACATTCCGGGTTGCACGAGTCATCTACCCACATAGAAACCTGCATTTCCCTTTTGCTGGTTTAACGCTATGAGTGAACACCAATCCATCCATTCAATTTATTCCCTATTTTTTTCTATAGAGAAGGTAGTTAGGCCAAACCTATCAATGTGATTAATTATGGTTTCTCCAATTCAGGAGTACCATGTGGAGAAAAACGCACGACTGAGAAAATAGCTACAAAGAACATCTTTATGCAAGCAAACCCATTGACATTAACGAACCTGTCATTAGTCCTGCGACATCAAGACTGGAAAATTTCTCGACATACCTTCTCCTACTTCTACACAATATCTCAACAACAGAAATCCAACGCTACCCCTTAGAGCTAAAATAAATTTCTACAGCAACATAGAGAGAGAGAGAGAGAGAGAGAGAGAGAGAGAGAGATTAAGGAACATGGTTATGTTTGCCCTGAGATATACGACAATGTGTCTATATATCCAAGAACTCCATCCAATTTACAAGCTAAGACATCTTGAATCAACAGTCGATACATCCTCTCCCAAGTTGGGGCTTTGGCGTGTGGCGATTATTGGCCCCCGATCCCGGATAATCGCTGACCTCGATCTCCATCCTTCTACGGATACTTTCTAGACCCAGAATTCCTCCCCGTACTGGCCTCTGAGGATTGTTAAAGGGACCAAGAAATTTGCATCAGTTAATGTTAAAGACAAGTCCTGGAACAATGACAGATTTCAGGGTCATCAAGTTAAAATTTCTCCTACTGTGATGGAATCGCTTGCAACTTGATGAACTCGGGCCTCTTGCACTAGGCTTCCGGTTCCTACGCACGCAAAGTGCAAACTTTGCATGAGAAAAGAAAGGAAAGAGGATGGTAGAGAGGAAAAAACAGAGAAAAAGGGATCAAGCTAGTAAGGCTTGCAATATTACTTGTAACCGGTACAGCGTAAGTCGAACAGATGATCCGAGAAAGGCCGAGCAAAACGACGAGCAGTCGAAGAAGAGTGCCTGCCCTGAAACTCTTCATCTCCGAGAATCTGTGAATGCCGTGCTCAGTCATCCGAACTCAAAGCAAGCACTAAATTTATATTTTGACATGGCAGAATTCTCTAGATGGCCGGTGATCTTTGCGGTAATGATCATGACCCTCGAGTGAAAAAGGCGGTAGGAGAGCGTTCGTGGAGGGCTCACCCCGAAATATGTCTTCTGCAGATCTTTTCACACCCTATATCTTCTCATGTGAAAAGCCACTAACGATGTTGGTGGGGGAGATCATGGAATTCCATTTCCACAAATCAAGTTGGCAAGGGAAAAGTTGGAGAACGCTGATGAAAGTGGAAGATGACAGAAGATGGTAAGTGTCATAATGTGGAATTTGGAGCTCCAGCACCACCCACTTGAGCCATTGTTTAGAGGGGAAATCAAGCGCTGAACCATTAAGGTAATACATTTTATAGAGTTTCTTAAGTGTTTAATTAGTTACCATTAATACAAGAAACTCGCCGGAAGCAGCGAAGGGACTTACAAAAACCGCGGGAACAAAACATGGGGACTAAACGGAGAAGGTGGATGATATTGGAAGATGCATAAAAATATTACAGAAATTGAGGGCAGAAATCTAGGAAAAGACAGGACGATTTCGGGGAAATTTCCCAAAAATCTGTTCTGTTCCCAAAAAAATGAATTTTCCTTAGCGTTGATAGATTTCTTAAAAATTTCCATATAAAGACATGAAGTTCACTCGTTTTCTCAAATAAGCGTCCTAAGTGAATTGGGCGGGTAAAGCAACATATATCCAATCGATTGTTCAGAGCACACCGATTTATCCTATGCAATCTAGTCGTTTGCCTCGGAGCACTGGTGACAAACTTGATGCCTCTATAAGAAAATTCTGGTAGAGTGTGTCAATCGAGAAAAACAGATATTTTACACCTAAATGTTGGGAAGAAGAGTGGAGGAATGGGTTTTCGACAAAATAGGGACTTCAACAATGCTTTGCTTTTGACCCACCCATCGGTGGCTGCGTTGGTTTGCGCTCAGTTCCTTTCACGAGATGTCCTGGATTCAAACTCGCCCATCGGTGATTTAAGTGGGGGGTCGTGGCGGTGGGATACTGCGCTAGCCCCCCTCGAGGACTAGTCGTGCATCACCACTGGTTTATAGCTGAGTCATCGCTTGCCGGTCGCGCGGACACCTCGATTATCAAAAAAAAAAAAAAAAACAATGCTTTGCTTTTGAAGCTCGGTTGGAGAATGATCCAAGATAGAGGCAAGTTATGGGTTCAAGTCCTTGAAGGGAAATATCTGCAGACCTCAAATTTCTGGAATCACGAGGTCAAGGCATTAGCCTCTCCTTTGTGGAAGGCAATCATAGATACCAGAGAAATACTCAAACTGGGATCTCTATATCAAATAAGCAATGTAAAGTCGATCAAGGTCGGAAATCACCCTTGGGTTCCTAATGTCTCAACTCATTTGCTTTCTTTTATTGATCCATACTTTGTTTTGAAGCACAGAAAGATAGAAAGTTTCTTTATCCCAAGGACAAAAACTTGGGATGTATTAAGTCTAAATCAGACATTTTACCCAACCTCAGTCCAAGCCATCCTTCATATCCATGTGCCAAACTCCACTGGGGTAGACAAATTGATTTGGCATCTAGCTATCGATGGAATATTTTTTTGTTAAATCTACTTACAAACTCATAAAGTCGTGAAATGAAAGATGTAACAACTGCAGGATTTGGAACAAAATTTGGAAAACTAGAGCTCATGAGCGACACAAAATGATGTTGTGGAGGATAGAGACTAACGTTTTACCTTGTCGAGCTAACTTGTTTTAATTGATCCATATCCCAAACCCCTCTTGTCCATTGTGTGGACCTTCGAAGGAAAATTCAGTACATTTGTTCACAAGATGTCTTCTAGCCCAAATTTTGTGGAGACAAAGCCAATGGGGTATTATCTCGTTTGCTTGGAACTTCAGGTCTCCAGAAGAAATGGTGAATGACTTTCTTGATCCAAGAAAAATAGCACAGAGAACAGGAGTGGATTGCAAGCTCTTCACCCTTTATGTAGCAATTCTTTGCACTAGGATGTGGCGTTGCAAGAATACAAAGCTACATGATCGGAATATTCTAGTTCCTTCCCAGGCGATTTAGATGGTTATACATGATTTCTTGGAATATTCAAATATGTTCAGGAGGGAGAACAAAGTTAAGTTAAGCAAGGAACCGGATTTTATTGGGGGTAAGGTCAAACTCTTGGATTCCTCCATCAAACCAAGAGTTGAAATTTAATGTAGATGATGCGTGGAAAGATAACAGAGGTGCCATAGGTAATGTTACACGATCGTATAGAGGCTCAGTTGTCCAAGCGTGGATAAGACGAGGAATATGGAACTGGCCAGTGAAAGTGGAAGCTGCAGCTTTTTTTCTCACATGCAAAGCTACTCAGTCTCTCGGCATCCACAAAGCGGTTTTTGAAGTGATTGTAAGGTGTTAATTGATGCTATTCAATAAAAGGGCATTTGTCCTTGGTGTATTCATTCTTTCATCTCGGACTCTTGCTTACTACTTAGCAACAACCTAGAATGGAGTTTGAAGTGGATCAGCACATCTAGTAATGTTGTTGCTCATGAACTTGCAAAATGGGATTTTTGTCAGTTAGGAATTACATCATCTTTCTTTTTTAATAACCTCCCATCTAAAGTCAAAAACTTAGTGTAAGCGGAGTCTTCTTTAATTTATCATGTTTATGTAGGCTCTATTTTTTCTGTGTAATATTTGAACTTCTCTAATGTAATGGAAGGTTTGTTTTAGCAAAAAAAAAAAAAAGAAAATGTCTGAAATGGACCTTATCTCAAATAAAGTGCTATTGTTTTCTCAAATAAGAGCATGAAGTTACCATATTAGTCTCAAAGAAAGGTCTCACCTTGTTGGTTGAATGGCATTTTCGTCATATATTTTTTGATTTTTTTTCCTTTATTTATTCCTTTTTTCCGTTTTTTTCTTTCTCTTTTTCTTTTTTCTTTTCCCTCTTTCCGCCGCCGACCATCGCCAGTGTCGAGCAAGGGCGGGTCTCGCCCGCCTAGGCAAGTGTGAGGGTGGTCCTTGCCGAATCTAGCGAGGAACGCCCGAGCGTAGGTTGGGAAGGCCGAGGGTCACTCTCGCCAGCCCAAGCGAGGGCAGCTCTTGCCCACCCTGGGGAGGGCAGCTCTCGCCCACCCAGGGGAAGGCAGCTCTCGCCCAATGGTCGACTAAAAGTCCTCATTTAAGATGATTTGGCCACTTCAAGTCCTTATTTGAAATATAATCCATTTCATGTTTTTATTTGAGAAAATGATGGCACTTCGAGCCATTATTTGAAATATTTCCTAGTTTCTGAAAATCTATTCTTAAATTTTCATTTCGGTCGCTTGGTGGGCTGCAGCGGCGATGGCTGGTCGGTGGGTGATGGGCGACTAGCGTGGTGGGGGCGGTAGTGGTAGGCGGTGGGCGAGAGCAATAAATAAAGTTGTTATTTTTGGAGAAAAGTAAAAAAAGTCTACTTCTCATTTCTGATACAAATCTATTTTTGGGCTAAAAAATGAAAAAGGAAATTGCATTACCAAACAAATTTTTGTTCCAAACTTGTTCTTAGGAACAAAAAAAATAGAGAAATAGAATGACTATTATTCGCGCCCTAAGTGTCAAAAAATTTGTTGGCAAAAAACACTATTGGTCACTTGATTTTTCGGTGGCTTATCCGTAACTTTTGTTGACATTTTTAGAGAATTATTATATTTCTTATGACATTTTGCAAATTGTCAAGTTTTCTCGTCTTTTATCAACTCATATTTGTCTTTTTTGTCATCGCCTTAATTTACTAATTATTTTATTAGTATACTGACTTACAGAGTTTTTTCCTAATCAAATTACTACATAATTTTGGGTTGATAATTCTCACTTGAGTTACTTATCAACGTTTGTTTTATGAATCTATCAATTTTTGTGATCTTTTATGCATAATTTTTATCTTTCTTACAAACACCTTAAGTTTACCGGTTCTTCTATGAATTTACAGGCCTTTGTTTGTGTGATTACCTATTTTTCTTCTATCAAGTTACTGACTAATTTTATTTTACCAACTTTGATTTGAGCTGCTTACCAATGCTTTTGAGAACATGTCATTCTATTTTTGGGCTTGGGCCACGAAAGTCCTCTCATACTTGATTTAACTATTACCTAGTGAGAAAATGACACTAATAAGTTTGTTTAATGTGGTCCTTGCATTATTCTTGAATGTTCAATCTCATCATAAACTTTCAATTTGTTCAATCTAATCCCTTAAATATATATGAGAAAGATAATTAAGTCCTTTAGTACTATTCACAAGTTTCCGTAATTATACTATTGCCCGGATTTCAAATTTTTTTTTTTGATTTTAATCCATTCCTAAATCAACAAATCATATACTATATTTTTATCACCTTTTTACCGTTTTGGTCTCTATAAATATTACGATTGCTCAATTTAAGTATATTTTAGCTTATGAACTCCATGATAATAAAAGTAGAATCTCATTTTGAGTTGTATCGGATTGATATTCCTGCAATTTTAAATTCCTTTAGATACATGTTTAACTAAATTTAATTAAGAAAACACGAAACTGCGAAAGCTTAAAAATTTCATCTATAAAAAAACTAGAAAAGAGATTTAAATTAACATAAGTACAATTGTCTATATTCGACTTCATATTATTTTTTAGATATTCTTATGAAAACATCTTTTTTTGTAAATTTAACGATGATCAACCCGATATTGCTCTAAATGTGCAAAAAATCCTTTTTGGTTTTTTTAATTATTATGGTGATTTTAAGGATTTTTTAGCTTATTGGGCGCAACGTTCGGCGACTATTAGTATTATTTTCCCAAAAAAGATAGCATATTTCTGTGTTGGTTTATGAAATGGATTGAAATGAAAAGAAATTCTAAACTTTTCGCAATATATAATTATATAAACTCGTGAATTGTATCGAATGACCGACTTGACAAGTTTAGGGACTAGATTGACTATATTGGAATAGTTTAAGAATCACACTGAACGAGTTAAAAGTCTAAGAATGATATCGCATGTCAGGCCAAGTGTAAAAATTATTAATGTCATTTTCCCTTTTATCCGACCATGAGAGAGCCCCATTCATGAGTATTTTAAGCCAACCACGAGGCCTACTTTTCCTTGGGCTGATCCAGCCCGTCCACGATGACACGAGTCTGCTTTCTTTGGGGGAATTGAAAGGATCTCCCTAATCAATTTCATTAGCCAAAGTCATTTAAAACTCGAAGAATCATTCAATCAGGATTCATTAAGATGTTTGTGAGGTGCGGGGTCCGAATCTCCACTGCAATACCTTCCTCGTTCGAATCTGAGGAGGGGGCGAGCTGTAATTCCTAAGCATTCTAGTTTTATCCAACTGCATATCCGTACTGCTCATGGGCCTTTCCGTCACTGAAAGAGATAAAAGAAAAAGAAGATAAGAATTAGAGATAAGTGCGCACTAGAATTTGTAAAACTTATAACGAAAGTGCAGTTGAGACTTAAATCTTTTAAAAAGTGCAATCGAGTCATAAAACTTGTCGAATTGATACAAACTTATCAATTTGGCTAACGGAAAATGCCGACGTGGCATTTTCTAAATCATTTCCTCTCTCCTGCGTTCTAGGACTTCTAGCGCACTTATCCCTAATTCTTATTGGGGAAGAAAGCTAGTGCGCCTTCTCATTGGGCCTAGTTGATTGACTTTGTCTTTACGTAGGCTTCAATCACTTTTCTGAGCCCATGCCTGCAACAAAGAGGGTGGCCCATAACATGACCCCAATTTCGTTTTTTTGACTTCCTTCTACTGCTCGCTCCAAGGGGCCAAGAGAAAGTTGTTCATTTTATCCGTTTTGGGAAATAATATAAATCGAGATCGAGTCAAATTAAAACAAAATTATTTTTTTTTCCAATGTTCAACCAGATTTCTTGATGTAGCTTAATTTGATCTTAATTTCAGTCGAAAAGTATTAGATTTTTGGTCGAATTCTAGTCAAAAAGCATTTGGCTTGGGCCTAAATTACGAATCTTTCTATGCGCATGTTGTCATTCTCTTCTAAGTCACGAAATAAAATACATCCAGACACCATAGTTCGAAAATCAGTAAGGAATACCAATTTAGTCGGGGGAGCGTGGACTTGAGAGGGTTATAATATCAGGTATTTTGCTCCGGGCAGGATTATAATCCAAACCTACCCGCACCCTAACAATACCCACGCCTTAAACCCATGCCCAAAGAAGAGCAAGACCCGACCCCAAGATATCCTAAATTTCCGGGTCGGGTCTGGTCGAGTCGGATGAGCTGGTCCCGGGCTTTTTTGACACCCCTAGCCGGAGTTACGAATTGCAGATACGAAGCCAAGGGGGTCGACGAAAGTGGAACCCCCGCGACGGAAGGACACTCTCGCGGCTTTCTCTGTCACCGTCCTCGTCACATCCATCCCTGTCCAAGCGGGGCCTCGCTTTTTCCGCGACCGCCGACGGCATAACGTCCATGAGCCGCCGCAAACTTTCGATCCGGCGCCGCGAAAGACTCGCCGCGGTAAAACAGCACGCGGGGGTTCGGTGCCGAGCGAGCCTTGTTCAACCGGGGGCGCGCGCGCCGCGATCGGGCCGAAAAGTCCCGAGGCGGCGTTAGAGAGGGCGGCTTTTAAAACCCGGCCGCACTGCCATTATCAAAAGCAAAAAGCTGTAGGTACGGAACAGATAATTCCAATATCTTAATCACCCGGGGTGCCTTCTTCACGACAAGCGTCAATCTCGGGAGGATTAAGACGAGGGGCGCGGGTTTTGACCTTTCTGGCCCCCTCCGGGGACGAAGGGCAAAAGAGATACGCTTCCCCCGGGTGGGGGGGGGTTGGGCTTTTCCCCTATCCTCCACGTGAGACGGCGATATCTTTTTCCGTGGAAAGGCCGGGGGGCGGGGATCGCTTTTGTTTTTTCTTACCCTCACGAGGGACACGTGTCGAGATCCCGATGGCGGGGAGGGGGGGAGGAGGAAGGAGGGGACGGCGTTGTCCCCTTCGGGCCCGTGGATGAGAGACACGTGTCCGGGAGGGGGGGACGGGTGTTTTTGATCCGACGGTTCGGTTGGGTAGACTTTTTGTTTATTTTTTTCCCGATCGCTCGGCTGAGCCTGGGGGGGGTGGCTTTTTTGTCCCCGTGGGCCCCTTGAAAAGCCTCTCGTTCGCTCTTTTTTTTTTTTTGGAAATTCATTTATTCCGTTCCCCGAACTGATCCTGTTTGCTTGACACGTTTTTATCGACGTCAATTATCTTGTATCTAGAGAAAATGGGCACGAAAAGTCATCGACGTGATCCTGAACTTTCAATCTATTCAATCGAGTCTATGAAATTTAGCCAATATTTACTGTGGTCATTAAACTTTTGCTTTGTTCAATCTCGTCCATAAACTTTTTATATATGTTTAAGTTAAAAGTGCTCAATGCAGTCCCTCTTTCCATTAAACATTTTTATATAGTTCAAAAACTACATTGAATATGTACCCAAAATCCGAGGACCGCATTGAGTAAATTAAAAATTCAGAGATCATATTGAATATTAGGCTAAAGTTGAGGGACTGCATAGAATAAATTGAAAATTCAGATAGCACGTTACATATTCGGCCAAAGTTCACGGGCTGTTTGTGTCGATATCCTCAAAATTTACTAGTATCAACTTTTACCGATAACGAAAATATCGAAATTATTACTGACATTTTTGGAAAATTATTGTAAATCATTGAAAGTATAATATCATGGAGGTTTACGTGTGCTATAACCTGTTAAAACTACCAAACATTAGACATGTTAAATATATCAAAATTGGTTATTGTAAACAGTAGTTATACGGACACAGCTGACTCTCCCGCAATATCGAATTTAAATCGCTTATAGTCTTTTTCTACATCACTTCATATGTCATTCTGGAGTTGGGATCTTAGTATATTTACAATCACACATTAAAATCTCTTCACTACGGAACCAATAATTGCCCTACAAAATTTCGACGACCCAAAATGCAATGCACTTTTTAGGGCATAAACACTTAATTGCGAGGATAATATGATAAATTTAAATCCGTTTATGCAATTAGCATACAAGGCGAGAGTATATTAATTAGTTTGAATGGATCACTTAGTAGAGATCGATGTGTTATGGGACTACTTATGATAAAACGCGCCTTCAATCTTTGGTCCATACGGCAAATTTTCATCGACGCGACTCATTTCGTTACTCACAAATAACAGCGACGTGTTACTCATCAAAAACTTACGCAGCAAGAGCACATCAAAGGGAATCGGGTTTCTTTTTCATCGATGCCGTCTCGCATGAAAACTCGGGTTATAAAGATGCGCCCTCGGGAGTTTGGAAACTGACTGCAAATACCGACACAGATAAAAACACCATCGAACATGTCGAACCGAGTGATTTCGACACGGCTTTTACCTAGTACTACACACTACATCCCCTGACCGCCACATGATCCCAAGGTGCATCCATGGATTGGTACATTCGCCAAGCCATCTCTTTCTTCCCTTCGTTTTGCTTGTTTGAGTCTCCAATATCCATCCATACGGTCATCTGGAACCAGAAGAAAATGACAAAACTGGAGCAGCACACACTTCCTGTGCACCCTGAGGAGAGTCAAAAAAGTAGGGAAGACAGAGAGAGAGAGAGGGGAGAGCGAGGGAGAGAGAGAGAGAGAGAGAGAGAGGGGAAAAAGAAGGAAAAAATCTTAAAGGCCACAGAAACATGTGGCTGCAAATCGAGCCTCCGGCTGACGTGGCAACGACCAACCACTGCTGGAGTTTTAAAGAGCAGGAGCAGGGGAGAGGGGGATCAAAAACTCAGACGACAGGGCGCTTATCCATGCCCACCAAGCAAAGCGAGCATCTCTGAACACTACCGTAAGATTTCCTTATAGCTTGACTTTGGCGCGTGGCATCTCTCTCAAGAAATGCAAGGAACCCACGACCCGGCCATCACGCTCTTCGGCATGAAGATCCCCGTCTCCACCGCCGCCGACGGCGACGGCGCGGTTCTTGCGGCGGGGAGACGGGAGGAGAGGGAGGATGGAGGATGGGGAGGTGGAGAAGAGGAGGAGGAAGAGTACGATGAAGATGAGGGGGGAGGAGGAGGAGGAGGAGAAGATGTAGAGCAGGTATGCTTGGTGAACTTAAAAAAAAGCTTTCTTTTGATGATTACCCGTGTCCTCTAACGGCATAGAGATTGATGGGTCGATTTTGCTTTTTCGCGTTTTTCTCTTGGTTGCTCGCTTTGGATGCTGCTACTCTGTCTCTGGGAGTTTCTCTGTTTCAGTATCGTTGGTTCAGGAATACGGTCAAATGTTCGCCACTTTCTTAAATTTACTGAATGTTTTCCCCATATACCGTGAAGATTTGAGCTTTTTTCTTTGGAAATATGGATTAGGAGAATTGCAGATGTGGTTCAAAACAGTTTGACTAGTTGCTTTTTGCAAAGGCCTTTTGTATATGGGGGGGGGTTTGTGTGGGAATCAATTCTTCTGCAATCTGCTAAAGGTTTCTCTCCCAGCAGCTCAACTGATCTTTGTCATTGTCCCTTTGTTTTGGTGCTAAAAGCTATGGTTTCTTGTGCAATCGGGATATCTAAACGTGAAGTACAGGGTCATTGAAGCCTGTGACCTTGTGATTCTGGAACTTTCTAAAGGTCCAGGATGATAGCGTAATACCTCCAAAGCAAAGTTTCCATAAGAACCTAAAATCAAAAGAAAAGCTTTGAAAGTTCCAATTCTTTTTGCCGATTGCCCTTCCTACTCCTAGTTGTGGTCGCGAATTGTCTGCATACTCGGTTTATATAATAATACTACTGATCGATCTTACTATTTACGATCCTTTCTTTTCATATTAGTCCTGATTGTGTTTTCACTTGTGAAAGTTCCAGAACGCTTCAGCTGAAAAGGCCTCTGACAATATGCAAGAAGAGGGTGAGCCACCTCCAAATTTTCAGGAACTGAATCCCCCCGGGACTTCTCCGGATGCTGTGAACCCTATGACACCTTCTATTCACGAAGAGAGTGCGAAATCGCAAATCCCTGAGACTGGAACACCAGAAGAGAATGGCAAGCCCAAAAATTCGCAAGAGAAAACCCTGAAGAAACCAGACAAGATCCTTCCTTGCCCGCGTTGTAACAGCATGGACACAAAATTCTGCTACTACAACAATTACAATGTCAATCAGCCCCGGCACTTCTGCAGAGCCTGCCAAAGGTACTGGACTGCGGGGGGCAGTATGAGGAATGTTCCCGTGGGAGCAGGACGGCGGAAGAACAAGAACGCTGCCACACGTTATCGCCACATCACCATCTCCGAGGCTCTCCAAGCAGCCAGAGTCGATTCCCCAAATGGGGCTCAACTCCCCCATTTGAGAACCAACGGAACCGTTCTTACCTTTGGTTTGGACTCTTCTTTGTGCAATTCTCAGTCCCCCATTCCAAATATTGCCAAGAAGAAGAAAGTGTTAGATGGTTGCAAAAATGGGTTTCAGGACTTCGAAAATGGGGATGATAGCTCCACCTCTTCCTCGGTCACAATATCAAACTCCATGAATGAGAAAGGCCTAAATTTCCCACAAGAACAAGGGACGGGAAATGTTAATGGATTTTCTACGCAGATACCTTGCCTTCCCGGTGTTCCTTGGCCTTATCCATGGAATCCCACAATTCCCTCACCGGCTTTTTTCCCTCCAGGATGTCCACCGATGTCATTTTACCCTGCAGCCTTCTGGGCTTGTGGTGTTATTCCTAATGCCTGGAACATTCCTTGTGCGTCGCCACAGTCACCGTTTTGCAACCAAAAGGCCACAATTTCTGGTCCGAATTCACCGACACTGGGAAAGCATTCAAGAGAATCTGAGCCACTTAAGTCAGATACTTCATTGGAACAAGTGGAACCCCCAAGACAGAAGAATGGTTGCGTTTTGGTTCCGAAGACTCTGCGTATAGATGATCCCAGCGAGGCCGCCAAAAGTTCAATATGGGCGGCCCTCGGTATTAAGGCCTTCGAACCAAAGTCTGGAGAAGGCAAAGTTAAAGATGCTGAAACCTCACCGCATTTGTACGCTAATCCCGCGGCATTGTCTCGTTCCCTCAATTTCCATGAGCATACTTGAAATAGCAGCTCATGACTGTAAATTGAAGAACCTTGTGGTTTTTGAGGAGCACGATTCTGTCAAAGTCACTCGAGCAACAATGGCGGAGCTTTGGGCATCATATTATTAGCCCACGAAATTGGGTGCTCATTGCTTAAGACTTAGAAGAGATAAAGAAGATTCCATCCACGGAGCTCTTACGTGGATTAGTTTTGTGATCTTTTTAACCTTAGAAACATCTGCCGTTGCTGAACGAAGTTAGCCTGCTTTTCTTGTGTCTTGTACATTGATAGTGTCTGCAACTTGAAGCTCTGATTGTATAGGAGGAGATATGGAGATTTCCGTGACACCATAACGTCCTGAATCGTTATAAATAATTTCAGATGATTGCTTCCTTTCCCCTTTCTGTTGCCTCTTTCTCTGTAGGAAGATTGACACTTCAATAAATCTGTATTATTCTCATCTAAGCTTGTCATGCCCCAAGAGCTCCCGCCTTTTTATGTGGTGAAGCATGGACCAATGTTTATTCGAGAATGCTGTGGATACACAAAAAGTGATGCGGTAGTTTACAGTGAGAGGCTCAGAAAAAGATTAAGATTCTTCGAAATGGATAGTGCTACGTAAATAGAAGTCATCATCCATTGGCTACATCAAGGATGAAGCAAAATTAATTGTGCTAAAAGAAGAGATAGACCAGATGGTGACATGTGCAGCTATCATCCAACTCCCCATTGATGGTGAACTCTTGCATATAGCATATGATCAATATCAACTCAAATAAGTTACTTTAGTTCTTGAGCGGGTGACGTTGGGGTTTAATAATGCTCAAGACTTTCACCTTATGAAGAAATCGGAGGTTCAGTCCACATGGAGGGTATTCATCAATATGAAGTCGTCATAGCTGGGGATGAATCAAGCCTAATTCGTGTAATTCGTGTTCACAAGTTCGAGAATGGCCTCGCTTTTATTTGGCCAGACAAGATGAATTCAGACAGATTCATAGGTGACCAATCTAGCAAGAAAGTAAAAAGTGAAAACTAGGAGAGGCCAAGGTCTCCTATTTAAGCTCCCTGAGCGAAACAAGTTTCAGAGACAGGCGTGAATAGTGAACACAAAGATATAGATTTCTTTGATATTTTTGCAGATTTCTGTTGTTCTCTCTTGTTGTCTCCATCTTGAGACAAACACGAACCACCCAGATGGTCCTTTCTCTAACATAACAGAGCTGTGACCTGTAAGTTTGGATGAGGCCAACTTGAAATGTGTCCACCTAAATTTCTTTATGAAGCACTTTTAATAGATTGCATTGATTTTATCTCCTGCATGTGTCCCTCCTTTGCTCGGCTGCAAGAAAACACTCGGATATTTTGTTTTCTGCAAGACGATATGAGCCACAACTTGGATTTAGGCAAGGGCCCTGTTATGGGTCCCAAACTCAATAAAGTTGCTCCAAATCTTTCACTTCTTTCACTTTCAATTGCTTCTTTTCTGTTGTTCTTCTGCTTAGAGATGGCCTTCTCCATCCGACCTCTCTTTAAAGGGACAATCAGCCTTTTATGTTCTCTGCCAAGCCTGATTTAAGCTAAATCAGCACCAGAACAAGTAGTCTGATGGTGTCTCGAGCAAGCAACTTAATAAAAGTGAAAGGGAAAGAGGCTCTTGCCCTCCGCATCTTTTAGCAGTTTAGCTTGCTTTGAGGGCCTCTTTTCCTCCCTCTCTTCTTTTCATTTGACTTTCTTTAGTGGAGGGATATCAAGACATTAATAAATTCTATAAGGGAAGATGGGCATCGGGAATTTCTTAGTACCGGCACTTTGACAAAAACGTCCTGTCATGGAGAACTTTTCGGAGGGAACATATATTCTAGGAGATGAGAACATGGTGCGCAAAAGTGGCACTCGGGTTGATTGGTTCTCTGGGTCAATCTTCCACTGTGCACTTATCACGTACTTCCTATTGCTCTTTGACCCATCGGAACTTGCTGAGAAGTTTGTTTTTCACATCTTTTAATCCTACTGAAACACGACTCTAAATCATTTCCACACAAACACGAGTAACTCTGAATCAGTACCATTTCATACACTTTGACCCATCCTTGTGCAAATCCAAAAGTTCATTCCATCGTGCTGGTTTTATCTGTTTTAATAATGATACGTGATGGTGCAGACCTGACGCCTGTTTCTATCCCTTAATTTTGACTTTGATATTTTTATTAGGTTCCAATCGATACATTAGACCACAAGGTAATTGGCCCAAAAAGAGAGAATTATAAAGTCGGAGATAAAAGTGTGTAATAAAGATCAAAAGCTGACTTTGGGTGTCATGCTTTGGTCAAGCACCACACAAAAGTTAGGTAAAGACGCGTGGATGGCAACGAGGCATTTGAGTTGTAGCTTTCAATGGTGCTGCCTTCTTGTCCTTTTTGGGAACACTAGGAAAATTAGTGCTTCTCAAACCCAAGAAAGAAAAAACGAGTTTGCGGATTTGAAAAGCAATCTAAAGAAAAATTGTGGGTGAGAAAGGTCCTTGCTTTTCCATGTGAAAAGAAAAGGAAAAAGTGGGAAAGAAAGCGTGGATTTGTCATTTGCTTTTGAAAAAAATGACACAAACAGTCCTGAAATTTTAATTTAATATATAATTTAATTCATGAATTTTCAATTTATTCAATATAATCTCTGAACTTTAACCCAATATTCAATATGGTCCCTGAACTTTTAATTTATTTAATGTGATCCCTGAACTTTTGATACACATTTAATATTTTTTTTGGTAAAAAGAAAAAATTATTAAATATGTACCAAAAGTTCAGGGATCACATTAAATAAATTGAAAGTTCAGGGACCATATTGAATATAGTCCCTAAACTTTATAAAAATGTTCAATATAGTCCTTCCATTAATTTAAGTTTAGGGACTATATTGTCCATTTTTATATAGTTCATGGATTATATTGAACATATATCAAAAGTTCATAAATCACATTGAATAAATTAAAAGTTCATGGATCAAATTACATATTAAGCTAAAGTTCAAGAAGTGTTTGTGTCATTATCCCTTTGCTTTTCACATCCTCCATGAGTCTGAAAGGTCCATCGCCATGAGATTTGATCAAATGAAGAAAGATATGCCAATTGTTCAGAGCGTTAGGGCGAATGGCTTCACAAGTTCTGTCGGACAAACATAAACCCTGTACGGAAGTCACCTAGACCACATCAGGCTCACAAGTCACACCAAATGCAGAATTTATTAGATATTATCGTGTGCGTGCTGCCGAATCCATCTACCCCATTATATGGGAAAAGCATCTTAAAAGGATAGACCGCGTGACGTTTTTATCAAATGGGAAATTCTTTCTGTTCAAACCGAAACTTTGTGAGCTGTGAACACCCAACACTCCGTAGTATGATGCGAGTTGGGCATAATAACAATAGCAATTGCATCTGATTGAATTTCGAAGAGAATTGCAGTTTTCAAATACAGTATATACACTCCGAGGAACTTCTACAAATAAAGGATTTGGATTCCATAATCTGGAAACACCAGCATGCCGAACATATTGGAAACCCAGTTGTGCAGTGTAGAAAGGTTTGACCAATGGTAAGGATCAGTTACTGTACTCTGCATCCACCAGAATCTTGGTCCCGGCAAACATTGCCATAAGCGGACAATTCGAGAAGATCCAGGTCACGGTCTGCAATCAGGACAACAAGCTTTAGTTACCGATCTTGATAGAGTGTCTATGCATGCGAGGGGATGCTTGCACAAGCAACAGAGGAAAGTGGATGAATTGAAATCGATCACTCGGTCCAATTTACAAACTCTAACACGACAAAGCATACCTGAAACTCGGCAATAAGAACTTTTCCTGATGAGATCAGCTCTAGAAATCTCTGTCTGATTTCCCTTTGAACGATTTACTGTTGCCTACAATATTAAAACAATATTCAATTTACTTCAAAGAAATGAAGCCTCTTCTCCACCAAAAAACGCATGTGAACAGCAAGAATTCAAAAGAATGCCCATAAAGGCACTAAAGCAGAAGCCTTTTCCATTTCGATTTCTAAAAGTGGCCAAAATTTTAAACCTGGTAATGCATTAACTACATATTGCTGCACATTGAAAAATGAACTACAGGCAAATGGATTTGCAATGACAACAATAGCTACATGTGGCACCACCTGGGAGGATCTTAAGAAAATTGAATAGCCAGCCTATGCATATATAAATGATTGAACGTTAGATGAATACGTTAAAGCATCAAGAAAGAGGATAGATGCACAAACCATGCATGCGAGGTATCTCGAAGTCATCAACATATGTATTTGCATAAACAGAGAACACTGGACAACCAATTACGAAAAAGTGTAAAGGTATACAACTTTGACCTACTGTTCTATGAAACAACAATGAAGACGGCTTAAATTTCTGAAATTAGCATCTCGCCTTTCATATGTTGTAGTTAAAGTTCAGGTTTCTCCTTTCTTTCAGTCCTTCTCATCATAACCTTGAGATATGATTATTATGCTCGCTCTCATCTTGCTAATCAATCTTATTCAAACAACTGAGCTTTGCTTTCCAATGGGATGGGAGGCTATCAATCAATAAAGGATTAGGGAGTGTATTGAAAATGGTTAAAATACTGTTTCATGTTGAAAGCACAGACAGGAAGCTCTTGGCATGGCAAAGACCAGTGGCACAAGAAATGCTGCTAGATCAGGCATTTTATGAGGTCGTGGCAATAGTTTAGTAATGATGTTGGAAGAGGAGACTACTGTTGGTTGGCTAATTTTGTAATGGGAGAATTGCCAGGTAATTACAACAGCTTAAAAACCTTGAAATGTTCAACGCACTTACTAATATATCATTTCCATGCTGATCAGAGTAGTTATTACACCACCAAGCAGTAAAAACATCAAACTTAAGACAGGAATCAGATGTACATGCAACAAATAGTGCCTGATAGTTATGATTTCTCACACCTCCAGGTTAAAAGCCAGTGGCTGGATGACAGATGGATCAATCATCTTGCATCATCTTCCATGAGGGTATTCACAATCGGACACTCATTACGGGAGGATTCCTGGAATTCTAGTAAACTGCTTGTCTTCCTCTTGTTTTCCTCCCTTTTTTGATAAGTAGAATTACAAGTAAATTTCCACACAATTATAGCAAAAATCAAGAGATATCATACAAACTTTTAATCATTTATAATTAGCGAAGTATTTGCGGCGAACTTACGAGGAAGCAATGAGAACACACTAACCACAAAATCTTCAAACCTTTTACACTCAAGAGTAGAATGAAAAGGAAAAAAGAAAAAGAAAATCACAAGTGCCGCAGAACTGAACTGACGTTAAAAGTGAAATCATGTGCTGAAGCACGAAACAAAAAAGTCATGCACATTTGTATGTATTATCCCATCCATAGGTCTCCACTTTTTGTCCAAAAAGTGCTTAGCCATAAAAAGATATAATAGAGACAGGATCGATGAAACTCCTACCTGCAAAACCTGGCAATTTTCCAACGTGCTCTTCCCTCCCTGTAAATTGGAGGAAAGTCTTATTAATCCCAAGTCGAAGACAAAAATGATTTAAAAGGAACAGCATAAGTCTAGCCATAGAACTGACAAAGGATATTAAATATCAAGAAACCTAGGCAGCATTTGATGATCTGAACCACATGCATGAAAAAAGTAGAAACATAATTGCAAAGAGACTATGTAGAAGGTAAAGGAGCACTTTACTGTACAAGGAGGAGGCTATTGCACTAAACATTTCAGTCACTTGTTCTTTTGGCCAAAAGTTCAAAGTCACTAGTTAACAGATGCAAAATCCTGGTGGCTACATGAACAAACTGGTAATCCATATACTGCACAAGTAACTTACAGAAAATAAGGACAGTTACATTTCTTCAGATAATACAGGCCCATCAATGTGAACATTCTCAAAGTTGATAGATAAAGAGGGGGTGGGAGGAGGGTGGGAACTCCTGGCAAACAAAGACATCAGCAAAAGGAAATATCACAAATTAAGAGAGGTGACAGAAAGGCCGTAGTAAAAAACATTGCGGAGATCTTTCCTTTACTAGGGGGTAAATTCCAAGACTTCTTACTGATCACAGAGCCATCCATATACATGATGGTATCTTCAAATTTCAATATGTTTAATGAAACTCACCCAACATTTGTTTAACAAAGAACCAATTCCTTGAACATTACTCTTAAGTATGATACAGAAGTTTTACTCTCTTACCACGGTTTTAGGAAGAAGATAATGAAGGGTGGAACCACGTTCAATTTCACTGATCAAAAGTTTGATACAGACATTGGAAAAATTTGTGTCCCAATGCATCATTTTACGCTATGCTCAGCTTGTGGATCCACCCCACCTCAATCTGAATACCCTCCCACTCCCATAAAAGCCACCTTCAAAATGACAGAAAACTCATCCTCATCTCAATTCAAGCTAACTTAACCCTCAAACAATAATTAAAGACAAGATACTGCCTCCAAGAAATACACACGAAACCAGCCCTTTTTACTTTTCCCAGCCACAAAATACAAAGCACACCGCAACTACATAGAGCCTTCGCTCTGGTCCAGACACATACTAAAGACCACGTGACAGTCAAAAACCGGTGCCTCGAAATTGTTCTCAGTATCAAGAACAAAAATTGGGTAGAGTTTCTTATTATTGAAAGTTATGTCATATTTCAGTGAGGATAAGTTTTAAAAGAGAATATGAAGTTAGTTCTAGTTTAGTCTCCAATCTACACATTCAACATAGCTTCTGCTCCAAACACAATCGAAAAAATAAATAAATGTGGGAGCACTTCATGAAATTTGCTACTATGAGTTTAGCGAGCAATCAAAAAGTAGCAATGGCATATCCAATCGTGGGAGGAAAAAAAGGCGGCCAACACAAGCATCTTCCGACATTTTCCACTGAAAATGAAGTCCGAAGAATGAACGACAACCAAAGTGGCCCTGGAGTTGCAGTTGCTTCGTTGGGCAGATTTATCTTCCAGAACAGTACGCAACGCAAGTAAAGAAGTGTTCTTGATACTTCTCTCTGTTTCACCTACAATCAAGAACCTCCGCTACCTAAACAAGGCATCAAATTCACCCAAAAATTTCACTCCAAGGACGACGTAAAACTACCCCGAGAAGTCCAATCATCGTCAAACCATCGCAGTCTTCAAGCCACAACCCAAAATCTCCAAACAAGGTCCCAGACAAGAAAAAACGACAGGAACTTTGATCGAATCCACGTACCTTAGAGTAAGGCACGATGTGGTCGTAATCGTGGCACAGACACCCAGGGCAGCCGACGAGCTTGCGGAACACGATGTTCCCGACGGCGTCGCGGCGCCACCTGTCGGGATCTCGGCCCTTGACCTTCTCGGCCTTGTCCCAGCACTGCTGCTTCACGACGTAAGGGAAGCTCCTGGGGCTCGGATTGGGGCTCGGTGGGGCCGTCGCGGCTTCGTCGAGCGAGATTTGGAGGCTCTGCAAGAGGAAGGAGGAGGTGTCCTGGAGAGTCTCGAGCTCTTGGTCGATGAGGGAGGTGGAGGGGGTGAAACGGCGTTGAGACGAAGGCAATGCGGCGGCGGCGATGGGGGCGGCGCGTCGGGCGGACGGCGGGGACTGGGCGGCGGCGCGAGGCCTTCCCTTCGAGCTCTTCTTGTTCGGGAACATCTCCGTTTGCTTTTTTTCGGATGAAACGAGGCAAGGCGCGAGAGTGGTCGAAGGAAGGTCCCCTGTTTCTCCTCTTCTCTTTTGGGGCCGTGCTTCGCGTGATCCGAATTGAAGTGGAACCACACGAGTCTTGGAAGGATAATTTGGACAACATATTCCGACATCTCGTCTATGGTTTGGTAAAGTTTGATCCGGATTACTTCCCGATAATAATTTTTTCTTGTCCGAGAAAATGCATGGATATCGAAAATTCCATTACCCAATTGGCTTAAAGTTCGTGATTTTTTTTTTATTAATTTGGAGCTAATGTCGTGACCTGAAAAGAAGACCAGAAGGTAGGAAAACGATTTGGCTCCTACATGAACGGGCCTTTGCAACTTTCGAGGAACCTTGTCTCGAGAGCCCGTACCCATGGGGATCACATAGAGTAATGGATCTCAACCATGAAGAGAAAAACACTTGCGAGCTCTTGTCCTGGCAGAGAAATGAAGTTGGAGTTTTTTTGAACGTCACAGACACTTTCGAGGAGAATCACAAAGAAATGGACGTGGCTTTGATGCGTCATGACCGGGCTTACGGACACTTCCTGGAAAAGCAAAACAGACCCGACTTTATTCCCTTTGCTCGGCATACACACCAAGTCCACCCTCAAGTCTTAGGCCGACCCTCATGTGAAGGCAAAGGCTTAAACAATCCCATTAAAGTATTCTGTCAATTCCACTTTCACAGGGAATTGGCCGGCACTCGAAGCCGAAATCTGCGGCAAGGACAATTGGGTGTTTCCACGCACACAGACACAAAAAGTTCACAACGTTCTGAGTTTCAATTGGGAAGAAACTACGGGGAGAATTGATTGAAACACACCAGAAGACCAGCACAACGTGTTCTGCAATTCGAGCCCGTAAAATACCGGGAAACTCTTGGTGGGCATCATCAAGAACGAGAATAAAGAGAGCGCAATGAATTGTAGGGCAGGGGAAAATGTATAAAAAATCTCTCAACTTTGTTGGAACCTGTGTGGAGGAGGAAGCACATTTTCTTCACAATTTCCCTGAGGAATCTGCTCAAGTCTCTCCTCTCTTTTTGTTTTTGGTCGAACAAGTCTCTCTTTTAGCTCACTACATATACTGGTAGGAATTGGTGTTCAAACCGCGGCATCCCCAATTTGAAGTCTATCTTTATTCTTGTTTCTTCTGTCTCTACAGGTTTTGCTCTTATCCTAATTGCCAAGTCTCTACAGGTTGTGCTCTTATCCTAATTGCCAGGTTACAATGGTGCAAGCACTGGAAATAAAATCTAATACTGTCTTCTCCCATATTGCCGTGATCATAGAACTAGTGACACTAGTCTTAGTAATATTACTTCATATGTTGTACTTGGACTTCAGACGCTTAGTCAAAATCGTGTGGGATGTATATTCAATAGTGAGTAAGTGTTTCGGACATGGTAGGAACCGAAATGCGGAGGTTCCAACTCATCAAGCTCCGAGCGCTCCAATCTATGCTATTCGTGATACAGTGGACAACATGGAGCTGTCGAGGCCGGAATTGGAAACTGTGATGGCAAAGCTGGGGATCTTCGGGAACCCGCGTGGCGACGACCACGACGAGGTTCAAGAGAGAATAGGGGTCAGGGAAATTGCAGCTCTTTTTGAGGAGGAAGGGCCAAGGCTGGAGGAAGTGAAGGAGGCATTCTATGTGTTCGATGGGAACTGTGATGGGTACATTGATGCCCGAGAGCTGGCTGATGTCCTCCATAAGCTGGGCTTTGTACAGCTCTGCGAGGTCGATTGTAGGAGCTTGATTCAGGCCTTTGATGACAATAAGGATGGATTGATTGATTTCAGAGAGTTCACAAAACTAGTACAGAAGAGATTCTCTTAATGATCAAACAGGAGGAACTGGCCTAAATGCCAGAAGGGAGATCTGCTTGTAGTGAAGCAGCTCTTCGGTCACTGAACGGTTCATGACCAACCCTTCTAAATACATTTTGAAATAATTTTCTATATCTATATCTATGTTACTTTGTAGTACCACAACTGGCCTCACTAGTCAAGTGGGGTTGTCTGATGTTGAGATGAAGCAAATCTACTCATGAGGTTGAGAGTTTTGACTTCCATTCCATGTCTGTGTAACTTTACATATAGTCTGTCCATCAAACCAAAAAAAAAAAAAAACCTCTATACGTTTTCTAAAGCTATGTTTGGTCATCTAGATTTTTAATTAGGATAGGATTTGATAGAATAGGGATATGAAATTCAAGAATTTCGTTATATCCTATTTATTGTTTTGTGAATTGCAATAATAAAACCGGATATTTTCATATCCTAACATGTTCATTGTTTGGTAGGAACTGTATATCAATGTAAATAAACCATAAATGCACAAATTGAGATTATAAGAATCTCTCATGATTCACTGCTAAAAAAACCTCAAATGCATAAATGGAGACAACCTTCGGCAATCAATTCATTGTACGATCTACACCTTAAGAGTAAAGTAACTCATTGCAGCATTGTAGAGGCGCATATTCAATTATGATAAGAAATGTAAATGGATTACAGCGACATCGACAAAATAAAATGCCAAATCTAGTAAAAGTGAGAGTACGATTGTTCACCTCTGCGATTGAGAAAAGTATAGTGCTTTTGAATTTCTCGCCGCTTTTGTAAAGTTTCAATGCGAACTAGAGAGTTACAGAAGAGAAAGAGTTACGACTCTCTTGCTGCTTTTGTAAACCTTCAAGATGAACTAGAGAACTCAGAGGAAAGAGAATTTTGACTCTCGTCATTTTCACGGAGTTTCAATGTGAACCAAAGAGTTACGAAGGGGAAGGAGAATGAGAGTGTGTGGTTTTTTTTTTCTTTCAAATCTCCTTACCTCTCATTTTTCAAGAATTGGAAAGATCATTTTTCAAATTTGAATTTGTTCATTTGAAATATGGTTTCTTTTACTTCATTTTTATTTACACATATATTTTTATTTTTCCCTCTCTTTTTATTTCTTTTTATATGCCATTCCATCATTCTTTAATAAAAATTTTATTAAATAATAAACTATACTAATATACCTAAACTATTTAATAAATATAGATAATATATACAAATTATATATTCTAGAATAGAAAGAAATATAAATAGGAATAACTAAAATGAAATTTTTTGTTATTTTTGTTTTGTTATTTTAATATTATAATTTTAATATTATTTTTATTTAATTATTATTTGAATTTTATTAGTTTAAGAAGTTTGTTATTTAAGAAAAATAACTTTTACACCATTAACATAAGAAATCCTATCCATCTTTATCCACACTGATATTTTTGATCGGGCTATATTCTTTTTATACCTAGAGTTATCCTATCTTGGACAAAAAAAACCACGTACAGGACTTTTATCCAGCTTAAGCATGAACATAATCTTTTCAGAAGGGTTGAGTCGGGCTTCATAGATAAAATTTCCTTGTTCAACTCCGTCTCAATCTATCTTAATCCAGATCGAATCTTACCCGACTCGCGCGTGCTAGCTCGGCTTGCGCTTGCTAGTTCCATGATCAGATCTATTTGTTTAATCATTTCTTTGGGCGCTTTTTATAAATGGGTAATTGCGATGGCTCCCATAGATATTCATGAAGTTGCTGTTGCACCCTCAGCTGGTGTCCTGATCAGCAAATATTAAATTGGGAAAGTGATTGGTTGGGGGCACCATGAGACTATCCACTTTTTTGCACGACCCTAACACAGCAGCGTTTCGCGTGGGCCACTTCAATGCCCGGCCTCACGCGCCACCCACGTCGGATCCACGGCATCCGATAGATCTACCATGATAGGAGGAGGCATTCATGCTCCGGTGGGAAAGTGTTAAAAAAGAAGTTGCGAGTTAGAGCCTACCTCCTCCTGCCTCCAGCGGGAAAGTGCACCCCAAATTTTCACTATATGAGGAGCCTTCGATGCGGTTCTCAATCCAATGGTTGCTTCGTGATGCGATGGATATGACCAATTTCGATATACGCCGAGTCAAAACACATGCAAATTGATCTGTTTCGGAGGAGGTCATAAGATGAGTCTTATGGTATTATTGGAGTGGAAATGAGCTTTGCTTTGTGACAAATGTATGATCCGGAAAGAGAAGCTTGTCGGCCTCAACCACCGCTTTGATTGCCAATCTGCCCAATGTACCATCAGCTGTCTTTCTCAAAGTCAAGAACCCAGAAAGATCCAAATTCAAGAGCCATTCCAATCCTGTGGGTGCCATAACCTGCGTGAGCTGGAATGGTTTAGCTTCTCGATCTTACAACTGTCGCCGAAACATAGGTCGACCCAGAAAATTAAAGACCCGGATAATTAAAGCTTTTCAATCGAGAAATTAATCAAGAAATCCATTCAACTACTGCATTGGTGGGAGCTGCTGATCTTCCAACAATGTTCTCCAACACTAATCACACCATCTATTGTGAAGGTTGCAGGAGTGTGACAAAATAGCTTGTCTTGCCAATCATGGATCAGATCATAATCAATTCTTGATCTGAACCTCATCCTTATCCAGATAAACAAATATCAAATCCCGAGATCGAACTGACAAACAAAAACAAAGCAGGGCTCAATGACAAAAAGAACACAAGCCCCGTTTATGGAAGAGACCCAACGATGATAAAGATATTTACAATGACAACCTACAATTACTAAAAATCAATCTTGGGCTGCTCAACTCACAGCAACACTTCAATCACCTAAGCACCATCTTTCTAATTGAATCTGAGAAGCATCCTTCAAACAATTATCAAGGAACTCTTGTCTTCAGTTCCCATCCCGGTGACTGCTCTCTTCTCAGATCCACTCTTCTCTAAGCTAGTCATGACCATGTTTCCCGTCGGAACCGGCAACCGCCGCAGATCTCTCGGTATTTCGCCGAACTCAGCTAGTTTCACGAGTTCGGAATCATCCAAACCTTTTGCTGGACCGATGCTACATCGCTCGACCCCGTACTTCGCCATTGCGTCTTTGAATTTTTTGATCTGTGAATCAGAGGTTACAATTCATAAACAAGCTGATCCTCCGAGACTTTTAACTCGGGCAAGTCGATATAGGATCGAATGTATAGCTGACTTACAGTTGCATTAGTGCAGCTGAAGCTGCATAGGCGGCCTTCCGAGCCCCTGTAAAATCTAAAGAATGGAAGGACATGGATGTGAAGGCACTGGCACATGGTTCTCAGTTCTTCGTAATTAACTTTAAGAAAGATTGCGCCCGGATTCGACTCCGCCAGCTGACATATCTGATCAATAATCACGGAAAAAGAACCTTACTTATTGAATTATCCAAACAATTTCGAAGGAATTTCATTATGTCTGTAAATGAACGAGCCTAACGCTGCTCATAACTGACACATAGAACTCCTGCTCAAAATTTTTTTTTTTAAAAAAAGGGCAAAAACAAAATAAATAAAAAAAAATTAGCTCTCATCAGAATTGATACCTTGGGGTGAAGAGCTTTGCAACCACCACAACCAGGTGAATAGAAATCAACCACAACCAATCGATCACCAGCATTCAACAAAGAATCGACAAGTTCTTGAGCAGAATTGATCTCTACCATGTTGGGTTGACGGGTCTTCTCCCACCATCTCATGGCTCTGCTTACACAAATCGATGCTTGTGCCTAGACAAACAAAAGAAACAAGCAAGATGTTCTTTTTCATTACGATTGAACCACAAAATGCAGGACCTCAACCGTCACATCAAAATAACAGAATTTAATTCGAAGAGATGATCCACATACACGCAAAGAGAAGCCAGAAGGTGCTTTCACGCTCCAATCACCTAGAGCCCTTTTATCTGAGAGAACCAGCTGCTTCCCCATGAAATCGATCCTCAAAGCAGGGAACTTTGTTTTCTCGGATTCTCCAAAAGACAGAGAACCAGAAGAGGAAGGAAGCCCAACGGCCCCTTTGGCTTTCGAGCCAACAACAACAGCCCCATGCAACCCAGAAATGTTTGTCCCAACCTTACCAGAACAGGACATGATTGCATAAAAAAGAAAAGATCAGGGACTTTGGAGGAACTAAGGAACAAAACCCAAAACCCCTTGGAGGGCAAGGAAAATGGGAATATCGGGAAAGAAAGGAAAAAAATAGAGGAGAAAAGCAATAGAAGAGAAGAGAATGACCCCCTTTCTGTGGATTCTTGAGAGACAAGCTTTTGAATTCAAAAGAACAAAAAGCAAGAAAAGGTCTCTTTTTGACTGGGAAAAATCTTCTTTTTGGCTGAGAAACTTTCAATGGCAAGCGAAGACAGAAAAGAAGAGAAGGAGGAGAAGCAACCGAAGAAAGCCAGAATGGTTCTTGACATGGTCTGCGGAAGGATTTAGGTTTGAACGTTTTGTGATCCTTAATTATCATTTTCTTTATTCAGTTGGTTCTGGATAAGGGCATGATTGGTAACCAGCCAAATAATGCTCGACTCCATTCTGTTGTTCCCGAAAAAAAAAAAAAGAACATAAATCAGTTTGGTAAATTTTTTGTTCTCGGGCACAAATTTATTCTGAGAATTAATTTTGGAATAGAATTAAGAATAAAAAAAAAAGTTGATTCTTAATTCTAGAACAAGAATCGGAAATGGAAAAGAAATTCTTCTTATTCTTCTTCTTCTTCTTCGGTGGCCAGCAACTGGCCATAGGCCAGGGCCAGTGAGGGTATCGTGGCCCTCGCTCGCAAGGGTGAGGGCTGGACCCTTGCCGCTAAGGGCAGCCCTCACCCAAGTAGCAAGGGTCCAGCTCTCGCCAAATCTGTCGACCCTCGCCAGTGACCTAGCCATGGCCAAGTAAGGAAAAGAAAAAAAAAGGAAAAAAAAAGAGAAACAAATATTAAAATATTTAAAATATTATTAATAAAAGAAATTTTGTACAGTTACTAAATGCATTTCTGTTCTTTTTCTATTTTAGGAATAGAAATTTTGAGCAATTACCAAATGCTTTCAAATGCTTAGAATTTTTTTTCGGGAATAAAATGATTACCAAAATCACCATAAGAATACTTTGTCTCGTTTGAGTCATATCTCATGTGTTAAGTTGATCGGTTTTGAGGAATTTCAAGGCTCTCGTTTTCCGTGATAATTATCTTTTTCGGTTTTGTAATTATGATATGGATTAATACCACAAAAAAATTTAAATTTGTACATATATCACAAATTTATCTCAAATTAATTTTTTACCATGAACAACTTCAAACTAGTACACATGTGATAAATTTACCATAAAAAATCTCAAACTATAATATTTGTGACAAATTTACCTTTGGTTAAAATGAATTAATACCATGGAATTTCACAAACTAATACATAAGAAATCCTAAACTGGTATATCTATCAACTGTCACGTGTCATCTAACTCAAAAAATTAAGAGAGTAAATTTGTCGCAAGTGTATAAGTTTAGTTTTGGGTAAATGTGTTACAGACGTAACAATTTGAGATTTTTCGTGGTATCAATATGAAGTTGTCAACGTACCCTAATTTTGACTTTCGGATTTTAGGTATTAATATTATATCCAAAATTCAACCTTTTTTGTTATATTTTCCAAGTCAATGCATGTTTGAATGTTCTGCTTTGCCAAAGAAAATGGGTATATAATATTTTGCTCCAAAGTTACTATTTAGGTCTTATTTATTGTCCGTTTAAAAACTAATAATTTGCTGTTTAAAGTAAGTGACTATATTAAAATGTATAATTCTTAAATTTTAAATCGACCTCGAAAATTGTTATTCTCACTTTTAGTTAAATTAACTAGCGCCCTAGGGGCATAAACTTAATATTAACTAGGCCCAATTCCCTAAAAAATCTCCGACTTTAGCTTTTGTCCCAATTATATCTCAAATTTTTTTTTGTCTCGTAAAAAATCCCAAGCTTTTACTTTTATCCCAAATCTACCCAGTTAACTTTTCGTCCAATTTTTTAATATTATTTTTTCGAATTTTTTTATTTTTGATTTTCTTTTATTTTTCCTTTCCTTTTTTTTTTTTGTTTCACCTTCAACCTTCAGCTGGTCGCCGATCTAGCGACCGGCTAGAGGCGAGGGCCGATTTGGCGAGGGTTGGCCCTACCGGCGACTGGCGAGGCTCGGCCTCTCCGGCGACTGGCGAGGCTCGACCTCACCCACCAACCGCGAGGCCGAGCCTCGCCAGTGGCTGGGGGGGCCGAGCCTCGCCAGTGGCCGGGGGGGCCGAGCCTCGCCAGCGGCCGTCGGGGCCGAGCCTCGCTAGATTTGGCTAGGCTCCGCCCCGCCGGCAACTGGTGAGGTCGGCCTCGCCAGCGATTGGCTAGGCCGACCTCGCCAGCCCCAGCCTGCGATTGGTCGTCGGATCAGCGACTGGCTGGAGGTTGAAGTGAAACAAAAAAAAAGAAGAAAATGAAAGGAAAAATAAAAGAAAAGAAAAAATAAAAAAATTCGAAAAAAATAAAAAATAATATTTAAATTTTGGATGAAAAGTTAATTGGGTAGATTTGGGATAAAAGTAAAAGTTTGGGATTTTTTATGAGAAAAAAAAAGGTTTGAGATATAATTGGAACAAAAGCTAAAGTTATGGGTTTTTTTTTGGGGAATTGGGCCATTCTAAATAGCACCATTTACTATTTCCATCACTATCTATCTCCTTATCCATTTCAAAATTTCGTTTTTGTATATTGATAGCCTTTTCCTAATCCCATTTTCCAATTATTAGAGTGTGATCCTTAAATATCCGTAACTCGTGTCGGTACACATTAAAATAAATGTAAATAGGAAAGAAATTTCATCATATAAATATATCGAAATGGATAAGGACTATTTGAGGCATCTTAATCTTAGACCAGATAAGAAAATGGATAAGTTAATCCATAAATTACCCGAACTTATTTGATTTGAAATGCATTACCGAACATCATACAAGATCATATTGTTCATCTTTATCCATTTTAGGCCATCGAATAAGATCCAAATTGGATAAGGGTAACCCTTAGCTGTTGCTTTCTCGGGCTCTCTTTTGATGAAGATTTCCTTTTTTCTTTTTTGGGTCCTGTTCTTTCTATTCTTTCTTTTTTACCTCCTAAGAAAATCACATGAACATTGACTCCCTAATAGCCTAAAAATTTTTTTAACCCTAACTTTAATCTCAATTCTATGCTGAACTCTTTTTTTTTATCATAAAAAATTTCAAACTTTAAGTTCAGTCCTAATTCTATCACAAACTTTTGTTTTTGTCTCATAGAAAATCATTGACTTTTACTCGATTCCCAAATCTGCCCCCGATAACCCTCCGTCCAAGATTTTTGGTTGACAATCGAGAAATGGAAAACTCTCGGACGTGAGCTGTCCAAGCGTCCAGAGCCAAGTGTTCCGAGTGCAAGCTCCTCGATAGCGAGAGATAGAAGACTCCCGAGCTCAAGAGATCGAAGACTAAGTGCAAAATCAAGAATTCTCAAGCGAGATGGAAGGAACTCTATCTTAAGAGTACAAGCAATTGAAGAAAATCAACCCTAATTACTCTTGTTTTTACCAAATTTTAGATCCAGGAATACGTCATTTGGGTTGACGTGGAAATTCATCGCCAAAAAACATATCTTTGGATTGGAAATTCGGGGAAAAACTAGAGCAATGACGCGGAAATACCACATAGGATCACTAAGAGTGATTTTGGACGAAGGGTTAGCGAGGCGAGATAAAAAAAGGTTTAGTGTAGAATTGTGACTGGATTTAAAGTTGAAAATTTTTTATGAGATAAAAAAATTGGGAAAGAATTGAAAGTAATGCTAAAACATTGAGTTTTTTTTAGGGTATTAGGCCGAAGATTAACTGTTCGAGTTCAACAGGACGGTGACTGGATCACAAATGATTCTGTTCTTTCTCAGACATTATAGTACGCCCCACGAGGATGCTTCGTGCTTGGTGCGATGCTTTGGAACGTCCGGCGGATCGCAGTGAATTTGATAATCCAAATATTATTTCGATGCAGGTCACCCAATGCACGAAACTATGTATCTCAACGGAGATATTTCTCGATTTTCTTTTCTCTTTTCGTTTTGTTTTTGGCCTTTTGATAGGCCATGGTCACGGATTTCTGGGTTCTGCCATTGATCCCTGCTTGCCTCCAAAAATGTTTCATTTACAGTAAAGACTAACAGAGGGCCAAAAGGAAGTTGCTTTTCGAAGCTTGTTTATCAATGCAGTTATACCTCTCAAACAAGAAGGTCCACAAAGGAAAGAAAAGAACAAGAAAAACGAGAATCGATGGATATTGCGATAAAACTCGGAAGAACGACTCTGCAATCTTATCTCCGAACTTTCAATCAACTTCGGCCCTTGAATTGTTTGTTCTTGAAGTGCCGTGAATATTATTGGGAGTGATTCTGGATAGAAAAGTATGGAGGGTTGTGTAGTGACAAACTTGGGAAGCATCCAAGAGAGAGGTTGCCCACTGGTTTTCCCCCAAAGCCATGGGAACATCTGTCTCCTCTTATCCTCCTAAGACGAGCGTCCAAAGGGCTTTGGCACTTCTTTATTATCTTTGTCAATGTCCCCTTCTGTTTTTCTTTCATTTTTCTTGTCCCCACGATCCTCAGTCTCCACATCACATTCATTTACATACTGACAATGGAGGATCTGACCTATTTCTGCGTATAGCATCGGACCAGATTGGTTGATTTTCAACTAAAATGAACGAACTTTTTTTTTTATCAAAAAAAAAAAAGAGTGAGAACGAACTTTCTTCTTTTTCCATTGACATTTTTCTTTCGACATTTTCAATCTTCACAATATTTTGTCCATTCTTTTGTTAATTCCGAAAAAGAATTCGATTTGATCAGGTGAAATTGGAACCGACCGCAGGGACAGAAAAATAAAAGCTAAGCTGGACTCTTTCATTCTCTATCAATGATTATTACTTTGCTTCCTCAGCAATCTATATATGCATACCAATGTTGAAAGAATCTGATTTGATCTGGTAAAATCGGAAACTGACCGCATGGACAGAAAAATAAAAGCTAAGATGGACTCTTTCATTCTCTATCAATGGTTATTACTTTGCTTCCTCAGCAATCTATATATGCATACCAATGTTGAAAGTATCACTCGCCGAAAGATGGACAAAGGATCATCTCTTTGAAACTAGAGACTAAGCAATAAAGCATATGCTTTTCAATGAGTACTTCCTCAAGCCTGGTCATTTACCTTTCGCAACTGAACGATAGCAAGGTCACCATGCTCATGATCGCATTCATTTTAAAACTGGAGAAGAAGAGAAAGGAAAGTAGTCCTACAACAGGAAGCCCATCAGCAACCCTCTGCTCAGCACCTGCACAAGTGAGTCAAAACCATGGTTCTGTAAATGTAGCCTAGTTGTATGAATATTCTATATGGTGCAATCTTTTTAATCATATGCCAGACCGCCATAGATTTCTTCATTCTACCCAAGTCTAAAACTTTTGAGATTAGCTATCTTGTTATGAATATTAGAAAATGACATCCAATACTGTTACTGTGAATATGATAATCTGCTGGTGCGTGAGGGCAAATTTGAGGGTGGAATGTACAGTACCAGAGGGGTCAAGTTGCACTGTGCAATTGAATTCAGAAACACTTCGCTTGAACTTACTTTTCGTTTCCTTCTCTTTGTACTAAACTCACACTCACAAGAATTCATCAGAAGTTCTAGCTGAAGCTTAGTTTACAGTCCGTCCCCAAGCCTCAAGTTAAAGCTCCGCCCTTACTCGAAACTCAAGAAATCAGAACTTTTGTCCAGGCTGTTAGATAATTGAACTTTATTTTCTATGTCGCCAGTTTAATTGTTGCTAGATGGTTGCTTGTAGATGTACATATTATTCCATCTTGTGTTTTGTCGGTCCCCATATCTCATTTCTTAGGAAAATTCCAATTAAGGACCCCAAGTGAGGTCAAATTCTCAAAAAAGGGTCCAAAGTGAATCTTGTGTCAAATAAAGATTTGAAGTGCTAAATCAATCTCAAATAAGGACTTGAAGTGCTCAAAAAATCTCAAATAAGGACCCGAGTCTCCGGCCAGCCAAAATACCTGCCGGCTGGCGAGAAAGTTACTGTTTCGGTACCGGAACAGTAACTTTTTAATTTTTTTTTATTATTTTCTTTCTGTTTTTCCTTTTCTTTTTTTTTTCTTTTCTTCCTCCGCCAACTTCCGTTAGCCTCAGGTGAGGCCGCCCTCGCAGGCGTCGGGTTGGCCTCAGGCGAGGCCGCCCTCGTCGGCGTTGGGCGAGGACCGCCCTCGCTTGGGCTGGGCGAGGACGCCCTTGCCGGCGTAGGGCGAGAGCTGCCCTAGCCTGGGCTGGGCGAGGTCGGCCTCGCCAGATCTGGCGAGGGCTCAACGTCGAGCGAGGCCGACCTCGCCAGTTGTAAGCGAGGTTGAGCCTCGCCAGCGACCAACGGGGCTCGAGCCCTTGCCAAATTTGGCGAGGCTCGCCCTTACCTACAATTGGTGAGGCCGGCCTCACCCAACGCTGGCAAGGTCATGCCCTCGCTAGATCTGGCGAGGCTGGCCTCGCCCGGCCCAGGCGAGGGCGGCCCGGCCCAGGCGAGGGCGGCCTCGCCTGACGCCGGCGAGGTAGGCCCTCGCTCGACGCCGGCGACCTCCGCCGGCATCGGCTACGGCCGGCAGATGAAGAAAAGAAAAAAAAAAGAAAAAGGAAAAGGAAAAAAAAAGAAAAGGAAAAACAGAAAGAAAATAATAAAAAAAATTAAAAAGTTACTGTTCTGGTGCCGGAATAGTAACTTTTTCGCCGGCCGGCCGGGGCCCAGGTCCTTATTTGAGACTTTTTGGGCACTTCAGATCCTTATTTGAGACTAATTGAGCATTTCATGCTCTTATTTGACACAATATTCATTTTGAACTCTTTTTTGAGAATTTGACCCCACTTGGGATCCTTAATTGGAATTTTCCCTTTAATCTGTTATCCCGCTGCTGATCATGATCTTTGTAGTATACTCATTGATCATCCAAAGACTGAACAATATGTACAACGATATCTGCAAGGTGTGAATTTAATAGGAATCACTATGACTGGAGTTGGAGTATGTTATATTCTGGGAAACTCAGATTATAACCTCCTATTTTCTTCCGGCTTCTTCCAGCTCTCGAAGCCCTCCTACTTTTTGTTCGATCTCCTCGATCAGCTCCTCGCGCCATAGCTCCGCTCTAGCTGATTCTTCGATGTCTTCTTGCTGCACAGCACAAAATTCAGTGAGCAAAAATGTTTCACTCGGCTCCTCCAATGAAGGGGACAATGAACCTGTCTAGATCTGAACGTGCGGTAACTTAATACCAAATCTCAGATTGAAGACGACCAATCTTACTGCAATTGAAGTAATAAAATCCAGGGACCCTCAAAAGGAAACAGAGGTCAATTCCCTCTATCTTCCCTATTTGACACTTTACCACACTGGAAATGCATGCTCCTTCACTAATTGGTTATCATTCGACTGGCAAATCATGCAAGAGAAACCAATGCTGTACTAGTCAAGGTAAAGATTGTTCTAATCTGGATTATAAATAATCCTTCAATTGCTATTAGTCTTTTGCACTCCTGATCCGATGCTATTGCCCTTCTGAGTTGCAGACATAATGGCCTTTTCTTGATTACTCCAAACATGTGTAATCGAAAGTTCATTTTTCAGCTTCCTCTTGTTCTCAGATGTGGAACATTGGAAAAAAGAAGGAACCTTTTCTGTTACCATATTAAGTAGGCAAGTTTTGAGCTCGAAAGAAAGTAATAAATCGAGATCAACGGCTAAAGAGTAGCACACCTTCTCATAAAGCCAGTGACCAGTACCATCTCCTCCATCTTTCCTGTATACTTCCGAATCATAGTATGGATCCTAAAAAATCTCTTGCACGTCAGACGTGGATGTCAAAACTTACAGCATCAGAAAAGAGAAAAAGAGAAATTCTACTTATAGAGTATCTACTTTTGTGGAGCCGAAGAACAAGCATCCCCAACAAGTGAACATGATGTAGAAAGTATCTGCAAAATCAACGGCAATAAGGAGCGTACGTAGAAGTGAAGTACGCCATAGCTTCATGATGACATGAACAATGAGATAAGATAATACATTAGTTGAACTTGAACTTGAATGACCCATAAATACTCACAAACACTCTTCAGGGCATTGTCACTAAGGTGCCATATTGACTTGTTGCTAATGAATTCCCTCTGGCCTTCAACCTGCTCGACTAAAACCGCCATCAGAGTCCAATCTGGTAAGGCATTCACTTTACACAGAGAGGCCCTTTTGCTCTTCCTCATTTCAAGCTTCAAAGTCAAGACCCACAAATACTTCAGAACAATGAAGAAATCTCCTAAATCCGGGTCACCCATATGGCCAATTTCACTAAAGTCTCAAACTTCAGTTACCAATTCAATCACCGAGAAACCGAAAACCCAGAAAATATCTGAAAACTTCCACATGTAGTTTCCAGATATCGAGTGGTAAACAACGTACCAGTCTAGAAGATGGGTTCATGTCCAATCTTCTCTTTGGGACGTGACCGTGAAGGTGCGTCGGTTTGGTGATGGCGAAGCCCCTTATTGCATCCGCCATCATTAAATTTTCCTTCTTGAATCCAGAAGAGCGAAAACGTATCGTTTCTATTGCCTCTTATCTCAAGCCTTGCACCTCGCGATGTCCGGGAGAATATGGATAAGGAGACCATTTGCGTCCACCCTTCGAAACAGCAGGTGCTGCAACGGATATGTAGAAATTTAATTATTAAATATATTTTATCAGTACTTTGAGCCAACAAGGCCTATTAGCTCAGTTGGTTAGAGCGTCGTGCTAATAACGCGAAGGTCGCAGGTTCGAGACCTGCATGGGCCAAGTTAGTATCTCTTTTTTATTTCATAATCTATCTTTTTATTGCCCCATTTGTTCCTTTTCTACGAGCCATGTTTTGTCTTGACAAGGAGTAAGTTCCAAGGAGCCAATTAATGTTGGTCTTGATGAACATCGGAGCATGATTATTAATTTTTTTTTATGGGGGTTTCAAATTCACGTTGAAATGTATACATATATCTTACAGGCAGGAACTTATACAACCTAGCGGGTTAAGTGATAACAAGATCAAGAGGAAAGCTGCCAATTTACATCTTAATCCTTTGTAAATTTCTTTTTCTCGATTAGTAAATTAGCTTAAGTTCTATTGCTAAATCCTGAAAAGATGAAGGGTACTAACTAGTCCCAACTCCAAAGCCCACATTTAACCTAAGTGACTTTCTCAATCAAAGGGTTGCATTCCTTGACACTCGAACTCCCTGAATCAGGAAGACCAATACATTTGATTTATCAAAGAGAAGAAGAGAGGAAGTCACTATGCCTAGCATAGTTTGGGCGTCGATTCAATCGAGGGACCAAAGCGGATTGGCTGCTGCGACAGACAAAAACGAAATCGAGTGAAATGGTAAAGCGAGAACAAGAAGCAGCGGAGGAAACTTAAGGAGGGCTCATGGTCCTGAGATGCCTCCAAGTCAAGTCTTCAGGGATGGGGTCTACTAGACACCTTCCTGGAATATTAGTTTGCTTAGTTCAAGCAATTTCTAACTTCATTTCTTTCTGCTCTGTTTTTTGTTTCATGACCTCTTTCTACTCGAGCTCCGATCCAGAAATTGCACCGCACATGAAGTTGCTGTCTCACAGAATCTTACGTCATCGGACAATTGAAATCTCGTGTCTCTCTGCCTTAAAACAGCTCAAAAACTTCACAAAATGCTTAACTTTGTATGCAACATCGAGAACATCTTCGCAACTTCCACATGTGTGATAAACAATATCTTATTAGGAATCGATTTCTTACTTTTTATGGGTAATGTGCCACTACAAAAGATGATAAATTACAATTAGATCTTCATTGGGGTCAACAACATCAAATAAAAGAAAATTGGTAGGTTGCAGGTGGCTGCTGGGTATAATATAGAAAACAAAACAGAAGGGGGTAAAAAAAACAGTAAGATAAAGATCAAGCACCAGAAAAATCCGTTCTTTTTGGGACAACCTTGTTGGAAGGTTCTTGGCCAGCTCATTTCCTGGAATATTCTTTCATCTGGTCGTGAAACTCTATTTTATTACCGTTCACACTGTTCTGTGTCGAGACCATGCAACTTTACAGACAACAAACCAGTGGCACTCAATCCAGATTTGAATTTTGCTCCGTCCAAGGTATGAGTATTTCGCGTCAGTCGCCAAATTGTCTGGCATGAATGTCTGCAGTTGCATTGCTCTTTGCAAACAACCACGTAGTGGGAACGCAAACCCACGTCACATGTTGACCACATTGCTCGATTTAACCTTCCTCATGGAAAAGGGCATCGTAAAAATCATTTTTTTACGGATGATCAGTCATTTTTACAGCAGGGGTTTTTGGAAACTTGGAAGAGCAGCAGTGCAGCAAATTCTGGTCAACAATAAATCCATGGTGCTTTGTCCACTGACTGTAGATGCTTGAGTTTGACTCAGTCTAAGACGTTATGGTTTGCTTCGTTAATCGCTATTCTCTGACGTATATTTCATTCCATTGACCCACAAGTCTAGTCTACGCAGCTCAAGTGAAGGAAACGATAAGGAAAGCGACGTGAGCTTGAGTTGAAAACCAGAAGAAGTTGGAAAAATCAGCATGCAAGTCGTACCAAACGCGTGTGCTGATTATTCGAACCCTCACGCATTTTTCCCGACGAGGAATGGTCAATCCGAACCTCCTACCGAATGGACCACACACAGCACCACCCTAACGTAGATCACGAGTTTGACTTTTTGACCACACTTTATTGCTAATCGTACTTGATTTCGACCACAACATGTACATCGAAAGAGGTTTTGCATGACGGAGCTGATTTTCCACGAATTGAGCTAATTTCGGGTCGGCAATCCAGCATGAACAAAAATGAGTAAGCAACCGTTGACTGAGTTTAATAGAATAAACCGGTCACATTTCGAAAATTTGTGGGGCTCGTACCAATGCAATTTCTATTTTGTGATCAAATCCTTGGACGATGGCCGTAAAATATTTCTAAAGCGACCAGTAGATAGCCGCTATAAAAAGCGGCCAGCCTTGGCAAAGCTTTTCATCTTCGAATCTGCGGTTGCTTTGGTCTCTGGTTTTGCATGCAATCCACCGCCTCCCCTCTGTCTTCCTCTTTTGCTTTCTAACACGCACGCACGCGCACACTTTCCCCTTCTTTTGCACACCAATATTCGCACACCCCCAATCATCAATCTCTCCAAAAACCAGAACAAGAAAAAGAGCAGAGAAGAGTTTGCTTCCACGGGGTTCAAGGGCATGTTCGATCTCGAGAAGCACTACGCGTTCTACGGCGCGTACCACCGCCATCGGGTCAACGTCCTGATGCACACCCTCTTCGTGTGGCCGCTCTTCTTCTCCTTCCTCGTCCTCTTCTACTTCACCCCTCCCATTTGCAGCCTCTTCTTCAGCGTCCCCCCCAAGTGCTTCCTGACCAGCCACGGCCTGCTCCTCAACTTTGGCTTCTTCCTCGCCCTGCTCTACGCCGTCACCTACGTGTGCCTGGACTGGAAAGCCGGCTCTCTGGCCGCTCTGCTCTGCTTGGCCTGTTGGGTCGGCTCGAGCCTGCTCGCGCAGCAGCTCGGCTTCTCTCTGGCATGGAAGGTCTGTGATGCTTCTCTTTTCTCCTTTTTGCTTTACTTGCTCGATTCCTTGTGGTCAATACTCAGGAAACTCCGTCTTGAGTGCAGTTCTTTCTGGCGTCGCAAGTGATATGCTGGGCCGGTCAGTCCATAGGGCACGGAGTTTTTGAGGTGAGTTGGTACACTTAGTATAGAATCTGCCTTCTTGTTCATTATCTGCAAATTTCGTTCGTCTCATCGAAACGGTCTGCAGAAACGAGCCCCCTCGAACAACATGGCGCAAGCATTCGTGATGGCTCCTTTCTTCGTACTGCTCGAGGCAAGTTTCTCTTGCTCGTCTTCTTCGAAACGCAACCATCGATCGTTAAGGTCACAGCTCTTACAGTGTTCGAAAAATTTCAACTTGCAGGTTCTACAGACAACCTGCGGGTATGAGCCATACGCAGGGTTCAACCGAAGCGTGGAAGGGAAGATAGAGGCTGAAATCGAGCAGTTGCAGAGCAAGACACCCAGCAAGAAGAAGGCCGCTTAGTCAACAAACGTCAACCGGGCTTCTCCGTCGGAGCTCGAGTCAACGCTGGTCTTTAAGATTGTAATTTCTTATGGTTGGGTTTCCATTGAGCAGAGTTTGACTGAGTCTTTGTCTTTTGATCGAGATGGAGTAGTTGAAATCGCCCTTCAGGTCTTGGTTCTTGAGTTATGCCATCCATGATTATTCTATCATTTCATCGTTTTAGGTTATGACACAGCAGACAGAATAAAGGATAAAATTTTTATTTATTTGCATGATTTGAATGCTTGATTGTGAGGCAGCAACCTTCCCAGACCGACCACAAGGGTCAATGCCTTCGTCTATCTATCCATACTAAATAAGGGAACAAATTAATTGCACAAATCAAGAAAATCAAGACTCGGGCCGATGGGAGTTGTTGGATCTACATCTACGCCCCCCGACGACAAGACCTCTATAGGTAGATTGATGAATGAGATTTCAAAGTACCTTTTAACACGATTGAAAACTTACATGATAAAAAGCATTTTGGATGTTCGATATCGCTTTGATATCATTTTGGATGGACTGTTAAACTTATGAGATGGTTAATCGTATAAATAAAAAAAATCAAGGCTCGAGGCTTCCGACGGAAGTTGTTGGGTCTACATTTTCTACCCCAACGACAAGGGTAACATAGGACAGATTGATAAGCGAGATTGTAAACTACCTCGAGTCTTTTTAATATAATTTATAAATTACGTGCAGAAGTGATCATTGACAAATACATAAAATGATGAAAGGTAACAGCCAAAGTTAAAATGCATATGAATCAATGATAAAACAGCTGAAAGTTTACACCTTCAAAATATGAGGTCTCATTTTCGATTATCTCTTTGTGTAATAGCAATAATATTGACGATAAATATAACAAAGGATGTTAGTATTATTACAGCCTATGTACTAGAAAATATTGGGTGCCCCTCGGATTCCACGGTGGCAAAAAAAGAGTGCCTCTCCATGCGACACATGTCGAGGGGGCCCCACATAGTCAGACTCCAATTTTGAAAATAAAGCGCCTCTCTCTCATCTCTCGGCACTCTTGCTCCCCCAACTAGCTCTCTCTCTCTCTTCCCAGATATGCTTAGAACTTGCGCTCCCTCCGACTCCTCCGACATTGCCTCCGATGCTGACGCCGACGCCTCCGCCTTTGCCTTGACGCTTTGTGTGCTGCAAGCCCCAAAGAAGTGAGGGCGGAAGGCGAAGCCATAGCCAAAGGAGGAGCTCCACCACCAAAAGCCGTAGCTGGAGGCGGCGGCCAAGTCTTCTTCATCGTCGTCAACTGTGGCCAAGGAGAAGAGGTCGCAACAACAGCACACAGTCGACGTGAAGTACACCCGATAGAAGTCCCTTGTCCTCGTCCTCTACAATTGGCTGGCCAACCACAACCTCCTCTAACCTTCTCTCTCTTGCTGATACTTCAAAAGCCTCTTGTTTCTCTATCGTTGTTTCAATTGGCGTCGGTGGAAATCTAGGGTTGTTTCTGCTAGGTTGTGCTTGGGTAAAGTGGCATGGGTGCTGAATTTTTTTGGAGGTTTAAAGGATTGCGAGTGCATTGTTCAGAGGCCTGGGTAGAAGTTGGGTTGAATTAGGGTTTTAGGGTTTTTGGCACGCACGACCTTCTCTCTTATGCCGATCTGAGACCGCATTTTGGTTTCGTGCAAGTTTGGTGCCTGTGGATTTGTAGGGTTTAAATATTCTCTTTATCCTGTGAGGTTTAGTTCGGAGGAGTACAAAAATGTTGGTTTTCATCTCTGCTTTTGGGTGATGGTATTTGATTGTTGAGCTATGCTGAATGTCGATAAATTCCTCTGGATTAGTTAGAGAATTATGATTAGTCAGGACATTATTAGGATTCCTCTAATATTTCATTTTGAGGATGGTTGGGGTGATTAGTCATTGATGGTATTTCATTCTTAGGTGTTATACATAAGCTCATAATTTTTACCATATGCTTAATATCTTATAGGTTATTCTTATAGAACATATGCATTTGTTTTTAGTATGCTGATTTCCAATACTATCATTCAAGGACTTTTATGGACATATGCTTGACTAGAATCTTTAATTCATCCTTGGACTTATTGCTTGTTCTGTATACACAGCAGGTAATTCTTATATCTGGTGAGACTGGATGCGAAAAGACCACACATGTTAGGTTATTAACTCTTTGCTTTGTTTTCTTTATTGTACGTAAATTGTGTTCAATTTGAAATATTCTGTGGAGGTATGCTTGCTCACCATCTATTTCAAAATATGCTTAAACCAAAGGAAATGGTTGAAGAACAATCATTTATTGTCATTTTGATTTCGTGTTAGGCTCCAGTGTTCGGTCATCGCAAGATCACAGTTTTAGATCCTACTTTGCTTTTTCGGATTCCTTCGGGTGATGGTATTTGATTGTTGAGCTATGCTGAATGCCGATAAATTCCTCTGGATTAGTCAGAGAATTATGATTAGTCAAGACATTTTTAGGATTCCTCTGGTATTTCATTTTGAGGATGATTGGGTTGATTAGTCATTGATGGTATTTCATTCTTAGGTGTTATACATAAGCATATAATTTTGTTGGGTGTTATATGTAACAGTCTGAATTTTCGATCCTTTTTCCCGGGATTTAGGAAATGAAATTGATCAATGCACTATAGTGAGATCTCACCCGGGACCCGCGCATTCTCGAGATGCTAACCTTAGGGGTAAGGCCAGTACGGGATTGAGTTCGCACGACCAAAGAACTTGACCTTGGTTTGATCTTCGACCATATCAATTGACGAGGGAAGGTTTTGAGCCAACCGAGACCGATCTATTTGATTGATCGTGTCCGAAAGGCACTAGTGACAGACCCTCGCAATTATATGACAATTGAGGTCGCCTTGGTTCGAGCAAACTTAAATGTGATTTGACTTAGTGTCGATCACGGGTCGAGAGCGCGTAATCTTAATGAGCCACCCGTTAGCCAGAGATAAGCTAAAGTCGCGATTGGTCAATTTTAGTCATTTCTTGAAATTAGGGCCCGGGAATCGAGAATTTTGAAAGTGACAATTTTGGGTGGCCGATGGCGTTTTTGGCTTGGCCAACCTTGGGGCCACCCATTTCTGCAAAAAAATGGATTTCGGTCCGGGGCTAGAAAAATTACGGTTTTGCCCCTGTGGGTACCGGGGCTGGATTCGGAGGCCGTTTGAGATTATTTTTCGCGGCCAAGGTCATTTTGGAGTGGCCACGCACATTTAGAGTGGTTTTGGACAAAAACGGGAATTTCGACAAAAATTAAAAAAATAATATTATTTTATTCCCGGAACTTCGCAGTCGATTTTCGAAAGCTTAAAAAGTGAATTTCGCGATTCCGACACCATATTAGGTTGGTCACGCATATATGGAACGTGTATGTGCGAAAATTGAAATTTCACCCCAGGACCGGAAAATTACCATTTTGCTCCTAGGCCATTTTTAATTAATTCCGAAAATTAGATTTTATTTTGGGATTAACCAAGGTTAGTTAAGGCTAAACCAGGTCTGGTCAACCATGTTTAAGGGCAAATGACCATTCTACCCTTGCTTATTTGGATTAGAACAAATTTGGGCCATTAGATTAGGGGTAAAATTGTCCAACAGCCCAAGATTTTGACACTTGGCACCCTAGTCTACATTGTTTGACCCTTTGACCAGACATATCTGTCTCTCTCTCCCACGCACAGCACCATTCAGCCACTGTTTTTCCCAGAATTCTTCCTCTTCTTCTTTGTTTTCTGGTTCTGCAGTCCCGTTTCTGCAATTTTCTGTACTGTTCACCCCGGAACAGTACAGGCCGGAGCTGTCCCCACCAAGCCAGCACCACCAGCAACCCTTTCCCCCTCTGTGCAGCCACCATAGCCCCAGTTTTTGTCCAAAACAGCCATGTTTCTCTCTTTTTCTCTCTCTCGGGTCTGCAAACAGTAACGCCGGAGCTTCGCTGGAGCTCCGATCGCCATTCCGTCGACACCGGGACGTCCAGCACCTCCATACATCGCCGTCTAGCCCATGCCGTACAGTGTCCGTACAATTTTACTGTTCACGTCGATACGGTTTTACTGTTCATCGACCGTGCGGACCATCTCGCCGTCACCGGCGCCTCGCCGGCCACCGTTTTTCAGCTGTCCGTATAGTTCCATACAGAAGTACTGTTCACCGGTACTGTTCACCCGTTCGTACACCGGCGACGCCGCTGCTGCTACTGCTGCCGTTCTGTTCCCGGCCCGTTCTGTCTCGCTTTTTAGGGTAAGTGTTTTCCCCAAATGTCATTTAGGACCTCGGGTATTTCTAGGCTCGTTTAGGACCCGGTTTAGACGAATTTGTGACTATTTTGTGACTGATTTGGTGGTTGTTTAGGACTGAATTAGGGGCTGGATAATTGATGGTTATGGACTAATTGGCTAGGGAAATTTGAGGTTTAGGAGGTTCGATTAGGACTATGATATTGAGGATCGATCGGGGTTGAATGGTGTGATTAATTGGAATTATATTGGCTTGATCGGGTTATTGAATTAATTGTTTTGTGTGCTGTGGTTGGTTGGTTCTGAATTGTGCATTGGACTGAACGGAATGCGTGGTGTGCCGTGTGTGTGGCCGTGAGGTGTGGTGGCGTGTAAATGTGAATGTGCATTGAATTCGTGTGATATGTGTATGTGGGTCGTGGAATGTGTTCGTATGATGAGAATACGTGCATTTGTGATGTGTATGGGAGGTGTGAGATTGTGTGTGATAGCGTGTTTGAGTGGCCGTGTGGTACGTGTGGAATGAGTGGAACGAAGGTACGGATGTGTAGGATTGATTGGCAAAGTGGATCCGTCCTGAGGCGTGTACGTTTACGCGGGACGATGCCGTCCCTGACGAGGTGACGATGCCCGGCCCGACGGGGTGACGATGCCTGACGAGGTCAGAAGACCGTTGGCCTGATGCGTTTTACGCGGGCACGGTAGTGGTGGAAAGGTTGAGAATGAGCAAGAATTGACGGAACGAGTGAAACTAAGAAAGTGACGTGTGGTGTGAGTTCGAGTGCGAGTGTGTTTGTATCGCGTGATGTGATGCTTAATTATGGGGTAAAAACTGCTAGGCACGGTATGGGACGTGCCCAAGTGGGTTTTATTTTATAATTGAGACACGTGCGCGTCTGTGATTCATTGCTGCAATATGTTGGCTGTGTTATTGTCTAACGTGCAGGGGTGTGTATGTTGGATTCCAGGTAGGGTCGTGTGTGGTTGTTAGTTTAATTGATGGTCGTGTGTTACGCGTGTTTTCGTCTTGCGGTACGTGAGTGCCTACGTGGGGTTTGGGGTTGTACACTTATTGAGATTCGTCTCACGGTTGTATAACCGTCACTTTTAGACCCCCAGCCATAAACCCGGGAAGTGGGCCTTTTCTTTTTGGACGTTCGAGCAACCGCTTTTGATGCCTGGTAGAAGTGCAGGCGAGTGTCCGGAGACTCAAGCCCGAAGAATCAGGAGCAGAACGGAAGGCGATATTTAGATTTTCCCTAGGGCATTTTAGGGGTTGTGTAAATCGGGTTGACCCATAGGGAAGTTAGGTTAACCAGACCCATGATCTTTTGTTAAATCGGTGACTGTGGATGTTTAATTGTTAATTATGTCTGTAATATGATATTTGTATATTTGGTACTGTTTAAATATGTTGCTGTTTGATTGCTGTGGTGTTCTACCCCGTTGTCGTCATCTTTTTGTCCGGGGTTTTTATATCTGCTTCCGCATGTGACTCTGATATTTGGGTTGGGTTGGCGACGTTCCTGGGACGTCGCATCATTTCGACTGGAGCAGGGGGTGTCGCGAGCTCGATGGGGGTTCGGGGCGTGACATCATACGTAAGCACGAGCTTGCGTGCGCGCGCACGAGCAAGCATGCCTTCACAGCTACCACGCAAGCACAAGCAAGCATGCCTTCACAGTTACATGCTTCAAGATTTTATTTCAAATTCTTTCTCTAAGTAGATTCAAATTCTTCCTCCGACGTACATTTATACATAAGCTCTAAGAAATATGTATCCTTAAAGCCCGGCTTATGATAAAGATGCGGGATGTTTTGGTTGGCATTTTTCCCGATGTGCCAATTGCACAAACGATGTTGTGTATTCGGAAACACCGTTCTAATGGCTTTTGTCATTGCTTGGTCTTGATCAGTGAACATGATTTTTGGAGCCTTATTTCCCATAGATTTCAAAAAAGCCTCAAACAACCAAATAAATATTTTTGCAGTCTCGTTCAACAAAACTGCACAATCGAACAGAACATTCTTCCAATGGTAATTAATTCCGACAAAGGGTGCACATATCATATTATATTTGTTGGTACGATATGTGGTATCAAACATTAGCACATCACCAAAACAGTTGTAATCAAATTTCGACATGCTATCTCTTCAAAATAAATTTGTCATTTTACCATCTTGATCTACTTGTACAGCGTATGAAAACATTGAATTTTGCATTTGTATGAAATGAAAATGATTTAGAACACTTTGACAATCTCCCCCCTTATACCATCAGCTCTTTTCATTTGCAAATAATTTGTTAGAAACTTATATGCTGTAGTCCCCCCAATGCTGGCTTTAATCATATCAATTAATACACCGTTACAAGTTTTAGACACGATTTTTCCACATCTACTCAAATGTTTTTAATCATCCGGAATAAATGCCTGTTTATATGCATAAATATACTCAATGACTTCATAGACACCATTGTCAACCTTAATTTGATACGAGCAAGACAGCCACATCTAACATCATACCTCTTATATTTCTTTTCTTGATAAGAAGAGTTAAGAGAATGCCCCTCACAATTGCACACAAAATTCTATCGAGTTAATTCTCATTTGTTATTTTTAAACTTATTATCCTTCTTCACCCCAAATCTTTTGCCGATTGCATAGGCTATATACTTATGATATGCTTTGAGTTCATTTGAAAAAACCATTCCTACGGCAAATTCATAATCTTTTTCTATATCGCGTGTTACATGTGCAAGATGGGAAATTTCATGCAGCAACTGAAAGAGCAAAAAGTTATCAACGTAGTACTTTTACATGCAAAATAACATTTCATCCGTTACTTAAGAAAGCAAAAGATATTTCACATAATGCGCATGACAAAATTATCTCTAATTCAGTCATCCGATAAATTTGCACCCAAATTGAGACCAAATTGGGATTAAAATGACACTAAATCAGTCCCGACCAGCAAGCTTCAAAGATAATTCCAGCAGATTTAAGTTTAGTAATGACACTACTTAACGAGAAATAGATATATATATATATATATATATATATATATATATATTATTACGGATGTCCATACTCATGTATAACACTGACAGAAACATTGACAGAAACATTGAACTCTGCCCGGAAGATTGCAAAGTCTAACTTGACGAGGCACATCTCTCTGTGAAACAGTCGTTGACCTAGTCTTGATCATGTCGGTGAACCCTGGCTTTGGTGGGCAGAGTTTTATTGAGAGCCAAGTAAAGAAAATCTCTGACTTGAGGAGACTCTGCCTAGAGAAGGTATCGCACAGGGTCACAGTTCTTTTTGTGAGCTTTTGTCGATTGATTGTCATTTGGTCGGGATGCAATGCCAAGTTGAGGATATCTTGACCTATGGTCTCTAATAGGGTGTTAATCCCTGGATTGAAGTAGATGGTGGTGTTGGCCCATCAAATGCATATAAGGTGCTCCTATTGAACTTCGATCCTTTTCATGATGTACTATATCGAGTTTTCATTCGAATACTCTGTGACAAGGGCCATTGCCTGAAACATATTAAGGATAACCATGTCAATGGTCTGCGATTTAGAGTTCAAAATTGTAATGTAATTAGTCCATTCCCTAATTTTATGCTGGATATTTAGATAGTGAGTATTTGATAAGGAAAGTAGTCAGGTTAATACAATAGTTTCTTAACCAAGTGTCTCCTAATCTTATATGTGAGAATGACATATTCAGACGACCACTGCATGATTTTACAGGCTGCCTCTTTCTTGTTTTCCCTTGAATAAACTTTGCAAACTCAATATCTATTTGCTCTCTTGGCTGGTAGGTTATTGAAGCAGGAGCTCATGCTATCGTTGCCGGTTCAGCTGTCTTTGGAGCTAAAGATTATGCTGAAGTTTGGAACCTCGGACCTCTTCCTCAATGGAAATGTTCGTTTGCCAGTGTTTTTGCTTCAACTACTTTGACTAATCTGATGGTTTGAAATGAATCTCTTACAGCTATTAGAGGGATCAAAACCAGCAAGAGGCCTGTAGCTGTTGCCGTCTGAAGAGACATTCTTGAGATCGAAAGCAGATTATGGAACCGAAGCATTTAGCTAGTGTATGCTACATTCCATCTCATCTATTTGCCCACTCACTCTCATGAGGAAGGATCTCTGAAACTGTTTAACATCGGTATCTTCTAAGAGAAAGTACTTAATGCATGATTGCCTGGGATTCGCTTTCTTTCATTGATATAACTACATGGACATCATGAATCTCCTATCTGTTTTGTTTCCCAATCTGAATCTGCTATAGTCATGCCCAGCTCAGGAATTCAATGCAATCTACCTTACATTGATCTTGATTGTACTTTCACTCCGTTTAGACAGTTCTCTGTTTTATTAACGTGGGTCATTCTAACTTTAATATCTTCTACGTACTGATTTTGCAGGAACACGGCAGATATTTAGCAGCTCATGGGCAGCTAGTAGCATCAGTTCATCAATCAAATTGAAGTCATTGCAGGAATTGCTCTTGGACAAGAAGTAGCGAATGCCAAGTGCAACACCAGATAAAATCTTCTGTTGTGGTTCATCACGACAATAGGGATATGCATATCCCCTGTTTTTTTTTTTTTTGGTCAAAAAAGTACTACATTCATTAAGTGTCATAATCAAAACAAAGATGTTCAATATCGAAACATAAAAGATCCCAAAGGGATTGGGGAGGTTTAGTATCCAATTAGAGGGGCGGGCATTTCTACAAAGGCCTTTGGCAATTCAATCCGCCATTTGATTTGTTTCTCGCGAATAGTGGTCCAACGAAGTGCTTTTAAATTGGGCCAAACTCTTTTTGCAATCCTTTATAACAGTCTGGATGCGCCATGGGCTTGGATAAGTGCCTGCTATAAGCCCACATACTGATAAGCTATCACTTTCAATTGCTCAACTTCTTCGTTCAGAGTAAAGTACGATGCTAGGAGAGAGAAACCTTCCTTTAGAGCTAGGGCTTTCGCTTCTTTAGCCATTGCAGAGAGGGTCAATTTCGCAAACCTGGCAACAACAATCCCTCTCGAATCTCGAAGTATGCTAGCAATCACTCCGTCCGGCTCACCCTCGACGAAAGATCCGTTGACACTCAGCTTAAAGGCGCCATTTTTAGGCGGTTTACACCCTGTTGAACTTCATATTAATAAGAATTTCAGTTTCTGTCTCATTCCTTCTCTTCCGTCATAAGAATTTGCAGTATGAAAGTTTTATGAGGGAATAGTTGTATTCCTGGCTTTGTTACTGATTCTGTTGCCAAATTTCCTTTAAAGTATGGTAAGATAATGTTGTGCAACGACAACTTGAATTGAATTTAATGAGTATGTTATATAGGCCTTCCTTACTCCACCAGAACACAGTAGCATTATATACTTCTGCAAAATTCTGTGAAGCTACACATTGGGATAGCAAGTAAAATCACTTGTTAATCATATCAAGGATCATCAACGTAATAACAATTTCTTAATGCATAATTGTCATGAATCCAGCCATTGCAACAAACATTAAAGCACAACACTTTCATTACAAATTTGGTTCTAGCTTTGTGACTGATCTCCTCAGGCTAACTAAAGAGCTAAAGATTCTTGATGTTTTCCTATCTACAGAGCCTACGGAACACGTCCTTGAGACTTCTCTATAGTCTCTACAAAGAGATCGAGGGATATACAGTTACTATGCTAGAAATGTAATATCTGCCCTAGAAATTCATCCATTACGCAAAAACTGCCATGATGGAACAGCCATAGCACAGGACCAAAGGGCAGTGCTGCATAAGAGCGCTCACGAAAGCCACCAGCTTCACCACAGCAAAGGCCTCAGTCCTCCACAAGCGCCTCAATTACAGCACAATAAGCAGGGAATGTGTTAAAGCTATGTCGGCCGATCCAAATTTTATCCTCTACAAGATGCGAGGAGCTTTACACTTGACATGCTGTCTACAAACAGGGCAGGAACCACACCTAACGAGCCACTTGTCAACACATGTCAAGTGAAACATGTGGTGGCAATGGGGTAAGCTCCTTACAGTTTCTCCGATTTCCATATTCTATGGTAAGACACGAGCAATAACCGCACATTAAATAGTGACCATGTGAGCAATGATCAACTGTAACATATACATCTTATGAGAAACTAACCTGCAAACATATTGCACAGCAAATGCTCTGCATTGTCCTCATGTCTTCCATGATGACCTGAGATGGCAGTCTCTTCAGAGCATCTTGTGACAATCCTCTGGATACTAACTCATCATATACATCACGAATTTCAATGAACCTCCTACTATCATCATCCACCTGCTTGCTCCAACAAAACACCATATGCATTAGTTAAGCCACAAGCTCCCCAGACATAAGTAGGAATAAGGCTTTCATCTAAGAATGGAATGAAGTCGCAAAATCTGAACTGTAACTTTTATAGCCTAAACAATAGGCACTAAATCGCTTTAACAATACAAAACAACTGTTGCAAATCCTTTCTTCAAACGTTATGAGACGGCAAACAAACAGTATGTGGTTTTCTTATTAAGTGTCGTCAATAAACCTAATTACCTCGATAAATAGTCCAATAACTTAGCCATGATTGTTACATCAGAATTACTGCCCATCGTTCCTAAGAACTAGTGCTATGCAGCTGCATCTTAAGAAAGGTTTTGCCTAAGTTTACCCAAAAATTTACTTGTACAACTGACCCCAGCTAAAAAGGTTTAAATATTAAAAAGAAAAAATACAAGCCATTCGATTATGTGGGCATGTGTTCATAAGTCGATATTATTCAGATGCACATAATATGCGGCAATTCTTGCTACACAGTGGAAAGGAGAGTGAAGACCTGCCAATGGTAAGGAGTTAGCATTGCCGGTTCAAATTGATCCTCTACAAACCTCCCACGGAGTAGCTCCTCTATGAAGTCAGCCTGGACTCAAAAGGTAGTGCAGTTGATCTAACTAGTTATGCAAGAGAAGGCTACCAACCAAAAGACTTAACGCATCTTTCAGCTCTGGAGAGAGTAGGCAAAAAGATGTTCATGGTGAAGAGTATGTTCTTTCAAAACTAAGCAGCTTTTTGCAGCACGCGTGCTAAGCTTTAAGACAATCACTGTTGCACATCTTAATCGACTGCTGCTCTTTCTTCGGAGGCACAGTTATATTCCCAATGTACTAAGTTAAACATAATGCAGTACCAAGATGACGAGAACAGCACACTGGTGAGCAAAGAATGTGGGCCATGTAACCCAAAAAAGAAAAAAAACAGACAGGAATCCGACTATGACTGGGGAAAATTTACAAAGCATGACCAGAGAGATTCGATAAGGATGCTGATTTTATCAAACTAACCATAGAAGACGTGCCATATACACCCATTTGCTCTTGACACCAATAGGCATGGGACGCTTCCAAAAATTCCAATGACAATACCGCTCCAGCGATGGCTCCTAATAGCGCTCCTCGTAGAAGACCACGATTAGATGCTCGACCAGCTAAAGCACCCGCAACTGCCCCCATTAGAACTCCACCTAAAAGCCGAATACAAGCATGTCAAGCCATCATCAAAGTTTTCTTTCTTTTCCCCTTCCTATCACAAGATTCAGGGTTGAAGTCATTCGAGAGGCACAAAGAACATGCTGGCCCTTAGAAGTTCACCGGCAGAGATGGGCAAATAGTTGAGAAGCAGAGAGCTCGAGCAGTTTCAGTTCTAGCGACATCATCATGAGCAAGGGCATGGTAATCAAAGATTCAAAGTACCTCAGAAAAATAACACAAAGCTGCGGCCATCAACAAGTTTAGAGAAGACATCATGAGCTCAATTTGAACCAATAACCACATCGCGTAAATATTTCGCATCGTAAACAAGCAGTACTTTAGTCCAGTGAACACTACACCAAGTCTGCCTCACTCCGTTCCAACACAGACCATCCACGCCGAGACCAGGAATGCATGCTATGATCCCTCACTAAGCAACTCAACTAAACACCCAAATTCCAACGAATCTTGCTCACCAAACAACTGTTAAAGAAAAGAAACGGGCCCAAAAAATCATCATCTTCTCACCGAGAGCGAAAAGCCCGACGAGAGCGCCAAACACCGCGACGATAGCCAACCGGAGCACACGCCGGAAACCCCAGGCCCCTCCGAACAGTCTCCCCACAGCGGGCCAGTCGCGCGGCTCCCCCTCCGGCGACGGCGGTGGAGAGCCGCCGCAGAAGCTGCAGGCCGCCGAGCCCGCTCGGTAGCGGGAACAGGTGCAGCGAAAGCCCATCTCCATGGAATCTAGACGAGCTTAGGAAAGCGAAGAAAAAGGACAAAAAAAAGTGAACTTTTAGCACAAGGGATCGCCAAAGTTGAGAACTTTAAGCTCCATCCTGTCGTGGAAATGGAGTGATGGGTTCAGGCCAACCGCTGCGTGAGGGCGAAACCATTTCTTAGATGAACAGAGAGAGAGAGAGAGAGAGAGAGAGAGACGAGGCGCAGGGCCCAAGTAGAAACTAGAAATAGTAGTTGCCGACCAATACAGAACTGAAGGAGACGTGAAGATGAAGATCGGTTAGACTTGGAGTTCTTCCCAAAAAAGTAAACGGTCGAAGAGAGGAAATATTATGGGTGCATTTGGCGACTATTACATTTTCGAAAATAATTTCTATTCAGAAATGTTTTTTTTTTAATTCCGTATTCAGAAATAATTTCTAAGCATTTGATGATATTTAGTGATTGTCCAAAATTTTATTTTTAAAATAAAAAAAGAACAGAAATGCGTTTGGTAATTAAATAATATTTCTTTTTATTAATAATATTTTGAATTTTCTTATTTTTATTTTTATATTTTTTGTCTTCTTCTTCCCCTTCCTCGGCCATGGTCAGGTTACCAACGCCGACAACTGGTCACAAGTCAGGGCCTGTGAGGGCACTACGGCCCTCGCCGGCCACAGTTGCCCTTGCCAAATCCGGCAAGGGCTACCCTAGCCTAGGCCGCGAGTTGCCCTCACCGGGGCGGATATGGCGAGGGTGGCAACAAGGGTCGCCCATGATGGATCCCACAAGCGCCGCGACGCCCTTACCGGCTTGGCCTGTGGATGGTAGTCGACAGCAGGCGATCTGCCATAAGCTAGGAAGAAGAAGGAAAAAAAAATTCTTTTTCATTTTCTGATTCTTGTTCCTTGCTTTTTTATTTTATTCCAAAACTGATTCTAAGAATAAATTTTTGCAAATTTATGCCCTGGAACAAAAAATTTATCAAATGGATTTATGTTCCAAAATTGATTCTGAAAACAAAAAAATAGAAATAGTTGCTATTTGGCCGATTGCCAAACGCGCCCTAGGATACTGGTGAAGAAATATCGTCAATCACTTGTCAGGATTGGGGACCAAATTGGAAAGTCGACATCTTCCCTGGGATTGACAAGGACTTTGTTAGATATCAGATATAGCCATCATGCCAGCAAGCTTGTAATTTTCGACATGTCACTTTTGAACTTGTACAAACACTCAATGCTTACAAGATCGCTAATTTCTAATTAGACAAGATTGGCACTCGTTAACAAAATCTTTAAGTCTTGATCGGGCAGCACCTCTGCAGGATGCGCAAATAATTCGAGTTGTTTTGGTGCGAAGTCACACGCGATTAATGAAACAGTGTTGTCGTTCTCTTCACTGGGGATCAATGTTTGCTGGTGGCTTCATGGACTTTCAATAAACCACACATTTCTGTCTCGTGGGTTCATTTAGGCAAAAAGGATTAAATGAGGTACCACTTTGTTCAGCAAAGGAGAGAGAATCCTTAAAATACAGATGACCCGTCCGATTCTCCATTGAAGTGCCTTTATTTCCCCCCCTTTTCTTATGGAAGCAGCAAAACGAATGCGACATCTTACCTGCCACAAAGTTTTCTCCCACATTTTTGCATTGCCAGGTAGTGGAAAAACCGTGTTGGTTCTTTAATAGAAACCTTTTCAAGCCGCATGCCTTGAGCAGCGTAGACCCTACACCAAAAAGAAAAAAAGAAATCAATAGCAGCACCAGCACCAGCACCAGCAGTCGCTCACACAGTCAGATTCCGAGGCACAAATTCTACTTCTAACTTCTATACCAAGCTCAACATCATCTCCATGCAAGCTACAAGCACCTACTTCAAACTCCTTTTAGAAGCTCGGCTCCGCAACAGAGATACGACGTGACCACCAGAATTTTGAATCTCTTGGTTTCGGCTCTATATTCCTCCCCAGTGCTCATCATGCGACATTGCATGCATTCATCAAGTATGACTCATAGAGATCACACAATCAGGGCATTGGCAAACTAACACCAGGTGGCGCATTGGAACTGACAATCACATCCGAACGAGGGTTTGATAGACAGGATTCAGAAAGAGGCAAAAGCTGTTCGTAGGACAAGAAGAAACAACATAAATGAGTCGATACAAGTAGAACTCTGGCGATGATTCATTAGACTGCACAAGGATACCTGGTCTAGGAGACAATCCTACCAGACTACTCGAAATATTAAGCCTTATAAGGATATATTCAACATAAAGATGGCCTTCAAAATGATTTGAGACAAAGTACAAGAGATATGGTTACACCAACCCAAGCACGTGTACCCATTGCGAGGCTCCAAAGACTAGACATCTTATCCAAAGCCTAAATCCGCAATCCGTTCTCGATGTTCTTCTAAACCTCTGGTGTCACAATCTTGTAAAGGGAAGCACTACTGCAATCATCATCCAGTTCGGAGGGCTTGGAGTCACAATCTTGTAAAGGGAAGCACTACTGCGATTATCATCCAGTTCTGAGGGCTTGGAGGCGAGCAGCAACTAAATTCAGCAAGTTTGGCATTGCTTGAGACAAAAGAATGTCGATTATAAAATATGCGTACTCCACAATGGTGTCTATAGGTCCCGATTCGTACTCATCCGGGCAATTTGGAAGTCAAAGCTTTGTGCCGTGACAGCAACACCTCATTCATTTGAGCAATTTGACGTAGGAGATGGGCGATTTTCTGCAAATGAGAGTTCAATGAGAGTTAAATCCAAATTTCCAAAATATCATAACACCATAAAATGGCAAGGACTGAATATACCCAGCTAATCACTCAAAATCGGGCATTCGAATTCAAAAAATTACTCGACTTTTGGAGAAGTCCCATCAAGCTACGCAGTCGAGTTGCTTCACTTAACATAATATTGTCTTGGGGGAGGAATAGAATTTGGGCGATACAAAGGTAAACAGGTCACAATTCGACGCTTGGCCCACACTGATCCAAACCATACCAGCATTTATAGCCAGATTCCCTAATGGGTATTTCAACAAACACTTTACATGTAACCAACTAACCTCGTCTCGCTCTTTAACCACGCGCATCAAACCATCCACCCTCTCTCTGTGCCTCAGGCGCAGCAAACGAAATCGCGCGTACACCCACCACAGCACCACCGCCGCCGAAGCAACAGACAACCAAACCAATCCTCCCCTCGCTGAGCTACGGCCAAAGCAGGAGCTCACAACACCACGAACCTTCGAACCCAACACTCTAAACTCGAATCCCAGCAAGCCCGCGGCTCGACCCGGTTCTCGGACCTGGACCGCCGGATCCGACGGCGGCCGCGGCTCCTCTCGGAGCTCCTCATCAACGTCGGACGACGAACACGAAGAAGAAGAAGAAGGGGACGACGACGACGACGAAGTGAAGAATTGCGATGGGAAGGATAGCGAATCGGCGGAGGGAGGCAAAACAGGAGATGGGCTTCGCTCTTCTCCACAGGGTCCGGAGGGGACGTGCAGATTCTCATGGTTGCTCGGAGGAAACACGCTCAAGACCCCGCCTTTGCCATCTGGGTCGCCGTCGACGACAGGCTCTCGGATGACGACCATCGACCACGGTCTGGAACGACCCGTGTGGGGCTCCGAAGAGCAGCACGAGCTCGCGGAATCCAGAACCTGCCGCGGCTCCGACGGACCCCCATCTGGTCCAAACATCTCTCGCCAAACCGAACCAAGAACTCCCACCGGAAGAAGAAGAACCCCCTGGGAATAGGGAAAAGGGGGCGAGAGAATCTTCTACTCGCTATTGCGAGATGATGATGGGGAGCTTCGAAGGGACAGAGTCAGAGAGCGAGGTAGTGCTGCGCGACCGGAATCGTTCCGCCGGTCGTTTTCTGGTAATGAAACGACCAATCATCGTCCACGAGGCTCGGGGCAGAGATCCTAGATCGTCGTCGCTAAAATGGGATCGGTTCGAGCACGTGCCCTTTTGGGGGTTGGGCCTGACGAGGAGCTGTATTGGGCTTTCCAAACGGGCCTAGGCCTATAAACAGTGGCCCGATTCCGCTGCATTTGCCACATGGGCCCGTCCTCGATTGCTACTAAGCGAGAAGCCCAAGCCTGCTTCATTGGGATTGTCTTGGCTTTTCGTTTGGGTGTCACGGTCGCTTTCGTCTTAATAATTTGCGGGGATAATGATACAAGTGGTCTTTGAACTTTAGCATAATATATAATGTGATTCTTGAACTTTTATTTTGTTTAATGTATCCATGAACTTTAGCCAAATGTACAATATGGTCCATAAACTTTTAATTTGTTTAATATGGTCCATGAACTTTTGCTACGTGTTTAACTTAGTCCGGAACTATATGAATTAATTCAAGTTTAGGGACAACATTGATTTAGGGACTAAATTGAACATGTACCAAAAGTTCGAGGACCACATTAAACAGATTAAAGATTCAGGAACCACATTGCATATTCACATGCAATTCAAGGACTATATTGAATAAATTATAAATTCATGGATCACACTGTACATTGGGTCAAATTTCATGAACCATTTATGTCATTTTCCTTGAATTGTGCAATTCAACCTCTTTCCTCCGATTAATGAGGGAGACTCTCATTTTGACTTGAATTTTCGATTTTGAGTGGCTAATCGTTGGAATCTTACTTTTCCATAAGGGGAAAAACTATCCAAAAAGTTCTAAATCTATTGCACTTTTTCCGATTCAGTTCTAAACTTTTTAAGTTTGCCAATTGAGTTCATACAGCCAATTTTGACCGCTTGGAGCTGACATGGCAATTTTTAATGTTTTTTAATAATTTTTTTGAATTTTTAAATATGTTTTTATTTTTTTCCTTTTTTTTTCTAGCCTTTTTCCCTGATTGGCCAGAGGCGAGGGCCGGCGAGGTCGACCTCGCCGGCCTCTAGCGAAGCTCACCCCCACCGGCCACTGGCGAGGGCAAGCCTTGCCGGCCCCTGGCTAGGCGAGGTCGAACCTTGCCTGACCTCGCCGTCCCGACCCAAGTGATGGTGAGGTTAGCCTTGCTAGATCTGAGCGAGGTTGTGCCTCGCCCAGCTAAGGTGAGGCCGACCTCACTGTTGCAACCTAGATGACGGCGAGGTTGGCCCCACAGTTGCCTTGGTCGTGATGTTGAGGTCAACCTCACCTAGTCAGGGGTTGGCGAGACTTGCCCTCACTATGTGGTTGGCGAGAGGTGAGCTTTGCTAGAGGTCAGCAAGGTCGAGCCAGTGAGGTTGACCTTGCCGGTCGTCGGACCAGTAAGAGGGAAGTAGGCAAAAACAAAAATTTAAATTTAAAAAAAAAATAAAAAATTGCCATGTCTGCAGTGGCCGACGTCCACGCAAGTTCCGGGTAGCCAAAATTAGCTTAATAGACTCAATTGGCAAAAAGTGAAAATGTTTAATATTCAATTGGTAAAATTGAAAGGTTTAAGACTGAATTGATAAAAGTGTAATAGGTTTATGACTTTTTGGATAATTTTCCATAAGGAGTAACCTTATTTGACTCGAATTTTATGTTCCCTTTGACTGCCCAAAACTTTCGAGAAAGTAATATCTTCCGGTCAAGCAAATTCAGTAGCCAGACCAAAAATAATTTAAAAAAAATGAAGATTCGGTAGATATAATTTCATCCGAAAATGAAGGAAATGAAAGTGTCGGTTCCATGGTGAAGGCACGACCTAACTAATATTCATTGATGAAGGCAACCCGCCAACTGAAATTTGATATTTTTTGCCTCTTTGTTGGTGTGACATGAGATTATCTTAAATTAGCTTGCAAGTTATGAGTAATTAAGTGACTTAAATTTAGGGGGTTCAAAGTTGAAAATTTAAAGGGGTCATGTAAACATTTAGGACTCCGTTTGTTTCATGGAAAATATTTTTTTCACTGAGTACGAAATATTTAGATATAGATTGTTATAGATAATGAAAATATTTTTCTTTGACTAATTATTTCGAACAATGCAAGCGATCATTTTTAGGAAATTATTTTTCAAATTGCTCCTTTTTCGCGAAACAAACGAAGCTTTATATTTTGATCTTCTTCTCCTTTTCTTTTCCAAACATCTTCACTTATTTTGCAAAAACCCGCATTCACGAGATGGGCAAAGTAGTAATTCCGTTCATCTCTCACATGTTTATATTCCGTTCATTTCTCACATGTTTTTATGTAAAATTTCGAGTCTGATTTATGCTATGATGGTTTTCTTTTAGAAAGAGTTCTTTAAATATTGAAATCTTTTTTTCCACAAATGCACAAAGTAGAAATTTATACAGTATATTGGGGCTTACAGTTGCTTCATTGGAATGTCTTTGTTTTTTTTTTGTTTCTTTTTTTTCAAATGTGGGTGCTACAATCGCTTTCGTCTTAATAAATGGTAGGTCTCGACCTTTTCCTCCAATTAATAAGAAAGAATTTCTTATTTTGAATTGAAATTTTTATTATGAAAGTCGATCGAGACACTTGTACTTTTCCACAACAAGGAGTCTGCTTGGCTTGAATTTCATTTCATTTGGACCGCCCAAAACTCTTTTAAAGGAATATAATTTTGTTTTTTTATATCGCTGTGAGAAGGAACTTGAATTGATTAAAACTGAAAAACGTACTTTAAAAAAATCGAAATTTAATGGGGTTATTTAAACACTTATTTATAATAATCTATACTGTTATATAAAACAACTAATACCTCTTTTATTCTTAAAGGAATTCGGTTTTTTTTTCTTTCCAAATATCTTCGCTTATTTTGCGAAAAGACCGCATTCACGACAAATACACAAATCATTAAGTCCGTTTTATCTCCCACATGTTTCAAAATAAGGAATTCTTGTTGTCTGGTGGCACTACTCACGTAGACAGAAAAACAACTTGCTTAATTTCTTTTTCGTTTGTTTTGTTTTTGGGGTTAGTAAAGGATAATATCATTTCAAAAAGGAAATGTAGATGGATTAATGAGATGTGCTTCCGAGCATAACAAGACCAAAAGAGGGTGCGGGGGAAAATGAGACCCAATTTAAAGGAAGTGTGTTGCGGAGTTGGGCTTGACGACCCAATATCGTCTGATATTAAGTTTCACGGTTTTGTCTTTTGACATATAAATGGGCACCTTTTCAGGACATTACCCAATTTGGGAGTGCTCCTACCGAGCACAATTAACTTTGGAGTTCCAAAAAGTAAGCATTGTCGTCACTTCAAAGGCGCCTCCAAGAGGCTTCCGCAATATTATTCTGTGAGCTTTCGTCTGTTTAGGTTCAAGTTCAACCCTTTTGAAGTTAGAAAGGTCACCAAATCCAAATGCATTGACAGGTTTAGTCAGCTATGGAAAGAATACAAATTGACCATCCATGGAAGCAATGTAGCTTTCCATTCTACTCCTTCCTACCCACAAAATTAACAAAATAATAATAAAAAAAAACATCATCAGATTTTTGCAAAACTGGAAATGCCACGTCATAAATACCAGTTTTTTTTTGGCTAAAATTCATAAATACCAGTTGGGTCAACAGTTCTTGTGCCCCTTCTTTGTGTTTTTTTTTTGGGTACCCCCTTCTTGTTAACCCATCTATTTTCCTACCAAATAGAACCATTACAAAACAAGCTGATTTCCACCCGTTTTCTTCATTTTCTATTATTGTTGTTGTCGTCACCGTCGTCCTCTATTTTGCTGTTTTGCTATTTCGTCACAATGCTTGATTGAAGAAGAAGCAAAGCCAAAATCGGATGGGTCTACACCATCCTCATCTGCGTATTCCATTCATTCCATTTCCCTTCATCTTCTATTATTCTTGAAGGCTAAGTATCCATCACTCCCCACAAGAGCTTGCAAAAACAGTTCAGAGCCATGGATGGACCCTCCACCCACTTTTGCATTGCGTGCCCATCACATCACCCTCGCCTTTGCAAAGGAGGCCACGACTTTTTTTTTTCTTTTAATTGCAAATCACTCCATAGCCAAACGTTTCCGCATATGAATCCATTAGTTCCTAGGGCCTGCTTGTTTAATGATGTTGTCTAAACTTTCCCCGATCGATAATTTGCGTCGTAGCATGAACGTCACGTTCTTGCTATTTTGGGCTCGTTTTCTTGATGAGAACACCAAAGTGGGTCGATTAGAAAATGGAGATAAAATGGGAATTCAGGCTTCCCTCGTGTCTTGCTGTACGCTAAACACGAGGATAGTGTGTACGAGCAACGTCGTGAAAAGAAAATAAAGGGCTTGGAGAGAAAACAAAGAAGAAATGCCCTACAAGAAACAACAGCCTCTAAAAGAGTAACTTTGAAAGGGAAAGCCATGTTCTATTGACACCTTCTACTCAAAAGTTGGGTATACATGACCCGACCCGACCCCATGGGAAAAACGGGGTGCAATTTTGAATGCCTGCCTCATTTTTTTTTTTTTTATATTTTATAGATTTTTTTGGGGGGGACAACTTATAAAAGGGATTTTGTAGAGGAGATCTCAAAGACATAAACCTCAATGAGTCCAAGGAAGTCACCTTGTTAATCACAATCCCCCCCAAAAAAACTCCTACCCTTGCGGCTTTCGGTAGTTTCCAGTTGTTGGCCTATCTATTCCTCCAATGCACCAACCTAATCACCCACCATTAACACATACTGCACAACCAGAGAGAGAGAGGGAGAGGCAAAATTACTTGAAAAGAGGAGGAAGCATGAAGAGCCTTGCAGGGCTCTCTTAAACGCCTTGAAACGCACACCACGCCACCGCCCATTTCATTTCACGCCTCTGTCCTAACTCCTCCACGGAAGAGGCAACAGGAAGAAGAACGCCAATGGCCTCAGCAAGGAAGATCTTGAGAAGATCGATCCACACTATCCTTCAACACTACCACTACTTCACCTCTACATCTGCACTGCTTGCCCTGCCCTTCTCGGTCTCCATCCTCCTCTCGCAAGCCCTCTTTCCCGCCTCGTCGCCTCTCGCCCTGACGATCCACTCGCGCCTTGGAGCCCTCTTCGACGCGGCCGGATTCCCGCCTTCCTCTGAATTCTTTGCCTTGCTTAACTTCAAGCTCTCGCAAACACTGTCCTCTTCATTCCTCGCCCTCCCTTTCGCCCTCTCCTTCCTCCTCATCGCCAAGTCCTCCGTGATTCAGTCCCTCGCCGGCACGAAGCCATCCGTCCCATCCTCGCTCTCGTCATTCCTATCGATTTACAAGCCACTCCTCGCCACTTACGTCTGCAACTGTCTCGTGATCCTCTCCACCAACTCGACCGCCTTCTTCCTCCTCTTCTTCGCGTTCAACTGCCCCGGCGGAGCTCAGCCCGGTCCCTCGAATTACACCATCCTGCTCTCGGCAGCCGGCGCGGTCCTCTACTCCATCATCTTAGCGCATGCTCTGGTGATATGCAACTTGGCACTGGTCTTATCAGGTATGGAGAGAACTGGCGGATTCGTTGCGATTCTAAAGGCGTGCGCCTTGATCAGGGGATCGACTTCGACTGCTCTTTCCCTGGCGGTGCCTGTGAATTTGGCCCTGGCTGGCACGGAAGCATTGTTTCAATTCCGGGTCATGAGGGCTTACGGCATGAAGAACGGGCCAATATTTCCAGTGGCCATGGAAGGGTGGTTCATTGCCTATTTATATTCGATACTCATCGTTCTCGACACAGTCCTCACCTGCATTTTCTACAAAAGCTGCAAGAACAGTTCCATCATCCCACGCAGCGAAGATCAATGCTACTTCCGGATTAAAATCGGAGACTTCGACAACGGCGACATCAAAACTCCCGAGAACCTGAAGAGTTCAGAGTCAGGACAGTTGCTGAAGTCGGAATTTTGAGGGGCCAGAGAGGGATTGTCCTTCTCGCTTGTACATTTCCGCCGACACGCGATATACGTAAATCAGAAGAATAAACATATGGGGCCTGAGAGACATGCTTTTTTCTTTTTTTGTTATTGCTAGAAGAGAGAAATCAGGCAAACAGTCAGGATCATCAAGACATGAAAAGATCCAACTTGTACCCTGCATGGGAAGCCTAGGGCTTAAACCAGAGAGACCTACATGTGGAGGAGCCACCAGAAGCAGAGATTCTTTAGCTACATTTCACGTTGTTTCGCCTATGTCTGACATGGCTATTACCTTGGAGAAATAGGGTTGCTACTTCTCAGGAATGTGTCTTGGACGTTTGGTCTTGCTGGGTATGTAATTGAGTGAACACCAAGCAGCACTTTGATTAACAATTGACCGAAATCATAAATGCACAAAGAATTAAGTTTTTTTTCTTTTTGGGTTAAGACTTGCTCCAATTTTAACTAGCTATTGACAAGAAAACAAGTCTGTAAGGTGTGGCCATTTGTTCAGACCCAAAAAAATAAAAAGGTATGGCCATTTGAGAAACAAAATTATGGGAGTTGTTATGCAAGCTCCACTCAACCGCCAATCATGCTCTAAAGGGATAAGAAAAGGCAATAAGAAGGACGTCTATTTTGCAAAATCAAGCAATTTTCAAGGATCAGTTCCATAGGATTATGAGAATTCCTCCAACCATATCAAATATATATACATAGACATTTCAAATGAGAACCAACTCAAATCGTAACCTTTTAAGTTTTCAAAATGAAGCAAATACTCGCATGTAGTTTGATTTGAACTCTTCAGTCTCATTTCAGAAAAGCTACAGCTACTAATCTGTTCTCAAGAGCAAACCACCACCCATTTTTAAATCTAAATGTGTGTCCATGGAAAATTCCTGTAGGTGAATTGCGTATGGAATGTTAACCGTTGAAAGACATGCAAAGTGGGATCGATGAGTTTCCTTGTAAATGATGATGGAACACGACATCAATACCTCGCACAGATCAAAACCGGCATTTAGCAACAGCTTAAACAGACGATTCCGGCTAAAACAACAGCAAAATACAAACAAGAAAGACACGCATTGGCCAGGGGCAAATTGACTGTTGTGCTGTATGAGAACATATATTCAACTGAATGATATTATATATAACCACCGTATACTCTCCATTAAATAAGAAATACATGTATACCTAGTGTCTCGTATTCTCCGTCTCTTACCTACCTTGCAGTTGTTACCAAGCTGTTCAGCTTGACCGTGACCAAGAAAAATTACTGGAGTCCAAGTAGTTAATAAAAGAGCCAGCATTTTTTTTTAGGTTATAATTGATAAAGAAGTTAAACCTGCATATGACAGCACAAAGTGAATGGATGAAATGCAATGCAGTCTCAAAAGCAAACCGTTCCCTCTCGCATAACTATCGGGTTGCACCCCATACATTGGCTAATCAATGTATAAGAATTTCGTTGGCTTAGTGAACTACTCCATCCCTCAAGATAAAGCCAGAATCGGGCTTATATTGATCCTCTAATTAAAGCCTTGACTTTCTACAGCAATATACATATAGAACTACAAAAACATTCGGTTGCCAAATGCATTTCACTAGAATACAGAGGATAAAATGTGTTGCCATAAAAGGATGACAAGAACATATTAATTTCTTAGTGCCTTTTTGGGTTGCACCCAGAAAGAAAAGTCAAGCTTAACCCAGCCACAGGCAGCACACATCTATTATAGTGTTGCTCGGGAAATAACAATCTCTACACTAGGGACGCGGTGCAGTGGTACGGGAATGGGGTGGGGGGGACGTTAATATCATAAATGCGGGGTTTGACTCCCATGCTCTGCAAAGAGGCAGAGCAAAAGCCTAAGAGAGGAGAGTTAAAGACAGGATACACTAAAAAGAATAACAATCTCCGGCTCTAAATGAGTGAAGCAGTTGAAAAGAACCATGAAAATAGATGAAAGTGCAACAATAAACAAAAGTTTGTTTAAACTCTTTGGCAGATTTGCCCATCTTGTTACAGATGGTCATCAGCTGAATAGTAACCCGACCCAATGCAGTCCAAAGCAGAGTATTAAATCTAGTACAGGTCTCACCTCAAATACACTTCCACAACCAGAGCCCAAAAGAATATATCACCTTAAAATAGTATCTATAACATCTTTGGCAAAATTTGCTGGAATCGATAAATTAAAGTACGAAGAGCACCATGCTGCTATTACTTTGGGCCAACGTCCTTAAGAGCACAGATCTGTTCCTCTCCCATTGAACACATCACAGACACCACCAGGTCCTTTCCATCAGCAAAACCATCCTTGATCTGCAAACAACAGTAGAATTACTTGAGCTCAGCACAGATTTTCCATCGCAAGAACAAACAAACTGAGATGTAGATGATAATCTCCCATTGCTTAGATAACATAGATTAGTAAGAAAATATTTCAATCTTGCATTAACGCAGTGTTTGTACCGCTCACTGCTATCTAGCTTAGTGAAGAAACTTAGATTGGGTAGTCCTCATACACTAATTAACTAACCTGAGACAGCAAATTGTCATCAGTTGGGAGCCTCAGGTCATCCTTGGTGTTCCCATTTTCAGTTAGCAGACTCACCTGAAGAAAGAAATCTAGTCAATGCCTCTTGCAAAATCAAAGCAAAGCAAACCAAAATAATACGGGTAGGGGGAAACCAAGGTAGCTCATACAAATCCATCCTCAGAGATGTCAATAAGCTGGTAGTCAGTACGAGTGACATGGGGAACCTGCAAGATGCAAAAAGCTATGAGCCCCCTCTTTAAAAAAAAGTAGCAAAACAATCAAGTTACCTGATAGAGGGAATGTTTAGACACATACATCACAGTTATGGGATGAGGGGACAATATCTTCGAGCTTCTTTCCATTGAAAATGTCAATTGCAACAAAGTGGCACTTGGCATGACCATGCTTCCCAGTCTTAGACGTGGAAACTTCAACAACCTTCAAGGGAAGAAAATGGTTTCACCCCAGAGACAAATGCATGCAGCCATAAATCTACCATAAAGCAAAGTGCAAGAATATTGCGGAAAAGTACTCCCAAGGGATCTCAAGGAGTGATGATTTGTGCTTTTATCATGTATAAATTATCACTTAATATTGACATGATCCACCAGCAACAGACGAAATGTAGACACACTAGAAGAGAGAGCTAGCTACACAACATATGAACACACTCCGTAATTTACACTCCGATAACATGGTTCCAGGCGAATATTACACATCCACTGAAAAGAGCACCATCCAGTGAGCAATAATCAGACTGGACATGAAAGGATTTCTTCCGAAATCACACACCAGATCAAAGAGAAAAAGGAAAGCAACTAACAGAAGAACAGACCAAGGGACACAAAAGGGACAGCAGAGTTTCCAACAACAAGAGTTCCGAACACTTGTTCGCGCCGTGTCGTGACCATGTAAATATCAAGCGAATCCAGATGCAACTTTAGTACGAATCGCAAACAGAAGCCCACACCAGCAAGTGACTCACGGCTAAGATTAACTGACAGCACCCCACCAGCAAGGGACAGATCCCATTTCCCTCGAATTTCAGGCACAACACATACGCGTATTCATCGAACCTCGGCGTTCACTTCAGACAAAAAAAAAACAAAAACAAAAACCCACCAAATCCCGCGAGATAACGACAATTAGCCAACAAGTGTAGAAATCGACTCGCACGAACATCATCGCATCTCCAGCACCAGCGCAGAAAAATCCAACAACAGTCAACTAGCGAGGCTTAAGAAGCCAAACGGATCTCGACCGGAATCACCAGAAGAAGGAAAGAAAATGACCAGGCCCTATCGAAAGCCACACTCGCACGAAGCAGAAGAACCTCCCGAGCCGTCGGACCCCCTAGATCCCGCACCGCGGCACAAGCGAGCGGGCGCCAGGCCGATAAACCTAGAGAACGGGCGCGAACGACTTACCTTGCAGGGACGCCCCTTGATGACGATGTACCCGTTCTTGCGGATCGTGCCGGCCTGCTGCGGGTAGGTCTTGGAGGCTCCGGCGTCGGCCTTGGACTCGAAGTGGTGCTCCTCGTCCGACATGGCGGCCCGCGGCGACGCGGCGGCGGATCGGCCGCGAGTTCGGGGCTCGGCGGTACCGGCGCGTCGTTCGCGGAACCCGAGAGGATGGCGAGAGAGAGAGAGGAGAGAGGAGAGAGGAGAGAGAAGGGGAAGAGGAAGGGGGTGGGGCTTTTATATGTGTGCGCTAAAACCGTACGGCTTTTCTAAGGTTGATCGGGACGCGCTAGGGTTTCATCCGGGGGGCGGGGATCGGTGGGGCCCAAATTGGTTTTGGGCCGTTGGATGGGGTTCCCGAGAGTCGTGATCGGACGAAGGACAAGAGAAGAGGTGGGGGTTTGGCGTGTTCTGGACGCTAGAGATTTGATCTTTTTGTGCTTATCAAGAGTCAATTTCGTATATTATTATTACTTGATAAGCGTATCGCCCAAAGAATGGTATAGTTTATCCAATAAAAATAAATAAATAACGACATAAACGAAATCCGAATTTTAACATAACGTGTAATGTGATTTTTAAAATTTTAATTTATTTAATTTAATTCGTAAATTTTAGCTTAATATTTAATATGATCTCAGAATTTTTATACATATTTAATATAGTCCCTAAATCTTTGATACATATTCAATGTAATTTTTGAACTTTATGAAACTGTTCAATGTAATTTCTGAATTTAAATTAATAAAAGAACCACATTGAACATTTTTATGGACTAAATTGAATATGTATCAAAAGTTTAGGGACTATATTGAACATTTGGCTAAAATTTAGGGACCGCATTGAATATTGAATTAAAGTTCAAGTATCACATTGAACAAATTAAAAGTTTAACGATTACATTTCATATTGACCTAAAGTTCAGTGATTATTTGTGCCACGTTGCCCTTATCAAATGGGGCCAAGTATTCACAATCTTCAAATCATCTGTCGCAAATGACAAATTTTGTAATCTGTACAAGTAGATGAAATTAACGAAAACGGGTGATCAATCCACTATGCTTCAGCCATTTTACTGCGCGGTTCGACAGGAAGAATCTCAGAACTCGTCGACTAGAACGGCATCGCGGGCAGTTTCGTATGCGTCCCTAGGCCGCGACTTCTTGACGCCCCCGGCCGTGAACCAGATCTTGTTGGACTTGTGGCTCTCGACGGCCACGCCAGCGACCTTCACCCACACCAGGACCTTGGTCTTCATGCCTTCGATCCCGGCGAGCTTCCCACGGGAAAGGTTCCCCTTGACGCGGCTCGCGTACCTCACGATGGACCCGTCCTTGAAGCTGGCTTCGCAGGCGGAGGGCATGTAGACAACGAGCTTCGACCTGGACGCGTCGAGCTCGTAGCACGTGATGTTCTGAGGGAAGAGGCCCGGGGGTAGGTTGTGCTCTCGGAGGAGATCCGGCAGCGCTTTCGGCGGCTTGCCTGATCGAGGGAACGAGCAAAAGGCATCAGCAAGGGAACAGCAGATGCAGGGCTTCTTGAAACTCTCTTGTTAGATTCAAGAAAACAGTCTGTACAATATCTGTCAAGGACTAAAGAGTTCCAACCAAAATTGATCTGGGCGAAATTCAAGAATCAATCACACAGACGCAACAAGAATGCAGCAGCATAATGTACCTGACCTGACCCGGTTATTGTCACTGATCTATTGCAATAGCCAAAGTGAAAACAGTTCAGTACCTTTCAATTTGTTGATGACCCACTTCGCCTTCCCCTCGACCGTGCCCGATATAGACTGGACACACGCGCGCATTAACAAGAAAGAGAGTCAGGACATAAATATGATGTGTTAATGAAAGACGCGATCTTATCGGGTTTTTCGGGATTGAATAACCCTCTGTCTATGCCTGAAAATGTTTGAACATATTTCGCTTATGATTGTCCAGTGACTCTTCGGGACTGCCCTCTTCGCAACTGGTGCAAGAAGAGAGCACTCTCGAGTAAAACTGACTGAGAAATCAGGCAAAGTACTCGAGAGCCAAAGCTAGTGGTATGCAGAGAGAGGCAAGACACAAAACAAAGGCACTTCAAAGTGTAACTAGCAGTATGCAGAGAGAGGAGTGGCATAAAACATCAGATCTATAATGACTTTAAATAACTGCATATGTTTGCAGTTCATGCATGTCAGCCCGACCCCCTTATGCAACCATACCAAGAATAACAAACAGGACACGAAACAACCTTAATGAACAAGAAAGCTATTTGTCGAGCCATTACCAATATGCACACAACTACCATATGCTAAGAAACCATTGCAGACATTCTTATTATAGGTTCATGGAACAACAAGATCTACCAAACCAGATCAATGCAGATGCGATTAAAACGGAAAGTTCTTGAATGATTGTGAATGTGTTTGTACCGAGAGGTCGCCCGCGATGTTGGAGAACTCTTGCTTGGCTTTTTTGGATATCCAAAAGCTCCCAACCTTGGTCATTGCTTTCTCCATTTCCTCTGTGTCTTAACGCACTGGGAGAGGACAAAAGTAGAATAAGCTCTCAGGCCAAAACCGCACCTCCTAAAAATCTCTCTCACTTTAATGTGCCGCCAAATGACATTCTAACCACTTGCCATAATCAACTAAAAATGAGTGCCCCACTAATTTTCATTTGTTACATTACGTTCTGGATCAAAAGACCTTGATGGGGTGACAAAGCATTTCCAATTCAAATGTACTTTAATCTATCTCACTTGCATATGATTTTGACACGTGTTCCCTCACTGTTCGTAAATACCACCATAGATTTCAATAAGGTCACCGACACTTGTCAATGCATTATGCATGTGACATGAATCGAGACATCACACTAAAGCGGAGGAGGTATGCATCCTTTGGCTCACATAATCCTTAGCTTCGGTGATCTTGAGAGGCACGTTTTGTGTTTAATGGACATACTTGTTCCATTTATTTCCTCCAGCAGGTCACACGGCTTGGAGTTTGTCTGCCGAGTTGGTGGAGTGTCCCTTATCCCCCGTTAATTGCACTGTTGGGTCCAAGTCTTAAGAAGACTTCGTTTATACTTTAGGTATAATTTAAGACAGTGATGACAGCATTTAATTATGGTAGTATGGACTGCTACAGCACACCTAAAATGTCCTTACACATTTCATCTTTTACCTAAAAACTGGTAAAAAAATCTTTTGGGTGACTCCAAATTTTCATGCTTATGTGTTTTTTGTGATTTTAGGTGGGTAGTTGTTATACTGAATATCACTAATTTAATTGAATATTTTATAGCGGGTGCCAGACACTTACGATAACTCTAAGGAAAAGTCAATAAGGAAAAGTCAATAGCACTCAACCCCCGTTCATCACCTTTTTACTAAGTGATAAAAAGAAGGCCGAAGATGAAACCCGGAATCGAATCAAAGGCCCACAAATTTTTCCTTCAGCAACGAAGGGGTCATTGCGATGAAGAGATCATTTTGCCGCTCGCGAAGAATGGGGCCAAGAAAGGTTTTTCTTAGAAGGCGTGAAGAGCTGAGACTTGACATCATACTGCCCCTTGAAAGGCGTTATCGTAAGTTTAAATCCCGACATATGTAATTCCTTAGTGAGCACCTACTATACGATTGCGCTAAGATGGGATGGTAGTGATCCGACACAATTAGTTGGGTAGTTTAAAAAAGGGAAAATTATTCAAAAAGCCATAAACCTTTTAATTATGTCAATTGAGTCTTAAATATTTTCACATTTTGCCAATTGACTTCATCTAATCAATTTTGGCTGGGAATCGCTGATGTGGATACTAGCCGTCTTATATGGCATGACAAACATTGACATCGACCATTTTAAATAATATTTTAATATTTTTTGAATATTTTATTGATTTTTTCCTTTTCTTTGTTTTTATTCCCCAACTCGTCGGCCAAAGGCGATGGCATTGTTGGCCCTTGCCTAGATCGAGGCGAGGGCCACGACGTCCTTGTTGGCCACATGTGATGGGCTTGTGACCCTCGCTTGGGCTAGGCGAGGATTGTTAGCCCTCACTGGCCGACCATCTTTGGCCACAGCTGGGGAAGAAAAACAAAGAAAGAAAAAATAAAGGAAAAATAAAATTTTGAAAAAATTATTAAAAATTGTTCACATCAACGCCGGCTACACCACGTAGGACGGCCAGCAGCAATTTCCTGTCAAAATCGCCCGGATGGACTCAATTGGTAAAGCGTGAAAACGTTGAGATTTCAATTGTCACAATTAAAAGGTTTATGATTGAATTGGCAAAAGTGTAATAGATTTAGGATTTTTTGGATAATTTTCCCGTAAGAGACACCCAATATTAGCAAAAGCAAAGGGGGTGCGAAACACATAGCATTCTCCGAGCATTGAACTGCTCGTTCAGATGACGTAGTTGAAGACTTGGCCTTGTTTTCTTCATTTCTTCTTTTGCATCTCTCTTTTGGAACAGGATGCGATCTCCTCTTAGACAGCCAGAGATTAGATCAACTGAGTTTTTTCTTGGGCCTCAATGTTAAGGCCCATCTCCTCGGTTGGCTTGAAGTTGCACATTCACCACACTTTTCACGCATTTACCATTTTTGCATACCTTAATTTTTAAAGGGTCAAATTGTACCTTAAGCTTTCGAATCAAACTCCAGATTAGACATGCTATCGGTTAAGCTTGTTGTTCTATCTACTACTTTTCAATTATTTTTCGAAAAAGAAAACCCTTGCTCATCACGAAGAATTGTAATCTTTCTCTCCATATAAATATCAGCTCATCATCGTCAGCCTCCACGCCGTTGTTTGTTTCCTCTCTCTTTCCACTATTTGGGAATCTACCTCCTCTTGATAGTACCCATGTGGCAGAGTTAGTGAAGTTGAGCTTCGACCTGCCGAGGAGCTCGACCCTATGCAAGCTCGTTGCTATTGCCGTCTCAAACCTCACGGGTGGTGGGGGCGTAGAGAGAGGGAGAGAGGGAGAGAGAGAGAGTTGTTGCAGAAGCAACCGATTGAACAGTAAAATATATAGAACAAGAAAATAAATTGGATATTAAATTTATGTGGTTTGGTCAATGTGACCTACATCCATAAGTATAACAACAAAGAGTTTCACTAAAGATCAATCGATATAACAGAGATAACTTAAGTGATCTAAAGAGTCACTCAAACACTTTTAATGTTTTTCAATTTTCAGTTACATCGAATAAGTCATATAATATTTAGTCCTACAATTGCACAGGAAATAATATTTCAATATCACGAAGGAATTAACAAAATCTCTTGGCCAAATCACTTGTACTTTTTTTCTCCAATCTCACACACGAACAAGACACCGAGATGTACTTACCCACAGCCCAAGCTTATCAACAACGGTGCCAAAATTAACGCATGACTAAAAAAATATATATACATATATATACAAAACCGTCTTAACCTTTGCCGACTCAAAGGATTTTAGTTCCAACATTTTGAACATCCCCACTTTTCTTTGAAATCTTTTTATGGTTTATGCATCAAAATATACAAGAACTCGAGATAATTATGTTGATGGGATAGCTGGATCTTCAACAGTCATGTAAGGGACATAAGTCGGCCATGCATGAGAAAACTTGATATTAAGGACTCAAAAACTTTTGAATGGGCAAAGTCATCGTGCGAGCGTCCCGATAGGATTTGGGACAAAATTTGAGAGCAATTTGGGGAAGATCTCAAATAAGGTTCTTTAGATTTGGGGGTGATTGGGCGAGAGAGTGACCGAGGAATTTGGAAAAAGAAAGAGCGAGCGAAGCTGTTTTGATATCTTCAGGGGGCTTTTTTTATATGAAACGGCGTCATTTTTATCTCGACGTCCACCTCAGCGTCACCTATGTCACATAAGCTAGTTGGCATTGATTGGGTATCCACGTAAGCATTATTTCAAGCGAAATTAGTTGGGATGACTAAATTGATAAATTGTCAAAATATTTAGAACAAAACTGGCAAAATTACAAAGTTTAGGATTAATTGGCCACCGCACAATAGATTTATGATTTTTTAGACAATTTTCCCTAATTTTATTTCTTAATGGAAACACATTTAGAAAAACCATAGATAAGGAAGGTATTTTTCGAATTTTTCGCACGTCACACAACCTAATCGAAATTTCCATAAATGTCGTCCAAAATCCAGGTGAACTAATAATTATCTTAATTTACTAAATATTATCAATTAATGTAGAAAATTCCGGATGCGACGGGATGCCTAACATGTAGTGTTTTTTTATGTGCGGACTAGAGATGCAAGAGTGTCGTAGTGTTTTTACTTATGCGGATGATACTCGCTTGTAATCTTTTGTCTATGTGAGGGTTAGCTTACCCACGGGTGTGATTTTGTATGCATAATTCGGAATTCGGGCACTATTTCCCTCCGACCATCAAACTAATGCATTAGATATTCACACGCACAAACAAATATTGCTAGTCGGAACTCGTAAGCCTCATGCCAACTTACCAAGCATGTCGTTTGGCGAGAGCAAATGGTTCAGCCAAAAACAAAAGAGATAAGAGAAAGGAGAATTTTATTAACGAATATCCTGAAACTTATTGAACATATTTCACGAAAAGTTTTCGTTAGTTGTAATGCACTTGTTGGTTGCTTTAAGAAACTCCCGAGTTAGAGATTTGGTGCTACTTTGGGCAATGAATTATAAGTTCAATAAGATACGTTGATGGATCATATTAGAACTACCATTTTGGTGATCCCCTAGATGATAGATATCGGGTTTCTATTACACATCATACAAGTGATATCAGAATCAATGGCTGATTGGTGGGCCCCGAATATATTTCTGTGTCTGATGCAATGTCTCGAGCAAGAAATTGCGGTCACCATGGCAGTTGTTGAGGGCCATCAAGATTGATCTTTTGGAGAAATCGTTAGTGAGGACGGATCCAACTGGATACTTTGGCAAGCTCGGGCTTAAGTTCTCTCTTGACAATCCCCCCTGTTGAAGGTAATTGAGCTTTCGTTATACAACCCGACACTCTTTATAAAGTATCAATTACAAATTTCATGAGATAATAATTGAAAACTACAGCTTTCCATCATTTGTCTGTGTAAAAGGATCTGATACACCCTATATATATAAAGCCAAAACAAAGTGCACCTATAAGTAAGGATAGGGACACGAACCCCGCAGACAAAAAACGAGTAATTCTTGGAGCCCTAGTGGTATTGATTAACAATTGAATATTGGGATTTTGCTGAATCGTCCAGATTGGAATCGCAATTTCCGGCGTGCAGACACTACCGTGCATGATGCAGCCATTGATGTCCCTGTCTTTTCCTCCACATCACTTCTCCACAAGAAAGCAATAGATTTTGTCTATTGACTTTCTCTTTTCTATTTTTGTTAATTTTCATGAAAATTTATGAAAGATGTTAGAATATTTATAAACCACGTCTTTGTCTAACATATTAAGTTTTTAAGATAGTTAGCAGTGGTTTCATGAATCTCACATGATATTTGAGTAGGAGGTTTTGAATTCAAATTTTTACGGGCTTTATTTGCCTTCCCAGTTGCATATTTCCACGCCTTAGGCTTAGGCCAAAGTCCAGCGAGAGATGGATTCCTACGCTTTAAGAGGTTTGGTGCTTGTATGAAGTTCTCATCTAATTACCCTAAAGAAGAAAAACATTGTACAGAAAGCTCATCGAAAAGAGTAAGTGTGAGCTCGTTGATGATGGATTTGAAAACATTAATCTCAAGCGTGCCACGCCCTCTCAACATAATTGACGACAATTCGAAACGCTCGATAATCTTTTTATGCAATCATGAATTAAGTGAAGATAATCATTAACCAATGCTCCTCACTTGTTGTTCGTTGCAATAAGAATTGTCACAATCCGAGTGCGCAGTCCTATACATGAAAAGGACTCGGAAAAGGAGGGAAGATCTCGTAGGTAGTATCTCTGGCCTCAGGCCAATTTGCTGCCTACATTTTTAGGGCATGGGAGTATGTCCAGGTGGGAAATGAGTGAGTGACATCGAGTCATTGGGAAAAGAAAGAAAAAGATAGGAAAGACCTTGTTCTTTTACGGCGGCCCCCCCTGCACGTGCTCCTCGTTTTATTGTCATTCGACACGGACGCTCGAGAAGTGCTTCTCCACTCACCAAAAGGGTTCATAACTTTATCTTATGGTGCCCGGGGAATCATGTCGGTTCGTGATTTGCGGTAAAGATTAACTTTGTTTTCGTCGTAATCCAATTATAAAGTCAGACTTTATCAATGAGTGGATTTGGACTGGACAATCCATTTTATCTGATCTAAAACTCCCCGTCGTCTGAACGTGGTTGAAGGATTGTATGAAGATAAATCGAGATTGAGTGGACCAACGATGCGGGCGAACTCGAACCCCAGAAAAATAATCACTGACTTTAAGCCCGTTAAAATTGTTCTCCGAGCCTTGTTAGCTTGGGCAGGTCCAGGGAGCCGTCGTGCATATATATTTCGTTGTACACATGGTATCATGAACGTTATATTGTCTAAGACTAATTTCATCATAGATACTTTCGTTTCATCGCAAATAAACAAAGAATGTTGATAATTGTTACACTGCTTTGTATTAGGCGACACAAATGAACTAATACAATACAAGGGCATGATGCTCGCGAACACCATGGATGGGGCCACACCAGATGTACATATTTTGTTTGATTCCTGATTTCCAAAGAAAGAAGACGTTTTATTTGGTTCATAATTTCCAAAAAAGGAACAGTTTCTCTCTCTCTCTCTCTCTCTCTCTCTACCCTTGCTGTCTTTAAATTGGGATGTGCATGGGCCAAGTGAATTAGTAGTGTCTCTTGCAAAGAGAGAAGAGAGAGAGAGAGAGAGAGAGAGAGAGAGAGAGAGAGAGAGAGAGAGAGAGAGAGAGAGCAGAATGGAGAGTCCAAATGGTCAAGAATTGATCTCAAGAAGAAGCAGCAAGGATGTCTCCCTCCTGGAGCTGAGAGATAGGTTGGCAGAGTTTGCTGCAGTTAGAGGATGGGAAAAATACCACAGCCCCAGAAATCTCCTCTTAGCATTGGTACATACGCATCATACATAATCACATCTCTTTAATCGACCACGTTTTCATTGTCAGTTCGAGTTTCCCGCCTATCTCCTTCTTTCATCGGGAACACTGTTACTGAGAAACAAAAGGGCTCATTGAGATAATTTGTTAAATCTTTGGCCACGAGCGTTAAGGTTATGCGGGAACGCAATAGTTATAATTGTCGAAGAAAGCTTATAAGATCAAAACCTATATCTAGACTATAAGAGCTTATGATAAAATAGGTGACGAACTGATTGGTGATGGATGATGCAGGTGGGGGAGGTGGGAGAGCTATCGGAGATATTCCAGTGGAAAGGGGAAGTGGAAAGAGGGCTCCCCAACTGGAGCTCCAACGACAAGGAACACTTGGAGGAAGAGCTGTCGGACGTGTTGCTCTATCTGGTCCAACTGGCCGATGTTTGCGGGCTTGACCTCGGCCAAGCTGCTCTCTCCAAACTCATCAAGAATGCTCGCAAGTACCCTGTCGTCAAACTCTAGTCAATCAGCTTTTCCATAGGCAATAAGAGAGGGAGAAAGAACGAGAGCTTCTTTTTTTGTCGCCTCTTATGTGAACTCCGAGTGTGATATCTAGTCAGGTTCATTTGAACCGTCGAATGGTTTATTCTGCTGAATTCGATGAAAGTCGTATTGAATCCTGTAGGCTTCACCAAAGTCCGATGGAATAGGTGTGTGCGTGCGCAACAAGAACATGCAATGATGTCGCTATTGGGTTAGGGCCAAGTAATTTTATACTTGTGTTCATTGCATAGATGAAGTGATGATTCTCATGTGGAGTCCTGGACTTTGAGAGGGTCAAGCGTTTAATGAATGCAACACTAGTTCCTGTTATCGTGAGGTCTTAACTCTTTCTGTCGAGTTTCTTTCAGTGTACTTTGCGATTTTATTTGTGGAGTTTGTGGTGTCGTGAAATCGATGAATCTTATTGCACGTGAATTTTGCTAGCATAATAGTTTTTGGATCACTATAAGAGTGAGAACATGTTGTGAGCCACAAATTCTTAAATGAATGATTTCCATAATAATTTATAATAATTTATTATTTATATTTTTGTGGTCTAGAACGTACTGTTATGTTATTTTTATAGTAGATTAAAAACTGTTACTTAATCATTTTGAGCCTAAGGCTAGCCTAACGATGAGGCTTTTGTCACGGTAGGAACGGTCAAATGGCAGCCACACTTTCTCATGGAGGAAAATGGGAGGTTGGTTCCACCCGTTTCAATTTTTTTTTATTATTTGACTTCCCAGGGCTTCCCATTTGCTTGGCTTAATTTGGGATTTAGAGGATTTAAAAAGCCTATGGAATTTTTTGAATACGAAGAATGTAAAAGAAAATAAATATCAAAATATTTCAATACAAACTCCATCCATCATAAGAAGGTTAGAAAAAAAATATTAAACATTGTATGCCTAAAATTCGACGTCAACGGATAGACCTTTCTCCATGGTTATGCGTTCATTGATTACAAAATTCTAAAATAATTGGAAGTTCAAAAGATATTAGATATTCACATTCTTATTTTTTTTGAGTTATTCAAGTTTCTTTAATTTGGAAACATCCCCAAATCTTTTCTTTGTTCGAAGAATAGTATCCACTATTTCAAAAGTTACAATTTAAAACTTTTTTTTTTTGGTAAGGTACAATTTAAAACTTTTGAGTCTACTTAAATCTTTTTTTTTTTTTGGGTGGAACAATATCCATATATTCTTTTCTTGGCCGGAGAATAATATCCACTATTTTAAAAGTAGCAATTGAATCCTTCATATATTACTTATTGTTTGAATGTTACCACTTTGATTTGTTTTTTTAAAAATAAAAAACAGATCTCATCTTTGGCTTTTTTAAATAATAAAAATATTAAACCTGCTAAGTGAGTCTCCCATTTTCCAACTACAAAATTTGTGGCCAAGGTTGGACCATCCACTTTGTAAACGAACGACACCGTGATGTACTCGTTTCCATTTAAGAAAATCGAAAGTTCTTATGATGTGAAAACGCACTGGTTTTAACCTTTATGGAGATGCTTACAATCCTCAACCTCAAAAAAACCAAAAACCAAAAACCAAAAAAGAAATCTTACTCTTTGAATAAATCGTACATCGTCAACAACAAGTGACACACAAGAAACGGGAAAAGCATACTAGAAGCACCATAACTTTCATATGGCGCTCAGTTTAGTGTTAAAACTTTTCGCCATATCATTTAAGTGTTAAATCAGAGAAAAGAAGATTATTTAAGTACCTCCGGTGACAAATTATAGCTAAATTTTAAGTAGATATTATTATCTGCATGGATATTTTTTATAAAAAAAAAAAGTCCATGTCATCCACATCTTTGGTCAATCAAGGACCCGTCCTCCCTCTGCATTCACTATCTGTGGTCGCCGGAGCTACTCCTTGACTGGTGAGGCAAATTGTGCTCCCTCTGCCTACGCTGTGGCAGATTATTTTTGGTCGACTAGATCTAGTGTCCTAGCGACGGAGCCAACACGATTTGGGCGAGTGGCTCGAGTGGGAGAAAACGGGCGAAGACTTGGTGATTCTTCTTCAAGCGACCTCTGGCGCAACTGTATCGATGAGTCTTCCCGTTGCGATGACGCTAGTCAATAAGTAATTGATTTAATCCCTAAGTTGTTTCAACAACAATAGAGGAAAGCATTTCCCAGTTTCACCGCAGTCTAGACTTTCTCCATAGACTTCGATAAATTCTAAATATGACTTCAAATTCCTCCCTGATTTAGCTTCTACTTTCTATTTTGTTTTGTTTTGTTTTTGTTTTTTCCATTCTCTTGCTGTTTGCCAAATTCCATTGGTTGTGCAATGAAGCGGGAAATTGAGTTTTCAAGGAAGGTGTTCGATGGAATGACAAAGCCGAACTCTATTTCGAGGAGTTTTTGTTCGAGATAGTGATTCATCTTTGGGTCTTCTTCATTGTCCTCGAGTTGCTAGAAAACCACTACTGCTGTTGTTTTGCATCGCATGCATAGCCATGCCAAGCCAACCTCTGTTCGCCCGCGTTTTCGGACACCATTGCTGAAGAGCTCATGCCATGGTCGCCACTGCTTCACTTGTTAAATCCAATCCTTAGAGTTGCTTTCCTGACTGCCTTGTTCAGGTTCAATCCTTGATTACTTAAGGTAATCCTCTTATACTCAAGGTAATCCTCTTATACTCGATCAATCATGCTTGTCTTCATCAAGTCTTGTCTGAAATGGGGTTTTAATAATTTGGGAAAATGGCTTGATTTGTCAAAATTATGATTTATATTTGGGGCAAAAATGTAAACGACGATATTTCAGACTATTAATGCTGATTGAGCAAGCCAATGAGCTGAGTGGGTCGAAAAAAATTGCCACGTCGGATTTCGGGCGTCCCAAATTGGAATAGGCACTTAAGTGATCGTTCTTTTTCAAAAGTGATACTGAAGTGATCCAGTAAAAAGATTTGACACCAAAGTGAGCATCGTACGAAAGTTATGATACTTTTAGTATTATTTTTCCCACAATAAACCAACTATCAAAGCTTGTTTTTCCGCACGAACTATATCTGAATGTGGGTAGTAGACATGATTCGATGTTATAGACTAAATGAGAGAGTCCTGCTCCTTTTAATGAAGACCCAACATAGGTAATTGCTTAAGCCGTATAATTAGTGGAATGATGATTAATACATATTCTAGAAACGCTCAATCAGTAGGATCGGACCAGTCAAACGGATGGGTCAGGTCGGGTCGAAATTGATCTGACCCAAATTAACTCATTTAACCCGTTTTGAGCTATTGCCATTTTATACAAATCTAGGGATCCATATCCTACCAATTCATACTTGACATATATCCAATCAGACCCATATTGCTAATATTCTTCCATAATTAACCTAATTTAGGAAAACTCATATCTAAAATGAGGTGAGAGCACGGAGTAAGCAAGCGCGAGATCAAATGAGGGTGAAAGAGAGTGAAGGGAGACTCTTAAACTTGGGTTGGATCTAAGTAAATTATGAATCCATTTGACACCCATACTATTTTAGATTTTATCATTATAAACCTATTTATTAAATGTAACTAACTCAAATAATAATTAAGTGTATCAAATGTAGGTTAAAAAATTGAGTGTTTTGACCGTTACAGCGGGATCGGTGTTCGGGGACAATCACTTCAGGTGGCTTTGATTGGCAAGAGGACTACTGCAATTTCGTGAGGGTCAAAAAGGGCCAGTGTTGCCAATGATGATCGCGGTGGAAGTTCGCGTCGTTCGAGCAAAAGTGTTCGATTCATCATTTCCTCCAATGTCCCCTACATCGCCGCCCTGCAACATTGCCACTTGTTGGGCCACAATACGCAAAAAAATGGGGATAAGTACCAAAAAAGTCATTAACTTTTTACATTAGTACTAATTTAGTCCTAAACTTTTTTTGTGCCAATTCAGTCCTAAACCATTTAAATTGGTGTCAATTCAGTCATAAACTTTTTGTTTTTGTGTCAATTTAGTCTTTTCGGTCAATTTTAATCGGAATTTGCCGATGTGGCGCTTGCCGGCCGGCGGCCGATCACCAGCGCCGATGTGAACTTTAATAATATTTTAATATTTTTTTGAATTTTTATTTTTTTTCCTTTTTTTCTTTTTTTTCCACATTTTTTTTTGGTCTCTCCCTCCTTCCTCTGGCCGGTCGCCGGACGTCGGCGCTGGTGACCGGCCGCTGGCCGGAAGGACTAAATTGGCACAAAAACAAAATATTTAAGACTGAATTGGCACCAATTTAAAAGGTTTAGGACTAAATTGGTACAAAAAAAAGGGTTTAGGACTAAATTGGCACAAATACAAAAGGTTTAAGACTAAATTGGCACCAATACAAAAGGTTTAAGACTAAATTGGCATCAAAAAAAGGTTTAGAACTAAATTGGCACTAATGCAAAAAGTTTAGGACTTTTTTGGCACTTTTCCCCAAAAGAAAGTTGCAACATCCCCCACTTTAGTGTTGTACGCCTTAGTAGATTATACAAGTGGACAAGGCTTGCGCGAGATTTGAATCACGTAACGCATTTTCGCGCGGATTTTACGTAACAAGCCACTTTTGATGGTTACTTTAGCAAATTCTTAATTCACGGCACACACACATAAGTATAAGATTATATTTTGCACTTTAGCAGCTTTTAAATTCTGAAGTATATGCTTTTTATGGCGGTACCCATTCTAATTTGCACTTGAGCATCTCAATTTTCAAGATCACTTTTGTGTATCCCTATTAATATTTTGAATCAAAGAGTATGATAAGTACTAAAAGAGTTTAACAACATGGGGATACCCATCACAAAAAGTTACTATAAGGTTCAAAAAATACATTTTTAGAGTGTTCATCACATGACCGTATGTATTTTCAAAACAAGGTATAACCAAGTGTATAATAAGTGATCAATTTCATGGTTAAAACTTTGTCCTCTATCCATTATTACAAGAATTTTTGTCTTATTTCACAAGTAAATAGTACTAACTAATAGATAAAAAGGAATTACCTAAAGTGATAGTCAAATCGATGGAAATAACCAAATAAACCTTGGTTAGTAAGAATTGGCAGATCAAAAGAAAATTGGTAATATACACACTACAAAAAGAATAGATAATTAAATAAGATTATCGATAGATTATCAACAATTTACGGTAAATCCAGTGACCGATAACCTTTTTACAAATATAGCTTTTTCGACAATGATCAACTCTTTTGTAAATTTGCCAACACGAAAAAATCCATTCTCTCCTTTGACAATACGACAGAGTCAACCTCCTGACATGCTCTCTTACATGCATGCTTTTATATAACTGAAGAAACCCTGGATCATGCAAACAAACCTGACAGATAGATACAAATATACAGTAGAAATGGAGATGCAGAATCGAGTAAATAGTATTAGCTTAGGTAGCGTACATCGATTACTTCCTATCTTGCTTTTCTTAACTAGGATCTGAACCACAAACATCATATGAATTGCAAAGTACAGACTGAAGTCTCCATTACTCACGCGTGCTCGGCTATCAACAAGTTCTTAGAATGTTTCTTCTATTATTCCCTTTATTCTCACCTCATCACTAATTGAAAAGAGAAAGATCATTCTCCTTTTGCACGGTTCGACTGCAAAGGACTGCTCGCCTGAGCTGTTTGATGGACCTGTTGCTGATGAAGCGCAGCCATCTTGTTGAAGTGTTCCATGTTCATATTCTGCATCAAAATGGAATAGTTACATCCAAAGGATAATTATAAAATGTTAGTACTAGCACATGTATTAGTCCGATCTCATTTTTTGATAGATTCGACATAAAGATTACTTGAATCGAATTCTACACCATGCATCACTTACTTGTGCAAGATAGGCACAATAAGGGTCCGGCACGGGCAGCACCGGAGCGTTGGTCCTGCCTTCCGGATTCATTTGAGCTTGAAAGTGCTGCGCAGCCACAAGCGGGGGCACCATGTAGGGTTGCGGCACAAATGCTGCTGCCGCAGCTTGAAAGTGCTGTGCAGCCACAAGCGGGGGCACCATGTAGGGTTGCGGCACAAATGCCGCTGCCGCAGCTGCGGCACGCGCCATGGGATTGATGTCAAGCATCCCGAGCCCGACCCCAGCAGTGCGCGCCGCGAGGAGGGACATCTGGAGTTGCTGGTGGTGCATCGCCACGTTGGGCAGCATCATCTGGGGCATGTCGTTGCGGAGGCTCATCATCTGGATTTGCGCTTGGAGTTTCTGCAAGTAGTCTATCACCTCGTCCAGCATCGAAGCCTTATCGGTCTGCATGTTTCATTTTAACATGTTTGGCATAATCAAAAACCCACCTAAGTCATCTGTCAGAAGAAAACAATATGTTTTCTGCATGAAAATTTCTTTGCGGAGCACTTTACGAAGACTTTTCTCACCTTGTTTGCGTTAGGCACCAACCTCTGCAGGGCCTTCATCTTCTCATTAATCCCATCTCTACGTCGCTGCAATGGCCATTGTTACAAGTTGCATTAGAAAAACGAAAAGAAAATTGAGAGAACATCTCCTTTTTTTCTCTTTATCTGATTTTTTTAATCGTCATCCGTTTACTTGGACGCATACTTGGTTTGCTTACATGCATTATGAACTATGAATCTAGATTGTCAAGTTTGACGGGATTCACATGACACCCATCGAATATGCCATCGAATATGCCGGCACCATAATTTTAGTATACATAAGATGTTCAAAAGTACTTTCTTATTCGTCTGAACTCGTGGACCTATGGACGGAATATCTGACATTAATCTTATAGGACTCCTTTTATGAGTGATGAGAAGTTATTGTATTGTTTATAAACCACATGGACCAAGGTCATCCGAACCATTAATCAAGTGGGTCCCATCATTAGACCCGCGTAATTAGCAAAGTTGTGCACATCTTGATAAACTGGACTTATGTGCTCTGTAGACCATGCAATAATTTTTAAAAGGCAAATAGATCAAGTCAATCACATTATAAGAATCTATGACATTCATGCTGAATCCCATTAAAAAAAATTAAATTTTACGACTTCTTGAATTAGATAGATTCCACGTATGGTAATGACTTAATCTACTTGTTCAGATGTATTTTTCATGCGTGACTACTCGAGCATAGAAAAATAGGAGGCTTGATATGAGAAAGGAGATCTGGGCATATATATACTACCCGCTCCGAGAGATTATGAATGGCAGAAGCTCTACTTCTTCTGGTTGATCGTGAAGGGCCACTTTCACCTTTATCCTCACCATCTTCATCTTGATTTTCCTGTCAAAGCATCAATCATAACATGCGATCAATCACTTCGGCAAAAAAGGCTAATGTTTCCTCGAGCAAATCGAATTTCTTGAATTCAACTATGTATATTTCTAGGAATTATATCTTTAGGGTTCATATCGACTTTCAAATCGGGCGAGGCTCACATGACGTCCATTAACCTATCCAAAAAAAGTGATGAAGATTCGATAAACATTATTACCCCGTCTGTTCAGGTGGCTCTTTTATTGAACTAAGTAAAGATCTGCAATGCATGTACTACGACTCAGGAGAACTCATGTACCGATTCGCCGCGAGAAGCCGAGTCATCCTCGTCTGTGGCTTTAGTCTTGAAGCTCGCGGGGGATTCGAAGGAAGCCCACGTCATCATCGTCATGTCGTTGTCCCTGCAAATCGCTGCGTTGGCGCTTCCGCATTTGCTACGTTCCTCTCTATTGGTACCCCCACCAACGCCATTGCCGGAGTTCTTCTTCACAGCATGAACGGGCTCGGAGTCTGACAGCTTCCTTTTCTTGACCAAGTAAGTGCTCACCGGACATTGCAGGCTGGGATGGCTCTTGTCCAATATGCCACCAGCTGATGATGATGGTCTCATGCGATGCGATGATGATGGTGGTGGGTTCTTCTTGTGACACGTGGCCTGGTGGACGATGGACTCTAGTGTATCGCTGCTTCCCAATGGTGGGGGCTTTAATAGGCCGTGGCCATGCATGGCTAGTTGCCCATTCTCCCATGTCAGCTCTGCAACTCCTTGATTTGACCTGGCATGTATGTTCAAGCTCTTCATATGCATTAGTCTCTCTTTTGGAGCTACAAAGCACAGATTCAAATCAAATTGATGCATGTGCATGTTCCAAGTTCAAGATAAAAGATGGTTATTTCTTCTTCTTCTTTTGGCGACAAGTCCTTTAAGTACTCGAATTAAACAGAAATAAATTGGATTTCTCTTCGAGAAAATGTAGAGATATTCACACATATCGATCGAGACACGAGCCTCATCAAGATGTAGATGTTAGAGAAATTAGAAGAACAATTATAAGGGAAGGAAGAGAATTTTGCATACATGGAGGAAGAAGAAAAGTGAGCATGATGATGGGGATGAATCTGGGGCATCTGCATGTGAGAGTATCTATTATTCCCATCTCCTCCTTCGACTTGTTCTTGTCTTTGTTGCCTCAGATTCCAATCTGGTGCTGCGCAATGACTCATCTCTCTCTCTCTCTCAGATCTATGTGAACAGGAAGTCTAGGAAAAGATTTTTGAGTTGGGATTCCTGAGTGTTGTTTCTTTATCCATGGGGTCCCCTTTTTGGTGTTAGTCACGTAGGCTAGATAGTGATTTTTTGCCACAAATTATAAACTTTTTCTATGATTGGTGGCTAGAGAAATGGTCCATGAGGGAATAAATATGCTTTGATTTTTGTACCATAGATCACGAGAGTATTTGATATAACTGCACCTAAACTGTAATTGCACTGTGCTGTCAAGCGCCATCTTATTTTAAAGTTGCAATACCTCAAAACTAGGTGAGACAGTTTCCTAAAAATTGCCGTAAACTGTTGCGATTTACGACTCGCGAGGAAACTAAAAGGGCCGGTGAGCAAAAATGAGTTTTGCTTCCGTGTCTTCTCGAGGGATGTATCTAATAAGTCAACTGTGTAGTTGTGACTGATGTGGTCTTGCACAATCATGAAACTGTGTGGTTACTGATGGAATTGAGGAAGTGTCCCAAAGATGAGGAAAGCAGGACATTGACATGTAATTGATTCATATAATTCAGATCAGAGAGCATTAATGGTGGTGGGCTCGAAGTTGAGCTGATCTGATCTACTTGACATTAATATATTCCCACGCCCAGGCATATAACAACCTCAAGATCAGATCCACCATAGCTGGTTCAGGTCCACAGTTTCCTGGTCAATTTTTTCTTTGGGCTCACCAATTTGGTTTATCATTTGTGAATCGAGAAATTTCGAAAAGGAATTAGACCTGCATCGAAGCGGACGTACGGAAAAATGCTTAACATGAAAGAAATACGACCGTTTGCATTGAACGAGATGTCGAAAACCCTAGTTTTTCTTTTGTATAATCGTATTTACACACTAATTAAAGAGCTAAATCATTGACGTTGTCGTATATTGTAAATACAGATCTTTGGTGTATCTCGACTACAAAGTATTATCGATCAATTTTGCTAACGTTTTCTTGGGTCATGAACATGTGATCATAATGTGTCGTGTTTCCTAGATACAAGACGTGTCTACCGACATGGTCTGCTGCGTTAGATACAATGTAATGCAGAATGTTTTCGAGCATTTTAGCCGTCGTCGAGCGATTGTGACAAAGCTTGAAGTTTCTTCTCGGCCAGACACAGCCGCAATTCCAATTCCTGCGTGTGCAGCGAACACGTAGTGACCGCCCTCTCCATGCCACGTGGAGACCGCCCGTTGGATCCGCCGCTGCTGGTCCTATGTGTGGCCACCACGTGTCAACATCAGTCAATTTTTCTCTTCAATTGCTGTGAACGCACGGATGCACACCTGACCTTTTTTCTTCCATCTTCAAGTCATGGCGTCGGCCACCAATCCTTCGCGGGCTTGGGCTTGTTCGACGGGATCATTCGATAGGAATTTGTTGGCCCATTCAATAATCGGTCCACACGATCATTCAATTGCACATTGCATGACAATGGACTTTATTACTTTTATTTTTATTATTAATTACTATTATTCATTTTCAAATTTCACAAAAATATTATACTCAATAATGATTTTTAGAAAAAAATTTCTAACAATTTATGTTTCATCACAAGTGAATGAACTCATCACTAAAAAGACAGATTGCACATAGATGAGGCTCCACATAGGCACCTAAAAATTATTTCATAAGGGCCAGGATCTATTCTCAAATAGAGGAAGATCCACATGGGATTTTTTTTTTTTGTGGTCGAAACGAACCCATTTTCATTTAGCTAGCATCATTAGGCAGAACATAACTTATAAGTAGCTGAACAAAGTAAAGCCAATTAGGGGGTGGGATCCATTCTGATGGGCTTTCGTGATGCAATCCGCCACTTTGATTCGCACCTTGGGGACAACGAACAATTGAAACAACTTCAAGATGGGCCGGCAAGTCCTTGCGCTCCTCAACCAGACTTCGGAGGGCCCATGGGCTGGGTGATAAGCCAGTCGGCATATCTACCGCCGATAGGCTATCGGAGAGGAGTTCCACGCGCATATCAAAACCAGGCTTCAAATTCGTGCGTCTTGGACTGGGTCAGAACGAAGATGGCTTCTTTGACCGCTAGGGTTTCTGCATCAAGAACTGAGGAAGCACGTACCTCTGGGGCAAATCCGGCGACAGGCAGGCCACTAGTGTCTCACAGCAGTGGTAGATCCTTTAAATTCAACGTCGACTATGATACAACCTGGCAGAGTTTGGTTTTTTTTTGGGGGGGGGGGGTGATAGTGGAAAATTTAACAGAATGTTCTAAATTCCACTTGAGCATCCAAATCCAGGTGACCCATGATTCGAGATAGAAAGAAAAGAAGGTTATCGTCAGCAACCCCGTAAACTTAGTTGAGCTTCTTTCTACGAACCTGTCCCATCCTCCCAACAACTATTCCTTCCCTGTTGTCTATTGAGCCCACTCTATGTGTGCGTATGACAATCATTCTGTGCCCGAAAATAGATTCTAATCATAAATTATTCTTTTTTATTCCGTGTCCATAAACAATTTCTAAGCATTTGAAAGCGTTTGGTAAATGCCCAAAATTTCTATTCTTAGAATAGAAAAAGAACAGAAATGCGTTTAGTAACTATACAAAATTTCTTTTTATTAATAATATTTTGAATTTTTTAATATTTCTTTCTTTCTTTTTTCCTTTTTTTCCTTGGCCATGGCCTGTCACCGGCGACCGGCAATAGGCTAGGGTCGGCGAGGGGCGTCGTGGCCCTCACTGGTCACGACAGCGAGGTCAGCCTCGCTAGATCACGGCGAGGTCAAGCCTCACCTGGCCAAGATGAGGTCGACCTCGTCGTCACCACCCCCCGCGACAGCAAGGTCAACCTCGCATCGACCGAGCGAGGCTCAACCTCGTCTAGATCTGGCAAGGCCAACCTCGCCATCGCCGGGGACGGCAAGGGCCACCCTCGCCGACCCTGGCCAGTCGCCGGTGGCCGATCACCGGTAGACGGTCGCTGGCGGCGGGCCAGGAAGAAGATGAAGAATAAATAAAAAAGAATGAAGAAAACCAAGAAGAATCAGTTTCGGAAAAATTGTTCCAGAATCAAGAAATTACATTTTTTGCTCATTGATTCTGTTCCAAAACTAATTCTGGGATCAATTTTTTGCAAAATTATGTTCGGACACAAAAATTTTAATAAATAGATTTTTATTCCCAAATTGATTTTGGGAATAAAAGAACATAAATTTTCACTATTTGGCACGTTGCCAAATATGCCCTGTATCTTTCCATTCATTGCTTGTGGGTCTTTCTTCTCCTAATTAAAAGCAGAAGTAGAAAGCACCCTTTTTGAACTTGAACTGAAGAAGAAATTCTTTTCGTAGAATTAAAGCTTATGTATGGATAAGCCCCATTACAATTCTAAAAAATCATTAACTTTTTGTGTGTTATCCAAGTCAAGCTATTTTTCCGCAGGTCCTCCCCCCAGCTCCAAGTTTAGCCTTTTTCAAAACCGTAGATCTTTTTTCTCAACGATTGCCTCTATGGTCTCGTTCCTATTCGAATGTCACCTCTCTCTAGTTTGGCTCCTCTTCGAAGCTTGCCTCTCCGGTCGCCTTAATTTCTTTGGTCGCCTCTCTCTTTGCTCAACAGTCGCTTGCTTCTCTCATGCTCACCTCTCTCTTGGTTGGTTCTCTCGTGCTTGTCTCACCTCGAATCCAGGCTTTTTCACTTCGATTCCTTCTAGTTTTGCTTTTTTCAGTTGTGATTTTTAAGTGCATGGTGATTTCTTGAACGGTACTTTCGATGTTATGCTTGATTGAGGATATTACTACTCGAGTAATACAAAGTTTTTGATGGAGATGGAAGAGTGCAAGGTATCTAGAAGTAGATTGGGGATTCTTGTATGCTTAGTTTTTCTCATTCCCAGACTTGGATTGTGTCCTGATCCAGGTGTTTTGTTCATGGCGTAAGCATGAGCTGTGTCCAATAGAAAACGCCCGTGCTGTCCTGTTTGTTAAAGTGCTCGAAGTCTATCCTTTGGTCCTTGCGTCGTTTGGTAAGCTTTTGGTAAAATATCATAATCTGGTCTTGGAAGATGGCAGTTCCACAAGATATGTTGACTCTGAGAATACACGACTTTTACGCTTATTGGCTTTTCCAGTGAGAACGATTTTTATCCCTAGATGGTATTTCCATTGGACTTGGTGGATTCAAAACAGGTTTGGTTAGGAGCTATTCTCAATGCATTGCATTCAAGTTCATGAACAATGGACCTTCGGTGTGTCGACTCCAAAAATTGATGAAAATTTTCTTGCTTTAACTGACCAAAACTCTTTTCATGCATTTGAGTTGGACCAAAACCGGTTTTCAAGGTTGAACAACACAAATGATAATCCAACTGGGAGAATGGAAAAAATGGAAGCAATTGGTTCGAAAGGAAATGGGACTAGCATGGGATTGTAGGAAAAAAACCGTTGACGCGAGTGATGAACGGTGGAAGAGGAAAATTTAAGGCTTTATCTCTTCTTTTTTTTACTTTTATATAAGTTCATCTTTTATTAATACACCTCACGGAAATGTTTTATTATAACAAGCCATTCCTAATCTCAAAGAGTGATAGGGGATCTCTACAAGGGCTCCAGTTTGGTGTAGGCTTCAATGATATGAGGCTGATATCAGGTGGGGAAGCCAAAATGGCTGAACTTGACAAGTGCAAAGAGGTTGAAGGACACCGAGGTCCTCATTGTTGCTAGAGATGATCATGGAATGGAGGCAAAGTTGACACTGAACGAAGAGGACCAGTACTGTTGGGTCATGATCGAGAACTATTGGAATTTGCTTGCTTGTACCCTAATGTCACGGAATGGTCGCCAGAGAATATTTATGTCAGATAGAGTATCTATAGAAACTTTGGTAGTATATTCTTCGCTTTTGTTGATCTACTTCTAATTTATGATCAAGTTGGTGATCCAACCCGTGAATACTGGTGTTCAACTGCGATTTCATGTAAATTACACTCAAAGCTTCCGGTAGAATCACTTGTGTAATCTTCATTTGTGCTTGTCCTGATCGACTCTACTCGAACTTTTTGCTATTATATACTTATTATGGGAGCTTAGTGTATCATCATTTGATTATAATTTCCCTACGGGTTATCGAGAAAGTTCAAACCGATGAACTTCACATTAAAAGACAGATCGCACCTTGACTCGATTTGTTTGAATCAATAGTGAGCTCATTTGTTACATAGATAAACTTGAGAGCTCCAACTATATGCATTTAGCATGGCAATACACATGCAAAAAAAAAAATTGCATTCAACATAAGAAATTTTCAATTTTGAACTATTCCTTTCTCACAATAGATTTCAAAAATTAGTCATGCCCAAAATGTTTATGGTCTTAGACACCAATGGACAAGCTGCATCTCGATGGGTCGGTCAAAGTGGGCTTATGAGTTATATAGATGAGTTGGGACGACCTAGTATATTTGCACCTTGTACGATGATTGTACCTATGATTATTCATTTTGGCCCAACCGTGAGCAAGTCATATTTCATGTAAGTTCTTTTAATCTAGCTGTTGACAAATTATATTTATTGTAAGTTGCTTTAACTTTTAGATTATCCATGGAAATAAAAAATCTCAGTTGCAGACACATAAATATTTGAGGGCATGATGTAAAAGACAATAAAATGCAAAGGCGCAATATACCAAAAGTACATGCTCACGATAAATTTGGCATGACTGGGATGATCTTCTTCAACTCGCTTACGCAATAAGCATTCCGACTACTAATGGTATATATTTCCCTTCCATATATGAATTTCAAAACAGTTAAGCTCTAAGCGCTGGGAAAGTTATCTAAATTATAGATATCAAGTATCAAGAGCAAATTGATTAGGGTTTATGTGCAATCGTGTTTTTTACATGTTAGAACTCATTTACGTGTTAAAATTTAAAATTCACTTAACAAAATAGAAATTAGAAAAATAAAGTGCCGAAAAATGAAAAAAGAAAATTTGAAATTAAATGCATCATATAATAATTTAAGATTCTTTTTTTAAAGCAATAAAACTAAGGGAGTAGGTGGAAGGAAAAAATCCAAATTCCAAACCCACTCGCCATAAAGTTCATAATATATAAATGATAGCATTTAAAGCCATCCCAAATTTTTTCATGGATTTTCAAATAATCAAGATATTCTTCTTATTTTGGTGAAGATTTTGAGTGATTGTCAACTCAGTACACCAAAGGGTTAATTTCATGAAAAACTCTAAACTGATATACTTAAAATAAATTTACCTCAAATTAATTTTTTGACCACAAAAAATTCTAAACTGATATATTTGTGACAAAATTACCATCCGTTAGTTTCCGTTAAATATTACCGTCAAATTGAGTTGATGAATATACTAGTTTGGGGTTAACCCTCCGTTTATCATAAGTGTACTAATTTGTGTTTTTTTCCGTTAAATAACGAAGGATAAATTTATCATAAATATATTAATTTGAGATTTTTTATGATTAAAAAATTTATTTAAAATAATTTTTTAAAATTTTTTGTGATATTAATCCAAAATCAAATAAGCTTATCCAAATCCCTGTGGCAAGAGGAAAAGAGAGAGGCAGAGAGCCTTGTTTCTCCTTCCACTATTGCGAAAGGACGGCGACGAAAGAAGACGAATTATGCTTTAACTCGATGTGAGGCAAACACGAGGATGCTTCGTGGGAGAAATCCGACAAATTTGATACCGACCCGCTTCGCACGGCGAGGTTCTCACGTCCTTTGAGGGCCGCAGAAGCATCACGAGGAGCCCCACACTGTTCACCAGAAAATCACACCTTTACAGCTAGCACATCCCCCTGATCACGTTTGTTTCATCTGAAGACTCCAGTCACCAGTGACTAGTAAGCTCGGGGCTGATGGCCATTTCACTTGATTTAAGGCCAGTTTTCTCTGTCTGAGTCGATTTTTTTGGCTGGGTTTCTCTTAGTAACCGTTACTTGTATGCGTTTGGCTCTGATTGGTTTTGTCCTGTTTTTGGTTCAGTGCGTGCTAGCGGTTTGATGGGGGAGGTGGGGTTTGGTGGTATTTCATTTCATGTGTTAGTTGATATGTATCTGTCATGAACTTGATGAGGTGTGACTCTTCTGGCTCAAGTACTCGTAGCATGCACAGCAAAATCATGAATCTTGATTTAGAAGCTTCGTCGACTTTTCGTTTGCCTGTTGCTGGTTGGATACTTGTATGGCGTTTCTTCTACTTTTGTTCTCCCTACCAGATGCAATCATTCACTCCCATGTTTTTGTTGGTATTTCCTAATTTGCACTTCATAACATCCTAAATGTTCTCTTCCATAGTTGCTTTCTGCTTGTTGTTCACTCTGGATCTTGGATCTTCATTAGGAAACCATTATTGCAATTGTTTAGAGAAAGTAAGTTTCTGATGCAAATTCTCTCTATTCCGGAACTGAATGCACCTGTTGGTCTGTGTATTTATGTGCTGTTACCGAAGAATTTTTTTGTTTTTCAAAGTCTGCAGAAAGTTCTGAACTTCATCCTGCAATTGCTTATCTTTGAATTTCTTAATCAGTTGGAAGATTAGAAAATTATGTCTTCACGGACCATTCTGTCTTGCCTGGTCATGGGTCAAAAGAGCGTCAACTAATCTGTCTGTGTTAGTATCTTCAAAGTCTGAAACACTAGGCAAATTGCAACATGTCGACCTATTATAATCTGTGGTGTGTCTTTCTATTGCAGTTTATCGGGGTAAATTTGTTTCATGAGTGAGAGATCCTCAACACATCTCCACCAATGGGAGTGTTCTGCCTCTCCTTGTTTGTCTTGTTATCTTCTCTGTCCCCGGGTTTCGCTCAAGAAGCTGCGTATTCTACACTCATTGTGGATGGTAGCAATACAGTAGCCCAAACTGATGATAATTTCATCTGTGCAACTCTTGACTGGTGGCCTCACGACAAGTGTAACTACAACATCTGTCCATGGGGATACACATCCGTGATAAATCTGGTGAGAATCTGGAAGTTCCTTTTATCGTGGGGTTTCAAAAGTCGCACTTAAGATTTTAATCCATTGGAGTTGCTTTTTATGTTTTTCAGAACCTATCTCATCCTGTTCTTGGGAATGCAATCCAAGGTTAGTCTATCTGCAAAGCTTATAGGATATATTAAGCTATATGATTGTCTCTAAAGCTAGGCATGGTAGGATGAAAAGCCTAAATCACCTCTAAGAATTGCACTGTTCAAATATTTCCACTTACAGAGTGTGATGGTCATTGTGTTTGTTGAGCATGTCGTCTAACGCTTACCATTGCTAATTCATCATGTGGCATGATAGCTTTTAAGAGTTTGAGGATAAGGATTGGCGGTTCTTTGCAAGATCAAGTGATGTATGATATTGGAAAGTTGAAGTATCGGTGCCATCCATTTGGAAAAGAGAAAGGTGGCCTGTTTGGCTATTCTACAGGATGTTTACGTATGAAAAGATGGGACGAATTGAACCATTTATTCAGCAGAACAGGGTAAGCTTAAATTGGACTGCTCCTTAATGGACTAAATTAGCATTCTTGTTATGCTTATATTCATTGCAAAATCTGGACGTTGTTCATAACATTAATCTGAATTTGGGAGAAGTAAACCTTCAACTTATGCTTTTGTCTTTGGTAATTCCTGAAGTTTCTTTACTGCTTTCTTAATGAAGCATGGGTGTCACAATGATAGTTATGAATATTCTGGTTTTAGGGCCCTTGTGACTTTTGGCCTGAATGCACTATATGGACGGCACCAGATCAGGAAGGATGTCTGGGGCGGAGATTGGGACTTCAGTAATGCATATGAGCTCATAAAGTACACAGCTGCGAAGAAATACCCAATAGACGCATGGGAATTCGGTATGCGCTGTGCTTAGAAAATTTCCTGTCCATATGAATCTGCCTCACCTCCATGATTCTTTCTGCTCGAAGGAAATGAGCTTAGTGGAAGTGGAATCGAAGCAAGTGTTGGGGTTGAACAATATGGAAAAGACTTAGTATCCCTCAAAGCCATTATCAGTGAATTGTACAAGAATGCTCGTTCAAAACCTTCCCTTGTAGCACCAGGGGGGTTCTTTAATCAGGATTGGTACAGGAAGCTTCTGCAGGTTTCGGGTTCCGGCGTGATCAATGCCATGACACATCATATTTACAATCTGGGACCAGGTATTGTACTGATGCTAAGCTATTTTGCTGTTTTTGTCATATTATTCTAATTTGATTGAACCTGTGGATCGTGTAAAGATTCAATAGGTTGTGCTTACCTGAATTCAACTGCTCTCTTCTGATAGCCAATCAATTGCATTTTCATTCTGACTCATTCTTCCATTAAATGGAAGAGAAATTTCAGAGAATCTTCTACTATTTTTCTCAACTCAAATATACTCCTGAATTTGGTGTGCATGTTGCTTGACCTGGACTTGATCCTCTTAAGATGATCTGATAGCCTGTCTTCACCCATTTCAGGTTCCGATCCCAATCTTATGAGTAAGATTCTGGATCCTAATTACTTGAGTCAGATGTCCAAAACATTCAGCAATGTTAAACAAACTATTCAAGAAAATGGTCCTTGGGCCTCTCCGTGGGTCGGTGAATCTGGTGGAGCTTACAACAGTGGTGGTCGGCATGTGTCAGACACGTTCGTAAATAGTTTTTGGTAATCTTGTGACACTTTCTTAATGTAAAGCCCTCATTTGATCAAGTTCTTAGATCTTCTCAGTCAAACGTGAATAAATGGTGATGTCAAGAGCATGAGCCATTCCTCTGTTATGTGAAATAGGTACTTAGATCAGCTTGGCATGGCATCCAAGTATAGCACCAAAGTGTACTGCCGGCAGACTTTGATTGGAGGAAACTATGGACTCCTCAACACTTCAACGTTTGAGCCCAACCCTGATTACTACAGGCAAGTACATGTTGAGAATGTCTCAACCTTTAACAATGAATGAGGAAAAGATTATCCACCTTGGTTTTGCTTGTTCCATTGAACACTCATAGTGTATGACGGTTCTGAACAGTGCACTCTTGTGGCATCGGCTTATGGGGAAGGGTGTTCTTGCCATTGACAGTGATGCATCCTCATCTTTACGCTACTATGCTCACTGTTCAAAAGGGAGGGTAAGTCTTCTTCACACTTTAGTTTGTTCAAGTCGAAGTAAGAATGTGAAGAGAGTTTTCGATCAATTTGGAATAGCTCTTCTTGGTCATCAAGATTCAATTAGATTTTTACCCGTCTCTCTCCAGTACTGAAATGCTCGAAAATAAAAATGTCCTGGGGTAGAATGCTTATGCAGTGAGGTTAATCTTTATATAGGACGGTAGAAGTTTTGTCATGAAGCATTTGTTTTAGGAAATTGAAGAGTTAATCTTTTATTACTAGGTAAAGACTAGAGGGCATTGTAAAGATCATGTAGCTGAATATACGTCGTTGGGACATTTATAGAATTATCTGCTGTATTTACATATCTGTCGGTCCCTGACCCTTTTCGAATACTTTGGTACACAGGAAGGCATTACCCTACTCCTGCTCAATTTCAGCAACATGACTTCGTTTACAATCAGTGTCCGAAATAGCAAAAACTACAGACTGCATTTTGAACAACCAACTAACAGAGAGAGCATCTTCGTTCGCCGGTTGAAGGAAACAGTATCATTTGTTGGGTTGGGCTCATCGGATGGACAATTGTTCCGAGAAGAGTACCATTTGACTCCGAAGGACGGAGTCCTTCAAAGCAAAATCACGTTGCTAAATGGAACTCCATTGGAGCTAACAAAAGATGGGGAAATCCCAGATTTGAAACCTGACCTTGTCGATGTAGATACACCTTTAACCGTTGCTCCTTTGTCTATAAAGTTTGTAGTTTTCCCCAACTTTGATGCTCCGGCTTGTGTTTAATCTGTTGTTTCTGAATACCGAAAATGGCATAGCTGTATTGTATGTTGTTATTGTGAAAAAGATTGGATTGGTGGTTTACATTATGTTGATTTTTGCTGGCTACTCTTTTAAGTTACATGACCACCCGATAATTATCGAAGATAATGAGAAAACGAACTTTGGTACAATGCTCTGGAGTCTATATAGACTGAAACAGATCATCGGTGTTCAATTTAACTGCGCATAGAGAACAAAAGCAATAGAAAAGATCCGAGCATATCCATATACATCGGACTAGATAAATGTTTGGCAACAATAATTGATGAAAATGTGTCCGAGGTTGGTTAATAAAAGAAGCAAACAAAGAAAGTTCCAATTCTACTTCCCAAGCAGACGGCGACCACGCTGAGTAGCTTGTTTAACACGGTAGTCAAGCTCATCTGCATCATTATAGAAATGATCCAGAGATTTGTTTTGCCTGCAATGATTAAAAAAGTGACTTGTTCAGAAATTGTTTGTGCAGCAACCTCCAGGATTCTGTTCAATCGGCATAATAGAGCTAAAGCGGTCTTTGCATAAATGGACAGAAGGTGCAACACATGAAATGTTAAAAGAATGAACAAAACACCATATCTCCCAGCAAGATAATTCTAACATCATATTTTAAAAATGCAGCAGTGAACTATTACGACATCAATAATGAAAATGAACAATGAACAGCTTTTTGTTTCCTTTTGACTACAGGTATGTAATTGCGGTCTTTTGCAAAGAACTAAGCAGCATACCTCTCGATTTCGGAGCCCATGTCAACAGCCATGTCCTTTAGCTCACCCAAAATATCACTTAAATCCGACAGAGCATCATCCTGTTTCGCTTTTTCAACCTGGTTTACAAGAAACTTTTTAGAAAAACTCAATATTTGGACAAGACTACATGTCCGAACGGACGTCCCAAACACATGACTAGACAAAAAGAGACAAAAGTTGGGAAACTAAAATGTGAAATTTTCATGTACTCTCTTCATTTATTAAATTATATTAACATCTCTCTACCAGAGAGCCTACAACTCTTACCCACTCAAATTTTATGAAGACATCCTATGGCAAAGCCTACAACTTTTACACACTTGGGTATTATGAAGATATCCTATGGTTTCACAGAAAAAAGGTCTTTTTAGACCCAGAGTATATTACAAACCTCAACTTTCTCTAATGCATTTGTTGGCTCAGGAGGCGGTGTCCGTGAGCTAGATTGAAGCTTGGGTGCATTGGTCAAACACAGCTTCTCCCTCTGCTCCAGGTGGCTGCCCTTCCTCTGCACATCCTCTGTTCAAGAAAACAATCGTGCTTCAGATAAAATGGTCCCTAAACACACAACTACAGAAGAACAAGCTTTAGGCACAGAGTCCCACAGCCATTTTCGTAAAATTTTCAAGTTATAATCTGCACCTTCCAAAAGCACCAATATCAAAGATCAATTATTAAACGAGCAAATTAACTGTGAAGTAAAAGACAACCTCTCGTGATTACAGGGCCTGATATTGGACGGGTCTTCTTTGGCTTCCATGTTTTTGAGAACATGCCGCCAAGATTTCCCAGAAGCTTCTCTCCCTGAAACACGCATAAGATGATCGATTTCAATGCACTCCCTACATATGGTGTTGTCAATTGGTAAACACATTAACCATCATAGTCACAATTAGCCATCTAGACAATCACAGTCCTTCCATGTTCCCAATGGAAGTCAACCATCCAAAACAGAAACTATACATTCATGAAAGGAAACGCATTACATAAGAAAGTCGACAAACAAAACTAGATAACAGAAGGACGGACAAAATAAACAGCACAAATGAAAAGTGAGCTTTTTGTGTTGAGCATATAGATTGTTCGGATCACAAGTAACCATCAACATTTAGTTTAGGAAGGACCGCAAAGTAAAATGCTCATTCCCGCTTTACAATATGACAAATCATGTACTGAGCAATACATTGCATCCACAAAAATCTTTTTTTGTTAACGAATGTGCCTTCGGTTATTACTTTAATGTGAAAAGGGATATGGCAATACAAGCCATAACTCATCTTGAAGAAGCCTTACCCGACTAAGATCATGGTCAATATCAGCAGCAGCCATGTGCGTTCGGGTGATTTGCTCACCCTGCTGATGCAAGGTGACCAAAGTCTTTGTTGCGTCCTCTCTTATGTCCTCTGCTATTTTCCTGCAATTATTGATGCTCTTCGTAGTCTCCTCAGCCTTGTAAACTGCATAGTTCTCCAATTCTTGCACGGATTGGTTCTGGAGTCCCCCCGAATCACGGAAATCATTTCTGTACTTACTTCTGGCAGCAGAGTTAAGTGCATTTGAATGTGACGAAGAAGAGGTCCCCTTCTCCTCATAACCATCAAAGAGATTATTGCGAGAATTCTGAGTCAGGTCATGCTCAGAAGCTCTCCCTTTAGAGGAATTAGGCATCTTCTTTTTATCAAACTCATCGTCAGAATCAAATGGGTTGGATCTAGAAGAATCCGCATAACCAGATTCAGCAGAGTTATGCTTAGCAACCTTCACAGGAGATCTCTTTGAACTATACATTTGCTTCAGCTGCAAAAGTCGGTATAAAAACTACACAGCGGTTACCTGCATAAACCCGAGCAATTGGGAACACGTCTTACGTTTCTACATATATAAAGCGAAACTTCATATGAGAGCGCAAGCAAGGAAAGTCGGCATATTACACACTTAAGGAGGTAAATATAAAGGCGCTTCGTGTAATCACAATAAAGTCTTCAAGACAAAGAACGAAGGAAGTAACAACAAATTACCCAAAGACACTGCAACAAGGACGGCGGAAAAAATCCAAGCACCAAGTTGGAAAAGAAAATGGGTACAAACGCAAATCCGAAACGACAGTAGCAGGGAAGACACCAACATGTTGATAGTAATTGGGTGGCGGCGGGATTTACAAAACAAAGCTACCCACCACACGGGGGGCCATAACCCAGAAGTCAAAACCTTCAAGAAACAACCCAGCAGGTCGATCGACTCTTGGTTTTCTTGAACCCTTTACTGAGAACTACAGGAAAATTCGCACGAATTCTACTTCGCACGTCAGATTAAGCACCGGAAGGTCTTGAAATTCCGAACAGCAGCACACGACGCCCGACGAAAGCGGATATAAATTCGAAATCAATCAATCAGAGCCTATCAACCAAGTACCTGGAGATGCGGCAGAATCGAATCAAGAAACCCAGAACCGAGCGCCCAGAGACAACCCCACGAACCCAATAGAGCCCAGAGAGAGACAGAGAGACAGAGTAAACGGAGTCAAGAAGAAAGGAAGGGAAGGAGACTTTGGCTTGTCGACAGAAGAAAATGCGAAGCGTTGGACGGAAGGAGAAGGAATGGGACGCGCCTAAGCCACGCCAACGCCAAGCACTTCCGTGTTCGAACAACGGAAACTAGCAAGAAACTGCCGGCCGAGCCGTCATTGTTCTGGTTGCTCTCTAACTCTTTTCCATTTTATTTCAAATTTTACGATGTCCATATCTTAATCTATTCTAGTATTTATATACTTGAATCCTACCAATGTAGCTTCACATTCACACGTCGATTTGGATATAAATATTCCATAAAACTATTTTTTTTTTGTGGAAAGTGAAAGAGAAAAGTTACTTTTTAACTTCAAACTTCAAAGATCCGGAGAAAAGGACAAAACGGGCAAGCGCTACTTCGGATGTGGCCGATGCCATAAACAAAATAGGCGAAAACCCTTAATTATGCCATTTTGACATATTTACCCTAAAATATGTCATAATTGGGCGAAAGGCATCAAAAATCATAAACTATGCCATTTTGACAAATTTACCCTAAATTTTTTCTTTCTTGTGATACCAAAAATTCCAAACTTGTATATATATGACACATTTACCCTCCGACAAAATTCTGTCAATGGGAACTGTTAAAAATAGCCTACATGGACACTAACAAGTAAACAATGCTGACATGGCGCTCATATGGCTTAAGTGAAATAAAGACAATGTTGTTTTGCCTGAAAAATTATCTAGGTAAATATGCCATATAGATAGAAGTTTGGGATTTTTTATGTCACAATAAAAATTTTAAGATAAATATCTCACAATGGGTACAATTTGAGATTTTGAATATTACGAAAAAAGTTTAAGGTAAATATACCACATATATAGTTTGAAATTTTTTGTGGATTTTTTCCTAAATAATTTCTTTTTAGGACCCTACTCGCCCGATTTGGTCAATTCTATATAAAACAAGCTCTAATAATACAATTGGGCATGATGCTAGGCCTAGCCTAAGCTCACTCTTGACTGGGTCTATTGAGTAATGACTATACTTAGCTAAACTAACTATTATTTTAGTGTTATTACATTTTGTATCTTTGATCTAAGATTCTACCTGCAAGGTCAGGTTGGTATCCAACTATAAACTTACATATTTTAATTTATTTATTGTAAGATTATTAAGCCTGATCTACCAACCATACTTTGTAGTGAGATGTGATCATGTATTTAAATAAGCGGGTTATATTCAACTAACCATTAGAACTTCCTCATATAGTTTACTTAGATTAATTTTGTAAATCGAACATTATAGCAGCAAATATTGGTAGGCTTGTAATCGTCCCTTACTTTCTATGCGATTGACCCTTAATTAACAGGGATGCAAGTATTCGTAGGCTTTCAAGATGATCCGTGCAATTTCCTTCGATTTTGCGTCGAAAATTGACTGGAAAACCTTACTTTCTTTCTATTCAATTGACCCAGTACATATAAATTCATCATCTGAAAATATTAAAAGCAATTCTGAAAGTTACATGTTAGAAAATTAGTTGGATTAAGTATTTTGGACATACACGCCCTTTGATTATTACCCTCATAAGAAGAAGAAAAAATCCACTAGTAATGTATAACTAGGGCTTTTCGGAATCGACTAGTGTGGGCTCAACTCAAATGAGCAAGTTGTGGCTCACAAAATATGTCCACCGGTAGTCTCGATCGTCTGGCGTGCTCTTCTTCGGTGGACCGGTCCATCGAGGAAGAAATGCTTCGAGAAAAGTACGTATAATTGTATGACACTGGCAAGCTCGGTCAAGACTCGGTGCGGCTCGATCTTGAGCTCGAGCCCTGACCCCACAACCAACTAAGTGCCGAAATTTTCTCCGAGGTCCTATCATCTCGGTTGGCCTGCCCATTTTGTAAATCTAACGAAGGGCTGAGCCAAAATCAGTACTGTGGTTAGCGTCCTTGATGTCTCAGACGTTGGCCCCGACATAATTTAGAGGTGGGATGCACATCCAATCCTCCACAACAAACATTGCTTTCCACTCAAAAGAAGAAACGGTCTCCTCCTGATTTCATTGCATTCTTGTAATGACACAATCTTACAAGGAAAAGCAAAGCCTTGTTGCACAGATTTGACAAAAGCTTGCACCTTTAACAATAGCAAGTGGATCATTGGAATGACATCCTGACTTGCGTACTGTACTCATTATATAGATTGAAGACTTACGTCTATTACAATCTACTAAGCCACACTATGAAGTGTGACATTTGACCATTGCAGTGGTTGGCTAGTAGTGTAGGACTTATTCTCAAGTGATTTAAGACCTCTGGTCACGGCACAGGTTCGAAATTCCCAATGACTTCTCAGCCTCAGTAAACCTTGACCCATCCAAGTTGTATGTAGGGCCGCTAAACGGGTGGGTTAGATCGGGTTTGGATTAGGTAAAATCGGCTTTCCTTAGTTTTACTTGGAAATACTAGATAATGCTTTTTTAGGGTCATTCTTATATTCAAATGAAAAACAGTTCTTATACCAAATAGACGAGGTTTTAATAATTAAAGAATTATGAGAAAATTATAGTCGGCTTCAAGATTCAATGCATATCAATATCATTTAAAGACTTTCTGATTGATTTTGAATACAAGTCGCCTGCATTGCAATAAGATAGGCAAAAGCAACTCATAAAGAGCTATACAATTCACTTTAACTTCATGGTTTTTGAGCATGATATGAGCACCTCAAATGATACTCAATAATATATTGTGTGTTACATTACGTATTTTAGCGAAAAATCCATAAAAATTATGATCATATGAATATTTACGTACACAAATGCTTGCTAATTTACAGGAGATAAATGTGCTGGAAATAAAAATCTTCGTACAAGACGATGGTATTTACTATATAGACATGATTGGGAGGCTTCATATGCATTAAGGAGGGTTGCAAAGGACTTGGACTTTTTCTTGAGAGCGGGTTTAAAAATAGCGGATTGAAAATAAGTTCTTCTCGGACCCATTAGATCCAGTCATTATTCGGGTTATCTCACTCAACCCATATATGACCAAACTCATTTAATATGTTTACAACATATTTTGACACCTCTAGTCGTAAGTCTGATCAAGCCATGGCCTAACCCCGTTTCTGCTCCCACGGTGGTTGGCCAACGGAGACGTGCCCGGTTGTAGCCATGACTCAAAGTTGATATTCTAATGCAGGTGTGGAACTTCCATAGCAATGCCAGGTCCATCTCTTTAATCGATAAATAAAAAAAACATTGTCATCTAGCCTCCCTAAGATAAGAAGAAGAACATGTCACAAATTCATGTCATTCTCGGTTGGCCATTGGCGTATGTCATTCTAAACAGCGAGCACACGGTATTCTTTAGTAAAAGGCAAAAGAATAGTTTGCTCTGTGCTCACTGTGTGGCTGCGTATCTGGCCTCCTAAGATAGGAAGAAGAAGACGTCACAAATTCAGATCATTCTCGGTTGGACCATTCTTTTTCACGCATTTTGCGCCGTGACCACTTGTTTAGAAATGGAGGCGGACTTCGCCAAACCCTAGATAAGACCCCACTTGCACTTGGTCATGACTTCAATAAACACTTCATTATCGGAGGTGGGAGTTCATATCGAACGCTTTACTTGTATTATCAATGACCATTCAGATCTTTGTCTATTGTTTTGAGGTGATCGAAGCTGTTCAGATGTTGAGGAGCTGAGGGGTTTCCGAATGCGACATGACGACATGTGAGGTGACTAAACAGAACCCAGAGCCAGATGGCATCTGCATTGACACTTATTATATTTGCACTATGTGCTCTTGACCTTGCCCACACAGCAATCTGATCTTTCGACGCCTCCCTCATGTCTCTTTGAGGCCAAGTTGAGACAATTACCAGCACCAAACACTGTGCTTCTGATAAAAAAAAAGATGCAACTAGTGCTGTGGGAGACTCAAGCTTGAGAAGAGATAACAAAAGGGTAATCAATGCCAAGTTACAATTACAGTTTCAATGTACTGCTAGAAGAGACAAGACTTTCCCAAAGAGTGGCTGTGAGAATCTGAATTCCACTTCTTCCAACCGAGTATTTGAATCCGTAGAGAATCACAAATAGGAAAAAAGAAGGAAAAATTAATGTCAAGAAACTTGCCTGTACACTCTTTGAATCTTTTAGGGGTCAAGTCAACACCCGCAAAGCTCGATCAGCAGTTGAGACCAGCAAGAGCCACATGATTGTTGGGGTTGCTTCCCACCCACCATGAATTGAAGCTGACATGGCTGCTACCTTCTTCTTCTTCTTCTTCTTTGTCTTCTCGACGATCTTTATGGTCTTCTGCTGGAGCTGGAAGGTTGAGATCGAGAAAGCGCCGAGTTTCTGGGATCAGTTTCGGAACTATGAGGGACCGAGTGTTTGTGGCCAGTAAATGAGATCTTTTGTGACCACCCAAAGCTTGGCCTGATGCGAAGACCTTCAGGCAAATTGGACACTCATGCTGCTTCTTGCACTTGTTCAACTCGTTATTAACCTCAATTTTCTGACCAGACAAATGAGTCGGGCCATCGACACTTCCCATCTCAATTTTGCAAGATTTCATGAGCTTATCGTCACTGTTATCAACTGGGGCAGGCGAAACTTTAGCTGCCGGGCTGTTTGCGCTGCTTTCTTTCCTGGAAGCAGAGTTTTCCTTGGTTTTGTTGTGGCTAGCTTTATGGCCTCCCAGAGCTTGGTAAGAGTGGAAAATCTTGTTGCAGATAGTACACTCGAATTTGCTCTTTTCACGACAATCTAGGACCTTCCCAGATTCTGGAAAACCATCTGTTAATTTCTTCAAGGATTTGACCCTCAAATCGGGATCATCACAGTCAGAGAATTTCCTCTTACTTTTGTCACTTTTGAAGGACTTCTTCTGGATCCGATCCAACCCAGCTGCCTTGGCCGAATCCTTCACCATGCTAAGATCCGGAACCTCACACTCCGATTTGTTTTCAGCCTTAAACTTGCGAATTTCATTCAAATTGTCCATCCTGGACCTGTGTCTTGAATTCTTCCCTGAAGAAGAAAGTTCTGTTTTTGATTGATCCAGTTGATGCAATTCACCACATCCTAAAGAACCAGACTCAAAGTTGTTCTCTTTCACTTTCTCCAACTTCATAACCTTCTTAAGATCAGGTGACGGATTCTTAACGTCGGTCCTACTTCTATTGTCAGATGAGTCAGCAACATAATCTAAAGCCCCTCTATTATGACCAACCACATCCCTAGAGAGCATCATCAAGCACATGGCCACCTCTTCTTGTTCTTGCTCAATTTCGGAAACACAAGAAGCAGCATTGGCAAAAGATAAGGATGAAGAAGTCGCAGCAGTTGCAACGTTGTACCTCTTTCTCCTCTCCGATCGCCTCCTTCGATTTGTGATGATGACTTCACCATCAGATTCGCTGTCTATAACCAGCTTCCGATCATCGCTGGTCCTTGAATCTCGATCCTCCAAGCTGTTGTCGGGAACTCTCTCCTTCTCTAAGTGGCGCTTCATGTGGCCGAAAAGTGCCTTCCAAGAATTGAACCGATGTCCACACTCTCTGCAGAGCTTCTCATGAAGTGAAGTGTCTTCGCTCAGTTCTGAAAGCCTCCATGTTTTCTTGGGGTTCTCCCTCAGGCCATAACCACCGTTATTGCTGTTTGTGGGAGTGAGAGCACCAGTGCTACTTATGGATGATGAGAGCTTCTTCGTGTTGAGGCTGAGCTGTTTCTCATCTGCTTCAGCTGGACTGTTGTTTGTCTGATGAGACCTCATGTGACCTCCCAAGGATCTACCACAAGGAAAGCTCTTGATGCATAATTTGCACACATGCTTGAATTCTGGATCTTCTTCCATTTTCTTCTCGAGAAATCGCAAACGAAAAAGAAGTATTCCGGATCAGAAGAGCGATGAAAAGAAACTAAATTACAAGCCAATGGACGAATTCATGACTCTGCGACAATTCTCGAGTCTTGACATCATTCACCTGAACTCAAGCCAAATGTTAATGGAACAGAACAGGACTAACAGGACAGAGCAAAGTACAAAAATAATATAAGAACATCCCAGAAGACAGAATCAAGAAAGGAAGTAGAATTTGATGACCAAGCTCAATGAGAACAGGTAATTCACAATTCTTGAGCTGACCATGGTATTGCATATAACAGAACTATGAGCTACTACAGATCTGACTTCGGAAAATGGGATGAGAGTTCTGTTGAGAAGGAGTAGTAGCTTCCTCTCAGTAGCTTCTGGGTTGTTGGAAGAGGAAATTTTCGAGAAAATTATAGAATTTGAAGAGTGAAGAGAGGTGGGTGGGTGTTTCTTTTGTTTCTAATGATGTGGGGAAACAAGTCACAAGAAATTTTTAGAGAGAGGGAGAGGGAGAGAGAGAGTGTGTGTGTGTGTGTTTCTTTCTCTCTCTATCTATCAATAGTCTAACAATGCAAACTCTTACACTCACTGTCTTCGTTTTCTTTCTTTTGTCTAATTAAGGGAGGAGAAATCCATGCACGGAAGCAAAGATAAAAAGAGGCAAAGGGAAACATGTCAGCACGTGTACTCTCAACGAGAATCCTACGCCATCATTCACTGATCCGACGGCCAGGATCTTTCCAGCTAAGCCGTTCCCGTGGGTCAGAGAGAACCTACCCAAACTAACTGCCTCCTAACTATTCCTTCCTTTGTCTCGCTACTAAGCAAAGCCACCTCTCTCTCTCTCTCTCTCTTGAAGGATGCAGTTGGGGGTACAATACATTTGTGAGCATAAATCAAGCTGCTCTCGTTTGATCAATTTGATGCTTTCGCGAGCATTAATTGAGCTGAAGTTCGGATTCTCTTAGGTGTAGCTTTCACTCCGATACAGTTATTATTATTCACTAATGGTGGATTCTTAACCCAACGATGACCAATTCAATGCACCCATATTGTGAAAGGAACATCTTTGCGAGCATCACCAATCGCGTAGCATGCGGAATAGGTCGGGTCTGGCAATTGAATTTCAACTCTCCGTTTAAAGATATGACATTGCAAATCTCATATCGAATAAAATAGGCCAGTACAAATGTTTCACATGTAAAAAAAACTGCCCTTAAATAGTCGTTAGCTTGAGTGGTTATACCTAAGTACTTCTCCTGAAAGATTAATCCACACGGATCAAGTCGTTACCATGACTCTAGATCTTTTACGCATGGTTAATTAGCATGTCATTTTTATCTTTGGGGTTAGCAAAATCTAATTGCTTTCCAAACCTGGCAATTTGATGGTAATATAGCCAATATGTCCTGTTAAAGAGAAAGTCATATTAGCAAGCAATAACTCAACAGCAGTAACTATGACTTTGGGCTCTTTCGTTAGTTGGAGGACATGGTTTTTCTGGGAAATCTTAACTTCACGCATCTTAATGATTCTTTATGTGGAATTGATTTTTGTGTGATCCAAGCAATGTATCACTCCCCCATCATGTTCGAAAAAGGGGTTGTCGGCTCGAAGCTTTTTCATGCAACAGCAACATTCACTGAGCAACCAAAGTGGCTACTGGTTTCGGGAAAAATAGTAATTCACTCCTATTGATACCTAAATTTTGGAAACTCAATTAGTCATTCATTGCATAAAAATTAGGGATTGATCCAAGTCCCTAAAAAAAATTAGTTAAATTGCATATAAATATTAGAAGCATTTCATTTATAGTAATTGACTCATATAGTTGCATTTGCATTGGACCGGGAGTGGATGGACTCGAGCTCTGAACTTAATGAAATTGGACTAAACCCGCACTCAAGAAAATTCTTGGCCAAGCCCATGAATATTATAAAAGCTAAAATTTTCATTGGAAATGTCGAGTTGGAAAATATTGGTTTGTCAATCTTGATATTATCACGATTTAAATTGAATGAATTGATATTATCACAGACATATTACAATATTTTCTTTGAATCAAAATAGGAAGTAATTGCAAGTAAAACTCTAAGAAATCGTGAAGGGGGGCTTTTTTCTTTTGGGATCTGACACACAACATAGACGCCCACGAGAGTAAGTGGAAGGGGAGGACGTTTTTCATCGCACGAAGAAGCTTTTATTGCTTTTGCGGTCTTTCTGGCGATCACCAAGCTGTTGCCGACGTGAACCGAGAGCCATCCTCACCGACGGCCAAACACTGAGAGTTCTCCTCACCGTTGGTTACTGTCCACAAACTTCCCACCGATCCGAGAAGACATAGCCACGAGTCCACCGAGCGCCAGCCATCCTCTGAGCCTCATTCGTAGTCTGCTAATCCAAAGTTCAATTCTAATTTGGACTATTTACATTCAAATTAGGTTTCTCCACGGTCTTGGCACGTTTTCTAGCAACAATTCAACAAGGATCTTACGGCATTAGCGTCCTCGGCACAAAGACCAACTTGCTATCACGTCCAACAAGAATCCATCCATTGTCGTGATTTCCAGTGGGCACCATCACTTGCCATGAGCCCCGCTGCAAGCACACCACCGACAGCCAAGCCCTGTGATTGCAAGTCATTGTCGCCTTGACACTACCACCGTGTGAACCGTCGAGCACATCACCGGTTGCTCGTGATCCATCGTCTATCACCGCGAGCCATCGTCCGTCGGTCCGTTTGTAGTCGGTCCTCTGATCCACACTCCCGATCCGCCGGCGATTCGAATTTGGAAAGTTATTTGCGCATTTAGGTAAATATCTCATTCGAATCAATTTGGATATTTTATTCTATGTTTATCGTTATCTAACTTTGCATATTTGAGCAATAGGCACTATTTCAATTAGGATTCATTTATTCTTTAGAAATCTTGGATGGGCATTACTTGTCAAATTTGGATAGAATTTGAAAATTTCAAAATCTTTTGAATATATTTAAGATATTCTAGATAGCAAAATCTTTTCAAAATGTGATCGGTTAGGAAAATCTCCTAATCCGCAACCGCACACGTGGGGATAAGTCTATCTATTAGGCTTTAGATAGAGTTATTTTTATAGCGGGTATTTCGAATTTTTAGGGTCGATCTGTCAGGCTTCATATCGAAACTTAATTTGAAAGATTTAGCGGTTATATTTATTTTTTCTAAAAGATTTGTGACTTGAATTTAAATTTGAAAATACATCAAAAATAAAAAAAAATTCATAAAAAGAAAATCAAAAAAATTTTGCACCTTTGAACTCTAAGTTAGAATTCACCAAAATTGCCGAATTGAATGTTTTTCTTGAGGTTGGTACCGAAAGGACGTTAAGATAATATAGCGTAACCAAGTCCCGGATTTATAATCTCTGGTTCGTAGAAATAAAATACTAGCGTAACCAAGTCTCCGGATTTATGATCTCTGGTTCGTAGAAATAAAATAGTACTCCCGCTATTTTATTTAGGTTTTTAATCAACCTACCTTAAATGATTAGTGGCGACTCCCATTGAAAATATTTGCATGCTCATAATTGGACCTAAGTTACGAATTGATAGAGTTTGGGAAAATTCGAGCTAAGTTAATTAATTTAATTGATCTAGTAATCCATTAACCTAAGATTGGAGAACCTGATTTTTACGTCGCGACAACTCCTCCTCTTCTTCTTCTTCAAAATCTACCGTTTCAAGTTGAATCTTGCCATCATAACTGTTGTTGTTCATGGTTAAACTCTAGATGCTTTGAGCTCAAGACATGCTTTCGATCTACTCACGAGACATTAACAACGTACCGAAGCTTGATTGTGTAGGAATAAAGATAAAAACAGTCCGAGATCAAAGCCTCTCTTCACTAACTTTGAAACCGCGCATGTCTTGTCGAGTCCTTCATCAAATTTGAATATCTAGATTAAAAGTCAGGACTTGGGAGTTAGGATTGCCGATTGAAATTGGATATGTGTGATCACACAAAGAGAAGATATAAGAGCATGGTCCCTAAAGCAAAATTAATATAAAAAAAGGTCCCCATCAACGATTTTATACTTATACAACCTGCATGTAGGATGCAGGAGCCCAAGCTGTCTAGGGTTTGAGTTGTTCTTTGTTGGTTTGTCTCAACGAAAAAGAAGCTTTTGGATGTGATTAGTTCCTTGATCAACAAAGTGACTATGTATAGCCGGCATTTTGGTCATGCATAGGGCCGGCTCTCTCCTAGAACCAACCACAACGTGACCGCATTCGTGCCATTATTGTTATTTAGCAGCTATTGCTATATTAATGTAATCTAAACATGTTTGCATAATGTTGTTGTACTAAAACCCTCTTTTGCGCTGCCTTTTGCCGGCAGTGAACTGCTTTGTTTAGCTGTTAACTATGTATTGATTGGATTTTCCATTTTCATTTTCTGTTTGCAATACATCTGAGAGATTAATTAGTGTGTGGTTCTTGGGAAAATTAAACTAAGAACGTGAAGGACGATCTTTGCTTTTGCATGTACGTGCTAGCAACTTTTAATTTTCATGGCAGCTATGCCAAATTCTTTGCTTTTGTTTTTTCCCAATTGGGTCCTTTCTTGCCCACCCCTTTTAGCTAATTGATCAGCCAAGTGTCAGCTTTGACATTGATCAGGTGATACTAAGATGGTTTTGCACTTTCAAGACTTCAATGGAGTTACATGATGAATGTGATTGACATCTATGTGGCCAAAAATGTGGTGGGTTGGGGGATTAGAAGGGTCGCCCAACTACTAGACTTTGTCTCACATCAAATCTTGTTTGCCAAATGGGATCTTGGGGTAGTACATGATATGAATATGTTGACATTCATGTGCCCAAAGGGTTGGAAAGATCAACTAATGCATCTACCAAGTATGTCCTTACATACCATCCAATGGTTTTTTTAAATATAATTGATTAAACGATTATATCCATGACAACTATATCATTGCTGTCAACACAAATGCTAACTTTGTAACAAGTGGGCTATGCTTGGCATATACTGCTACCCAACTTCCTGTGATGCTCATGGAAACTTCACTTGAAGGCTAAGAGTGTTTTTGGCCCATGGGAAGTGGCTTCATGCAAATTGACTCGCTGTATATTCCAAGAAAGGGAAGTATAGATCACTACCGGCCTCTTTCTTGTGCCTATGCCTAGATTTTTAACTTATGCAAAAGCTGAGATGAGATGTCTCTTCCAGATTTAATTGGGTGAAATTTCATTTATTGGATACAATCTATGTTTGTGGTGAGAACGAAATTGAATCGATCACGATATGAAAAAAAGCACACGAATTTGCTTTTATGGCACTTGAAGTATGCCCCTCATGATTCATATACTATGAGGGGTCCAATTTATTACTTGACCCGCAATCCAAAGACCTTAAATAATACATTCAATCAATACAGAGAAGGTAAACTTATGCGAAAATCAATTTGGAATATCATTTCACTGCCATAAACTTTTAAAAAAAAAATCATACTTCACTCACAATTGTGTATACTTTTAACTAAATTTACGGGTGTACCGCAGCATTGGGATCCAAGCATCAACGTCCAATGCTTTGACTTTTTCAATCTTTTCGTTTTCACAATTTGGGCTTTGAAAATTGAAAAGTGCTCTTATACCAATGTTTATGAACCTGAGTATATGTGAAGATCGGAGTAAATATAAACATAATGAAGCAACATGTTCTCCCCATGTTTGGTTAATTTGTCGTTGACTTTGATCACCTTCTCTATCATTCCATAAATTTTGATTACAAGGCACCGGAGGAAATTGCACAAATGAGTCATGTTGAAGCAATCAAAAGGGTTTATAACATACGCCAAAAGTTTGTAAAATCAATTTTATAAATTAGTTTTAGGTTCCATTTGTCTCACAAAAAATGGATAATTTAAAAACCATTTTCCTAAAAATGAACACTTGTATCGCTTAAAATAATTAATTAATAAAAAATATTCACATTGTCGATAATAATTTATATTTAAACATTTTCATTAATGATAAAAATATTTTTCATTTGTTCATTTTTGTAGGCGAGACATTGTTCTCCTCCTAATGCTTTACTACGAATCTCAGATAAGCTGTTCCATCTTCTAATCCAGTGTTGGCTAAAGGATTGATTTTGGATGCCAAATGCCAAACAAATGCCATTGAGTCGTGTGACTCGTGTGGCTCTCTTTACTAAAACTGCAAGCAAAAAGCTCACTCACTAAATTCTCGGGAACGTGCATCACCAGCTACTTGCATATAGATGCACAAGGAGTTGCTTTGCTTTGATTGGTCGGTTAAGATCTAGCCGACACCAGGTATTGGTGATCATGAACCAGATAAAGCATGATTACAGAGCAGCATAAACCAGAAGCATAATTCATGCTTTAATCAGACGACAGCCCCCGGCTTTGGTTCTGTCTGACTGTTGGGGAATTCTCACTCTGCTGCCTCAGAATAAGATTCCCATGAACTGGTTTGCTTGACAAAGATAAAGCGATCTTATTTAAACTATAAAAGATCTTGTTATCGCATCGACTTTTCAAGAAATTTCAATTGAGCGTGGTAGGTTATTTTTACCTTGACGGGACGAAACAAGAAATACATAAGAGTTCCCTTGAAAATTTTCAAAACATGGTACATTTTACCTTAGTAAATGCTCTAAGGACGGGTGACACTTGATATTATGAACATGGATCATTGGATCGGTGGACCAGGAGTACATCGTTTCACGGGGACAAGCTCACAAAACTTGGCCATATCTCAGAACTACATCAGTTTCTTTTTGCAGTTTCAAGAAACATGACACCTATGAAAAAAAAAAAAAAAAAAGAGGTGTCAACCTCCAAAGCCAATTGAACTCATGTAAGCGAAACCAGTGGCCAGCCTTGCAAATGAGAAGATCAATCAAAATGCAACCATGAACCAATTATTAGCTTTTATATACCCATGAGAGGCTAAAGGATCCATGTGCTCTTTCTACTGGCAATAATGATTTTGTCAGGCAAGGATGAGTGCTCTCACCTTCCACACTATCTACTCAAAAAGAGCCAGAGAATATTCAAAGGACAAACGAACTCGCCTCAAAGCATGAATGAAACAAGATTCGTTCGTCATGTGGCCATATCTAGTCTAATGGATGAAGAGGAGGTTTAGTGGGCTAAAAGCTAGGACTCAGCAATAATACACACTATCACACAAATCATGCCCCGAGGTGAATAATCCATATGGGAAGAAAACGCGAATATGACACAACAGGACAATCTACATGTGCATATCGACATGAATGCAACTTGCTCAATCTTAAAGTCAAAGGAAAGAGAAAATAACATAAATGATCCATGAATTTCGGCCTAATATACAATGTGACCGGTGACTTTTTAATTAGTTCAATGCAGTCTCCAAATTTTTGTCCAATGTACAATGTCATTCCTCATTTTTTAGTTTGTTCAATATGATCCCTAAACCTTCAATATATGTTCCCGAGCTATATAAAAATGTTCAATATTATCCCTGAACTTACTTTAATAGAAGGATAATATTGAAGATTCTCCTGTAATTCATGGACTAAATTGAATATATATCAAAAGTTCGGGAACCACATTGAACAAATTAAAATTTCAACAACCATATTGTTATTCAGTCAAAGTTCAAAGACCATTTATGTTATAATCTCTGAAGGAAACAAATCAACAAAAACCTCAAAAAGACACCCCCTCATAGATGTAGACAACAATGAAGCACTAGGAAAATTACCAAAGAAGTCATTAATCTATTGAAGTTGGGCCAATTTAGTCATAAATTTATTTTTTGGCCAATGGAGTTATAAACCTTTTGCATTTATGTCAATTCAATCTTTCGGGTCAATTTTGGTTGGCCGGTGCTAACGTAGATGCCGACCATCCTATGTGGCACCGCCAATATTAATGTCGATAATTTTTAATATTATTTAATATTATTTCGAATTATTATTTATTTTCTTTTTCTTTTTCTTTTTATTTTCTTTATTTTTTTTCTTCCCTTCTTCTTCTTCTTCCTCTAGCTAGAGGCGAGGGCTAGTGAGATTGACCTCGCTAGCCTCAAGCGAGGCACAACCTATTTGGCAAGGTCGAGCCTCGCCCAACCATGACAAGGTTTGCCCGCCTTTGGCCGATCACCAAGGTTTAGCGACCAGTTAAAGGAAGAAAAAGGGAAGGAAAAAAAAAAAGAAAGAAAAGAAAAATAAAATAAAATAAAAATTAGAAATAATATTAAAAATTATCCACGTTAGCGCCAATTGGCCAAAATTGATGAATGGACTAAATTAGTACAAAAGTAAAAAGTTTAGGACTTAATTGGCAAAAAAAAGGATTTAGGATTGAATTAGTACAATTGAAATAGGTTTACAACTTCTGTTGTAATTTTTCCATGAATCAACTAACTATTGCATTTGGCTAAAAAAGAAAAATGAATATTTCACTTGTTTCAGAAGGTAAACTGGACATTAGGGTCCAATGGGCTCGTTGGCTCGGTCCATGCATACTATCTGAGGTGAAAGTTGACAACTCGATTATAATGGTCTAGCAAATCATCAGATTCAACAAAATTTTACATCGTCCTCTACCATAGCATTCAATCAAACATATCCATGACCAAAGAAACCAGGTTTTTTCTATGGTTTTCACTTGGAACAAATGCGCACTCAAAGCACAGAGCACAACAATATGTTTTGGAGCCTCCGTGGAGAAAAATGAATTCTCAGAGTGCTACCCAAATTACCTACTACAGAAACACGGTCACAAAAGTGCGCCATTTGTCGAGAGGGAATAATGAACCGTATCATGTTCCATTCAAAAGCAGCTATACAATTAAACCATGAAACATTATACCTTAGTCTGAAATCTGCCAACGTTCTCTCTTTGAAGGCGAAATGCCTACGAAATAGTCGACAAGAGACTGAAGGGAAGATGAAAAGGGATTATACAACCAGAAAGCAACTTAAGAAGATCACCCCTTGAGAGGCAAATAAAAAAATTTGTCACCATAACAAGTGAAACCTGCTGACCTTCTATTACTATCTTACAAAGAAAGCAGGACTTCCATTATGGTAATCATACCACGGAAAATTGGACAGTTCCTATTTTCAACAGGCTAAACTTCATCATGGCAGCATTTGTCTAAACAGGTTCAGTCATCGAAAGCAATGACCAATAGGCACTAGCTAAAGCCCTTCTCATCTGCCTCACGGTTCCAAGATCCATCTCCAAAGACCTCTTCAATCATAATGCAAGTGGGCAAGAAATCAAATTCTGTTTTCGTGCAAGCTATATAGCCAGCATCCCAGAACTTAGTATCGCAAGTATCCAAGACATAGTCATGACCACCACCCCCATTCAAACTGTGAAAGCTACTAGGCAAGCGGTCCCCATTTTCACGCTTCAACTGGGTATCCGGAACTGCAGCAGCCAAGCTATCATAAGATGTACATGAATCATCTTGATCTCCCCTGTCATCCCAAGATTTATTCCTGAGGTGAGAAGTGGGACTACCTATCCATTTCTTGGAGCATGCTTCTGCAGTATCAGAGACAACCTCTCCCACTTTCAGAGTAACATGCTCATCACCTTCACAAATTTCTTCAGCAATTCCCTCATCAACTTCATTTATTTCTTCCACATTCCTGACACAACCAGGGCCAACCCCATGTTCAGGAGATTCAACAATGGAGTCCTCGTCTTCCTCATCACTTGCCTGCCATTCATCATTATCGCTGTCAATGTTCACTGGGTAACATCTGTTCTGTTCAGCCCTCTTCTGGAGCATGTAAACATTGAAATAGTAACTAACAATTTCCCTTCTGGTTCGTGAAGGAAATCTGAAAGATAAAATATTCCAGAAGTTTCTGCCCCTAGATGACGGGTTGGAGAAGACAACTTCATGGAATAATTGTTCTTCCTCGTCACTCCACTTCTCAGCAACTTGTTCTCCCATGTCATGGCATCCAGACTCCACAAATCCTTCATTCCCAAGTTCCCTTCTGAGCAAGTCTCTTTCTTTGATGATATGTTGCCCAACACATCTTATGGAACCTTCATCCAGGCAGCTACAGCCAGCACGACCGGCTCCAACTTTGTCATCATAGTTATCATATACTTCAGAACCAGGCAATGGAATAACACAAGTTCCAGCAAACCTTCTGTCATCTTCATCTCCAGCAATAGGATCTGAATTTAAAATTGCAACGGATTTATTCAAGTAACTCAAACTAGTCATGGCATCCTGTTGGTTCCAGGGTGACAGGTCAGCTTGATAATCTAGTCCAATGGGAACTGGTTTCTGCGGTGGATGCCTTAAAAGTAAAGAATAGTTATCATCATGACGACTAAAAGCTGTAGCCGGCTGGTTAGAAGTGACATTTTCGGGAGAAAAAGATGCATGGAGACGTCCTTCTAGTTGGAATTCTTTGCTGTGATGTGCATCCTCCACATTGATTATAGAAGGTTTTGTCATGCTATCATCAACGAGCTTTTCATCAACTTCCAATTTTCTCTTTGTAGACCACTCTTCACCTTTACCAATTACAAACGCAGGGAATCAGGAACAAAAGAGATCATAAATAACATCCGTTGAATTTGTAAAACTCTGGACAACACGTTAGTCTTTTCAATATGACCTCACTAACTGCCGAAGAAAACAAGGAAACATTGCCCGTATATTGACATATGGGGTGAATCCAGACCCACCAAAACCAATATGTGTATATATCTGCAAAAATCTTCAGTGAAAAAGAGCAGACAACAAACAGCGCAAGGCAGTAATGTGAGCAAGCAGATGAAACAAAATTTGGCCTTAAGCAGCACCGTAAGTGCCTTTTTTTAATATAATTACTAATACAGGTTAAAGATTTGAAAAAACCGCAATTAACATCAAACTAACTGGCATGACTCCATCAGAGTTAACATTTGAAAAAATTACTCAACTCCAGGGGAAAATACATATTTGATCAAGCCACAGTCAACCTTGGCAATGATCGAGGCTTCCTAACCTGGAGACTCAGAGTACAGAGAAGAATGTTGGGAAGAATCAATTCCAGGTAATGCATGTAGTGGACTATGTTCCTCTTGTCTTGGTAGCTTATAGGAAACTTCATACGATTCACCATCATTGAAAGGGCGTTTCACTACCATCTTTCAACTGCAGTGCATAGAGGAGAATCAAAAAATGCACTGAACAAATGCAAACTAAACAAGCTGGTAAACTACCAAAACACATGCATGCTGGGAGGTAGTTTCAATATACATAACCTACAGAATGAGCTTTTGTAGCAATGCCGTGAAGAGAAATCATGATGTCACTATATAGTTATATCGTAGGTAAAGATTTTCTCACTACGCAATGAGAACACATAACGGAGAATGAAGTACATGTGGAAAAAAATAACTAGTAGGTTCAGGTTAGCAGCAACAGAGTACTAGCTCTCATCAGGCCTCATAAGACGAAACATTCTGAACACTTGTACACAAATATAAATAAACTTCTTGGTCAGACGTCCCCAAACCAGTAAATCTTCAGGTTCATAACATTTTGACATAAATAATGCATGAGTTTATTTAAATTGTCCAATGCGTATAACCTCACAGTTGCAGTTACTAGTCAAAGTCCTTCAATCGGCCATGAGTCAAGGAAGCTGGCATACCTAGTAAACTTTCCAAATCTAGCTTACAGTGGCATACTGTAAAGGAACCCTTGTACCGACTAAAATGTGGCTTTGTTTTTCCCCTTGTCCATACCAAATTAAGAAATACATGCCATGAGACTTTCCTCACTCAGATGGGTCAAAGGCCTTCGAGTCTGAATTTGCAGAGTAGGCAACTCAAGAATAATAAGCTTTTTATCTGTCCTTTCCTTACCTGGAAAGAGTTCTATTCCAAGATTGGACAAAAAGAAGGGTGGGTCCAGGGACTTTATCTTTTCCTTATTTTCAGCAACATCCGTCACCTAATTAGAGGGTAATTAATAACAGAACTAGACTTCTGTACAATATCTCTATCATCATATTATTTTTTGGGGCCTGCAATATCTCCGGGCACTAATGTACACAGGTAAGTCTTTACCAAAATAAATGGGTTCCCAAGTCTCATCTAACTGCGACTCGACTCAGCCAGGTGAATCATAAATTCATGATGGTTCAATATAAATGTAATAAACATCTTCAAAAAGATGCAATTAACAAGGTCATATGTTCTGGAAAAAATCAAAATAAGAGGCAGGTTTTACCTCAACAAACTGTTCTCTTCAATTGATGCAGCAGATCCCTAACTAAGTCCAGAATCCCTCGAATTAAGACGGAGCAATGTACACAAATCCGATATCTTGATGCAATCGCCCAAAATCCCACCTTCGGAACAAAATCCCCTAATCCGAAAAAACCCTAACCCTAGATTTTTTTAATGTCTCCGAAAATCGCCAAATTCACGCGAACCAAGGAAAGATATCAACAATTACCCTTGTATACACCCGGTGATTTCACCGATCTACAGAGGAAAGAGCTCAAATCGGAACCCAAAAACCTCGCGAGCAAAACCGTCGAAACCCTAGAAAAGTCAAACCCGATTCTTCACAAAACCGAGGCAAAAAGACCAGAGAAAATCAAGCGAGAACCCAAGACCATCCCTTTACGACAAAACCGTCCCAGATCTGAGCTTGCAAACCCAGATCGAAACCTCAAAACCCTCGAAACGCGATCAAGACGCGGCTGAGCCTGAAAAAGGTATGGATCGATAGAGGAGAGCGAGAATCGAAGGAATACGACCTTGATTTGTGGAGGAGGAGGAGGGATCCGGATCAAATCGAGGGGGGACGAGATCGAGATCGAAACGTGGGGAAAATTGCTAATGACAGAAAAGGGCACGGGGTAGGGTTTGGCCTTTTCTGTAATTAAACGATCCGAGGAAGGAAAGTTCAAAAACGGCACGTATCCGACCGTAATTACGGCGTATAGACAAGACCGCTTGGGACATGGTTGTGGTGTACATAACTTGCATCAAAAGCCCAACACGTTCCGTAATCTTTATGACATTAACCCTCATTTTTAGGGTGCCTTTATTTGAGGGAAATTTTTTTTTCAGAAATTAATTTTTCCGGACTTTCGTCTGTTTGGTTCACGAAGAAAAACCAGTTAATCGAAAATACTTTTCGGTCAATGAAAATACTTGTGCATAAATTTAGGAAAGTGAATTTCGATATATAAGGAGATAAAAATACTTTTTCGGAATTGTTATCTTCAAATTTTTATTATTTTATATATCTTTTCTTTTTTCTTTTCTTTCCTTTTATTTTTTTATTTTCCTTCTTCCTCCTCCGCTAGTCACTGGCCTCAACGATGGTCAGTGACTAGCCACAAGCATGGGCCGACCTCACCGCAAAGAGGCCGAGTCCCCAAGCTCCGTCAAGGCCGGTGTGCCCCAGCTCGCCGAGGCCGGCGAGCTACAAGCTCATCAGCCCGAGCTCTCTTAAGGCCGATGAGGTCGCGGCTCACCAGATTTAGCGAAGCCGGCAAGCGCGAGCTCGCCTGTGACCATTGCTGGGCAAGCATCAAGCTCATTTGTGACCATCGCCGGTTGGTCACGACGGAGGAAGAGAAAAAAAAGAAGAAAGAAAAGAGAAAAAAGAAACTAACTAAAAATTGGAATTTAAAAAAAAGAAAATAAAATATAAAATTTGATTTTTTTTTCAAGATAAATTCATGAGATTAAAATCATTTTCTAAATAAAATCGAAACCCTAGAAAACGTTTTCCATAACATATTACCAAACAAAGAAAAATTAACCATTTTTCCTGAAAATTGATTTCCTAAAGTAACAGTACGTTTTCCGTAAAACAAATGCACCATCATTTCGGGAAAACTGAATGATTTAGAAATCGCTTGTATCATTTAATATTGACAATAAGTTATGTCCAAAATTTTTCGTGAATATGGAAATATCGTTCGTTGATTCGTTTTTGAAAATGATACAAGTGATTATTTTTTGAAAAGTTTTCCAAATCATCCACTTTTCGTGAAAAAAAAATTTGTTTCGTGGAAAACATTTTCTGGCAGTTGGTTCGCTTAAGAAAATAAGTCAACAGAAAACTTACGCTTAAATTCACAAAAAATGATTTTGTCTTTGAAAAATCAGAAAATATTTTCCAAAATATGGCTAGGTATTGACGTTTGGACCCGAACTCTATCCTTGGGAACGGAAACCCCAACATTAGTTCTCGAGTCCCCGTAGATCAGGACTAGGTCTCTAGCGCCATAGCTTGGGTCCATCGAGGCCAAGCCTGGGCCCTAGTGCCTGCGCCCAGGTCCATCGAGGTTGGGTCCAAAGCATTGTTGCCCGTGTCCGATGCCCCAGCACCCGAGCTTCGGTGCATAAAGGCAGTGCTCAGATCCCTCATAATCGAGCTCTAGTCCTCGATGAAAGCCGTGCTCAAGTCCTCGGCACTAGGGCTCAGGTCCTTAATCAATGAAACATTCGTTCTAATAGAAGTGTTCTTTTAAAAAAATCAATTTTTTTTCTTTTGTCTTTCTTTTCTTTATGCTTCTTCCTCGGCCTATCGTCAGCCACGACAACAGGCCACAAGCAAGGGACAAGCTCACCTAAGGCCGGCGAGTTCAAGCCTCGCCAACCTCGAGTGACGCTTGCCAAATTCGGCGAGGTCAAGCTCCCCGGCCTTGGGTGAGCTCAAGCCTTGCTTGATTGAGCAAGCTAGACAAGGCTTCAGACTCATCGGAATTGGCGAGGTGGAGCCTTGCCCGAGGCCAACAAGGCTTGAGCTCGACGCAATCTGGCGAGGTTGAGCCTCGTTAGCATAAAGCGAGCTCGTCTCTAGTCTATGACTAGACGCCGGCAACCAGTTGAGGAAGAAAAAAAAAGGAAAAGGAAAAGGAAATTAAAAAAAATCAAAATTCGAACTTTTTGAAAAATTTCCCCAAGAATATCAAATCATATATTCCATACCATACGGCGGAAAATACTGTCACATCCCGATTTTTGGGCCTGAGAAGTCACAAGTAAATTATAATATCCTCAATTTCAATCCCTGGGAAATTGGCTATGGGTTAAGTTTGGCGATTTTCCAATCAGAACTAAATTGTTTTCTCTTGTTTTGAAAGACCCAGTTTTGGATCCTTTGTACCCCTTCGTTTTGTTATTTCTGGGGAGACTTTTGTGATCCGAATGTCTAAACACTTTCTTCTTGAAAGTTGTTCCAAACATCATTAAGTTTTACATGATTTAATTTCAGAATTTTTGGAGTTGATATGAGTGGTACGATGATCTCATTTTAGGACCGTGTGAAACTGTCCAGAATGGGTGTTTCGGTAATGTTCACACCGTCTTTATTTTCTACAAACTTTTCTGAGCTGATTTTGAAAAGTTTCCTTCATGAAAGTTGTTGAGAACTTCCTTTTCTATAATGTGTATAAATTTGGAAATTTTCTGAGATAATTTAGATTATGGACGGAGCTTAATTTTAGAAACAAGAATTCTGTTCCAGCAAACTATTTTCAGTCTGAGTTTGAGCTACTAAAACTGGCATTTGCACAGAGATTTAGATTTTGTGTTCTTCACGAAAAATGTTTGTTAAAGCCTTGTTTATGACATATTCAAATTTGAGAATTTTTGAAGTCCATTTACTATATTTTCAAGTCTGATTTCGTGAACAGTACAAAGCAGTCCAGTTTTGTTAGATTTCAAAGATTCAGCATTTTCTATACGAGAACGTTGGAATTTGGACTTGGTGTCTTCTGGTGATTTAAAGTACACGTTCCAAGCTTTCAAATGAGATATTTTATGCTTTGATTGGAGGTCATGCTAGGGGAAAACGAAATTAACCAAATCAAGGGTTAAATCTTCTTGCTTGACCGAGCAAACCTAGGCCTACGAAAGTCAAACCGTGGCTCTTGGGTAGGAAGGAGAAAGCCCGGAGCAAGGAGAAAGCCCGAAATTTCCCGAGCTCACCCGTCTCGAACCCTGTTCTCTAGTTTTATTTGTCGTTGTGTAAGTAAACTTCCTAATATCGGGAAAGAAAGTTGTGATGCATTGTGACACGGTTTGCTTGGACCGTTTCTCGATCATTTGGTTGGTCATAATTGGTTTATTTCTTGATTTAATCATGCTTCGTGTTTGAAGTTTGTTTTAGAGGTAGAACGGAGATTTGACTGGTAAAGTGCACATATTATAGCCACGCTTGATGTTCTCTTATATGAACTTTGCTATTAATCTGTCATTGATGCGGGTGCGGTAAGGGCCGACTTGTGCTAACAGCCATCTCCTCGTCCTCGCTTGATATTAGTAGGTTTACTTGCTGAGTCTCCCCGACTCATCCCCTGCTGTTTTTCCTTTTTTCAGGTATGTAGAGATGGCATTTCCCCCGGCCCACGTTGGAAATCCTATGAAGCCGAGAGCCGAAGTGCTCACCGTGATAAATGTCAGAGAAGATCGGGTCTACCCCCAAATCACGACGCTTGTGATGTTCAATGAGGATCTAACGGACTTGATGCCTTAGGGCGGGCCGGCTCCGGGATAAAGCCACGAGTGGGATGCGAGATGGCCAAGCGGACGGGACCAGGGTGAAGGTGAAAAAGCGAGGAGCGAGGAGCTGTAGTGGGTATAGGTTAACCTGAGTCAAAATTTGCTATTTATAGTCGACGATGAAATATGTGTTGTTTGTCATGGCCTGAAGGGCTTGTAAAACATGTTCGCATGAATTATAAATATAAGGTTTGCTCATGATGCTGCTTGTCTTATTTTCGCTGTGTATTGATTGTGATTGTCCCGAGTTATGCTTTCGCTTGTGTATAATAAAAGATAATAATGAACGGGACGTCATATGAATAACCCCGAGGTGGGGGCGTCACAAATACTATCTAGGTCATTTTCAAGTTTCAACCAAATATTGGAAAATAAACATTTCCCATGTTCTATTTTTCGATGTTTTGTTTAAATTTAAAATAAACTAGAAAATATTTTTTGTCGATTAGCAGGGAAAATCCAATGGGGAAAATTATCAAAATTTCTTATGTTTTAATTTGTATATATATATTTTTTCTTTTTGCTTCTTCCCTAGTCGGTTGCTGACCACGGCGATGGGCCTGGCAATTAGCCACAAATGAGCTCAAGCCTTGCCCAAGGCCGATGACCTCGAGCCTCACTGGCCCGAGGTGAGCTCGAGGCTCGTCGCTGAGGCTGCGAGCTCACCAGCCGTCTATGTGGCCGGCGACCGACTGAGGAAGAAGCAAAAAGAAAAAAGGAAAGAAAAGGAAAGAAAAAAGAAATTAAAAGAAAAAATTAAAAGATTTTGTAAAATAATTTTAAATTGGAATTTTTTAAAATATATTTAAAAAAAACAAAGTTCCATTAACCAAGGACCTGAGCCCGAGCGCCGAGGACTCGCGCATGGCTTTTATGGACTTGAATTCAGGTGCTGAAGCAACGGATATGTGCACTAGAGGTTCGAGTCCGGCCCTGATGGACCCGTGCATAAAACATAGGGGTCCAAAGCCCGGCCTTGATGGACCCAGGCTTGGCTGCTAGACGCTTGGTTCAAATACCGATACTTAGTCATATTTTGGAAAACATTTTTCAGTTCTTTTAAAGAGAAAATTATTTTCCTTAATTTAAACTTTAGTAGAAAAATATCATTTTCGTTGACTAAGAAAATATGTTCCATTAACTCATTTTCCTAAGCGAACCAAATACTAGAAAATGAGAAAAATGTTTTCCCGAAAAATGTTTTACACGAAACCAACGTACCCTTAGTATAAAATCAAGTTTTACATCCTATAAGAAAAATGGTCTGAAACGTTTTGTACCACCTGCAATCAATAATTTAAAAATATTAGTCGACGAATTTTTTTAAAGTTACCTTTAGACCTTGAAATTACTAAATATGCAACTATTAAAATAACGGAAATTACTGACCGATGTGAAAAGCTCAATTTTTATAGTATACGGAAACTTACTTTCGAGTATGGAAAAATTTGTTGACATGTGGAATTCATTATCTGATAGTTCTAAAGTTATTTCTAAGTAACGACAAAATTCATAATCACTAATAAGAGAAGCTTACAAAGTAATGTGAAAAGCTTACTTCGCATGCTATATTTTGATTCATCTTTAATGAAATCGTCAAAGTTTTATCCTATAAAAAGGTCCAAAAAATTATGTTGGCCCGCAATTAAGTAAAATTGGTAACTATGGACAGGTTTAAAGTTACTTTTAATTTAGGAAAAGTTACTCCGGACGTAAAAAGCTAGTAAGCATTGAGAACATTAGTTTTCAATATTAAAAGAAGCATTAACCAATGTAAGCATTGATAGTTCTAGGATTAGTTTTAATGTTGGAACTTGGAAGATTACTGAAAAAAGAGACAAGATTGCGAAAGCAGTGCAGGATAGTAATACTACATATTTTCATTGGCCAATTAATGATGTAACATTTTATTTATTATTTATATTCGATAAATACAATTACATGATCTGATTTTCCCATCAAAAAACATGAAATTCTTTTTTATTTCTCATTGGATAGCACAAACATGAATTAGATTATATTATTAGATGTAACTTTTTTTTTTATAAATCTTCTCATTCTAAATGGTCCTATTTTATACTCACAAGTTTTTCTCATTTTATCATGCAGCTGATGTAAACTCATGCAAATATTTTTTTTTTATGAAAAATGGCTAAAACCAAATACAAAAGTTTATTGTTGTAAATCTAATATCCCTATTTTATCACCTAATAAAACATGAAGTATCTCTGTAGGAAGTAATGAAAAGAAATTAGTATTCAAGTGCTTATCAATTTCAAGATTAGCAAGCCAGTCGACAGCGATTTCCTTCTTAAAAGTTATGTTATACTTCAAACTCAAAGTAAGAGCGCAATAATTTTCTGATATCTTTAAGCAAAATAGGGTCAACATTATCAATCATAAGCTTTGGATGAATAACATCAGTGATGGGTTTAAAGTCAATCTTAATGACAATTTTATGAAAACCAAGTTATTTTGCAAAGTTGAGTCCCAACCATAAAGTCCAAAGTTCTGCTTATGTTGACGGAACATATTCCTACAAATGTAGCACCACCACCAAACCAATCACCCACTCGTTTCTAAATAAACCACATACACCAACAATGTTGTCTTTAGAGGCCCCATTAGTATTAGTTTAATCCGCTCGAAAGATGGAGAATCCCATATGATCCACGTAATGTCGAGTTATTCCAAGACAAAGCTTTAATGATTTCCTTTTGTGTATGACCAAATTCCTTGTACCAGATTCGAAGGGAAACAAAGTTGTCCCAGAAAAGCGACTTGTTTCTCCACTGCCAAAAAAGCTACACACTTCTATTTCCTTTGTGTACAACCAAATTACTTGTACCAATATTTTTATATTCCATTATGATACCTTCTAATTTTTTCATGCATAATTTTTTCATGTACTTTGATAGAGGATGATGATATTGTTAGGATATATGTGTGAGTCGTATTAGAAAAGTTTCACATTGGATAATTGGTATGGTGTGTATATCATAATTACCCCATAACTCATTAATTTAAGCTTTTGAGATACCTCATTGTTTTAAATTTTTAAATGTAAATGAGTTCAACTAGATATGTTGACGGATGCTTCAAACAAATGATATCATAGCCGATGATTGATTTGATCACACGTGAGAAAAAGAGTGCTGAGATATACGTGTGGGTTGTTTTAAAAAGTATCACATTGAATAATCGATGTACTATGAAGCTGTTAATATATCTTAATTGGCTCATAACTAATTTGCTTAAATTTTTTAGTAAATGTGAATTCAACTTATCAATTGACAAGCTCAAACTTAGGCCCAATCTTGGTGATCTCTCTAAGTGAAGACTTAGGTGTCGAACTGCTGTGCAGTTCCAACAAATATACATCTCTCAACCTGTAGTAGTATTTGTCTTGTATATAACTTTACCAGAGACAATAACTCGTCATATAAAGCGATAAACTAATCCAAGTAAAAGCCAGCTACAACTAGAAAACCGGACCCTGGATTCGCAAGTTCAGTTACCTTTAAATGGCACGAGAGTTTATACATATTCTGAAGTCATATTCATACCATAAAAAACTCTGCTATAATTCTATATCAATTTACAGAAGTTGATTTACATATACGAATCCTGTCGTTCATGCACTTATGCTGTTAAAGAAAGAGCGAAGCTATCATATGGACACAAACCAACTCAAACTGCATGAACAAATATCAAACGTCCTATCCAAGCTGCAGTGGTGCTTGACGAAAGTTCACTGGCTGTCCAGAAACATCACATCGCAGATGGCTACAAATCATCTGCAAGACAATTTGTGGAGTCAGAACAAGGCAAGACAAGCAAGAAAACTGACATATAATTCAAACAAGAATTGGCTTGCTGGAAACAAGAGAAACTATAATGATTTCATTGGACTTACACAACAACTTTCAAGATAGAAACTACCCCTCTTAGGTTCCATATGATATTTGACCCGATCGAATGCAAATACTTCCAGATTATGGTGTGGTCCTAATCAGCTCATCACAAATAAGACGAGGCTGCCCTATGTCAAGAGCAATGTATCTTCAGACCTCTCATAGTAAAGTTGCCCGCCATCTATCAAGTGTATGTATCTTCAGATTGTTTTTCAAGTCACATATTTTACTTGCTCAATACTTTGCAAATGACACAAAATGATACAACTGAAAGAGTTGAGACGATGCTCAAGAGAACATTTGGTTTCCACAATAAATTTTATTCTCCAACTCCTTCTTAAAAGTCACCAAGGGCGGGGTTCCTTGTCATTAGAGGAAAAGAATGGGTCGTCATTTGTGAGGTCTAGGCAAGCAGCATATACCGAGTGGTAATTAGGTGAAGTTGAGAAGGAATGGACAACTGCCATCAGCACAATTACCAAAATGATGGACCCAAAGAATCCAACAACCAAATAGCATAACTCAATACGGACATTTTGGGAGTAACAACAATTAGCTAATGAACGAACTCCACACCTATCATGGAATTCCATTAGTTTATGACTTGAAATGAAAGATTATATCCACGAAGTTGTGCAATGTGCCACACTTAAGTGAAGTTTCATGGAACTTACCCTTTCCTCTATTAGTACAGAACTATCATAAGTCAACACCCTCATCTAGGCCTTGGGAACTAATCATCACATTTGAGTCAATCTGCTTGTCGAACTTCTTCTTTCTCCTTGCTTCAAATTCTTGGAATCCGTCCATCTACATATTTGGGTGAAAACTTGTGTCAGGTGCGTACAGATTTGGGATCACATTCTCACAAAAACTGAGGAACAACTGCTAGAACTTGCCTGCTGAAACTGGTCCATTAGAATTGGATTTTTGTGCAAGGATAAATTTTGCAGAGATCTACAATCTTTCAACAGATTTGGAGTAATCTGTCAAGCAAGCGAAAAAAAAGATCAACGACCAACAGGTTATCTTACAGGAAAATTCTATATATCCTAGAGAGGCACGTAAAATATATCGAAATCAGTTTGCAATGTTGATTGAGAAGCGTGATGCAAATCATGGTACTTAATAATTCAACATCAAGGACACAGACGTCATCTGAGGAGGCAATAACAGATGCTTCAGTTGCGGAAAAACTCCACATTTTGGGCCAGGTTGATCCTGGGCAGAACATTTATAATGATAATGGCTTTTCAGCTGATATTAAAATGATAAATATGCTAAAAATAGTATTCTTTCAAAGTTTTTCAAGTGGAAGGTCATACAACGCTGCAGCTGCTTGTACTGACAGAATACAATAAATTTATCACTTTCAAAGATGCAGTGAAGCTAATAATTCATTTCAGCAGATGAGTATTAAATTATTGACAACAAACAGCATGAAGAAGTAAGTACAGAAATCATTTGTATATCCCAAGAATGACAGAATTAAAAAATCCAAGCAAGTACTCAAGATTCCCTCCAGATGACCTAGTTGAAAAGGAACACGCTCCTCATCAATTCACAAAAGAAGTGACAATGTGCACTCATCTTAGTATGTCTTTCATGACCTAGCTTAGTTACACTGCAGTCATATGTAGAATTGGTTATATAATATGATGGACATAACAAGTAGAATAGCTTGGTGATCTCTATCAGATGAATGTCCATGGAAATACCTGGTTCACATTATTGTTGTTCAATGAGAGCGACTTCAAATTAACGAGATTGCAAAATGATGAAGGAATATCTTCAATAGAATTATCTGCAGAATTAACCACAATGAAGAAACAACGAATCCAGATAGTGATGTTCAGAAATTTTGAAGTAGAAATTACTTATAAGCTTATAACTTCAACTTTCAATGGACACAAGATCAGTCCAGTCATCACATTCTTAGATGAAAAGTACAAAACACTTAAGACTTATTTATGGACCACAATAAATTAAACTGAATCAAGGATCTCAAAGAAAACTTATCTAAGTCGCATAGGAAGTATAGTTCCATCTCACTAGGACCACAGATAAAACACTATAAGCTTCATTTGGAACAATCATATAGTATATGCAGATTAGAACTCCTAACAGACCTAGCAAATGCTAAACATACAACACATGTAAAAAAGCCAGGAGACCTTTACGAGGGATCGTGCATTTCATATACAAACCTCTTGACACCTCAGGATTCATGCAAAAATGATTTCACCTTCAAGGGCATTCTACTTGCCAACTTTCATTACCACTTGGTAACAGATTGCAAACACTCGGATGAACTGACCCCAGAGTAATTATGATTATGTTAACCCTTACCCACAAGATAAGTCAAGATACTTAAATGGTCAAATGCATATCCTTCAATTCTAAAGCAGTGTGACTTGACAGATAGGATTTGCTAAGAAAAGCATGGCTAAACAGGGAAAAAACCCATCTGGAAGAAATTAACATCAAACATCTATAATTGCATATAACTGTGCCCCAAAAATTTAAACGATAATCACGATTATTACGACTACGTAGGAGAAATCAGACTCATTCAGGGAAGGATAGAAAAGAAAAGAAATACCATCTGCTCGCAGCTCTTCCAAAGAGAAGCAGCTTCCTATTGACTCTGGAAGTGACGTCAATTTATTATTTGAGACATTCAAAAGCAATAACTGCACAATAAACAACAAATATAAGGCATATCCTAAATACATTTAGTTCCACCATCTCACAGATCAATTCTTAATGAAAAAGGACAGGGTAATGTAGCTTCAAAATAGCACCAACTGCAGTAAAAACAACACATCAGAAATATCTCTGAAAACACTTAGTTCCACCTTATCACAGATCAATTTCTTAACAAGAAAAAGAGGAATGTGGCATTAAGATAACACAAGTGGGTCGAAAATTTTATCCATGGACTGGCTCAAAGTGTCAACTAAAACCAAGCTTTTATGTAAGTCAACAATCATCGGTCATCAGTTATAACCAATACATGCATTGACTACATACTAAACAACAAGAAAATATTAAGAACAGTTACAGATGGACTAAGGGACCTAAAAGTAAAGGTTCTTGATGAAGCAGGCAACCAACATCCGTCTTAATGTGAACTTTAAGTCTGTTAAGTTACATAGCAGTGTTTCATTACATAGTGCGATTGCCGAAGAAGATTTCCACAAAAGAGAATGAAGTTGTAGTATGGCAACCAGGAGGACCAATAATACCGATCAGAGAAAACTCTCCAGTCAATGCCACAAAACAGTCTTCACAAACTAAATTTCCTTATTTATTATCTCTAAGCTACAAAAGAAAAAAAAAAGTGTGTCAATAATTGGATTCACGTAACACGTAAATCACTTACATTGCGCAAGCTCCCAATTGTGTCAGGCAAGTAAGTTAACATGTTTCCTGAGATAGATAACTGCTCAAGCCTCACTAGCTGTCCCACTTCACAAACAATTGCATATATGAAGTCAAAAGATGCAGAAAAATTTCATGCAGGTAATAAAGGAATTTACAGAAGTTAGCCACGCCTTCAGTTTGAAGAATAATGGGATAAAAAAATGCAAGATTGGACACAGCTTTCTCTTATGTAACTAGATAAGGAAATTACATTCATCAGGCAAGGTGGACATTCGATTTGCATCAAGTATCATAACTTTCAATGACTGAAGTTTCCCCAAGCTTACTGGCAGCCGCTCAATTGAGTTATTAGCTAGAACCTGCAAAATATAGCTTGGTTTGTTAAACAAAGAAGCAAGCGTCACATGATTACTACCAAACCCCAGCCCCAGCCCCCCAAGCTATGATCACTGTGAACAATTCCAAGATTCCGAGAATAGAGAATTGAAAGCATTTCGAATTATAGAGGATTGCGATGCCTCATATACATGATATAGAACCACAAGGATCTTACCAGGCGTTGCATGTTGATTAGCTTGTTGATCTCCAGTGGAACGTCAACTGCAGGAACAAGAATAACAAAGGCAGATCAGATTTAATAGGATGCCTTCACATAATTAAAAATCAACGTTAGTTTGCTGCAGAGGCAGGATATCATTACCTAACCTGTTATAGGTTAAATCGAGAGTTCGTACGGATCTACCCAGATCAAGAACTTCATCCGGCAACGACTGTACGAAGAAATACATAAATAGGGTGTTTGTGAGGGAATGAACGCATCTTTTATCATACCAAGAAGCCAAAAAGCTGTACATGGTAAAACAAGCATATTCATTCCCAACTCTGTTCTCTTTCACTGACATTGCATTCCTTCCTTACTCAGTAAGTATTGCTCCACCTAATTGTCAACTCTACACCCAGATTTCTTTCAACTAGGATGGTTTGCAACCACAAGGTGGTATCTTAGTATTGCTCCACTACTTCCCTGCAATGCATGACTCAAAAAGGGTATCTTAATCTTTCTTCATGTACTATTTCGCATGGAGAACCTAACACTATTTCGCATGAAGGACCTGATACAATTTAGACATTCCGCTGCTCTTTCCCCGTAACGCAAGACTCCACGCTGAACTCCTCACATGATCATGGACATCTATCAACCAAATCACCCCCAACACCATTTCCTTTCTCAACAACGACGCCATACACGACTTGCTGCCCGAGCGACGACTTCCTCCATAGCCGAGAAAGTTGCCCAGATTGCAATAGCTATACCGTCATCGACCTACGAGATAATCAGCAGCCCGTGATCGCAACAAAGCAGCAGCTATCCGTCCCGACAGCCGATCAGGCGCTTGCCATCAACAACCAGCGACAAGTCCAAACAATCGATGAACGGAGAGAAACCCATGCGCGCACATTAAAAGCAGAGGCGAGAAAAAAACCTTCAATTTGGAGTCGCGCAGAGCGACAATCCCGGTCGATCGCCATCGGGCGATCCGGCTAGCCTTCGAGTCGGCGTTTCTGCTCACGCAACACCCCATCCGGCTGCTCCTCCGCCGCAGCCGCCACGGGTCTCCGGGTGCTGACGTCACGATCCTCTCGCTGCGTGACTCTCTCTCTCTCTCTTCTCTCGCTCTCTAGATGCAGAGAAAGAGAATGTGGAGAGACAGTCAATGACGATGAGGAATCTTCCCTTGTCGCTTCTTTTCGGGTTCTGATGATACGAGGAAGTCTGGCGGCTCTTTTTTTTTTTGGGATTTGGCTGGCTCAAAACTGCCTCGGGGAAAATTGCAAATAACCCCCTCAACTCCGGGTCAATTGCGATTCGCCGCCTGAATCCACTTCAATCTTTCGATTTTCTTGTGAAAAAGTAGCCCAAATCTTGAATGCCATAAATGATCGTTCTCGCTTCTATACACTCCAATTTTGTAGGCGATGACACCCATCGGTGGCCAACACCACCGTTGACCATCGCTTTTGCGGATCGATTGACGATTTTGCTCCGTCCGAATCTTACTGATAGGTCGAGATCTCCGTTCATAATTACGAAATGAGTTATCTCTATTTTGATAGTACATTTTGATTTTTATCCCTCTTTTTCTTTGGAACTAATTTTGACGTCGAATCAGTCACTTTAACTAGAATATGATCTATTAGAAATAAATCAAGCTTAAAATGGCGTTGCATGATTCATTAAAAGTAGAGATAAGTTGCCACTCATTGACAGTTGATGGGGGTGTTTCACAATCACAAAAAGAAGGAAAGGATCCTTTCAAAATTCGGATGCTTGTTCATCTCCATATTTGCATAAAATGGAAGGGCAAAAATCACCCAATTCATCCTATCAATCCTACGCCTTATATGGATGTCAATTCAGTTCAAAATGTTTCAATTTTACTAATTTAGTTCTACATTTTTGCACAATATTTCAATATAGTCCTTCTGACTAATTTTGCTGAAGATCGCTAACGTTGTAATATAGTCATCGGTTGAGCGTCTTACATGGCATAGCGCCACATCAGTGATTTATGGTAAAAATCGGCCGAAAGAACTACATTGACATTTTGTATAAAGATTTTATGGTTAAATTGACAAAATTAAAAATTTTATGATTGAATTAACATCCGTACAATAAATTTAGAATTGATTGGACAATTTTCTCAAATAGAAGGATATGATGCTAATTCCATTTTGCCTTGTAATTTGAGAGGGTGGAGAGAGGTCTCTTTTCTTCCCTTCACTTAATTTTAAATCTCAATCCAATAGTCGTCATTTTATCAAGTCTAAGGGCGTGAAGTATCATCATTTTCTCAAATAAGAGCTTGAAGAGCTTTCATTTTCTTAAATAAGAATCTTAAGTGAATCTTGTTTCAAATAAAGGCATAAAGTGGCGATATCAATCTCAAAGAAATGCTTAAAGCATTAAAACGACGTCATTTGATTAGAATCCTAATCTTTACTAATATGTTAACTGATATCATATTAGTAAATTTACAATAAAGAAAAGCATTAAAAATCAATGCAATATGTATTTTTTGGCTCCGTTTGTTTAGTAAATAAAATTTTCCTCATTTCCCTACATTTGGCTTGCTTAGGAAAATGAGTCAATAGACAATTTTTTCCTAGTCAACGAAAAGCCTATGCTTAACTTCAATAAAATAATTTTTTCTTTAAAAAATCAGAAATCATTTTCAAAAAATATAATGTATGTTTATTTTTAAAAATCAAATCAAATATGTTTATTTTCAAAAAATATAAGTTTATTATTCTGTTAAATCAGAAATCATTAAGGTGCCCATACCCAATCTCCCCACTACCTATGCGTAAGTTACCAGCACTCGAATAATGTATGTTTATTTTTAAAAATCAAATCAAATATTTCATACAAAATGACGGAAAAAATATTTTTCAGTTTATTTTTGGGTTTCAGCCAAACGTCGGAAAATATTATTATTCCTAAAAAATGACTTCGTGAAAAAATATTTTTTAGAAATGTCATATTTTCCTCGAAACTAATGAATCCTAGTTATTATTAATATTCTCAAGTGAGCAATTAATTTTCGTATATATTGAAATAACTTTAGATACATGTCCGCGTCCGTTTTTTGGGCACGTAAAATAAACCGGACAATGAGGCCCCGGAGCAAAGAATTTCTCATATTTTGGGTGTTATTATAACCGTTTCCTAATTCCGCTGTCTAATTGCAAAGGCAAGTACCAAATTGGAAGAAGCGGCTGCCCAAAAACCTCTTCTTTTCCTCGCCGATCGCACCCGCGCCGCGAAATCCCGCTGGCCTCTTCCCGCCGGAGCCGCCGTCAATCTCCAGCGCGCCGCCGCGTCTGCCTCCTCTCATCGCCGGGCAGGTCTCAGTTCGGCCTATCTCGCCCTCTCTCAATATCTCTCCTTCCCGTGAGTTCTCTCTCTCTCTCTCTTCGTCAGTCACGATTCGTTCGCTCGCCTTCGGCGAGGACCGGTGCTCCGATTGCCGAGTTTCTCTGTTGAAGTTGCAGAGGAATTATGTGTTGCTTGCCTGCTTTCTTGAGTGAATTCTTCTTCTTCTTCTTCTATTCCGTGACTTCTGTTCTTGTTTTTATGTCGAGCTCCTTTGGTGGGCGCGATAGTAGAACTGTCTTTCCCTGAGATTCATTTCGTACTCGCTACTGCTTATGATCCTCCGATTCAATTTAACTTTGGTCGTTCTAGTATTTGAGATGATGTATAATTCCATTTGGTCTTTGGCATATACTTCGTGGGCAACAGCGGTATACAATTCTCTAGTAACCATCACTGCATTTGGCCATGGGAAGTGAGAGCAATCTCAAGACCTGGGTCTCAGACAAGTTGATGTCACTATTGGGGTATTCCCAATCCACTATTGTCCAGTATTTCATTGAGCTGGGTTAGTTATCTCTCCATCCATTTATGTTCAGTATTCCTTTTTTCAAGAAGACAGGCGTCATGCACAACTTCTGTGCGATAAAAATGGTGAATTTGTGGTTGCAGCTAAGAAGGCGTCTTCACCCACTCAAGTGGTGGACAAGCTGGTGGAGTTTGGACTATCATCGTCTAGGGAAACCCGTGCTTTTGCGGAAGAAGTTTTTGCCAGAGTACCCCATAAAGCGGCTGGTTTGAATGTGAGTTGTTGTAGAAGCAGTTTTGATTTACTCTGCATTTCAGCAACGCATTTTTTATGTTATCTTTTGGTCTTAACCTGCCTAATTTGCTTTTCATTTTGTCCTCACCAGCATTATCAAAAGCAAGAAAGGGAAGCTGCTTTGTTGGCAAGGAAGCAGAAGACTTATGCACTTCTGGATGCTGACGACGACGACGACGATAGCAAACATAACGTTGGTCAAGGAGGCATTGACAATGGGTCTTCTAGCATCGCGACTTCAGAGACTGGCAAAGGAGCTTCTCGAAATAAACGGTTTAGGAAAAAGAGTGGAAGTCACGAAGATGAGGATGAGGAGGTAGGCGGACAAGTTGATCTTGGTTGTCTCTTTATATTTAACAGTTATGTCTGCTTAAATCAATTATATTGTCTAAATGCACTGCTGCAGTCTGTTGCTCATATTGATGAAGAAAGAATGGTCAAGAGACGGACTTCTCACGACGAAGATGGTGGCTCCGAGGTATCTTATTTTCTGTTTCCATTCCTTCGTCTACCTCAGAAATCTTTATTTGAAGGATGAGGAAACTTTGATTGTTGTGTTAATTGGTCTTATAGACCCAATGCGTGATCTTTGGCTTGTCTTTACATGTACTAGTATTTGAGTAATTATGCAGTGTTCAGTTAGAACCTTTCACCGCAATTTTTTCAGATTGTCGATATCCAAATAGTTTCATTAGTGATGACTGGTAACCTGCCTTCTTTTTATTTATGTTAGAGAAAGGATCCATATGATTCTTGTTCTTTGGTTTATCCATCTTGAAACATTCCATGTTTATGTCCTTTCATCTAGTTTTCACAATAGTTTTTGCTTCAAGAAATTAAGATGTGGTTTCTCCCTTTATCATTATGCAGTCGGAGGAAGAAAGATCACGAGATCAAAAAGAAAGGGAAGAACTGGAACGACATCTGAAAGCGCGAGATGCAGCAGGAACTCGAAAGGTACATATATACCAACAAAAAGGAAAAACAGCCTTAGGATTTTATTTTTGGTTACCTATTTCATGTCAGGGTGATGACACAATGAATTTGGCCAAACTGGGGTTCACTTTTTTAAAAAACCCATGCAAATATGCAGATACATGCCCAAGTGTATGCAAATAGAGAAAGAGAGTGTTTGTTGTATTTTGTTTCGTTGGTGTGTGTGTGTTTTTTTATGGGGGGAGGGGGAGGGGGAGGGAGAGGGCAGGGAGAAAAAAATGAAAAGGAGACTTTCTTGGATACATGTGCATTAAGTAGCTTTATATGTTGATTCCTACAATGCACCAAGGAAAAATTTGGGTGCTGTGTGTGTTGCAAATGAATTTTCTTACAATTATTGATTTAACTGGCACAGGCAACTAACTTTGTTCACGAGTACTGTGATTCTCTTACAGATGTCCTTTTTTCCCTTGTGATCTCCTCTTTTTTATTATTTATTTTTATTTTGGGTGTGCCTGGTGAAGTGCTTTCATATTGTGCTGGGAGTGACTCCTTTCAGAAGCTGTTGTTGCCAGAACACAGAAGTAAGGTGCAGTAGACAAGGGAAGAGCTTGGTTGTTATATTCTATAATATAAAGAAGAGTTCACATGCTGAAAATTGAGGGAGCTGCATCACATAGAGAAGATGCGATGCTTTTCTGAGCTCACCTCATTAAATTGGTTCTTTCACTAACTTGTTGCATTTGAACAAATTAAAGTTTTGTGTATGGGCTTTTCTTTTGGTTGGAAGTCTTGTGTATGAGTTCAAAAGTGAGTAAGTGTCACTGCATAGATGGCTAATGTGAAATCTGTGGTTTTGTGCATTATATATGTATGTGCAAACCACGATTGGTTAGAGTAAATTGAATATCATATTCGTTATATTTTCTACCCGTTATTTTTGCTTTACAGTGGTTTATTGGTATAATTCTCACCAATTGCTCGTATTCTATGCTTCAGTGTTTTTCTTCTTTCACATTCTGACTTCTTGTAATTCTTTGATTTGTTTAACAGCTGACAGAGCCAAAATTGACACGAAGGGAAGAAGGTAATGCATCTTAAAACTGTGCCATGGTAGTTCACGAATATATGCCAGACAAAGACATTACTGATAATTTAATTAATTTAAAATGCTAGTGCTTGGAAATGATCTTCAATCTCCCCTTTCTTTGCTTTTTTGATTTTGTAGAGGAGGCGCTTCGAAGATCAAACGCTCAAGAGCACGATGATATGGAAGCTTTAAGGTACATAATCATTACTCGTTTGACTCTAGATTTTGTTCCTGCAGTTCATGTCATTTTTGGAATTTTCCACCTCGCCATGAGTTAAGATTTGTGTTTTGTTTTGAGTGTGTGAGATTGTAAAAAGTCAAGAAGGAGGCATTTAATCTGTGAAATTGTCTCCCAATGATCTTGTTGGTTGTATAACTAGTTTATTGCTATTAAATATGGTAAAAAGATGCTTCATGCTTTTTCAAGATCATGAAAAATGGTATTTAAATATTCTTGAACTTCGGTCATAGCGAGTTTTGGAAAAGAGTTTGCATTCAAAATCCAAACATCTTATGCTATGTACAACATTGTCTTAGCAAACATGAGATTACCGTTGTGATGAAGCTAGCGTGGGGGCAGAAGTGAAGTAATTAATGAACAACCTCGCTTAAGAAAGTGGTGAGAAGTGAGTCGCTGATGGCCATTCGTAACCTTTTTTTTTTGGAGGGGGGGGGGGGTGGAATCATTGTCAGAGTTCTCCTAATTTTTTCTCAATTATGTGGACTTCAATTTGTGCAGATGGTTTCATACCAGTTGTTGTGGTGCCTTTTAGGAAGTGGTGACATGTGATTAAAAGAGAATCCAATTGGACGAGTAAGAAAAATGGAGGAGGAAAATAGAGGTCAACATTGAGAAATCTGGAGCTCTCAAGAAGTTTTCTTTGAATTTGAGAAAAATGGGATCTTTTTACCTAAGGGGTGTTGACTACATGAATTATGATTATGCTGTATGTATTACACATTTGCTATGCATTTCGGGAAGTTTTGTGCCAGCTATGAATTATCTGGGATTGGGGAACAACAGCTGGAAATGGCTGCTAATGTGTAATTTCTGCTGGGCTGTTTATCCTTTCAACCCTTTGCCTTAAATCAGTATAGGACCAGGGAAGAAGTGGCTTAGACAGATTCGGAAGGCCATTGTGTACTGAATTTTATGCTGTTCCTACTACTAATTGGGGTTACTTCTCTTTTCATTTACTTAGTAGGACAAATTATTTTGGACATCACTTGTGCATGAGGTGCTCTATGTATTTGACGTTTCTACATGCAGTTTAACAGTGTTCAGTCATGTGATCTCCTCATATGAGTAAAGCTTATCTAATTCTTTTTAGATAGTTCAATGATACGAAATAGTGCTTCATCATTAACTATAGAGACCCTATGATTTGTCCCCAGTTAATCAAAAGTATGTTTGTGGTCATGTATTTTGTTGGCCCGTTTCTACACCTAACCTCTTGGGCTAGTCACTTTCTTGGCAGGAATCTCTCTGCCTTGTGTTTTTATTTTCCTTTAAGGTTATATCTACAAAGCACTTAGAACTCAAGTTTTTCTTTGGTTGAATGTATCATCATTGTGAAGGATTGTGTGATTTTCTATTCAGATATAGGTATTCCATTATTTGATGCGTTTTGAGAGGAGGGCCTTTTTAACAGAAAATGTACAAGCTGACATGCCGTGCTGTAGAGCTAGTTTTCTCAAATAATTCTGATTGGTTCATTGTTTTTCTCTCCTTGATAGGTTGAAATTGTGTAGTTACCACTGCAATTCTTTTCTGTATCATCTATGCTGATCATATTTTGTTCCTCATCCCAGAAAAGTTTCAAGACAAGAGTATTTAAAAAAGAGAGAGCAGAAGAAATTGGAAGAAATCAGGTAGGATTGTGCCATGGATTTATTCTACTGATCTCTAGGTGCTAGAGCTAGACTCCACTTTCTGGCAGTTTTTTCTTGTAAGTGTTGAAGTTCTTTATGGTATGCCTCACCACTTTTTATCATCTTACTAATTTCTTACAGGGATGACATAGAGGATGAACAGTACTTATTTGAGGGTGTAAAACTTACAGAAGCAGAAGAACGCAACTTCAGGTAACTATTGCTCTTTTGCACATTCTTTGATTCATATTTATTTATCACTTGGCTTTCAACGTTTGTGAAGAAACTTATCCTTTAACCATCAAATTGTCGATATTGCCTTTTGAAGGTCTGGTCATCAAGTTTTTCCTGAGTTTTATGAAAAAATTAGCTGGTCCAACATATGGAAGCATTTATTTGCTGTGCTGACTCTTCTTAGTTTCTTTCAGTTTTAGTCAGTTTCAGTCTTAAAGCTTAGATTACCTAGTAATGCTTTAGTCGTTGCTTCTCGTTGTGAGATTGAGCTAGAGAACGGCTTGGTTTTAATTTCACACTGTTAGACTGTAAATGTAAACTAGTCTTTAGAAGCTCAGTGGTCTTTTTAGTTGTAGATTCGTTGGTGGAATTAACTTCTTCCTCAGGTAAATCATTGTGAAAATTTTCTTTGCACTTTGTTCCATCCTTCAAGCAAGCACAAGTTGCTAAGATGCTGTGACCTGTGAAATTGGGGTCGCTTTTAAAATAGAGATCTGCTTTGTTGGAACCTGATGATCATGGTTTCTTTCCTCATGGGTCCTTATTGTAGCGTTTTTTTTATGTCAGAGAAAAATTAATGTTTCTTTGTGATAGTTTACTCTCTTGGCTGGGATTTTTTTGTCTTTTGACTTCAACTATGAACTTTATTCTGTTAACACTAATGCAAAATGTCAGTTCTTGCTGCAAATGCTCTCTTTAACAGCTTTTGCTTCATTGTTCAGATGGTAATTTATTGCTGATGATTGAGGGTGTCTAATGTCATTTTTTGTGCTTGGCAGATACAAGAAGAAAATCTACGACCTAGCAAAAAAGTATCAAGAAGATGCTGATAATATAGATGAAGTAAGTTCCTCGTTTTCACTTTATAAACTAATTGGCACTACCTTTTGTTCACTTATGATCGATCCTGTTTCAAATTGATCTGGAGTAATCTGCCGAAGAGCTCTCTTGTTCGTGTTTGCAATGATTGACTTAACTGGTAAATTGCAGCCTACTATTGCAGATATTCTGGTGGGTTCTGCTTGAGTTTACTTAAATTTGCGCGTCTTTTTAGGGAATCATATTGCCATTGTATGCAGAATTAGTGGAATGGTGAACTTTGTAGCTTTGGGACTGTGTAAATATCTGATTGTGGATGTATACCTTGCTTCTTCCCGGTACACAGTACAGGATGCCTGATGCTTATGATCAGGATGGGGGTGTAAATCAGGAAAAGAGATTTGCTGTGGCTATGGAGCGCTACAGGTTGGTATAAATCGCGTTTCAGGTGTCTCATGTCAAATGTGCTTGATGATGCATGAAAAGCTCTACATGCCTCATACACTGTGTTCAGTAATCTGAAGTTTAGTTAGTTTCATTAAACTAATTATCGTCCGATTTGCAGAGACACTGGTGCTGCTGATAAAATGAACCCATTTGCTGAGCAAGAGGCTTGGGAGGACTACCAGATTGGTAATTACTTGCTATTGAGCGTCCAACTATTTGTCCTAGTCTTATGCATGTGTAACACTAGATTTTGGTCATACTTCCTGGAAGTGTAACTTACAGTTGCTATATTGCAGGAAAAGCAACTCTTAAATATGGTTCCAAGAATAAAAAGCAAACCTCTAATGACTATGAGTAAGTTAATTTGGTTTCATCCTTCTATCTGAATGTTGTGCTTATTTGTTATTGTTGTTTTTGACATCCATCTCTGCTGTATCAATTTTCTTTATACACACTTATGGAAGGTAATTTTGCGTATAATGATCCCTTATTATTATTCTTTTGTATTTAGGTATGTTTTTGAGGACCAGATAGAGTTTATAAAGTCAAATGTGATGGCTGGGGAGAATGTATGTCTTTTAATTGCTTGAATACTCTGGTTTGTTTTGGGTTAAAAGACTTTTCCTGAATTCACTTTCTTATACGTAGTTTGATGAGCCATCTGCTGAGTCAATCGAGGAGTCCAAGGCACAGACTGCATTGGAGAAGCTCAAGGTATGCAATTATAGTCTGTTTCTTATTTCCTGCTATTCAAGTATAGTTTCCCATAATTGTGCATTGCTTTCAGGCTCAGCTAAGGTGTATGAAATTTGGCCACATATCGAGTTCCTTACTGCCTTAATTCCATGGATATTTAATTGCTTTCATCAAAAGGCTCATCAGTGAAATTGCAAAGTTTCATATGGCTGAGAGACTCTTGTTTGATACATAAGTTATGTTGACACCGATTAGTTAGAAATTGATCATGGTCTTGTAAAAGGGGAATAAGATAGAGTTCTCGATGTGAATGTGGGTGTAAATGAGCCTTGGGGCTGGGGTTCAAGGAACTTTGGGCCTTGCCCCAAAAAGACCTGGGCTGGCTTTTTTTGGGCCCAGTATGTTGGCCTCGAGCAACTGAGACAGTTTAGGCCAAGCCCCAATTTTTAAAGTAATTTTTTTCAAAATTTTGTTTATTAATTATCATATTTTAAGACTCAAGCATGCAATGATCAAATATTAACAGGAAATTCTTTCAAAATGCTTTGTTTCGGCATGTTTCTAGCCTTTTATCTGAATTCGACCTGTAACACCACATTAATTTTTGGCCCGGGTGATTTTTATATAATTAATTCTGCTTGTTTATGAATTTATCCGGGTATCTAAAGAATCAAGAAATGATCTATTTCCTAATTTTTGTTTTTTGAAAGTTTTAAAATGTGTTCTAATTTTATATTATTCCGGATTGCGTGGGCTAATCTGGTCTTTTTTGTGTCCCAAAAATTGGGCCAGTCCATGTTTTTCGAGCTTTCGGTCTCTTTTCATGCCCCTCGGAATGAAGGATTTGGAGATGGTTGTCTAGCCTTCTTTCTGGTCATCCCGTGGCAACTCTTTTGGACCATACTTGGTTGAATGTTGTGCCCAGACAAGCTATTGTTGATGTCTCTAATCATTAAGTGTGTTTTGATGGTTGTGGACGGAAACAAAAATTAGTGCTTTTCAGTATTGTGGGTCCCCCTTCTATTTTGTCACATATATATGTTTGAAGACTCAGATTGTTTGAATTGATTGAGACTCGCATTTTTATACTGTATCATCGTCACACATGGTAAATACTTTTCCTTGGTGAACATTTTCTATAGCAATCATTGCCTAGTTACTTTGTATCTGGGTCAATGGTGCGATGATTGCCACTTCTTTCTTTTGAAAAGAAAATATTAAGCTATCATTTCCTCACTGCCAGACTACAGAGATGAACAATTAAGTTTTAACTGCATCATGAAAGAGATGCGTTCTTTGCCTTCCTGTTAAGTGTTAACTACTTATCTGTTGTACAGTTAATATTTTAATTATCTTGTTACTCATTTAGGAGGAGAGAAAGAATCTGCCTATATATCCATACAGAGAGCAGTTACTTGAAGCTATTCGTGATCATCAGGTCCTTAAATTTTTCATCTTATTTCTCTTCCAGGCAGCAGTGTTGTTGAGTTGTGGCTCTTTTTACGGTTTTGGCTTATGATTGACTTCTGCTACAGGTTCTTGTGATTGTTGGAGAAACTGGTTCTGGGAAGACCACCCAAATACCTCAATATCTTCATGAAGCTGGGTATACTAAGCATGGAAAGGTATGATTGTGTCTTTTGGCTGTTTATACTAGCTCTTGGTATCTTTCTCTGGGCATTTTCAGCATTCTTTTCTGTTGCAATTATGGTTACACCTTTTGAGCATTTTGTTTCTTGCATTAATAAAAACTGTGGTGCTTGGAATTTTATTGAAGGAATTTGTGATTTTGGCATTGTCTTTGAATTAATTGGTAGTAATTTTCGTAAATATTGATCTTTACAGATATATGTGAACACGTAAATGTTGGATCTTTTTTCAACCAAAAAAAATGTTGGATCTTTTCTAATATTTGCAAATACATAAAATTGTCTCTTTCAACATCTTCCTTCAGTCCTTCAACTTTAGACTGATTATGAGATGAATGTAGTGAGGCCTTGCTTTGCATTCTTGGTTTGTGTCCTTCAGGTTGCATGCACCCAGCCACGTCGAGTTGCTGCCATGAGTGTTTCTGCTCGTGTTTCTCAGGAAATGGGTGTAAAGCTTGGGCACGAGGTATGTCCCTCCATTTGTCACACTGTTAATTAACTTCGATTTAGAAAAAGATTATGAGGCAAAGGGCATTTCTGCCCCTGCATGCCCTTGGTATGCTGTTCCGAGTAGTTTTGATATACTTCACCCTGTCTTTGGTATGTTATGCGGATATTCTGAGGACTTTTTCCTATATCTAAGATAAGCAATATCACTATCAATGGTTGAAATAGCATGGATTTCTTGTCATAATCATGTTACGTCAACTGCATTTGGTAAATGACTTATGGGACAATAATATCACTTGGACAGGACTGGTTTCTAGTACCTTGTTTTTCTCCTTTCTGATCTTTTTCCGATTAAAAATCTTGATACTTCTTTAAACTTTTCTTTCTGATGCTTGTCTGCAACTGGAATACACCTGCTCGATGTTCTTTAATGACTTAGCTACTCGTCAGGAAAGAAATCTACTTGCTTTGGAAATCACAGTCTTTGAAGTTCCTTTCTGAGGGAAAAAGGCGTTTCATAAATCTATCTATTAATTTTCCATGCAATTAACAGGTTGGCTATTCTATTCGCTTTGAAGACTGCACCTCAGAGAAGACAGTATTGAAGTACATGACAGATGGAATGTTGTTGCGTGAGTTCCTGGGTGAACCAGATCTTGCTAGCTATAGGTATGTTTGAATACTTTTCTTCTATTATGATTTCTAGATTTGATGCAATTCTTAGATGTTGTCATCTTTCAGTGTGGTGATGGTTGATGAAGCCCATGAAAGGACACTTTCCACAGATATTCTTTTCGGATTAGTAAAGGTAAGCCATCTTCCACTGAATTAATTTTCGAATTGGCAGATTAGGCTATATCATTGAGCCGTGATCAAAGGATCATTGTATGACTAAAATGTAGACTTTTCCTGCCGGACAAAGATTCACTTCAGCTTTATATATAGGACACACTTCTGCTTTTGAGAAATAAATGTAGGTTTTTGTTACCCTTTTATTGTTTTCTGACTTCTATGGTTGTCACCTTATAGGATATTGCTCGCTTTAGGCCTGATATCAAGTTGCTTATTTCAAGTGCCACACTAGATGCGGAGAAGTTCAGTGATTTTTTTGACTCCGCCCCAATATTTAGATTTCCAGGAAGGCGGTATCCAGTTGAAATTCTTCACACCAGTGCACCTGAAGCAGATTACTTGGATGCAGCTATTGTTACTGCTCTTCAAATACATGTACAGCAACCACGTGGCGATATTTTGATTTTTTTAACCGGTCAAGAGGAAATTGAAGCAGCAGAAGAGCTTTTGAAGCATAGGATAAGGGGTTTTGGCACCAAAATTGCTGAACTCATTATATGCCCGATATATGCTAATTTGCCTACAGATCTTCAGGCAAAAATATTTGAACCCACGCCAGAAGGTGCTCGTAAGGTGGTCCTTGCGACAAATATTGCCGAGACATCATTAACAATTGACGGAATAAGCTATGTGATCGATCCAGGTTTTTGCAAGATGAAATCATACAACCCAAGGACTGGAATGGAATCGCTACTAGTTACTCCAATCTCCAAAGCTTCAGCAATGCAAAGAGCTGGCCGCGCCGGAAGAACTGGTCCAGGAATGTGTTTCCGGTTGTACACATTACACAATTATCAAACTGATCTAGAAGATAATACTGTACCAGAGATTCAACGGACCAACCTTGCTAATGTTGTCTTGACACTAAAAAGCCTTGGCATTAGCGATCTAATAAATTTTGATTTTATGGATCGACCGCCAGCTGAATCATTACTCAAAGCCCTAGAACTTCTTTTTGCGCTTGGTGCATTGAATAAGCTAGGCGAGATGACAAAGGCAGGTCGACAAATGGCGGAGTTTCCACTTGACCCCATGCTATCTAAAATGATAGTTGCATCAGATAAGTACAAGTGCTCGGATGAGATAATCTCCATTGCTGCTATGCTTTCTGTTGGAAATTCAATATTTTATCGTCCTAAAGACAAACAAGTCCATGCCGATAATGCACGGATGAATTTCCACACTGGAAATGTGGGAGACCACATAGCTCTGCTTAAGGTTGGTTTTTGTTGTTGTTGTCAAGCATTTCTTAAGGTTGGTTGATAATCTTTGTGTTCTGTAATCGATGGACAGCTTTTTGATTATCTGATAGTAGTTTCCACAATGCGTAACAGTAAACGTTATCTCATGCCCATAGTCGGCTATTCTACTCAATTATGAATACTGAATGTATCCATCAGTGAGTATGGTTCTCTTGGGACTATGGAGTTACATCATTTGTGTCCACCTGTATATTGCAGCACTTTTGAGTAAAATCTTCCTAAAATTTCGGATAATTAGACTAGAAAAGGTGATCGCTATTATAAATATTGTTATGTTTCTGTGCATTTCTCTGTTGGTGGCGCTGCATAATTCGAACAAGTAGTGCTTGTCACTAATGAGACGTCACCACCCTCATTTCATTTCAGGTATACAATTCTTGGAAAGAGACTAATTACTCCACGCAGTGGTGCTATGAGAATTACATACAGGTAAAGTAACTTTATCGCTTGGGTTAATAAAACTTTTCTATATAAGGATGTCAAGCGGTTGTGTGCCATCAGATTGCATAACTTTAACTCTTTAAGTCTTGAGGAAAGTACTGTATCTCCCGGATGTCTGAGTCTAAATAAGACTTTTATATGTGAAAGTTATGCTGTTGCAAAGAAATTACTTGCTTATAAGCACACAGTAGATATTGAAGTCATGTTTCTTTTGGGCAGTAATAGAAGATAGGATTTAGTTATCTCAAGTTGGCATGATCAGTCATATATTTGCCAAATTAATTGAAACACTAGCAGCATAAGTAAAGAATTGCGGGCATTCTTTAATGTGGAAGAAATTAATCCAGTGATCTTGAGGGGGCAGGCTCACTTGACAGAATTATCTATTTATTTTAATTGAGTCAAATTTTGCAATATCATCTTGTTCATACTCATCTGGTCTCTCTCTCTCTCTCTCTCTCTCCGGGACTAATGTTCCTTGACCTCTCAAAGTGACTTAAATTTTGTGGGACACTGCTAATTAATCCAAAGGTGAAGCTGTAGATGAATATCTGATGTAATATATAATTGCTCCCGTTTATGTGTAGGTTTGTGTTTGGCATAACATTGGAGTGTGAAAATCATTTTCTTGTGCTTTCTCATATAATTTATACTTTTCTGCTTGATAAAGTATTTCAAATCTGCTTGTAAGTTCATCTGTTGATAATCTATTTGTTATGTTCCTATCCTTTTTCTTTGTTTTTGATATTAAGAAGTTTTCTTGCTTTGTTCCCCCTGCGAATTTGGTTGTATTGAAATTACACTATTTCCTACTCTACGATGCAATATGCATTCTGTTTATGCCATTTAGTAATGTGCACTTATGCTTTTGTTCTTCTTTCCAACCAATGCTTTTAGGTCAGGAGTATGAAGCGTGCTAGAGATGTCAGAGACCAGTTGGAGGGGCTTTTAGAGAGGGTTGAAATTGAACTTACTTCTAATATGAACGATTTAGAGGCAATTAAAAAGGCTATAACATCTGGTAAGACAACTTTTCTTATGCTTTTAACGATGACAGGATAGCAGTACCATTTTTCTCTTGTGGTGTTTGTTTGTGCTTCTAATCTTGGTGTTCTTTGTTCAGGGTTTTTCCCCCACTCCGCTAGACTACAGAAAAGTGGAGCTTATAAGACAGTGAAACATCCGCAGACAGTTCATATACATCCAAGTTCAGGGTTGGCACAGGTATGCTCATTAGGGGGTATATTTATGTGCATTATTTAATTTTATATGACTCGTAATATTTTGCTTGTGACATTAAACGAAGTCTGTTTTCTATACCTGAAGGCTGATAGTGCTAACAGTGGCATGACATTTCCATACGAAAATAAAAATTTGAGGTGTTTCAATATGCAAATGATAATGCCCTCCATATTAATGAAAGCAAGACATGTGGAGTTATTGGCCTTGGTCATGTTTATACTGCTCTTTCTTGCAGGCACTTCCAAGATGGGTTGTGTATCATGAATTGGTTCTAACAACCAAAGAATACATGAGACAAGTAAGTCCTACGGACTCCATCTAGGCCTTTTCATCGCAGTTGCAACTCAAGGACTTTGTTTGCCAGTTCTTTTGTTTTTAATTAATTGCTGAAACCAAGGGCTTCCTTGCAGGTCACTGAATTGAAGCCAGACTGGTTGGTGGAAATAGCTCCCCACTATTACCAGCTCAAAGATGTCGATGATTGTAATTCTCTCTCTATCACTCATTGATTATTTACAAAGCTAGCATGGTCTACGACCAGTTGTTGGAGTGAACATATTCCAATGATCTCTTTTTCTGTGGCAGCTGGATCAAAGAAAATGCCTCGTGGATCAGGACGTGCATGATTTTATTGTCAGCTGGTCACCAAGGGTTGGTGAAATGGTAAACTCTGAATATGCTTGAAAGATTATGAGTGGATGATAAAAGCAGCGATGTGAAGAGTACTTTATGGTGAAAGAGTGTTGTGAAATCAGGGTCTGTAAAACCCAAACACCTATGTATGAAGATCTCTGGGAAATTCAATGCTTACCAACACTACTGACGTCCTTGGGCCATACAAAGAGAAGTTCGTATAGTGTTTGACTGAGAATTACCGTTGTACAGATCCCTGTTTTGGGTTAGACTAGGCTAATGCAATTTTGTAAGCTGTAAATTTTCTGAGAATTTGGTATAGCATAGCAACGGCATTGCTGGGAATTGTTTCTGTGACCAAGCAATCTTTTTTAGCAAGACATCTACTAACAATAAGCTTAAATTCTTTTCATATGATATTACAAGCTCATGTCCCACCTGTGTTCAAAGACTCTGAAAATCTTTTCAAGACCATTGTGAGACTGCTGGACCACAGACCGAGCAATAAGAGCTAGGATGCTCCTGGTGAACGTATTATCTTTGTGATGTTTTGAGATGTAGCCGTAGAATTTCACTGCCAAAATTTAGTTAGTGTGATTTCCTGGGGTTGCAATGTTCTCACACCCCCTCTCAGCATCGAGTGTGGCCTATGACAATGAACAAATGGATCCCCTGAAGAACTTTGTGATGCCTTATCTGAGTTTAATATATCGGGTCGCATCGAAGTTTAATATATCGGGTTGCATCGAACTTTGATATATTTCATCAACTAACCATTAAGACTTGAAGCAAGGGAACAATATAATTTTGGAATGAGCTTCCTCCGAAGAGATGGTCACCTGGCTCGAGTCAAGAATTGGAGAAAGCTAATGAGCGAACTAAGAAGAGACGACTGATTCTTTCAAATTTTTCCCATTTATTCAAATTGAAAGCAGCAAAAGCATTACATGTATGGCGAGTTCACTATAATCAAAATGTTTGTCTTCGGCCTATACGATCAAGCATGAGGAACCTGAAATTCTCCAAGAACACATTAACGAATCGAATGGCAGCCTTAAATACCCCAAGACTTATGCAACAGCAGGCATGTCCTTGAGCCATGGATCCAGCGGCTTACCAATTGAGTACACGATAAACCCAATTTCCCTCAACTTCGCATCATCAACAATGTTACGGCCATCAAACACGAATGCGGGTTTCTGCATATTGTTAAAGATCTTCTGGTAATCGAGTTTCCTGAACTCATCCCATTCAGTAAGAATGCACAGCCCATGTGCATTCTTTGTTGCCTCGTAAGCATCTACAGCGACATCCCAGATCTGCTCGCCTGCAGCAGGGCTCGTCAGCTGGAGGTGAACTGGGTGGTCCCACCCGAACTTGCTCATCGAGAGATCCCGCTCAATCTGATCCTTGGTAACCTGGGGATCATAAATGCTCAGCTCTGCCTTATCACCCAAAAGCCCCTTGCACACATCGATGGCTGGAGTTTCCCTCGTGTCGCCAGTATCCTTCTTGAAGGCAAACCCGAGAATTGCAATTTTCTTCCCGGAAACCGTATTGAACATGGATGAGACGACCCTATTGACGAATCTGCTCTTTTGGTAGTCATTCACCTTAATGACTTGTTTCCAATAGTTTGCAACGTCAATCAGGCCATTGCATTCACAGATATAGACCAAATTCAGAATGTCCTTCTGGAAGCAAGAGCCTCCAAAACCAACACTAGAATTAAGAAATTTGGGGCCGATCCTAGTGTCCTTTCCGACAGCATGGGAAACTTCGGAGACATTGGCTCCTGTGGCCTCACAAAGAGCCGACATGGCATTAACAGATGAGATCCTCTGAGCCAAGAAGGCGTTGGCAGCCAGCTTTGAGAGCTCGGCTGACCAAAGATTGGTCGTTATGATCCTGTCTTTGGGTACCCACTGAGCATAAACATCTTTCAGTGCTTTTACTGCCTTGCTGCCTCCAGGGGTTTCCCTCCCTCCGATGAGGACTCGGTCCGGGCTGAGGAGATCCTGAATGGCTGTCCCTTCAGCGAGAAATTCTGGGTTCGACAAAATCTGAAAGCTAATTCCCTTGCTATTGTGGATCAGAATTTTCTCAATGGCCTCGGCCGTTTTGACTGGGACAGTCGACTTTTCGACAACAATCTTATCAGACTTTGACACATCAGCAATCATCCTCGCTGCACTCTCCCAGTAAGTCAAATCCGCGGCTTTGCCAGCTCCAAGGCCCCGAGTTTTGGTCGGGGTGTTGACAGATACAAAGATTATGTCAGCCTCGGAGACATGTTTTTCCACTGCCGAGCTGAAGAAGAGATTCCTTCCTCGGCACTGCTTCACCACTTCTTCAAGGCCGGGCTCATATATGGGGAGCTGGTCGCTGTTCCAGGCTCGGATTCGAGGCTCCGAGATGTCAACAACAGCTACCTCGACCGAGGGGCACTTGAAAGCAATAACTGCCATGGTAGGACCCCCAACATAACCAGCTCCAATGCAACAAATCTTCACCATTTTGTCAAGAAATCTGAAGCCTGAAAAGAGAAGATCCAAAAATTAACAGACCATCTTCAGTTCTTCATGGAAAAACAATTTCAGGCCAAACACAATTAGAAGGAAAATAAATGACAAAGCAAACAGAGCAGAGGCCCAAAAAGTATGCGGCATAAATCAAATGCCTGAACGTCCACAATCACTCAGTTCTGGTTCCGCGCATTAAGCAATTTACAAAAGGAGACCGATATCTTCATTGTGCAGGAAGAGCTGGATCAATCATTCACTAAGTCTGATCTAACATGAACTTGTGTGGTAGGAAGCAAATGGAGCTAAAAGATTACATGCATGACATCGTAGAAGGTGACCATTCCATCCACAGTAATAGGCACAAAGATGTCCATGAAAGACCAGAAATCTCTGTTCAAGGATAAACAACACAGAGATGAAAAAAACCAAATGTTTGTTCTTGGGAAGGAACAAACATCATCATAACATCGAAGAGATAGCAAGGAGAAAATAAGCTTAAAATGCGCCATAATGAAAAATTGCATATGCAGACAGAACATCTGATCTTCAAGATAATTGACCAAGGTTCGGTAAGAAATGGGGATTTAGGAACTAGCAGGGAGTACCTTCTCAATCACCAACTAGGACTTGAAGAAATCAGAACCCTAAGGAAAAAAGACTAGAGAAGGGATGGACCACCAATCAAACTACACAGAATTAAGAAGGAAGAGGTCACCACCACCTTGGGAAAAAGAGGAGACTCGGAGCCCACTTAAATACACAAACCTCCACCTAAGATCTAAGGGACTATGGAGGATGGTGGCACTTCTACAAAGCTAAGCAAGGTCAGAACTGTTAAACGTTCAACACGTTCCAAAACAGGCACCTTTCAGTAACAAACAAGGGAAATTGAGCTGCAGTTCCCTTCATTAGAGGGGAACTGAAACTTAAGAGAGAGAGAGAGAGAGAGAGAGAGAGAGAGAGAGAGAGAGAGAGGGAGAGAGAGAGGATTTTCAACGCTAAACATTTCTGGGTTCCCTTCTCATAAGTCAGTTAAAAGAAAAAGAAATGCTTCGCCAATTGCTGTTTCCTGACAAGAACCCTTCAACCCAGCTTATTATTACCAGGGGCATGACTCAAAACAAAAAAAAAACTTGGGACTCTGTTTTTACGCGCTTTCTGTCGAGGATGCATTGAACAGTCGCTTTCGTCGGACACCGTTTCACAGGAAAAACAACTATGTCATATCCATCATCCTTTATAGGAAAGTGTACAAAGATTATATATACTTAACAAAAAAAGGCAGATCTTTTGCCGAAAACAAGGTAAGACCAAAAACCCCGATTCCAGAGTTTCGAGTTGCCAAGCAATATTCCTTCCACCGCCGACCAAATTATTCCTGTTGAAGCGCTTTAAATATAATAAACTCTCCCAACTTCGCAAAGACGGGGTTTTGGACTATACCCATATTCCCGAATGAGACAAAGAAGGGATCTTTGAGGAAAACCCAACAAAAAAAAAAGGGCCTTTTCTCTTTTTTGTAACTTTTAAACCATCATTGACGAAAGAGATCTACCCAGCTCTGGTGAAAGCGGAAGCTTAAAAGTGCAGAAACAACGTGAGCTCGACGGGTTGAGAGAAGGCGTGGTTTATGGAGTGCAATCAAAGCCAAAGCCGAGAGCCTCATGATTGTGATCTCCCTTTAAAGAACAATAAATGAAAAAGAAAAGAAAGGGATGACGACAAAAACAACCGGCCCAGAACGCGAGATTAACGTGCTGATACCTGATGAAATGCCTGCAAACCAGCACCCAGAGAAAAAAAGTTGACGCAGAGGCGTCAAGCGCACTGCAATGCGGGCTGGAAGGTAAGGTGGACGGCAAGCGACGGGACAAAACCGTTTCCAAGGGACGATTTCCAAGGGTCGTTTTACGTTTTAAATAGGCAGGAGGGGTCCCGAAAATGCAGACGAATATGGTAATATTCAGGAATTCGTCACTTCTTGACTTTTCTGGGACATACCCCATCACTCAATCTCAATGCTGTGCTGTCTTTGGCGACGAGGCTGCAGCACAATCGAAGGCTTTCGCTAATTTCCGAAGCGGTGGTGACATTAAGGAAACTGCCTGCCTTGGAGGCAACTTCTGACTACCCTCATGCACTTGGCCTAGTTCGGTAGCTTGACTTCGTTCGAAGAGACGTTTCCCGTTCAAGCGGTCCCCCTAACTTCTGCTTGGTTGGCGCTGCGGTATTGCAGCTTCGTACGAGTGGGACTTGCGGCAATTTTTAATGTATGTTATCGAATTTGGCTCGATATGTTACGTGATTTCTGAACTTTTGATTTATTCAATATGATCTTTAAATTTTTCGTGCATATTTAATATAGTCCCTGAACATGCAATAAGAGTTTTGGGATGATATTGAGCAAATTAAAATTCGTGAATCATATTACACATTAGGTTGAAGTTCAGGAATTACATTGAACAAAATAAAAGTGCAATGACTACATTGCACGTTGGGCCAAAATTCAAAGACTGTGTTGTGTTGTTTTCCCTATAAGAAATTAGAGGGCTCGATTCCCCTAAAAAAACTTGAATCTTAATTTGAGTTTTAATTCGAATCCAAACTTTTTCTTCAGTCTCATGAAAACGTATCGAATTTAGCTCGAATCTCAATTGTAGCCCAATTATTTTCTCGGTCTTGTAAAAAAGCATCAATTTTCAGTTGGTATCTAGATCCGGTTCTTGTAATGCCGTTAAATATTCGACACGTCATTCCTCGTGTACTTGGCGGAAGCCGGCGGGAGCCAGAGTTGGGCACTGACCGAGACCTGGTGCTCTTTTAACGGACACAGAAAAAAGAGAGTAGGGACCAAAATTCAGACTTAAAACTTAAAGTTGGTGTTTTTTTTTTTTGCAAGATAAAGAAAAGTTCGGGTCAGAATTAGGACACAGACTCAAATCAGGATCATTTACGAGATAAAAAAAAAAGTTCGGATTGAAAGTGGGGCTCGATTTAAAGTCGGTGCATGTGAAGAGTTTTAAGCCGAAATCAAATGTAACAGCTTCTTCTCCGTAGTTGTTTCTGATCATAACTCAAAGTTGGTAGTAGCTTCGGACATTTCACTCGAATAACTCGTTATTTATGGAAAAGGATGCGTATGAAATCGCTACTGTTTCTAAGTCAAGAGACGCGATCAATCAAGCTAACACACAAACTATCCTGATCAAATCATTTTGGCACGATGTTTATGGAAGCTGACTTATTGAAACAATAACGATCATAATGATAATAATGAATTGCAATGGCCCCAACCTTGACTTGACTTCATAATTAACTTCTCGTTAGGCCTATTATTCGGGCCAACTGGCTGAAGTTAATAGAGCTTACATTAGCCCGAAATGACGTAACTAACAACAGCAACAAACATTCGATTCACTAATGGCGCCGCCGATTTGCTTCCTCGACTAAGAAATGAGCATGTGTAGCGTCCTCGGATTTAAGCATGAGATATTAATTTGATTGATCACTTGGCCATACACATATATGATGAGTCACTTATTAAAGCTTCGGTTCGCATGTCATGTGATCCATAAATTATCAAAGTTCACAAAAAGTCTCGGATCATCATTATTAATAAATAGTCGACAAAATGAAATACGTGGAGCTATGTTTTGATTGATTCTGACAAAGCAGCGAGGAGAAAGGCTTTTCCTATTGCCCGTAGTCATCTTTTGGCCAAACATGGTGAATGAGTTCGGCTCTCCATCAAGATTAGCTCTTCAGTCGATAAGGCGAACAAAGTCAACTCTCGATCGATACGGTGAATGAATTCAGATCTGGGCATGGGTCAGGGCGAGCCACCCTCGCTAGATCTAGGCGAGGGCGACCCTCACCCGCAACTGATTGCTAGCATCGGCAACCAGCCATAGGCGAAAAGGAAAAAAACAAGTAAAGAAAAGAAAAGATCAACAAAGATTAGAAAAGAAAAGAAAAGAAAAATTCAGCGGTCATGCCTCATAGGAAGACCGGCTTTCACGTCAGCGATTTTTAGCCAAAATTGATCGGAAGGACTACTACATTGACAAATCATCAAAATATTTAGGACTGAATTGACCGCTGTACAATAAGTTACAATGACTTTTTTGAACACTTATCCCCTATACAAACAAAGAAACTAAACTTAAATTTTTCAAGCTCGAATTCTCTTTTGATCGTCGCGTTAACTCGCTCGTTTTGGATCATCCAAGAAGGTACGGACATTGTGTACTTTCAAAATCACTCACAAATCGGATATATCGTCGCATCGGATGAGAATCGGTCAAATCGGTCAGATGATTTTACGCTTCGCCAAACTCGCCAAACACGTGTCCATATGCTTTCTCAAGTGTCATTATCGGATTGACCAAAGAAAAAAAATGAAAAAGAGGTAGGTAAGGAGGTGGCGGCTCACCGAAAATGACGAAGATCCCGGGGGATGGAGCGACCGCGGGAATGCGTTGAACGAACGCGACGTCGTCTTGCCCAAGTCCGCGCGTCCCACGTGAACCCCGTCACGCGAGCCTGGAGAGTCGTCTCTCGCCCCTCAAATCACGGCCCGCTCCCTTCTTCTTTTACTTCCTCTCCTTCTCTCTTTGAATTTGTCTTTCAGATTTCTCCTGAAAATTGCGACCGCAAAAAAGGGACGTACTAAACTGAAGTAGCGGAAAAGTGGAAGGCGTTGGTCAAACGAAGCCGATTCAGTGGGACCCTTGCTGACCCTCTTGGGGAAAATTGAGGTCCAGACAAGAATCGCACGAGCCGAAAGCATAAATCTAAGCCACAAAAAAAAAAAAAAACACGAACTCGAGACCTTCGTTGCCGACATCATCTTAAAAAGAAAGCGCTCGATCGTCGAATATTCTCAAAATGGCCTAGCTTCAACCGAGACTATTCTTGATTAGGCGGCTCATAATGTTTCTTGACGTTTTAGACCCTTCGGTTGCCAAGTGCCAACGACCCAATTAGGGGAGTCCTAGTGTGGAGGATTTTGAGATGCTAACCCCACCGTACTTTACATTGACGAGGTCACACCTACGAGTTGGAAGGTGGGAATTTATTCTCCGAACTTGCCTAATCTTTCTTAACCTCTTCCTCCAGAAACATTACACAGGTTGAATTTCTATTGGGACAAAGACGCTCAAGATCAACCGACTTTTTGATTCCGATCTGACGTCTACGCTGTCGACATGTTAAAGAAACCCCGATTGACGGAGCAATTCTCTCCAGGACCATCCCTTTCGCTTTGCGTGCGTTACAATTACATCGCCATCGCATTCTAATCAAAGACTCGGACTATCGGTTTCATGCCCTTGACGTAGGGGACAAAATTCCATAGAAAAAACGAAGAAGAGAGAAGCATACGAGGTCTCCGTCGCCTGCGACGTTTGGTACCGACGGTCTGCTCCCGACGCCAGGGCTTTTAAAATTAACAGAAAGATGACAGGACGAGCAAATGATAGTTCGAAAGACCAAGCAAGTTCCGTGTAACAGACACAGAATAAAATTTGCCTACAATGGTACCGCGTTTCATTCGCATCTTGTTGGATTTGAAATAGACGTCCGACGGGCAACAAAAGACGGACGCGCTTAAAAGCTTAAGCTTTTCACGCATTACGTATAAACATTTATGAGTACCGCAAGAGCACAAAATTGTGGTAACTGTGGTACATGTGATGAGATGATATACACAACCATATGAGAAAAGCTACTAACTCGACGGGAAAAAAAAAGGATTTTCTAAAGCTACCGTGCCATGTACAAGAACGCCCTTGCTGACGCACATAAACAGAACAAGTCTATGATAGCCTCAGCGCCATTTCGTGAAGAAGGGCACGCCTCTGCGAGGAATTGATTACTTGATTGATCTCCGCATTCTCAAGAACGTCGGCGATCATAGCAGCCGCATGACCGAGAGGCTCCTCCGCTGTCCTTTTCAGCATGAAGGCCTACTCAACACATCACAAAACCATTCGTCTCAAAAAAAAGAACACACATCAAATGACAGGCACTACAACAGACTTGATGGTTCCAAAGAGGAAGGCAAAAACTACCTGATTATATTCTGATCCGATGGACACAAGGGAGTTTTTGCTCTTACGGTAGAGTTTGGCTTTGAATGCACGGGTCAAAATGCATGATCGTGCTTGACGGGGATTATATATCCGAATTTCCGCAAACATTCCAAAGCACCCTCAAGTTTTGTATATTCACAGAAAGTTCATTACCTATCGTGATATTGGGTCCTTTAGATGTTAGTGCACTAGCTTGCGCTAAAAGAGTATTGCCCAAGTGAGGAAGTTACAAACATAAGAGAGCCTATCGCTTCATCATAATGTTATCCTGGCAATGGCCCACCAAAATAACGAATAGGCCACATTTGATCGATTTGGTCTCACAAGTCCCAGCTGAGAAAATTTGCGCCTGTGTCATAGGACCATCTAATAACTGGTAGATTAAGTGTTCGTGGCTGAAGAGCTATTAATTACCAGGGAATCTTTAGAACATTGCCAAGTGACATGTAAGTTGAGAGAGCATTTCTTTCAGATGAAAATCATGGAAGGAAAGATAGTCCCGCTCAAACCATCCATACATCCTTATTGACTGAATGATAAGTTCTCTTCCTAGATTTCCAAAAGTCACATTCATATTAATCAATATGCGTAAGGTCCACTGTAGCTAGATCAATAACCATGTCAATGAAAATTTCTGTGGCGATGCTTGTCTGCCCCAACCCACCTGCAAGCTTCATGCAAGGTGGACCAATGCATGTACTAATCTATGCATTCGAGCAGTGAGTGAGTGCGCTTGAATACGCACACACTCGACAAAACAGATGCAACCGACACAGAAAGGATGAGGAAGGAAAAAAAGAGTTGGGGTTGATACAAGCAGCGCAGGGAAAGGAAATCACCTGTCCATGATGGGATATGGCCAATGTACATGGTTGCTGAAACCAAGGCTCCCCATCAATCTGAACAGGTAATGCTGCAAGGAGCTGTATCTTGATTGACTGCCCTTGAGCAAGTCTTTGTGCACGTGAAAGACCCACCTTTTAAAAAGCAGCAACACAAAGAATCACTGCATTGGCTAAATGTGAACAGTCAAATTCACCACTATCACTACTTATGCCTGTACATAACTCTGCTTGACATTTATTTATTTTTTGTCACTGCAGGATGCAAGTTCAAGTCATAGTAACATGTATTCAGTCAATTTACTTGCCCAAAGTAAGATTCTCAAAATCAGCCTAGAGTAAATCACCACCAAAACGCTTTCCATGCATTCTCAAGTTGTAAAGCCATCTGTACTCAACTTTGGACCTTGTCTGTTATGTCCAAACTGAAGATTCTCAGTCAAATCATAATTTCTGTAGACCCAAGTCCTCTTCTCTAAAAGGTTTTTACAAATCTTATTCACTAGAAGAGAATCTGATTCATTAAAAGCCAAATCATTTTAATCTACGGGATGGAACTTAAAATCAACATGAAGCTTCCCAAGATGCTATCTGATTCATTAGAAGGCAAATCGGTTTAATTTACAAGGTGGATCACGAAAACTACCTGAAGCTTCCCAAGATGCCATGTTCCTGATATGCTCACGACCTCTAGTATTTTATCATGCATAGATTGTGGGTCAAAGTTATCATTAGCTTCCTCCTCATTTTGCCATAGATCTACGCCACCCATGTAGCTTCTGATGTTGGCTACAAGCACGCCTTCTGCATCCTACGAACATCATAGAATCATTATCTAAGCAATTTAAACTAGCCTGTGATTGCCGGATGAGAGATGCTCAAGCGCTGCTTAGCTCAATCAATAACCCCCGATAAGAAAGAGAGTACTAAGCCACACATTGATATGTCATGCAACTATTCATAATACGCACCTCAGGGACTTCTACCTCAACACCATCTACAACAAGGCGAACTTGCCAAGGAAAATCTGCAAGTGTCCGGTCTATTATACCCTTGGCACCTTCTCTTGCATAAAGAACTTTGTTCATGAACTGAAATAGTAGCAACAAACTATAAGATTGGAATATACATTGACAAGAATATGATTAATTCTCCACCAGAACAGATGTATCCAACTCTCGTTCAGCATGCTGAGGCTGGAAAGTAGCAAGCACACAGCTCCCCTCTATATGTCATGTTATAAAATTGTTATGACTATCTCGTGGAGCTATCATACAAGGAGTGCCTTACATATTCAAAATTGCATAGAAGTCTCAACAATCAATCGATAGACAAAAGGTGAAAGAAAATGAGTTCTACTCACCCAGCAAGTTAACAATCTCAACAAAGGAATATTGATGAACAATATTTAGCAAGTAGGTCCATGACATAGTGGCTAGTCCCAGCAACAGCAAGGCAAAAGTTACAGCAAATATCCATCTCCATCATAAATAAGCCAAATATGTGGAAATGCTTTTAGCGTCTCGTTGAGGCTCTACCATTAATGGCTGACATTCAAGATACTTCGTTTTATAACATAAACCATCTTCTTCTATGCCTGTAAATTCCAAGCGCCATAGCCACAAATTGTGGGAGCTATATTTTCCAAACCATAGACTAGCTAAAGTTGAAGGAATTTGCAAAAAAATGCATTTGTTCGTCTCGTGATGTCGAGAATTTCCACCAGTAAAAAACAGGAGAAATATAAATTATGCTCCGCGAGATGAGAACAGTAGATAGCATATGTTTACTGATAAACTCTTCCCCAGCACTCAACCCAGCGCTACAATTCTCTTTTGGCCACAAAGCAACTACTACTACCAGAAAGTAACAGAAAAAACACCTAAATTACTCTTTACATGCTTGAAGGTCAGAGCTTAAGGTAGCTCCAACAAATAAACAGGCAACGCAGCACATCAAATGAAAAATTCTCTCTGAAATATAAAACACGTCATAATCTCAGTAATATCTGAAGTTACCTGACTGTAGAACATCTCTGGGTTCTCCTCTCTCAAATTATGTATGTCCAAAGCAACCTTTGCATCACAACCAATTCCTGTAAACCACTCAAGGTCAGCAAATATATGTTCTTGTGTGCCATCATACATGACATTCCAATAAATGCACCATACAGTGGCGCAAAGCGACCTGCAACCATAATTTTAATTATGTACTACAAAAAGATATTCAACATGTTTCCAGTAACACTTCTTTTTACATTAAACCTGAAATTTGAGACTTGTATACGATCCATATCCTTAAATCGAAGAACAAACTCTCGCTTTAAAAAAAAAGTAATCAGCTCATCCTACTTACTAGCAGATGTCTAAAACTCCAGAGGACCATCACAGATAATGGGTAGGCAACTCCACTGGTGGAAGATGCTATGTTAGTTTCATCCGATGGTTTGGGATGGGGGGTTCAAAACCGATTGGTCATTGTTGCAATTCAAGATGAGAGAAGAATACGATATGCCTGTACATTATGCCATGCTGTACTCAGTCAATATAAAAGGCATGGAAAATAAAATGAGAACGCTGAAAATATGGCTTTGCCTATCTAAATCTCAGAGCAATGGCCAGAACATGTCCAGCGAAGGACCTACAGCTGATCAGAAAAGCTCCATCCCGAATGCATGCATGCAATCATATAAATTGTCCATGAATTAATTGAAAAGAACATTTGCTTAGATGCATGTGCACGTACCAATATACACGTACCAATATAATTGTTCATAAACTTGGGTTTTTGAAGTTGTTTTCCCTGTTGATTAACGATTGATACCTTCCATCGGTCAAGAAGAGTAACTGCAGCATGCTCTATCTGGTTTAACAATGCAAATAGACCTCCTTGTCTCTCCACTGAGCCTAATCCACCTCCCCAAGACAAAACCCTAGCCAGATCATTTCCAGTCCCCGCTGGAAGAATAGCTACTGGAGGAGGAGAATCAAAATTCTGCATGTCAATCTTATCCAGAACCCAGCCTACAGTACCATCTCCCCCACACACAAGGACTCTAAAATGAGGCACCTTCCTGAATAGATGAAGACCAACTTCTGGTCCTTGCGTGGAGTTCAACTCGAAGACCTAAAAATTAACAACCTTTGTCAGAAAGAACAAAAGAAATAGACGAACCAATAAAACCCCTGAAAGAAAAAAAAAAAAAAGGACCAGTCTCCATAGTCCATACCAACAGGATGACTTCGCAGCTATCCACAAGAGAGCCTTACTCTATAGTGGTGCTTTCACTTTACTAATAGAATTTCAAGTCAAGGCTACTCTTATGTTTTACGAAAGAATTCGTCCTCCAGAGTGAACTAGCAAAGTTACAGATCATTTGAGATATGGTTTATATACTAAGCTAATGACATCTCCTTCATATATAAAAAGCCCTGATTTATTTGTCTATACTTTTTATTTTTGTTGTACTAGAACCCTAAGCCGCACTGTATCATACTACACGAGACGACCTTGCACTGGGTCAAAGGATTACTGCAAGAAAGAAGCCATGCCATGCTCGACTGTCGTTAGAAGTTCGGCATACTCCTACATTTGTTAGAATAAAGTGATACTGCACTCACAAATGAGTGCACGAAATGACAGCACACAGCTTTAAACAAACATATCTTCACTCCTTTGTATCATACTCAACTCCCAAACAATCAGGACGCATGGTCTACCATTCGGGAAATCATTAACAGCCTACTTCTATCTTGTACTTGCTAAGCAAACATAAAACATGAGTTCTGAATACAAACTCATCACCAGCACACTGTATGGTTCCTGTAGTTCTCACCAATCATTTACACAACTTATTCGGTTTTCCATATTAGTAAAGGAGCCAGAAAGTTGTCAAAGCTACAATTTCCAAACGCTGTGTTGAGGAGGAAATCGAGTTCTAAAACAGATTATAAATTAGCTCCATCTAGCGAACCATGTCAAGCAGGATTCATTCCATACAGAGTTTATAAATAACCTAGAAAAGACATATTGCTTAAGATGCACCAAACAAGACCATGCAACAATATCAGGATTGTCTATTGCCGCATAAGGAAGCTTGAGGAGGAAAGAAGAGACATGCAGGCTTTATCATTTTATCACTGTTTGTTTGAGATGTATGGCATTCACTCCCAGGGTTATTGTGCAACCATCTCAACAACCAGAAGAGGGTGAACGAAGGTATAGAGGGATAACAGAAACAAAGGAAATTAGATGCGACAATTAGAAGTTGGTCAACTGATATCGAACCTGAACAGGATTGAGAAGACTGTTCATTCGTTGTCTAAGAGAGTTCCCCCGCCGAGCTCCACTCTTCTTATTGGTAAAAACTAAAAGAGGTCTTGCATCCGGAGGCAAATCAATTAATTCGTATCTTTGTTTCATGCCTATCGTCTGATCCTCGTCTTTCTGATCAATCGGTCTACTCGTGGAACTGGTTTCTCCGTGCAATTCTTCAACTAATTTACCATTTTGAAGAGAAACACTAGTGTCCACTTCCTCGCTGCAATTTTTTCCAATTTTCTGAGAAAAATCTGCCGATGAGCTCATATCAGCAGTGCTTTCAGCTGTCGTGTCACTGCTACTCACACTATTTCCAGTATTAGTGGAAGATCCACTTTCTTGCTTTGACTTCTTTCTTCGACTCCCAATACTTGCCCGCATTGTAGATGCAATCTCATTGGCCCCATGAGTGATTGAGCTAAAAAATCCACCTGAGGCACCGCAGCTCAATTCTTTAACATTAAGAGGGGATACAATCAATTTTCTAAATTGGCCTAAATCACAAATATCACTGGATACGCTATTGTGGCAGTCAACGTGCACGAGTCTTTGACACCAAAGACAACACCACAGGGGAGATCCGCCAAGAAACGAGCCGCTGCATGGCTCTTCGCAATAACTACATAAAAATGATTCCTCCGGATGATCCGTTAATTCAGCCCACCGCAAAGTCCATTGGTGTACCACATGGTCATACCCAATCATTGACACAGACTTGCAGTCCTTGTGAGCTGCTGAGGAGCAGCTTAAATGAGCCGCCGTGCCGCAAGCGCTGCATCGATGGATGAAACTGTCTGAAGCACCCATAGAGCCGAGAGCCTGGGAAGTGGACATGGACTTCAAACACACAGAACAGTTTAAACCGCGCGATACGGGTTCTGGTGTCCATGCATGAGGAGCTTTGGGGACCTTTTGCCTGGACTTTGGGTTCTTCTTCGATTTGGCTATGGCTTTCATCCAACTCAAATTGATGTTACGTCTCCATTGGAAAGCCGTGTACAGGATAGTACATATCCCCACCAAACCGCCAACGAAGCACGAAAGGAGGAGGAGATGGGACTCGGCCAATTCTATCCTACCGATGCTCTTCCACCGAGGAAGCAACATGCCGAATTCACCATCCTCAGCCATTAATAAACTACCCCGGTCTTCATTCTAAACGAGGCATGTCGGACTACATCGCGCTCCAACAAATTCCGTCATCCGTTCAAATACCGAAACCCGGTCAACACTTACTCCGCAACGGGAAATCTCCCCGTTCCGCCAAGTCTCGCACGCTGCACCGTCTCGACCTCCAAGAAGCTAGTCTAGGTATGTTCCCCCCCAGCGCAGAAGCTACCGGACGACGTCGAGGCTCAAATGGCAAGAGGGGGCCTAAAAAGGGGCAGCATACACGGAGCTTTCGTGTCAAACCGGCATCGCAAACGCGGGGGGGAGAGGAGGACAAAAAAGAGCAGAGAACGGAATCCAAAATCCGATCCACATCGAGCGAGCTAAGCTCGTCCCCACAAGACACCACAGACAGAAACAATCAGCGAAACGATCCTAAATCCACAAACTCCACCCCCGAAGCAGGCGAGACAGAAAATAAGAACGAATGAACGAACGGATCGCCAGAATCAACACACGGAGGAGATCATCCCCCCCCCACGCGCGCGACAGCTTCGCCAAAAACAAAGGAAAAAAAGGAACCGCGAACAACAGTTCCGAAGCAGTCTGGAGAGACTATCGGGAAACTCACGGACGAACGGGCGCGGGTTGCCAGCCGCGCCGAAAGAGATCCGGAGAAGAACTGGCGATCACCGAACTCCGCCGACGGAAGAAGAAGACGGAGAAGAAGGATCGTCCCCGGAAAGAGGAGGAAAAAATCTCTCGCGATCCGCAGAGGGAGAGAGGTAGAGAGAGATGGAAATGGAGAAGCTAACGTCGCTCGGTATCTGCAAAGCGACGCGAATTCGAAGCAGAAGATCGACCCGAAAAGAAAAAAAAGAGGTAAGAATTTATTTGTTTTTTTAAAAATATTTCGGTTGATTTTGCTTTTCCTCCGGGGCTGGGGTTCGCGTTGCATTGCTTTGCTTGGGGGGGCTGGTTCGCGTGATTCTCTTCCTTCTTCCTTGCTGCGCGCCAGGTGGATTCTACAAACAGGGGGGGAGACACCGGCGGGGCAGAGCCTTCTTCGAGATACGAATCTTGTCCCCGCCCCCCCGGCTTTCCACGTGGCGGGACGAGGGCGACGGGATCGGGATCGGGACGGGGTGGGGCCTACGCGGGCGGTGACGTGGACTGCCGACGGGGGACACGTCACCGGGGCCCCGGGCCTCCGCGCCACGGTCGGTGCCGACGTCGTCTTCGATCAGGACGGCTCTTACTTACCGGGGCCCCCCCTGATGCTGCAAGGCCACCAGCCAAATTCTCGAAAGTTGCCCTTCTTCCTTTTTTTAAGCACTCATAAATTAATCAAGTGCGTACATCACATTGAAAAAAGAAGAAGCAATTTTCACATCAAAGAAATATCAAAGACTCATTTGCAATTTCACGCCGCGGATCCTGTTCCGTTCTTTTCTCTTTCTATAGGCTCCCCGTACTCGATTTTTAAGAGGGATTTTTATGTTTTGTTTCTTTTATTTCACGAAAAATGAATAATTTAAAAAATATTTTTTAAAAATGATTGTCTATACTGCTTATAAAATAAATCAACAAAAAAAATACTTTTGTTGTTGAAAAAAATATTTAAACATAAATTACTATATTGATTAATTATTTTAAATAATGCAAACTACTATTTTTTAAAAATAGTTTCCAAATTAATTTATTTTTCGCGAAATAAATGAATCCGATCCAATCACGCTGAACTACAAGAGCAACGGATCTTATATTGGAAATAGTTCCCCTGTTCAGCACACCTCTAAACATACACAACGTCCGAGGCACGGTGAAGACTTTCGCTTATCTCACATTTTCCAGCAAAATCCTTCGACCGCGTTCCCTGATTTATGACAAGTCTCGTCTTCTTTCTTGGTCACAATCATGCCAAGAAAGCAATCATGCCGGAACATACCCATTCCCAAGCCTTTTGCAGCACTGACTAATCTCCCACACGCATAAATCAGCCAGGTTTGTCCAATCATATTCTCGAAATTAGAAACGTCAATCGGCAGGCGATCCTCAACACTACCGTTTCACCTTCATGAATACAGCGCAGGCAACCTTCTAAGATAGCTGACGAATTCCCTCGTTTATCACAGATCAATCATAAATTTTGGTCTGCTTGCACTAACATCAAGTCAGCAATATCACGAACCAATCAGATAACCAACTTAGGCGCATGATTGCCTGTAAAGCGCGATTAATTATATCAATGCGGATAAGCACCCCGGGTGCATAATATTCTAAGCAAGATATCAAAGGTCAGTCCCAGAAATAACTGCTCTGAATGACCCACCTAAACTTAGCCATCAAGAATATTTTCACCTTCAAACAGAATAGTATCATCCCAGAAAAGAAGGAAATGGGTAACACAACCAAGGCAACATGGTGGCAAATTCGATCGCTGAGAATGTAATTTTAAAGGGATTCAAAGGATATCAATACGTCTAAAGCCATTTCGAAATAATTGTTCAAGCACTTCAAACACAGTAAGCAAGTGCAGGACTAAAAAGTTGCTCTATCAAAACTCCTCCCCATCGGAAGCGAATGCTAAGTTCTGCAAACTTTGCATCCGATCCGAAAACAGATCTCTTCTATTACTGGGCAACAACAATCCTTCCAGCAACTTGGTCAAGATCACGCTGGCCATTGGATGTGATTTTCCTTCCCCTGAATCAAAGGAACACGAGTTTCAGTTATCATCCCAAGTGCAACAGACGTGCACCATAAGAAGAGCTGCTGCTTCACAGCGACCAAAGTCATTGATCTTTGCTAGCGACTTCCAAAAAACAAATTAGAGCCACCAAAACAATGGTAATACTAAGCAAATCATTAGTTTTCAGTAGAACTTACCCTCTCGGGTCGATATCAATGATGTTCATGTTCTGCAATTGCTGCAAAATGTGGCGAGCTATAGAACCACTACTCTTACAGAAATGTGGTGGGCGACTGCCATTCCTCTTACTCCCACCATAGATCCTGCGGAAGGCTCCAACACCAAGGCCTCCCCTGAGATAAATTTTCCTTGCCATAGAAGCTGAAACACACACAAAATTCCAATCAATGAATGTAGCTGCATGCACTTTTTTTACATGTACACTAATGCAATTGTTAATAGGCTCTCTGAGTGGGTGGTGTGTGTGTGTGTGTGTATGAGAGAGAGAGAGAGAGAGAGAGAGAGAGAGAGAGAGAGAGAGAGAGAGAGAGAGAGAGCATACCAGCTCGAATATAGTACCAATCAGGGTCATAAGGAGCAAGCTCCTTGAATGTAGCAGTCTTCACAATGTCAGTCCAGTGGGGAAGTTCAACCTAAGAGAATAAAATACAAAGATGTGAAATCGAATTTCGCAATTACACAGCAAGAAAACATACAAACCAAAGTAAAAGTTTGACTTTGGCACATGAACAGGGAACCATAATACAATGAAGCGAACAAGATAGTATTGAATGCCACCCAGATCCCATCCACATAAACTTCTCCAGACTAAGACAAAAACATCCCCCACAAAGATGTTAACTTTGAAAACAAAAGCTTCCAGGGAAACTAGCTGTCACTCAACCACGTAAAGGACACCAACTAACCAGAAAACAAGCCAGTCCCCACCTGGCCCCAAAGAAAAGAAATGAAAGAAAAAATAAAGGATAGAAAAGGAAAATGGAGAAGCCGTATGTTCACCTATGATGCCTAACGCTTATACAAATGATCTTGGGACATCAGAAATCAGAATCTATTCTGTTGCTCATCGTGATAATTTAGTATCAAAATGCTTTTGAGGGTGATGCTGGGAGTTTGACTGGTTAACATCTTAGGAAGGCGGCCGGTCTGCGACTTTTGGAAATTTATTCTACTGGCTGGTATACAAAAACTCTAGATCTTGTTTTCGAAACTTCAGCGGCGCCGCTGCCCTAGTACTCAGCCTAAAATGCTTACTTAACAGGAAAAGGAAGCGATTCCGGTGAAAGATCAAAAGCCCAATGACCCCCAACAACAACAGAAACTCCCAACCCTCCACACGCCCAAACAGCATCAATCATATCCCGCTAAAAAGCAGTAAACAGCCCTCGTTCCACAACCCGGTCAAAGTCACCGGCCGGAGCTATGGAAGCATAACGCCTAAAAAGACCCTGAACCCTCGAGCCACACACTCTGCAGCACAGACATCCTTCAACAACAGACACCCATTCATCCATAATCACAATAAAGCAAGCAAGAAAGATTGGTCGCCGCGCAAGATACTCAAGCAACCAACCAGCACGAGAAACATTCGGAACTTTTGCGTCCATCCGACACGGCACAGTCCTAGACTCCGAAACAGATCCACAATCCGCATACCCAGACAATCCCCAGACAATCCTCGACTCGCACACGATCCGTCCACATATCACATCGAGCGCATCAACGACTGGACGAGAGAAAACGCACGCGAGATGCCGCGCTACACGATGAGGAAGAGATACCTTCCCAGAGCGCTTGAGGTGAGCGGCGTAGGCCTTGACAAACTCGTGGGGTGAGACGTCCTTCACCGTCCTCGCCGGCGCCGCCATGTTCGATCGACCCAAGGAGCTTCTGCTTGCAACGGCGCAGCGGCTCCGAACCAGTTCCTTTCTCTGACGATAAGAGGAGGAAGAGCTGCGCGAGCTAGGGTTTTAATTCCGCTGCCGTGTGTGAAATGCCGTCCATACCCTTCATTTTGGGCCGTATTTCTCGAAAGGTTGAAGTTGGGCCTCATTTTGAAGGCCCACTTGGCCCAACTCTTTTGCCTGAGATGAGTTTATGTTCGAATATCCTTTTTGGAAAAAGCCACAAAAAATCCCAAATTATACTCATTGCAATACATTTATTCTAAATTTTTTTATGACATCAAAAATCTCAGCCTATACCTACTGTAACACATTTACCCTAAAACTTCTCAAAACCCCAAACTTATACCTATATAACACATTTACCTTTCGGCAAGGTTCCATTAAATGATTTTTCAGCCAAAATAATATCGTTTTATTTTACTTAAGTTATGTGGGCGCATGTCAACATCGTTTGTTTTTTGGCATCAATGTAGGTAAATCTTTAACGGTTCTCATTGATAGAATTTTGACGGAGGATAAATGTATCACACAGGCACAAATTCGGTTGTGTCATAAAAAAATTTAGAGTAAATGTACTTTTTTTTTTATGGTTTTTGCCCTTTTTTTAGGGAGATGGTTGCGCTTAAAGCATTGTAGATTTGCCTCAATAATGTAAATTGCAATATGTCATATGGAACCTCTATAAAATATCTGCTGAAATGGAGAATATCGGGCTTCTAAGAAAGAAAGAGCGCTCGTCGGAAATAAAAATATTTTCTTAATTTTCCAAAATTTAATTTTTAAACTTTCCAAAAGACTCGCCCTTTTTAAAGAAAAGTATATCATCCTTCCAAACATCGCTTACTATTCACTAAACATCGCTTACTATTCACTAGCTGCACCCCCGTGCTATATAGGATCGGATGGGAAGGTTACAAGCAGGATTGAAAAGAAAGATACATATAGATGTACCCACATGGGTAAACCACTTTTTCCATAGGACTCTGGTATAAATTATGAAATTTTGCAAATGCATGTATCTAACTAATAATTAGCAAAAGAGTTGTAACAGATGTTAATTCAGTTAAACTTTTCAATTTAACCAATTTAGTTTTATACCTCTTGACGATTAGTCAATGTTGTCCTTCTGATTAAAAATAGCTAATGAGGCAATCCAGTTAGTGCCAAACAATACTGAAATGGATGCTTTTTGCAATTTTTTTAAAAAGTTTTTGAATCTTTTCTTTTTTGTTCTTTACTTCTTCTTTTTTTCTTTTGTCCTCTTTTCTCTACCGGTTGTTAGGCCTCAGCAATGGCCTGCGATGCAACGCCTGCACCAAATTCGGCAAGAGTTGACCTCGTCACATGACCCTTGCCGATCTGGCAAGGGTCAACCTTGTAGGCCTTTGGTGAGGGGTAAGCTGGCCCGTCCCTCGCTAACCCTCGCCTGTGGCCCGCCATCGTTGAGTCGAAAATTGTTCGACCCAAATTGATCCATTTATATGCAATACTAATCGAGCAACTCATACTCGACTCGATCTGAGATTCATTTTAAGCAATTTTTCTATTTAAATTGTTTCATTTGAAGGATTGGCGGCTCCATGGACCGGCTCGTCAAATTAGATAGGGCGTCGGGGTTATAAACGGGGGCATGAAGGTTATTATATTATGTTTTGAGTTTAAGATGTTTATGGAATCTAACTCAGTTAGATAAATATCCAAGTTTGAGAGCACAATAAAATTCAAGAGTTGGACTCACCTTGTGTGAAGGTTGGACGTGTGGTTGTTTGTTACTTCGATATTTCCACTTCAAGACAAAAGAATGGGCACACATATTTTATATATTTAGGTTTTGAAAACATTCGAACGAGTGAGCAATTATAACTTTGATTCTTCGATTATTAGTAAATTATTTATTGTTGGCTCTCCCCGTGAATGTAGATATTGATATTCATAACGAGCCACGTAAATTTTGATGTATTTTATAGATCCTTGTTTATTTTTTTGGTGATTTTGCGTTGACTTAAATTGCAAGATCCCGATTAAGCGCAATGTTTTAAATCCTCGAAAGCCTTTTTAGCCTGGTCGCCTAATTAAATTGCGCTTAATGCATTTTAGTTTTCCTGAGATGTATAAATTGCAACGTGCTACTTAAGAGCCTCTTTAATATACCTCTGGACAATGTTGGCCTTTTGTGAAAGAAAAGAGTTATTATCGAAAATAAAAGGAAAAGTTGTTTAAAAAGTTTTAAAACTATTATATAACGGACAATTTAGTTATAAATTTTTTAATTATGTCCATTTAGTCCTAAATCTTTTGACAATTTATCAATTTAATCATAAACCTTTTGAAGATTTTGGCCTTTTGAAGATTTGCCAAAATTTTCAAAAGGCTTAGAATTAAATTGACACAATTGAAAGGTTGAGGATGAAATTGGCCATCGTACTATAAGATTCGGGCTTTTTGGACAACTTTCCTGAAAGCAATATTATTAGAGTCAAAATAACTTTTAATTTTGTAGAAATCGCTTTATGTCGCTTGAAGTTTGATCTCTTATAAATATGATTAAGATAGACTCGAACTGAATTTGTTGTTAAATGAGATTTTGTTCTTTGGAGAGAACTACTTGCTCATGTGAGACTTGTTTATATTAAGCAATAACGCCTATAATAATGTTGTTCAGCATGAATGAACCGACTCCAAAAGTGTTTAGAAAAGATTGCAAGACCTAAAAATCAAACATCACTCGCTCAAATATGTGTGCTGAATATGATCTAGGGAGTAGGATATACTCAAAATGTTCTTAGTATGAGTTTCGCTTTAAGCACCAATCACCTGATGCATTACAAGATAATAAGATTCAGAGTCCAATCTTTAGCACTTGAACAAAAACAAATTTCCTCGAACACGAGTTCTATACTCGAATCTTTTGTTTTACTTTTGGGAATGTCCTCCTTCGCTTTCTACGTATTGTGTATTTTGCTAACTATTTCTTTCGATGATTTCATGATTCAATGCGTTAAGCAATTTTGCTTATTGTGTAAATGCATGAAAAAGCATTTCAAATTATCTTTAATAGCTAAAACATTACATAAATTGTTAAATATTTGAAGCATTTCATATTATATATGAAAATAAAATTAGAATCAAAAGATACAATGAAACATGGCGAGAAAATTAGTAAATGGTTGTCATGATTGTTTGCTAGATGCAAATAACATCTTTTACTTTTGACGTTCAAAATATCAAATTGTTGCGTACACGGAATGCTGCGTATAGTTGTTAGAATGTAGAGATTTTAACTCTTTTTAGTAATATTTAAATTGTCTTATTGAAGATAAGTGACATATTAAATATTATACAATTATTTTGAGTTGAATTTTAAAGGTAAAACAATAATCAATCACCTGCCAATCACCTTCATTATCATAAATTGTGATTTGAAGTTTTAATAAGCTTTAAGATACCCATTTGTTTATTCTGAATAATAAATTCTATTGCTAGCATCTACTTTGACAAAACCCAGAAATTTTGTGCGAGAAGAACACTAGAAGGCTGGAAGGAAAAATTTATCTCAAAGGCGGGAAAAGAAACACTGATCAAAACGGTTGTTCAAGCTCTTCCTCAATATGCTATGTCAATATTCAAAATACCAGTTTCAATATGTCGGGCCATAGAAAAAAGGGTTGCAGCTTTCTGGTGGAAAAACTCGGAAGCAAGGAAAGGTCTTCACTGGAAGCGGTGGGAAATTCTAAAAACTAGAAAAGATAGAGGGGGTTTGGGTTTTAGAGATCTAACATCTTTCAATAGAGCAATGCTAGGCAAACAAGCATGGAGACTATCTCAAAACCAGCCATCATTATGGAGCCAAATTATAAAAGGTGTTTATTTTCCCACAAGATCATTCTGGCAAGCTGGGAAGGGGACTCGACCCTCTTGGGGATGGCAGAGCATACTGATGGGCAGGGAGACAATCTCTAGTTCGGTCATGTGGTCAGTTCGCACAGGGGATAAAATTAGCATTCGGGAAGATAGGTGGCTTAAAAGAGGTATAATTGGAGGCCCAGCAACAAGGCAAGAACCGGCTAAAGTGGCAGACCTTATTAATCAAGAGGATAGATCATGGGATGTGGAAAAGTTAAATTTTTTTTTTGAAGATCAGATTGTTCATGAGGTGCTAGCAATACCACTCTGTAGCAGAGCAACAGAAGATAAGCAAGTCTGGACAGCCACAAAGTCTGGAGAGTTTACAGTGAAGAGTGCATACAATCAGGTCTGTGACAAAGCATTCCCACGGACAGAAAGGCAAGCATCATCCTCATTCCAGCCGCCCCCCAAAGTGTGGTGCAGAATATGGAAATTAAAAACCCCCCCGAAGGTAAGACATTTTCTATGGAATGCATGCCAAAATGCCCTTCCCACGACAGAAAACCTATACAAGAGGAAGATATTACCAAGCCCAATCTGCCCTTTCTGTACACTGGAGGCCGAATCAGTGGAGCACCTCCTTCTACTTTGCCCATGGACAGCAGCAATTTGGACAGACCCATCAGTCCAGATCAAAATCGCACGCAAGGAAATCACCAGACTCGAGGTATGGATCTACAAACATCAACAACAGCCTCAGAAATTCCTATCTCTAGACGAAATTGCTACTTTACTGTGGATGATATGGAAGGCCAGAAATGAGTTTGTATTTCGGAGAAAACACCCACACCCGAGAAACTTAATTGAGTCGGCAAGGGTCACGACTCAAAACTATATTAGGTGGAATAATCTCAGCACAAATCTGTATACTGAACAGAGACTATTACCTCAGAATTGGACTCCACCGACGAGGAACTCCTTCAAAATTAATATTGATGGATCTTTCTTTGAGCATGCAACAGAAGGAGCAGCAGCCGGGATCCTCAGAGACGCGACTGGAAGTCTACTCGATGGCTTCGCTGCGACAGTTCCGGCGTCTTCACCGCTACAGACAGAACTGCAAGCGCTACTGCAAGCGCTCAAAGTCTTCTGCGACTGGAGGAATGAGCGAATTGTTCTGGAAACAGACAGTCTTTTGATTGTCCAGATGTTGAACGAGAAAGGTCTAATTGGCTGGGAAGAAGAAGCTGCTGTCCACGATGCCCAAATCCGGTTGGCCCAATATAGCAAGATGACTGTGGCCCATTGCAACCGATCTGCCAATCAGACTGCCGATTGGATCGCGAAGGCCCATAATAAAAAATTTTTAGTTCCGTCTTGGCTCATGCGTCCCCCCAACCTCTATGGGATTTGTTATGTTCTGATGCTCCTTTGTCGAGCTGTAGTCCCAAGAACTCTTAATTTTCAATCAAAGAGTTCTTTTCGATCAAAAAAAAAAAAAACTAGGAACCAGCAAATTAGGCAGGCTTGAAAATTTTCAGTTTTAGTGAAAAATTCACTGGAACTGCCTTAATTTACCATCATGAGGACATCAATTTGCGTAAGAGAAAAACAGAGTTCAATCTTAAGCACTGAACAGGAACAACAAGAAGAACCCTCAAGCCTTCAGGAGTTCAATGAAGCTCTGCAGATTCTTCAGGGAGGACCCTCCTTCACTGACACTCTTTCTGGCCATCTCTTTCACTCTCAGGCAATTTGCTCTTATCTCATCACTCCCTAGTACTGCTAATACCTTGTCTCTCACTTCATGCCTAGTTATTAATCCATTTTCACCACCATCAACTCCTAAACCTACCCTCCACACATCACATATGAAGCTCCTGTTCAGTTACTGATCTACAGAGTAAGGTCTGCAGAGAAGTGGGACTCCATTGCTCAGGCCTTCCAGCGTGGAATTCCAACCATAGTGAGTGAAGAAGCATGCCACCAAAGGGTGTGCCAGGACCTCCTCTTGTGGTGCCCATTGGACCACCTTCCCATAATTTCTCACCCTTTGGAGGAACCCATCGTGGAACTCGGTGACTGGCCCGTTAACTATGTCTGGGCGTACACCCACAGGAATGGTCAGGCGATCTGTTCGAGGCCGTGGGCAAGCTCATAGAACTGTTCCGGGCTGAATACTGTCAAGCTTCCGAAGGCGACATAGAGGACTGACTGGGCTGGATGTTGGTCTGACCAGTTCGAGCAGGTCAAGTCCTCGTTCCACAGGCTTCCTCTGCGATGGAATAATCGGGCACTCGGTATTAACGGACCAATTGGGAGAGCTCCAGGAATGCGACTGCAAGCCGATGCCTCAAGTTCATGGAATGAATTGTAAAGGAATAAGTTTGAGCGTTTGCTGTGATGGAGGATGGACAATGCATATCCGAAAAGTATTTTCTGCTTCCTCGGGTCTTCAGGGCAGCTCCAAGGGAGGTCAGTGCCCTTATATGAAGGAAGGTCCTTCGATATCGTGATGAGATCATTCTTCAGAGCGATGCCTGCATGAGTTATCAACGCCAAGTTTAGATTATCTTTACACTACCTATTCCTACAAGTACATCTGTTATCGGCATGATAAACGTTGTAGATTCATCTCTCGTTAATGTTTGTCAATAAAGCAATTGAGAGATGGTTACACGACCTACTTAGGCTTCATCAGACTGATTGTGAAGGGTACTAGTTCTGGTCCCTTACCATCGTTGTCTATGACTCCAGCCTCAATCAACTTCGGAATATGAAGATCCAAGTCCAGAGTGGACACCGATGCGGCCCAAAACCCGGCTCGCTCAATTCCCATCCTTTCGGCAACTTCCAATGCCCATCCAGCAGCCAGGTCCACAATCATGAAGCTGATCTGCTCATCCTCATTGCCATTTGACTGCTCCTTCACTTTCTCAATCAACTCCTGCAAATGACCCGGCATCACATGCTCTCCAGCCGCTTAGTTGATTTTTTCGCTCCTTGTCAGTTTCGAGCCCATCTGGAATTGCGACGAACTTAATCCGATTCGATCCCTCGTCCAATTCAGGGTTGGCAGCCATCACTCGTGCGTGAATGGGCTTCGTGTTCACAAATGTCACCTTGACTCCATAGTCAGCAGTACAGTGTGAGAGTTTCAGGAGAGGAGCGACATGACCTTGTCCAGGATATGGTATAACCAGCACACGTTTGAACTTTGCCATTGTTGACATAGAACAAGGGATAGTTCCTTCACACACCTTATATTGGCTAATTAAACTCGGGCTCTATCCTTATTATTTCGTTATGACGTGATTCTAAGGGACCTTGGCACTTGGCTTTTGTAGTTTTATCTTCGTCTTTTCCCGGTGGTCGTAACATACTAGCATGGAACGAAAAGAACAAAAGCTGTGGCGGCAACAAAGATAACCTGCACTTGGCTAACATTTTGTCTATGGCTTGTGTTCTCATGTCTGCGTTTCTTATCAACAAGTGCAGGCTCTCAAGTTTTAGGTTGGCCCTTGTAATGAGAAGAGAAAGGAAGTTGTCATATTCGAATTAAGCAAATCTGCCGGACAAAAGATGCTGATGCCTTGAGTTCATGAAGCAAATCTGCCGGACACATCGATTCTTTTAAGAAGTCTAATGTTTTTTTTCCTTACCTGGTTTCTTGCTTGTATTATTATTTCCCTCTTATTTACTCCATGTCTATCATTCATATTATTTCAGTCATATTTTTTATGTGAGGGAGTATCCCACTTCGTACATGTGAAATGTATAATGGCTTAAGAAACATATAGTCTCATTCTACCTAAAAATTTGAACTTTTGGGTTGGATTTTTCAACCTAGTCCATTAATTCCATCGTATATTAATACATAATAACTCGGATATCATGTCTTTGCGGCAATCACAATATCGCTAGGGATGGAAAGGGAAAGTGGTCCTAAACCATCCCATTAACTTTATGTTATTTTCAAAACCCGACCCAAATCCGTTACAAGTTGATACAATATTATAAACTCCCCTCACTAAAGTAGCCGAGTACTCCCAACCGCCATTATATGTTGTAATAAACACTAATCTTAAGTGAAATATTTAGTGAAAAACCTTGTACTTGCAAATGCAATTATTTTATTCGAATCTCATGCATTGTCAATTTCCAATTAGAATTCTACGGAGTCCAAAATATAATGTTGAAACAACTTAAGGTTGAAGCTCATAAAAATCTATGGTCCAATAAAAATAGGAAACTAGGTGTCCAATGGTGGCGGTCGTTAATAAAAATCTTATGATAAACTAAATCTTGATGTTAGCATTAACGAAAATTTTCACTCGAGGGATTTTATTTTAACAAAATAAGAGCAACTCAAAAAATCCCAAAAACCACTGCAAATCCTAGTAGAGTTTTTTTTTTTTTGGTAAGGATTGCAAATCCTAGTAGAGTTAATAACTATACAAGCATATTAAACCACCTAAGAAATGTAACGGAAACAAATGACATTTTAAGGCTTTGTTTGTTGCGCCGAAAATGAATGATTTAGAAATATTTTCCTAAAAACATTCTCTTGTATCGCTTGAAATAATTAATCGATAGAAAATATTTTATTATGAATAATAATTTATATCTAAATATTTTTTTGGACGATAAAAACATTTTTTGTTCGAAATGACGCCCATAACAATATTGTTCAGCATGAAAGAACAAACTCCAAAAGGGATTTTTTTGTGAGACCCACTTCCACAATTAGCTTAAGCATTAAAGAGCCAATCGGGACTGGGGATGGAAACACAGCAAGTGTTCAAAAAAACATTGCAGGTCCTAAAATCAAACATCACTCGCTCATACATGTTCAACCAACATTTTGCTTGATAGAGGTGTCTTTCCTGTGAGTAATTGGAAGCTGGAAATTGATGATCAATAACCCGGTAGTTGGTTCAAGTAATGTTTGCTAAGTATGATTTAGTTTAGACTCAAATTATCTTAGTATGAACCAATTATCGGATGCATTTGCCAGATAAATAAAATCAGAGTCCAATCTTAAGCACTTGAACAAAAACAAAAATCCTCAAACACGATTTTTTATGCTCCTCAACCTTTTCTTTTCTCTTTTCGGAATGTCCTTGTTGACAAGCACCGACTCTCTCTCTCTCTCACTTTGACCAGAATGTTCCTTGCTCTCCAGATTTTTCCTAGAAGCCATGTCTCCAGATTTTTCCTAGAAGCCTATCGGCCCAACCCTCCACGTCGCGAACTAAATCTCAATTTTTCCTCCACTTTCGGGTCGCGCAAAAAATATGTCAAGTTGGGTCATTAACCAGACCGAGTACATAAAATTCAAGACATATTTAACAAATCTCCATTACTCAAACTACTTTCCCTACAAGTGCCAAATAAGATGCTAGTTCACTTCATCACTGTTAGGCTAGATTATTACTTGGTCACTAGTTTGATAAAGCTTTCATATGATTTTGCCAAGGAAAATTCACAAACTTCTCGACTTAAATGAGCATATATGCTAGGTTACCAGCACACACCATGAATAACAATCTATATAGGTTGATGTCAGGATATATATAAGTCGAGCGGTAGGATGAAAACAGTGTAAAATTTCCCTAGAAAGAGATGCACATAAGATTTGTGCAGGGCGAATTCCAAAGGACATCCAGTGGCAGAATTTCTTCCACTTTTCCATCCGGAATCAACTGATTAAAAACTGCTTTAATAAGCCATAACATACCGGTTTTGTTTATTCTGAATAACAAATTATATTGTTGTCATCCATTTTGACAAAAGTGAGAACTTTAAACGAGAACAACCCGGTACTTCAACTAGGAACCAGGTAATTAGGCACGCTTCAAAATTTTCAGTTTCGTTGAATATATCCACTGAAATTGCCTTAAAAAAAATGACACAAACGATTCCCGACCTTTGGTCCAATGTACAATATGATCCTCAAACTTTTAATTTATTCAATATAGTCCTTGAACTTTAACTTAATATTCAATATGGTCCCTGAACTTTTATTTTGTTTAATATCGTCCCTGAATTCTTGGTACATGATCAATTTAGTCATTGAACTATATGAAAAAGTTCAATGTAGTCCTTCCATTAATTCAAGTTTAGGGACTGCAAAGAACATTTTTATATAATTCAAGGACTATATTGAACATGTATGATAAGTCTAGGGACTACATTGAAAATTAAAAGTTCAAGGACCGCATTAAACATCAGGTTAAAGTTCAAGGAATACATTGAATAAATTAAAAATTCAAGGACTACATTACACATTGGGTCAATATTTAGAGACCGTGTAATTATCTTATTGCCTCAATATATCATCATGAGTACCAATGAAATTATGTCTCAAGTGCAAAGTGTGAAAGAAACCTAATCCAAGCGGAAATTCCAAATCTAGATAGGACTTTTTATTGCATGACCTAACGAGTAAGAAATTATTGAAATTTTTTTTTTTGAATTTTGTTGGTTTTTGCCTATTATCTAGCAAAGGAGCATTTTGGTCATAACAATCAATTGTGCAGTTACATCATGAAGTTTTGAAATCAATAAATCTTGTGGTAAGATTTATGAATTCCTAAATGAGTTTGAAAGATTATTTCGGAAGTAATTATAAGAGCTAAACACATTGTGAGTTGTGATGCTCTTTCCGTTAGGTCACATAGATTTAATCATGTATATTTGATGTTCGATTTAATTCCTTATTCTACTTATTTCATTATTTGATGGCTTGTTTTTTGAAACAAGATTAATTTGTAAAAGAGTAAATCAGAGTACAATCTTAGGGACTGAACAGGAACAACAAGAAGAAGCCTCAAGCTATCGTATGTTTAATGAAGCTCTGCAGATTCTTCAGGGAGGACCCTCCTTCGCTAACACTCTTCCTGGCCATCTCCTTCACCCTCAGGCAATTTGCCCTTATTTCTTCACTGCCAAGAACCGCTAGCATCTTTGTTCTCACTTCATGCCTTGTTGCGACACCATTTTCATCACCATCCACCCCTAGACCTACCCTCCATACATCACAAACAAAGCTCCTGTTCAGGAACTGGTCTCCAAAATAGGGCCGGCAGAGAAGTGGAACTCCATTGCTCAGGCCTTCCAACGTGGAATTCCAACCACAGTGAGTGAAGAAGCATGCTACTGAATCGTGTGCTAGGACCTCCTCTTGCGGTGCCCATTGGACCACCTTCCCATAATTCCTCACCTTTGGAGGAACCCATCGAGGAACTCAGTGACTGGCCTGTCGGTGAGGTCCGGGCGCACGACCCACAGGAATGGTCGGGCAATCTGTTCAAGGCCGTGGGCGAGCTCATAGAATTGTTCCAGGCTGAATACTGACGTGCTTCCGAAGGCAACATAGATGACTGACTGGGCTGGATGTTGGTCTAACCATTTCAAGCAGGTTGAGTCCTCGTTCCACAGGCTTCCTCTGAGATGGAATAATCGGGCACTCGCTATTAATGGACCTATTGGGAGAGCTCCTGGAATGACACTGATAGCCGATGCCTCGAGTTCATGGAACGAATTGCAAAGAACTGAGTTTGAGCGTTTCCTGTAAAGGGGGATGGACGACACGTATTGGAAAAATACTTTCTGCGTCATCGGGTCTTCAGGGCAATTCCAAGTGAAGTCATTGCTCTTATATGGAGGAAGGTCCTTCCATATCGTGATGATATCGTTCTTCAGAGCAATGCCTGTATGAGTTATCGATGCTAAGTTAGATCATATTTAGATTGACCTATTCCTACAAATGCATATGTTACCGGCATGATACATGTTGTAGATTCATCTCTCCTTGGTGTGTGTCAATAAAGCAATTGAGAGATTGCTACACTACACACCTAGGCTTCATGAGAACGATTGTGAAGGGTTCTAGTTCTGGTCCCTTACCATTGTTGTCTATGACTCCACCCTCGATCAACTGCGGAATATGAAGTGTCAAGGCCAGAGTGGACACCGAGGCGGGCCAAAACCCGGCTCGCTTGATTCCCATCCTTTCAGCAACTTCCAGCACCCATCCGACGGTCAGGTCTGCAATCATGAAGCTGATCGGCTCATCTCCATTGCCATTTGACTGCTTCTTCACTTTTTCAATCAACTGCTGCAAATGTCCGGGCATCACCCTTAATATGCTCGTCAACATCTTAGTTGGGTCCTTTCGCTCCTCGTCAGTTTCGAGCCCATCGGGAATGGTGACAAACTTAATCCGATTAGATCCCTCGTCCAATCCAGGGTTTGCAGCCATCACTTGTGCGTGAATGGACTGTGTGTTCACAAATGTAACCTTGACTCCATAATCAGCAATACAGTGTGAGAGTTTCAGGAGTGGAGTGACATGACCTTGTGCTGGAAATGGTATAACAAGGACATGTCTTAAGTTTGCCATTGTTAACATTGAACATGGGACAGTTCCTTAGCACACCTTATATTGGCTAATTAAGCTCGGATTCTATTCCTGTTATATTGTTACGACGTGATTTAAAGGGACTTTAGCACTTGGCTTTTGTAGTTTTATCGTCTTTTGCAGGCGGTCGGAGCATATTGGCTTGGAATGAAAAGAACGGCAGCGGTGGCAGCAACAAAGATAACATGCAACTGGCTAATTTGTCGATGGCTTGTGTTTTCATGTCTCCGTTGCTTATGAACAAGTGTAGGCTTTCTAGTTTTAGGTTGTCCTTGTCATGAGAAAAGGAAAGAAGTTGCCATATTTGAATAAAAGCAAATGTGCTGGACAAAAATGCTGATGCCTTGAGTTAAATGAAACAAAAATTAAGTGTTAAATGAAAAATTACATACAGGCATTTGATTCTTTATTAAGTCTTACGTGTTTCTTTTGTCCTTAATTGGTTTCTTGCTTGTCTAATTTCCAATTTATTAATTCCATGTATGTCATTCACATAAACGTCGGGGAGTATCACACATGGTGACGTGCGAAGCATATAATGGCCTGGAAAATATACGGTCTCATTCGGCCTATTTAAATTTTCGGATTAAACTTTTCAACCAGCTAGTCAGTTGATCCTATCGCGTATTGACATCTTTTAACTATATATAATAGAATGGTTACGTTTGTCACATCTTTGTGGCAATCTATGAATCATTAAGGATGGAACCTCCTTCCAAAACCGTCCTATTAACTTTCTGTTATTCCCTAAGCCCATCTCAAGTCCGTTCCGGATGTTGGTACTATATCCCAAACTCGTCTCTCTAAAGTAGTCGGGTACTTGTATGCCACAACAGTATATTATAATAAACAATAGTCTTATGTTAAATATAAAACAGAAAAACGCGTATTTACAAATGCAACAATTTATTCAAAATTCATGTATGGAAAATCTCCAATCAGAATTCTACGGAGTCCAAAATATAATTGTGGAAGAATTAAAGGTTGACGATCACAAAAATCCAAGGTCTAATAATAATTAGAAACTAGGTGTAAAATGTGGGCATCTTTATAAGAAAATCTTATATTATACTGTATCTTGTTATTAGCATTCTCTAATTTTTACAATCAAGTAATCTTGAGAGATTTAACAGAATAGAAGTAACTTAAAAAACCCCATAATCTGTAATAAATCCAAATAGAGTTAATAATTATGTATACTTACTCAACTACTTAAGAAATATGAAAGAAACCAATGGCATTTTAATAGTCATACCTATTGAGTTTCCCAATTATAAAATTTAAAAAAAGGAAAAATGACACAAAAAGTCTCTGAACTTTGGTTCAATATGTAATGTGGTCGCTGAACTTTTAATTTGAACATTTTCATATAGTTCAGAGACATAATTGAACATGTATCAAAAGTTCAGAGATCACGTTGCATAATAAGTTAAAGTTCAATGACCACATTGAACAAATTATAAATTTATAGACCTCATTACAAATTAGATTAAATTTCAGGGACTGTTTATATCATTATCCCAAAAAAAAATCCATTCCAAATCTGGGATTTTAGCAATTGACACCAAACCCCTTCTGCTTCCCCAAGCCCACTGCCCATTTTTTAACCGGATGTTACCAATCATCGTGAATTTTTAACTTGAGTGGCCAAAATAAACTGCACTTAAAGCATTTTAGTTTTTCTTTAGAAGTATAATTCGCAATGTGCTCCTTGGAGCTACATAGCATGCCTCCCAAGATGGTCAATGTTGGGCTTTTGAGAAAGGAAGAACGTTCGTCGAAATTATGTTGTCGGAGCCAAATTAACCATTAATTTGGTAGAAACCGCTAGATGTCGCTTTTAAGTTTAGTTACTTATGAATATGGATGTGATAGACTCAAACAAAATTAGTCTTTAATTGAGAAAGATCCACTTTGATATGATTTTTTTATTTATAAATTTGTTAATATGTCTCTTTTATATTATTCTCAATGCGAAAATATAAAAATTACAGTCATTATTATTTTAATTAATTTTAAAAAAATTAAAATAAAAAAACTTAAATAAATCACATCAAATGACTTTTAAAATATATGTTTATCAAATAACATTTCCCTAAAGTTTCTTTCCAAGGCACTTTTCAATTGCAATTTACCAAACAGTTTTTACATTTCACCAAATCCATTTCGGCTAAAGACATTTGTATTTTCCCATAGGCTTTCTCCAAAACCAAACAAAATGCGCCCTTTGTCTTTTGTGAAACTTCCTTGCTTATGGATAGAGGTGTCAAAATGGGTCATAAACCCATATATGACCCATTTAAAAATAAATGGGTCATATATGGGTCACTTCAATTTTAAAGAGTCAACCTTAAATGGGTTTTAAATTTTAAAGCTTCAAGATAAATGGGTCTAAATGGGTTGAGTTTGGAACCCATGTGCAACCCACCTATTAGACCCATCCATATCCACTCTCTCTCTCCCTCTTTACAAAAATGTTTTAAAAAAATCGAAATTTAATTATTTTTATTTTTTTATCTTTTTCTTTTATTTTTTATTTTTCTTTTCTCTTCTTTCTTTTTTTTTTTCCGGCCGGTGGTCGGCCACGGCGACCAGCCACCGGGGCGGAACGACCTCGCCGGAGGCCGGCGAAGCTCGAGCTCACCGGCCTCGGGCGAGGCTCGAGCTTGCCGGCCTCGGGCGAGGCTCGAGCCTCGCCCGAGGCCGGCGAGCTCGACGCTCGCCAGATCGGCGAGGCTCGAGCCTCGCCCAAGGCCGGCGAGGCTTCGGTCTCGCCAGATCGGCGAGAACGAGCTTCGCCGGCGTCCGGCGAGAACGAGCTTCGCCGGCGTCCGGCGAGCTCGTCCTCCCCAGATCCGGCGAGGTCGAGCTCGCCCGAGGCCGGCGAGCTCGACGCTCGCCAGATCGGCGAGGCTCGAGCCTCGCCGGAGGCCGGCGAGGCTTCGGCCTTGCCAGATCGGCGAGAACCAGCTTCGCCGGCCTCCGGCGAGCTCGTCCTCGCCTGTGGTTGGTCGCCGGCCGCCGGCGGCCGGCGATCGGCCAAAAATAAAGGAAAAATAAAAAATAAAAATAAAAATAAAAAATAATTAAAATTCGATTTTAAAAATAAAAAATAATTAAAAATTCGATTTTAAAAAGAAAAAAATATTAATTTTTTTTTATTTTCTTGGATAATGACTTTGTGGAAAATATTTTCTAAAAATGTCACATTTTTCGTAAAACAAACAAAATCTCAATTTAAAAAAAATTATAAAATTTTTCACTAGCTTTATATTGTATAAAATGTTTTAGCAGTATAATTTAAAAAAAAATCATAAGAAACAAATATCCTAGATTAGGTTAAATATAAAAGTGTTTTAGCAATATGGGTCGGATCGGGTATGGGTTGGGTATGGGTCGGGTCAGGTATGGTCGAGATATTTATACTATGAATAAATGGGTCATAAACGGGTTAATGGGTCAATTTGGGTCAGACCATTTATGACCCGACCCAAACCCGACCCGACTCACCCATTTAACGGGTCTACTTATGGAAGACTTGTTTATATTAAGAAATGAGGCCTACAACAATGTTGTCTAGTATGATTGAACAAACTCCAAAGAGGAGTTTCTTCAAGGATAAATCTCGGCCTCGAATTCTCATTTTCCCACTTCCACAATTAGCTTGAGCATTGAAGAGGCAATTTGGGTTGGGGATGGAAACACAGGAAGTGTTAAAAGAAAAACATTGCAAGTCCCAAAATCAAACATCACTCACTCAAACGTTTTTAACGAACATTTTGCTTGTTCAAGGTGTCTCACTACAAAAAAACAAGAATTTTGTCACGGAATTTAGGCTTCATTTGTTTGGCGGTAAATATTCTCCTTTTGAAAAATATTTTTCCGGAAGTCATTTTTCTAAAAAATGTTTTCTTGAAACACAATTTTCCGGTGTTCGGCTAAAATCTGAAAAAGTTTCGGAAAATATTTTCTGGTATTCGGCGACCGTCGATTCAGCAGCGTCCGACGACCGGCGGCGGCGACCGGCAACCGGCAGCGGTCAGCGATGGCGGGCGGTGGCGGGCGGCGATAAGCAACCGGCAGCGATCGGCGATCGACGGTGACGGGCAGCGGGGGGCGATCTGCAATCAGCAACGGTCGGCAGCGGCGGGCGGCTATCGGCGGTGATCGACGACCGATGGCCAACGATCGACGGTGACCAGCAACAGACAACCAGCGGCAGCAATCAGCGACCGGCAGCAGCCAACGATCGACGGTGACCGGCAACCGACAACCGGCGGCGGCAATGGGCGGCGACCGACGGGCAACTAGCGGCGATCGACGGCCGGTGACCGATGCTGGCCGACGATCGATGGTGACCGACGACCGGTGGTAGCGATCGGCGACGGCGACCGGCGGCGGCGACCGGCGCCCGATGGCGGTGACCGGCGATCAACTTCCTCTCCCACAGAATACATTTTTTCTCCCATAGGCAATTTTGCCTTCGCTTTTGGGAAAAATGATTTCCTCTTTGTAGGGAAAATGATTTCCTCTTTTCACAAAGAGGAAATCATTTTCCTCCAAAGTGAAGATAAAATTGCCCGTGGGAGAGAAAATATTTTCCGTGGGAAGTTATTTTCCGCCCCCCGAACACTGAAAAATTCAGAAAATATTTTCCTGAAAAACGTTTTTCGCCAAACGAAAGGTTCCGTTCGTTTGGCGGAAAATATTTTCCTTTTGGCAAATATTTTTCCGAAAGTCATTTTTCTGAAAAATTTTCTCTTGGAACACAATTTTCTAGTGTTCGGCTAAAATCTGACAAAGTTTTGGAAAATATTTTCTGGTGTTTGGCGACCGGTGGTGGCGATCGGCAACTGGCGGCAGGTGGTGACGGGCAGCGGGTGGCGATCGGCGGTGACCGACGATCGACGGCCGGCGACTGGTGGCAACCGACAATCAACAGTGACCGGCGACCGACGACCAGTGGCGGCGATCGGCAACCGGCTGGGGCCGGGGACCGGCAACCAACGGCCGGCGACAGGTGGCGTCCGACGACCGATGCCTGGCGGCGGTGACCGGCGACGGTCAGCGGTAGGTAGCGACGACAAGCCGCAGCCGGCGACCGATGACCGGTGGCGGCGATTGGCGACGGCAACCGGCGGCCGTCAATCCACGGCGGCGACTGTCAAACGCCGACGGTGGCGACTGGTGGCTGGCGGCGAAGACCACACAGTCGGCGACGACGGCAGTGGCAACCGGTGACGGCGACCGACAGCTGACAGTGGTGACCAGCGTTAGGAAAAATGTTTTCAGTGAAAAGTTATTTTCCGCCCCCCGAACACTGGAAAATCCAGAAAATATTTTCTTGGAAAACATTTTTCGCCAAACAAACGGAACCTTAGTGACGGAAAATTTTTCGTCGCTAATTTGCAACGAATTTATTTTTCATCGCAAATTAGTGATGGAAAGTTTTCATCGCTAATTTGCGATGGAATTTGCCGCGAAATAACAATTCATTGCAAATTAGCAACGGAAAATAAATCCATCGCAAAAATAGCAACGGAATTTGCAACGGAAAATTAGTCATCGCAAATTAGCGACGGAAAATAAATCCGTCACAAATTAGATACGGAAAATAAATCCGTCGCAAATTCCATCACTACTTTTTTTTTTTTGATAACCCAGGGAACCCCCGCACGGCCGACAGCCGAGGAGTAAACTCTGGGGGCGACACGTGCTAGCCACCACACACGTGCCACCGGTTAAGTCACCCTGCGGCGCCCGGGATTCGAATACTCAACCTTTTGCGAGAGGAAGAGTGCGCGTTTCAGCAGCGCCACCCAGGCGGGTGGTCCATCACTACTTTTTTGCGAATTAGCGACGGAAAAAAAATTCGTTGCTAATAGGATTTTCCAAACTTCAATGTATGGACTACCACCAAATGAGTTTGACCGTTTGTGCGATGAACAATTTGCAGCATGGTTTAAAATATGTGTAAGTTACCTATGGATCAAAACTAAGTTATTAATATTTTATACATCATTTATTAAAATATATATTATTGACTTTGCGTGTGTGACCTTAGGTTCACAGTAATCATGATGAAGTTGGAGAGCAAGGATTACTATATCATCTGTCATGGGGTCTAAAGTCAAGACTACGAAGTTGGTCAGCATATTTCATAAATGGATATAATTTTCACACTCAAGAATATGGAATGGAAAAAGCCACAATGAATAGTGATGTGTGTATTCAGTCATCTGATGGTGGCTGTTAAAAATATAATTTTTATGACTTGTTGGATGAAATCATAGAGATAGAATACCATGGACCATTAATGCGGGTTGTGTTATTTAAGTGCAAGTGGATCGACCCAGTCAAAGGAATGAAGGTGCATAGGAAGTTTAATTTAGTCGAAAGAAATCACAAGAAAAGGTATATAAAATATGAATCATTTGTCTTGGCACAACAAGCAATTCAAGTATGTTATGCATCATATCCTAATTTGAAACGTGACAAAGCTAATTGGTGGACTGTATATAAAATCAAAGCACAAAGAAAAATCGAGGAACATTGGAAGAATAGAGCCTATCAACAAAAGGAAGTTTGTAACACGGTTGAAACTGAATAATATAATATTTTAATTTTACGAGATCCGTGTGAAGCAATGATAGATGTGGATCCAACTCAAATTCGCAAATCAAATGTAGAATATGGTACAGAATCTGATTTTGAGACAGATGATGAAAATGATGATCATAAAGAAGATCAAGATCAAGATCAAGACAAGGACGAAGATGAAGACGAAAACGAAAACGAAAACGAAGATTAAAATTTTTGTGACTTTTCACTAATTATGTGTAATTATTATTGCGACATGCGTTATTTTGGTTGTCATAATAATTATTATTGTTCTTGTTGTTATTGTTATTGTTATTATCATTATTATTGTTGTTATTATTAGCGACGGAAGTGATCTTCGCGGTACATGGCTCCCATTTTTCAAATCCATCACTAATTAATGATGGAATTAGCGACGGATTCGAAAAATTGGTCGGTATAAACATTTTCGTCGCTAGTTCCGTCGCTAATTAGCAACAGAATTAGCGACGGATTCGAAAAAATAGGCGCCATGTGCCGCGAAGATCACTTCCGTCGCTAATTTGCGACGGAAAATAAATCCGTTGCAAATTAGCGACAAAATTAGCAACGGAAAATAAATCCGTCACGAATTAGCGACGGAAAATAAATCCGTCGCCAATTCCGTTGCTAATTTGTGACGGATTTATTTTCCGTTGCTAATTCCATTGCAAATTAGCGATGGATTCGAAAAATTGGTCGGTATAAACATTTCCGTTGCAAATTAGCGACGGATTCGAAAAAATAGGCGCTATGTGCCGCGAAGATCACTTCCATCGCAAATTAACGACGAAAAATAAATCCATCGCAAATTTCGTCGCTAATTTGCGACGGATTCATTTTTCGAATCTATCGTTAATTCCATCGCAAATTAGCGACGGAAGTGATTTTCGCAGCACATGGCGCCCATTTTTCGAATCCGTCGCTAATTCCTATCTCAAAAAGCCACTTCTTTAATTCCCGCCCATTTGACCCAAAAAAAAATTTCCGCCCATGCTGATCGTCTTTTTCCCCTTTTCTCTCTTTTCATTTTTCTTTTTCTTGTCTTCTTCTTCTTCTTCTTCTCTTCTTTCTCCTCACGCGCACGTCCGCTGCTCCTCCTACAACTCATCGACGGGACCCCAACGCCGTGCGCCACCGCCGCTCATCTGGTCGCTACGTCGCCATCAGGCCGTTAGGCTCCACCCAACCGCCGCGCCACTGCTGTCGACCCTTGACTGTGCCTCACCCCGAGCCAACCGCGAGTGCGACCTTCCGCCCAGACCAGCAGCCGCCGCTCGTCGCCCCGTCGCCGCGCGCCGTCCGCCTTGCGCAGGCGCTTGTCCGGCCACCCGTCACTGTCGCTATCACCGTCCGCCGCCATGCTTTTCCCCCCCTGGCTAGCTGTCTTCCGCTCCCCCTCGCGCGCGCATGGCCCTTCGCTCACGTTGCGTCTAGCCGCTCGCCCGACCACCTGCAACGCCGCTGTGCCGCCCTTGACCGCCGTCTAGTCACCGCACGCTGTTGCCACCAACACTGACCCCCCTGTTCTGGCCGTGCCCTTTGTCCTGGCCAACCCGTCATCGCCAGACCGTCAACTTGTCGTCCCCATTGTCGCCAGCCCGCCAGCCGTCGTCCCCGTCGCTCGCCTTCTCACCGCCTAATGCCATCACCGTCACCGCCCAGCAGCCGCTCGTCTCCATCGTTGCTCACCCAGCTCGCCATCGCCGTCGTCGCACTCGCCCAGCCAGCCCAGCCACTTGCCTGGCTGAGCCTACTGCCGTCCCAGCCACTCGCCGCTCGCCTGGCCGCTTCCCAGCCGTGTCGTTTGCCTGCTCGTCGCCTAGCCGCCCAAGCCGTCACTCGTCACCGCGCCCTACTCGCCCAACCACTTGCCCTGTCGTGGCCGAGCACCTAGCCTGTGGCCGAGAGCCATGCCGAAAACCGTGCCGAGGCCTCGCTCATTGGCTGACCGTTGTGCCGACCACCGAGCCAAGCCCATTAGAGCTGCAGTTACTCCATTATTTAATCAATGTTAAATATAAATTCTAGAAATTAAATTTTCTTTTAATTAGATTTAAAATCCAAATCGTCCGTAAACAATATTCGTCGCACACTTCGTCATTGAAGAATTAATAAAAAATCATCACTAAATCCGTTCCGGACCAACATCTGTGGCAAAAGTCAAAATTTGGAATGGCAAATTAGTGATGATTCGTAAATTAGTGATAAATTTCACCACGAATCAGTTGGTCGCAAATTAATGAAAAAAAAAAATTCATCGAAAATTAACGACGAATTTTGCCACGAATACATTTCGTTGCAATTTAGAGACCAAAAAAAAATTCCGTGGCACATTAGCGACAAATTTTGCGACGAATACAGTTCGTAGCTAATTTGCAATGAATTTTGCCATAAATAATTAGCGACGAATACAGTTGATGGCTAATTTGCGACGAATTTTACAACGGACAATTAGCGACGAATTTTGTGACGAATACAGTTCGTGGCTAATTTGCGACGAATTTTGTAACAAATAAAGTTTGTGACTAATTTGCGATGAATTTTGTGATAAATTTTTTGTGACAAAAATTGATATTTTCCATCGCTAAATTTTGTGATGCCGAATTAGCGACGAATTTTTTTCCGTCGCAAATTCATTTAGGGACAAATTTTTCCAAATTTTTCGTCGTTAAAACCTTGTTTTTTTGTAGTGTCTTTACAGTGAATACTTAGAAGCTGGAAATTGATGATAAAAAAACCGAGTAATTTGTTAAAGTAATATGTGTGCTGACTTTGATTTAGGGTAGACTCAAATCTTTTTAGTATGAGTCTCACTATAAGCACCAATTATGTGATGCATTACAAGATAAATAAGATCAGAGTCCAATCTTAAGCACCTGAACAGAAGCAAAATTCCTCAAGCACCAGTTCTGACTTTCGTCAACCACTTTTTTTTCTTTTTCATTGATCACATTCTTCGTATTGGATATTTTACCAACTATTTCTTTCGATGATTTAATGATTCGAACGTAATAAGATAATTTTTCTTATCATATAAATGCATCTAAATCAATTTACTTTTAATAACTAGAACCTTAGTACTAAGATAAAATTAGAAAAAGCTACAATACAATGAAACATGGCCAGAATCGTAACAAAACGGTTAGGTTATGTTTATTGCATGCAAATAACATCTGCACTTTTTAAATTTTCAGATGTCAATTTATTGCATGCGAAAATCTGGGAAAAAGTACATTAAAAGCCTTAAACCTATTGTATTTGTGTCAATTCAGTCATAAACCTTTCAATTTGACCAATTTAGTCCTAAACTTTTTTTTACGTTTTGTCAATTGAGTCTATCTAACCAATTTAGATTAGAAATTACTAACTTGAATGTCGACCGTCCCACATGGTACGGCTGGCACTAAGGTGGAATTTTTATATAATGTTTTAATATATATTTTTTCCTTTCTTTTTTTTCTTTCCCTTTTCTTTTTTCCGGTGGCCAATCCCTCGTCGGCCTCGCTTGGGCGAGGGGAGCCCTCGTCGGCCAGCCACTAGTAGAAACAGAAGGGAAAGTAAAAGAAAGGAAAAAAAGAAAAAATAATTAAAAATACCAACGTAAGTTTTGGCCATGCCACGTAGAACCACCAATATTGATATCAGCGATTTCTAGTCTAAATTGAACGAATGGACTCGATTGGCAAAATGTGAAAAGGTTTAGAATTAAATTGATTCAATTAAAAGGTTTATGGTTGAATTTATACCAATACAACAAGTTCATGACTTTTTTAGTACTTTCCCTTGGAAAACTGTATATGTTTGTTAAAATGTAATAATTCTAATCCTTTTTTGTATTATTTAAATTGTCGTAAGTGGGTAATACATTAAATAATATATAACTTTTTTGAATTCAATTTTAAAAGGTAAAGCATTAATTGATTCCTTTTATGGCATTAATTGATTACCTGCCGATCATCTTCGTCATTGCAAATTGTGATTTGAAGTTTTGTAAACCTTAACATACCCATTTGAATATTCTAAATAACAAGTTCTATTGTCGTCACCATTTTGACAAAACCCTGACCTTTCTACCAGAACAAACTGGTACTTAACTAAACCAGCAGATAGAAACCACCATAGGACATCGAAGAGAAACAGAGTTCAATCTTAGGCACTGAACTGGACAACAACAGGAACCCTCAAGCCTTCATGAGTTCGATGAAGCTCTGCAGATTCTTCAGGGAGGACCCCCCTTCACTAATACTCTTCCTGGCCATCTCCTTCAACCTCAGGCAATTTGCCCTGATCTCATCACTCCCAAGAACTGCTGTGTATTTTTTGTCTCACTTCATGCCTAGTTGTTAGCCCATTTTCATCAGAAACAACTCCTAAACCCACCTTCCACGCATCACATATTAAGCTCTTGTTCAGGTACTGATCTGCAAAGTAAGGCCTGCAGAGAAGTGGGACCCCATTGCTCAGGCCTTCCAGTGTGGAATTCCAACCGCAGTGAGTGAAGAAGCATGCCACTGAAGGGTGTGCTAGGACCTCCTCTTGTGGTGCCCATTGGACCACCTTCCCATAATTCCTCACCTTTTGGAGGAACCCCTCATGGAACTCGGTGACTGGCCCATCAGTGAGGTCCGGGCGTACGACCCATAGGAATGGTCGAGAAATCTGTTCGAGGCCGTGGGCGAGCTCATAGAATTGTTCTGTGCTGAGTACTGTCAAGCTTCCAAAGGCAACATAGATGACTGACTGGGCTGGATGTTGGTCTAACCAGTTCAAGCAGGTTGAGTCCTCATTCCACAGGCTTCCTCTGTGATGGAATAATTGCGTGCTCGCTATTAAAGGACCGATTGGGAGAGCTCCGGGAATGACACCGAGGGCCGATGCCTCAAGTTCATGGAATGAATTGCAAAGGAATGAGTTTGTGCGTTTGCTGTGATGGAGGATGGACAATGCGCATCTAAAAAATACTTTCTGCGTCATTGGATCTCCTGAGCAACTCCAAGGGAGGTCAGTGCTCTTATAGGAAGGAAGGTCCTCCATTATCATGATGAGATCATTCTTCAGAGCAACACCTGTATAAGTTACCGATGCCAAGTTAGATTATCTTAAGACTATCTATTCCTACAAGGTTATTGGCGTGAAAAATGTTGTAGATTCCTCTCTCCTTAGTGTGTGTCAATAAAGCAATTGAGAGATGGCTACACGACATATTTAGGCTTCATGAGACTTTAAGGGTTCTAGATCTGGTCCCTTACCATTGTTGTCTATGACTCCACCCTCGATGAACTTTGAAATATGAAGATCCAAGGCCAGAGACGAAACCGAGGCAGGCCAAAACCCGGCTCGCTCGATTCCCATCCTTTCAGCAACTTCCAGTGCCCATCCGGCTATTAGGTCCGCAATTATGAAGCTGATCTGATCATCTTTATTGTAATTTGACTGCTTCTTCACTTTCTCAATCAACTCCTGCAAGTGACCCGGCATCACCCTTGACACGCTCTCCATCAGCTTAATTGGGTCCTTTCGCTCCTCATCAGATTCGAGCCCATCCGGAATTGCAACAAACTTAATCAGATTCGATCCCTCGTCCAATCCGGGGTTTGCAGCCACCACTCGTGTGTGAATGGACTTTGTGTTCACAAATGTCACCTTGACTCCATAATCAGCAATACAGTGTGAGAGTTTCAGGAGAGGAGTGACATGACCTTGTGATGGAAATGGTATGACCAGGACATGTTTTAACTTTGCCATTGTTAACATAGAACAAGGGACAGTTCCTTAGCACACCTTATATTGGCTAATTAAGCTCAGGCTTTATCCTTATTGTTTCGTTATCACCTGATTCAGAGGGACTTCGGCACCTGGCTTTGTAGTTTTATTGACGTCTTTTGCAGGCTGTCCGGATATCCTGGCATGGAACGAAAAGAACATAAGCTGTGGCGGCAACAAAGATGAAATCCAACTGGCTAACAATTTGTCTGTGGCTTGTGTTCTCATATCGGCGTTTCTTATCAATAAGTGCAGGCTCTCTAATTTCATTCATATTTGTGAAGCGAAAGAGTATCCCTTTTTTTGGACATGTGAAGTATATAATGGCATAAGAAACATATAGTCTCATTATAAACTTTCAGATTAAGTGTGCTTGTCATGACTTTGCGGCAATCTCAATATTAATAATGATGGAAGCAGGACAGGTTAGGAACGAATTCCCCTAATTGTAGGTTTTTCCCAGAACCTATCGCAAATCCGTCACAGGTATTGATACAATATCCCAAACTCGCCACACTAAAGTATTCGAGCATCAGCAACCTGCCACAATATTTTGTAATAAACAATAGTCTTATATTAAATAAATGTTAACAATCCCATATTTGCATATGCAACTATTTATTCGAAACTCGTGCATTGTAGAACTCCTATTGTGATTCTATAGTGTCGAAAATATACTGTTGAAAGAATTTAAGGTGGTTGATCATAAAAAAACTAAGGTTTAATAATAATTAAAGGTGAGTATGACTTAGTGTAGACCCAAATCTTCTTATATGAGCTTCACTTTATGCACCAATTATGCGGCGCATTACAAGATAAATAAATTCAGATTCCAATTTTAAGCACATGAACGGAAACAAAAATCCTCAAGCACGAGTCCAATGAAGCTCTGCAGATTCTTCATGGAGGACCCTCCTTCACTCATACTCTTCTTGACCATCTCCTTCACCACAATTTGCCCTTTATCTCATCACTGCCAAAAAGTGCTAGCATGTGTCCTCACTTCGTACCAAGTTATGGCTGCATTTTCATCACCATCCTCTCCTAAACTAACCCTCCACACATCACATATCAAGCTCCTGTTCAGGTACTGATCTGCAAAGTAAGGCCTGCAGAGAAGCGGGATTCCATTGCTCAGGCATTCTGGTGTGGAATTCCACCCAAAGTGGGTGAAGAAGCATGCCACTGAAGGGTGTATAGGAACCCGCGGTGACTGACCCGTCAGTGAGGTCAGGGCGTATGACCCACAGGAGCGGTTGACCAATCCGTTGAGGCTGTGAACAAGTTCCTAGAATTGTTCTGGGCTGAACATCGTTGTGCTTCCAAAGGCAACATAGTTGACTGACTGCGCCAGATGCTGGTCTAGCCATCTCAAGCATGTCGACTACTTGTTCCATAGGCTTATTCTGTGAAGTTATAATCGGGTGCTCGCTATTAACAGACTGACCAGGAGAGCTCTGGAAATGGCAATGCAAACCGATGCCTTGAGGGCATGTTCCAAAGGCGTGAGTTTAAGTGTTTGCTGTGACGGAGGTTGGACAATGCGCATCCTAATAACAATTTCTGCATCATCAGGTCTTCAGGGCAACTCCAGATGAGGTCATTGCTCTTATACGAGAGTAGAGTATCTTAAGACTACCTATTCCGACACTCACATAGGTTAGTATAGATTTTGTAGACTTATCTCTCTTTAATGTGTATGTCGATAGAGCCATTTGAGGGATAACAAGAAAGCATATTTAGGCTGTGAGAATGATTTTGAAGGGTTCTAGTTTAGGTCCCTTGTCATTGTTGTCTATCACTCCACCCTCAATCATCTTAGTAGTTTGAAGTATCAAGGCCAAAGTTGAAACTGAGGCAGGCCAAAACCCAGCTCACTCGGTCCCCATCCTTTCGGCGACTTCCAGTGCCCATCTGGCAGTCAGGTCTGCAATCACGAAGCTTATCTGCTCATCTTCATTGCCATTGCATTGCTGCTTCACTTTCTCCTGCAAATGACCCAGCATCACTCTTGATATGCTCTCTAGCAGCTTAGGCAGAGTCCTTTCGCTCCTAGTCAGTCTCTTGAGCCCATCGAGAAGCGCAACAAACTTAATTTGATTTGGTGCCTCATCCAATTCAGGGTTTGCAGCCATAACTTGTGCGTGAATGGACTTAGTGTTCACAAATGTAACCTTAATACCATGATCAGCAACACAGTTTGAGAGTTTTTCAGGAGAGGAATGACATGACCCTTGGGCAGGAAATGCCATGACCAGGACATGTTTTGGCTTTGCCATTGTTGACATGGAACAAGAGACAGATTCCACCATGCCTATGCTTTAGTTCTTTAACACACCTTGTATTTGCTAATTAAGCCAAGATTCAACCGTAATTTTTTTGTTATAAAGTGATTTTGAGGGACTTTGGCACTTGAGCTTTGTAGTTGTATGTCCTTTGTGGGCGGTCAGTATATTATTGGCTAATTAAGCCGAGAATCTACCATCATTGTTTCGTTCTGACATGATTCTGAGGGACTTTGGCACTTGGCCTTTGCAGTTTTATCTCTGTCTTTCACGGGTGGTCGGTATATTCTTGCGTGGAATGAAAAGAACAGAAGCTGTGGTGGCAACCAAGGATACATGCAACTAGCTAGCAATTTGTCCACGGCATGTGTTTCTAATGCCTCCGGGTTTTGGTTGTCCCTTTGCATGAAAAGAGAAAATAGTTGTCATGTTCAACTGAAAGCAAATGCGTTCGACAAAAATGCAGATGCTTTCGGTCTTCCTAAACGAACAGAAGGAAGTGAACGCACATTGATAATTTTTTACTCTTTTATTTGTTTTTAATTCAATTGCGATTCCTTTCTTGCCTTATTTTCCATTTAATGACTCCATGCGTGTGATTCATATCATTTATTCTGGTTTGTAACATGGGATGTATCCTGCTTCGTTTGCATATCGGGTTTATAATGGGCTCAGATACGGTCTAATTCTGATTGAAATTTTCAACAAACTCCTGTTTCAGTGCAGATCGATACGTAATAGCTTGGATTTATATGACTAGGTACATCTATTACACATTTTCAGCAATCTCATTATCACAAATACAATAGAACAAATATATGAGGATAGAGCGAAATGACTCGGTAAAATTGGCTCATCCTCTTGTGAATTGAATATGCATTAGCCAGTCCAACTCCCCAGGTCATTAAAGAGACAGCTAAAAATTCCTGCTTCAATTGACAGATTATTCCAACACGGTCCAACATCAGCTGATTAAGAACTGCTTTCATAAGATTTAAAAGAGCCATTTGGTTCTTTTAAATAGTGAATCAAGCCATTGCCATCCTTTGCACCAGTACCAAGAACTTTATTCAATGACACAGGAACCTTCAAATTATGCAGGCACAAAACTTTCATTTTCAATGATGGGAAGGAAAAAGGGCCTCCGCTGAAGAAACTGCCTTAATTTGTTATCGCGAGTTTATGAATTTGAAGCACAGTAAAACAGTGACTTAATGAAAGAGGCCAGTTAACGAGAGCAGATAATTTACTAAGGATTGGAGGAGAATCCAGACTTAAAGGTTCCTTCAGATAGACATTTAATTTTTTTACTGTATGTCCTCGGGAGATAACAATGCGGACTTAAAACTAAATGAACATCCCATGTGCCAAAGTATATATGCCTGCGCGTCAAAGTATTGCACTTAACTCTCAAGCTAAGGCACAACCCACCAAACTCATTATACTTGTCCTTATTCTGTATTTGATAAGTTCTCTTTTCTGCAGAGCTGGACCAGTAGGGCTGAAATAATTCGTTATGAATTCCATAGTGGCACACTTGACAAGAGAAAGAGAGATGTAAATGCACATATCTCATTAACAGAACAGAAGACCCAACATCATATATGAAGAGACATGAACCATTACAGGAGGATCAATAGCACCTCATTTGCGGTTAAAAAAAACTAATACAGTAACAGGGTCCTACTGTCTAAGAGTTCACCACCAGGTCCCATATCTTGCAGAATCATTCTGAGAGAACAAGGCAGAAAGAACCACCATAACCAAAGCCCCTCAAGAGTCTTTATAACATCTTGGGCCTAGCATGAGTTCCCAACCCTTAAGCTTCACAATTAACTGCCACAATCTGAAAGGAGTAGGCCCCTGATCCTGACATGTGGATAGTTACTACTCCTAATGTTCGCACAGCATGCTCTGAGAATCATCCATTTGCAGCTCTTGCTCTGTGGCTTAGCAATTAAAATCACCAATCCCTCTAACCACCTTCCATCAGACTTCCAAATCACCTGATCATGATGTCATTACATTAATACATGGTTTCTGTCTTTTTATTTTGCCAAAAATAAAGACTCTGAAAACTGAGGGAAAAACAGAACTTGAGGGAGCCAGTCTAGTTTTTTGAGCAGTGCGAATACGTGTTTAAACGAGAGCACCATTGAGTGGTAGATGAAGATCCTCAAACCATCATGTTGGACTCTAGAAAGAAGACCCTACTTTCAGAGGGAAAAAAACTGAAAAGTTGATGAATAGCGCTGCCAAACTCAATATTTCCAAATGTTCCAATTTCAGCATCATATATTACCCCTATCTACCGCATTTATTTTAGAAGCTCCGGTATTTCTTTTACAGAAGTCGTCAAGTTAAGATCTTAACAGTATTTCTGTCCCAGAAGCTTCCTCTTCCTTCATCAAGAACTCATTCTTAAAAAATTTGACGATAAGTGTTGCGGAAGCCAAGCGATCGAATAATAAAATTGACAGAATAAGAAAATAAATCGGACACCAGATTTACGTGGTTCGGTCGTAGTGACCTACGTCCACGGGGAGAGCAGCACGGAATTCCACTATAGATCAAGCGATACAACGGAGATTACAACCACACTCGAGTCACTCAAACACTCTCGGTGTTTCCCAAGCCCCAATTACACCCAATAACTCACGCAGTGTTTAGCCCCACAATTCCTCACGAAATAATCTCTCAATCTCGCAAAAGAATTGTACACAAATCTTAACACAAGATTTAATCGCTACGAACACTTGAACTCAGATGTAATTCCACGAACAAAATCACTAAGATTGCCCACTGCCAAGCACTCGCACACCAGCGGCGCTTCAAGAATCACGATCAACTGCTACTGTGGAACCAATCGTGAGAGCCATATATATCTATATGCACCGAGTAAAGAAGTCCATTGTTGCTCGGTCAAAGGAGTCCACGCCTACTGGGATTAGGAAACAAAGTCCAGTGAGTTTCGGTCAATCAAGTTGACCGAATATTGTCCACACGTTGGACTTCCTATTTCAAGTCCAAAGGCTTCAATATTTGAATATATGTTTGTCGATAATCTTTCCTTCTCTATTCTGCTTTGCCGATTCTAATTTGATATCAAAACAAAATAGGAAATATCCTATTCAAAATATTCAGACTTCCACATAAATAATTTCGAGTCGGGTTTCGTTTATTGGGCTCAAACTCGAGACATATTTTAACAATCTCCACCTTGGCTCGACGTTTGAGCCAAGTCACAATCGCTTTAATAAAATTCGAATTTCGTTACTACTCTCCCACAGCCCCCAATGGGCTCAACCGCCACAGATATTTTTCAAGTCCAAGCCGTGCTTGAACTTCGATATAGCTGTGGACCTCATCAGAACACTAACTTCACATGCACCATTAACTGCTCTACAAGGATTTTTCGACACAATCTCCTCAATCGCAGATAAAGCAAAACCATTATTGCATCCATATCTGTCAGAAGATAGAATATGCACCTTGTCAATATCAGCAGTTACAGCAACTGTTGGCTCAATAGGCTTCACCTTGTTACAAGCACCGTCCGTGTCGATTACTTTGCTAGCACTTGTTACCTTAGGAGTTTCTGGTTGTAACTCCACCTCAAGCTGAACACCGTTCAGATCCGTATAAATACTGCTATTAACACTCCTAGTCAGAAGTACTGGAGACTCGTCAAATGTAACTTTTCTACTGATAATATGTGAATTTAATTCCGGGCACCACAACTTATAGCCCCTCTCACCTTGTGCATAACCTAGGAATATGCACTTTCTTGTCCTTCCATCGAGCTTACCATCACTAACTCGAACATAACATAGACAATCAAATATTCTAATAATAGAATAATCAGCAACGTTACCTGACCACACTTCTTCGGGAGTCCGACATTCAATCGCAGTCGATGGGGATCTATTATTTAGGTAGCTCGCCGTACTAAGCGCATCCGCTAGAAATCTTCTAGCCATACCAGCACTAGAGAGCATTTTATGGGCCGTCTCTAGTAATGTTTTGTTCATCAACTCTGCAACCTGTTGTGGTTCATTGACACTAGTGCGATGTCTCACTATGCCTTCCTTCATGCAGAATTTGTTTAACAGCTCCGAGCAAAAAACCATACTATTGTCAGTCCGCACCTGCTTGATCGTTTTACCAGTCTCCTTTTCGATCAAAGCTTTTAACTGCCTGATCCTGACAACAGCATCAAACTTGTGCCTAAGCACAAACACCCACGTCTTCCTCGAGTAGTCATCAACAACTGTTAACATAAATCTGGAACTCTTCCTCGAAGGAAATTGCGACAACCTGCGAACATCCAAGTGAATTAATTCTACAATATCCGTGGTTTCTCTGACAACCGTACTAAACTGTACTTTTCGCCGTTGATCTAAATCACAGCACCTGCATACATTCAGCTCGTTAGCCACATAACCACATAGCAAATTTCTTTCACTTAGAACCTTCAAGCTTCTCTCACTAATGTGTCCCAAACGCATATGCCGCAATTCAGACTCTCGAACCGATGCATTCGACGTCTCCGCAGCGAATTCCGTCACTGTGTCACCTTGAAGCTCATATAGGCCATTATGCTTGATTCCTTTCATTATCACCAAGACACCTCGAACAACTTTCAAAAATCCACATTCTGAAGAATACCTACACCCAGTTGAATCTAGGGCACTCAAGGAAATCAGATTTTTCTTCAACTCTGGAACATGCCTCACTCCAGTCAATGTCCACACGATACCATCATGCATTCTGATTCTAACATCACCAACACCAATAATATCGCATTCGGAATTGTTTCCCAACTGCACTTTACTATTATCCGTGCATTGATAAGTAGTAAACCAGTTCCTGTTTGGTGTAGCATGAAAAGAACAACCAGAGTCCATAATCCATCCGCCAAACGACGAATCATTAGTGACAGACAAGACATAATCAGCATCATCCGAATTACCATCAGCTATAGCTGCAACATCATCCGCAGGATCAACTCTAATTCCCTTACCTTTGTCGTTCTTCAGCTTAAGGCAATCCCTTCTAAGATGCCCCCTCTTGCCACAGCTCCAACAGACAATACCACGAATCCTAGACTGACTTCGTCTATTCGAGTTCATACTACTTCTACTAGCACGTGTACCAGTTCTTCCTCTAGTTTTACCTACTAAAGCAGCAAATACATGTTCGCCAGATTCTCTTCTACGGATGTCTTCGCTCAGAATTAAATCTCGAACACCATCAAACGTCAAACTTGTTGACCCAGAGGAATTACTAACAGCAGTAACAGTCGTATTCCAACTATCAAGCAATGAGGATAATAGAAACAAAGCACGTACCTCATCTTCAAAGTCAATATCAACTGAACTCAATTGACTCACGATCACATTGAATTCATTAATATGATCAGCAACCGACGCACCTTCGCTCATCTTTAAATTAAACAGACGTCACATTAAGTAGACTTTGTTGATCGCAGAGGGCTTCTCGTACATGTCCGACAGGGCTTTCATCAAACCCGCAGTGGTCTTCTCATTCACGATGTTAAACGCAATGTTACGAGCCAACGTCAGCCGAATAACACCCAAAGCTCGTCTATCCAGCAATTCCCAATCAGCTTGCTTCATCGTCTCTGGCTTCTCCCCAGACAGGGGCACGTGCAGTTTCATCTGATATAGTTGATCCTCAATCTGCATCTTCCAGAAACCAAAATCCTTCCCATCAAATCTGTCGATTCTCACTTTTCCTTCTTCTATCGCCATCGATTCGCTTTAACTTAGTCAAGCCAAGCTCTGATACCAATCGTTGCGGAAGCCAAGCGATCGAATAATAAAATTGACAGAATAAGAAAATAAATCGGACACCAGATTTACGTGATTCGATCGTAGTGACCTACGTCCACGGGGAGAGCAGCACGGAATTCCACTATAGATCAAGCGATACAACGGAGATTACAACCACACTCGAGTCACTCAAACACTCTCGGTGTTTCCCAAGCCCCAATTACACCCAATAACTCACGCAGTGTTTAGCCCCACAATTCCTCACGAAATAATCTCTCAATCTCGCAAAAGAATTGTACACAAATCTTAACACAAGATTTAATCGCTACGAACACTTGAACTCAGATGTAATTCCACGAACAAAATCACTAAGATTGCCCACTGCCAAGCACTCGCACACCAGCGGCGCTTCAAGAATCACGATCAACTGCTACTGTGGAACCAATCGTGAGAGCCATATATATCTATATGCACCGAGTAAAGAAGTCCATTGTTGCTCGGTCAAAGGAGTCCACGCCTACTGGGATTAGGAAACAAAGTCCAGTGAGTTTCGGTCAATCAAGTTGACCGAATATTGTCCACACGTTGGACTTCCTATTTCAAGTCCAAAGGCTTCAATATTTGAATATATGTTTGTCGATAATCTTTCCTTCTCTATTCTGCTTTGCCGATTCTAATTTGATATCAAAACAAAATAGGAAATATCCTATTCAAAATATTCAGACTTCCACATAAATAATTTCGAGTCGGGTTTCGTTTATTGGGCTCAAACTCGAGACATATTTTAACAATAAGAGTGAAGCACAAAGCCCTGACCGCAGCACCCACTTGCACAGGCCCATCCTGTTTTAAGCTTCTAATGTTACAGACACCAAAGCTTGAAGAAAAGCTGTCAGTCATTATGGAATGAGAATGTTCTCTTTAATCTCGTCATTCCAAAAGCAACTGTATCGCTATTCTTTCACACATCCCGAATAAAGTGTGAATCTGCATGGGAAAATGGCCATGGTCGATTTAACTGGTGAAGACCAACACTTAATGAACTCTCATCAGGGGATTGCAATGACTTCAAATTGCTGCACACCACTGGCAAAATCGTAAACTCCACAATCCACTTTTGAACTAGAATTCTGAGTCAAGCAATCTAATAGGAGGCAGACTGGCAGAGTGAGGAAAGGATACCAACAATCTGTTTGGAAGCAGATTTTAATGAGGTAAAGATACCAACATCCGTTTGCTAGCAGATTTTAATCCCCTCGTACCAAACAAGGAACCCTGGGATCCTAAAACAAAAGGGACATCTTGTCAAATCAGTTCTTTAAGACCAAACCAACCAGAGATTTTTCCATTTCAATCCATAATGGATAAATGCCAAAAGCCACCTTCTAACAGACAATCGTCATGGTTGGTCATAGACATTTTGTGGAACTGAGAGCAGATTCATTCAAGTTTATCATCTATATTAAACTATGAGGCTCCATGCTGCAGCTTTTGGAGTCTAAAATTTAATCGTGTAAACATGTACACGTCCTGCACATAAAAAAAAAATTAAAGAAGTTCACATCATTGAAAGCACATATCAACTATGCACTCACATTTTGGCCGTGGAGATCTGTTAGAGATACGTTCTCCATGTTCCTCATGTTAGCTAGCAACTGGGCACAAAATACATTTGCAAGCCATGAGATAAGCTTGTACTGCAAGAAAACCAACAAAGACAACAAAAATAAGTTAGTCTACGCATACATGATCAAGCAAAATGAATGTCAAAGGATGATCGAAGAGTTTCTTTGCCCAATTAATAAGAACCTGAACCACGACACTGGCAATGCCAAAGACAACAGTGATGAGTCCAGGACAATTGACCGGAAAAACTTGTGGAAAAACCATTGGTGCTTTAAATTTTTGGGCTTCCGAGGGCTGCCTTGGATAGATTGCATTGCTATTACTGCTGGGAGAAATGCCCGAAACTCATACTGCTTTCCCTGCAAGTGCCAACCAAGATGCTACTTCATTTCATCATTCTCAGGCCAGATTATACTTGGTCACTAGTTTAATAAAGCTTTCATATAATTTTACCAAAAGAAAGTTCACGAACTTCTCAACGCGAATGAGCATATGTGCCAGGTTGCCAGCACACAACATTACTAAAAATCTATATTGGTTGATGTTGGGATAACTAAGTCGAGGGGTGGGATGAAAAAAGTGTAAAATTTCTCTAGGGAAGGATACCCATGACGTTTGTGCTAGCAAATTCCAGAGGACAAATAGTGGCAGAATTTCTTCCACTTTCTTATTCCAGCATCAACTGATTAGAAACTGCTCTAATAAGCCTTAACATACCAGCATCAACTGACGTTTGAGATTTAAAGATTGTTTGCGAGTAATTATAAAAGATAATTATAGTTTGAGTTGTGATGCTCCCCGTTATGTCATACAATCAAATCACGTATATATGATGTCTTAATTTAATACCTACTTATTTTATTGTTCGATGATTTTCTTTTTGCAACAAGTAAATTAATTTGTAAAAGAGTACATTGAGTACAATATTAGGGATTGAAGAGGAACAAGAAGAAGCCTCAAGCAATCATATGTTTAATGAAGGGCTGCAGATTCTTCAGGGAGGACCCTCCTTCACTAACACTCTTCCTGGCCATCTCCTTCACCCTTAGGCAATTTGCCCTTATCACGTCACTGCCATGAACTACTAGCATCTTTGTCCTCACTTCATGCCTTGTTGTGACTCCATTTTCACCGCCATCCACCCCTAGAGCCACCCTCTACACGTCACGAAGCTCTTGTTTAGGAACTGGTCTCCAAAATAGGGCCTGCAGAGAAGTGGGACTCCATTGCTGAAGCCTTCCAGTGTGGAATTCCAACCACAATGTGTTGAAAAATTGACTTCGAAAATGGGTAGAATAATGAAGTGAGACTTTGAGGCGTGATATCACTTTCTTTAAGGAGTTATTTGCCCCATGAAATTGCTAATGGTCACCAGCAAATTTCCTCCAGGATACAACAAAGTCTCGATGAGAATACTAGATAGCAATTCTAGTATTTCTCCGGAGTCTCTCTACAAAACAATTCGAGAAGATGGCTATGTTTTTAGGAATGAAAATTTTCGGAAAAGCAAAAAAGCATTCTGTCATGCCAAAAAACCGACAAGTATCTATAAAGACATTTTTAACGAACAATGGCAACCTTTCAATAAATGGCTAAAATAATCAAACACAACTCTTCGATCGACAGTTTAGAAGAAAAAAGGTATGCAGCCGAAATGATATATGAAAAGACACGAAAATTCGAAATTAAAAAATAATTAAAAATAAATAATTAAAATAATAAATATATATTTTTTCACGAAATTCCGAATTTCATAATTTCCAAAAAGTTCAAAGGTGCAAAAATTTTCTATTTTTTTTGGTTTTTTTATTTATTTAAATGAAAGCTAACCTATATGTAATGATGTGCAAAAATTAACATGCGATTAATGCAACCTAACATGCAAACTATATGTCGTGCCATGACGTGACCTATTTCTAATGACGGGTATATTATTTTTTTGTATTTTTTTTAAGGAAATTCGAAATTAAAAAAAGCTAATTATCCAAGCATGCAACTTTAAACTAAAGAAATTAACTTATTCTAGAGCAATCTTTTTGGTATTTTTTTTTATCGAAATTCGAAATTAAAATCAAGTGAAAAAATAATCGCTAAATCTTTCGAATTAAGTTTCGATCTAAAGCCTGACAGATCGATCCTAAAATTCGAAATACCCGCTATGGAAACAACTCTATCTAAAGCCTAATAGATAGATTTATTTCCACGTGTGTGGTTGCGGATTAGGAAATTTTCCTAATCGATCACATCTTGAAAAGATTTTGATATCTCAAATATTTTGGATATATTCACAGGATTTTGAAAATTCTAATTCTATCAAAATTTGATAAGTAACAGATATCCAAGATTTCAAAAAAAGGAAATAAATCCCAATTTAGATAATGCCTATTATTTAAATATGCAAAGTTAGATATCAATAAGCACGAATTAGGCAGCAAAATATTAAAATCAAATCAGGATAAGATAATTACCTGATTTACAGATTTCTTTCCAAATTCGAATTTGCAGCAGATCGGGATTGCCGATAGGGATGGTGACCGGTGGTGCGTCAGGAGCGGCGGTGCGGCGTCGGGAACGATGGCGCTCGCGGCAGTGACAAGGCGGTGGACGATAGTCTCGGTGTGATGCTCGTTGGACAACCAGTTCGGTGAACTGGCGGTATGATGATTAGCGAAGGCAACAAGTCGGGGTGGCTCGGTTTGACGATCAACAACCTGCAAAAACAGAAACTTTGCGGGTCTGTTTTGGTGAGGACACGGCACAGCTCACAATGGATTCTTCTTCTCGATATGCTGCTTGAAGGTCACGTCAGGGGAGTCGCGGCTTGGTGTAGCTTGGAATTGGGCTGGACGGTGGCGTCTCGGTGTAGGTGGGTGTCGAGGTGCAGGAAGCCTTGTAATGTGGACAGCAACTCCGGCGTTTGTAGACAAACCAAGGGACTCGTGGTGATGAAGTCAGCAAGCACCAGTGGCGTTGAAGTTGCGTCGCCGAAACTGATGCAGCGGTAGCGTGAGTGCAAGATCCAATAGTGAGATGGGAGTGGCAAGCATGCAGGGAGTGTCTGTTCTTCACCAGCGTCGTGCGAAGGATACGAAAATCCTTCAAGTGGGAGTCTTGAATTTTCTCACAAGTGGATGCTTGACCAAGTCAAAACGCACTCACCAGAAAGACTCCCATACATCAATGTTGGATCACCCTCTTCAATCTTTTTTTTCTCTCTCGTGTGTGTCAAATTTTTGTGGCCGTGTATGAAAATTTTTGTCCCTCTCCTCCCCTAGTAAACATATATTTATAGTGTAAACCTAGGTCAATTAGCCGGGTTTTCTAGTTCTAATAGGCTTAGGTTTAGGCTTTAATTTCATTCTAAGTGGGCTGAATCAATTTGGGTTTTTCTTTAATTAAGCATAATGAGCTAATTTTAAGCTCAAATTAAGACAACCAAGCTCTTTTGCGTGTGATTTTTGGCCCATGCTTTTCGAGTGAGCCGAGTTTCGTTCGATGCCCGAGCTCGATTTACATGATGAATTTTAAACTCGCTTACCACCGCCGATCCCATGTGAAATGCGGTTAATCTATACGAACCAAGACTTTATGCTATGCAATTCGTAATATTTTTATTCAGGGGTTAAAATTTAATCCCTAATTTTCTATGCAGTTAACCGCTAAATGATGTGTCGAAATTTAGGTGTCAACAGCTGCCTTTCTTTGAGTGGAGGCTCGCAGAGGTTTTGCTCAAATACTGAGACCTAAATTTAAACTATGCAAATGATGAATAATGATTTTTTTTAAAATGCAACGATGCATGATATGCAAACAATAAGGAACGTATGCTAAGGCTTCTCACTTCATGTGGAGCGGTGAAAGAGTCTTACATACGGATCGCACAAAAAGCGTCCAAGTGAGGGAAAGTTTTATAATGCTTTGACTTCCTTCGATCTCCAAACTTCTGGTCCACTGGAAGTAAGGTTCTCGAGGTGCTGGACTGCCTATCCGTTACCTGTAGTTTCCTACAGATGTGAAATAACGCATAATGTAAAGAAAGAATGGGACGTGTTGCCTATACCGCTGGGCAATCACTAAAAGGATCACGTCACCTCTTCCATTGGGCGAGCATGAGGTTGGTTGTGCCACCTATTCCACTGGGTGAACATAGAATGAAAAATCATGCTGCCTCTTTTACTGGGCAAACTTGAAAATGGGTTGTGTTGCCTATTCCGCTGGGTAACATGAAATAAGAAATTATGCTCCCTGTACTACTGGGCAAACATGAAATGGGGTGTGCCGCGTATTCCACTTAGCAACACCAAATGAGATATTATGCTGCCTGTCCTGCTGGGCGAACATAAAATGGGGTGTGCCGCGTACTCCACTTGGCAACACCAAGAGATATGTCGCATATTTTACTGGGCGAACATGAAATGAGGTGTGCCGCGCACTCCACTTGGAAACACCAAATGAGAAACTATGTCGCCTGTTCTACTGGGCGAACATATGAAAGAGATCATGTCTCACATTTCGAAGATAGAAACAATGAAGAATAATTAGCAGACGTACCTGGATTCACTTACCTTGTAGGAGTGGTAAAGTACATCGATGCATGATTATGATTCTGTACCATTTGACAATCACTTGGGCTTTGTTCTAAAGATGTTGCTTGATGAACTTTGATGGACTTTAGTGACCTTCCTCATAGGCGTGTCACGGGGGAATCTTCTGGATATCGTCTTGAACACTTAACAATTTGGTGAACCAGGGGCTATCCTGAATGCTCATGGGTTCTTTAACAAAGTACTTGGATATCATCAGAGGTACCTGAAAAGGCTTGATCAATAGTGCTAAGTGCGCCTAATGATCGCGCCAAAATCTCGCAATTATTCGCGCCCCCGCACGCGGGTATCATGGGTCTAGTCCATAACTCATATGTTTCTTCTGAACACACAAAAGAAGCCCGCACTTATAAACAAGCCTACTTCACTCCATATTTCCTATGTGGGACATAGAAAAACCACTTTTGTTTGTTTTACAAACAAACTTCCAGCACAGTGAGTGAAGAAGAATGCCACTGAAGGGTGTGCTAGGACCTCCTCTTGGGGTGCCCATTGGACCACCTTCCCAAAACTCCTTACCCTTTGGAGGAACCCATCATGGAACTCATTGACCGGCCCGTCGGTGAGGTCGGGCCGTACGACCCACAGGAATGGTCGTGCAATCTGTTCGAGGCCTTGGGCGAGCTCATAGAATTGTTCCGGGCTGAATACTGACGTGCTTCTGAAGGCGACGTAGATGACTAACTGAGCTGGATGTTGGTCTAACCAATTCGAGCAGGTTGAGTCCTCGTTCCACAGGCTTCCTCTGCAATGGAATAATTGGGCACTTGCTATTATCGGACCGATTGGGAGAGCTCCAGGAATGACACTGACAGCCGATGCCTCAAGTTCATAGAAGGAATTGCAAAGGAATGAGTTTGAGCGTTTGCCGTGATGCACCACGGACAATACGAATTTGAAAATTGCTTTCTGTGTCGCTGGGTCTTCAGGGCAACTCCAAATGAGGTCATTTGCTCTTATATGAAGGAAGGTCCTTCGATATCTTGATGAGATGATTCTTCAGAGTAAAGCCCGCATGAGTTATCGATGCCAAGTAAGATTCTCTTTAGAATACCTATTCCTACAAGCACATACGATATCGGTGGGATAAATGTGGTAGATTCATCTCTCCTTAGTTTGTGTGTCAATGTAATTGAGAGGTGGCGCTACATGACATATTTAGGCTTCATGAGACTGATTGTGAAGGGTTCTAGTTCTGGTCCCATACCATTGTTGTCTATGAGTCCACCCTCGATCAACTTCGGAAAATGAAGTGTCAAGACCAGGGCCGAAACTGAGGCTGGCCAAAACCCGGCTTGCTCGATTCCCATCCTTTCGGCAATTTCCAGCGCCCATCCGGCATTCAGGTCCACAATCATGAAGCTGATCTATTCATCTTCATTGCCATTTGACTGCTTCTTTACTTTCTCAGTCAACTCCTGCAAATGATCCGGCATCGTCCTTGACATGCTCTCCTGCCAAATAGTGAAGTCTTTTCCATCCTCATCGGTTTCAACCCCATCCGGAATTGCGACAAACTTAATCCGACTCGAACCCTCGTTCAATCCAGGGTTTGCAGCCATCCCTTGCGCTTGAATGAACTTGTGTTCACAAATGCAACCTTGACTCCATAATTAGCAATACAGTGTGAGAGTTTCGGGAGAGGAGTGACATGACCTTGCGCAGGACATGGTAAAACGAGGACATGTTTGAACTTTGCCATTATAGACTTTGGCGCTTGGCTTTTGTAGTGTTATCTTCCGCTTTTGCAGGCCATCGGCATACTTTCCTGTAATGAAAAGAACAGAAGCTCTGGCGGCAACAAAGATAACATGCAACTAGGTAATAATTTGTCTATGGCTTGTGTTCTCACGTCTGCCTTTCTTATCAACAAGTACTGGCTCTTTAGGTGTAGGTTGTCCCTTGTCATGAAAAGAGATAAGAAGTTGTCGTATTCGAATAGAAGCAAATCTGTGGACAAAAATGCCGATGCCTTGAGTTCATGAATCAAAAGTAAAGTAAGTCTTATGTTTTTTTTTTTTATCTTAGTTTGTTGCTTGTCTTATTTCCCATTTATAAACTCCATGTGTGTCATTCATGTGATATTCCAGATTTTGACTCATTTTTGGGATTTATAAAATACGTGATTTGTCAGTGTGCTTATAGTAGAATCTCGCCCGAGAACTGATCACTCTCGGTTATTATTTTAAACTAGAGATTTCGCTAGAATCGCACTCGATCAAATTTTTGTCGTTATTTAGACTCTGAACTTGGCAGTCAATTTTCGTGAGTTTCAGGACGAAATAAATTGGACGTTGTCAACAGTAATGTGGCCAGTATCGAGATTGTCAGGAATAATGGAAAAGTTAGAGTTTTTGGACTAAGTGCGAATTTGGACTAGTAGACCCCTCGTAAAAATTTAGTCTCAATAATTTGACCTTTGTCTCTTTTTATGTGCGAGGCTCTTTTAGGATCGGTAGGTAATTTTCGATTTTGAATTTGGACTCTCGGTTTGCGTTTAATATAAGAATGAAGATTAATTTTTTTTTAAAATTTCCCCCCTCTCTCTCTCCCTCCCCTTCCCCACGTGCGCGCCCATCCCCCCTTCTGTCCCATCTGTCCTCTCTCTCTCTCTCTCTCTCTCTCTCTCTCTCTCTCTCTCTCTCTCTCTCTCTCCTTCTCCCCTGTCGCGTTTGACCCACCCACTCCCCTGCTGCTCCCTCTCTCCCCCCTTCCTTCTTTCCCTTTTTCTTTTCTTTCTCTCCTTCCTCTTCTTTTTCTTCCTCCTCTCTCCCCCGATGCTGACTGGTTCTGCCCGTGCTACCACCATCCGCCGCTCGCCGTCGCGCTGTAGCCTTCGCCTCAACTGCGCGCCGCCATGCGAGTCGCCGGTCGGCCAGCCGCCGCCCTCGTCTTGACCCTTCGTTGCTCCCTCTCTTTCTCTGTCTTCTCGGAGTGGGGATGATGAGCCGCTGCTGCCATTCCGTTCGTCGTCGCAGTCTCAGCTGGCCATTTCCCTCCACCGCGGACCAGCCGAGCCGTGCGACCGCCGACCGCCCTGGCTCGCCGTCAGCCCAGCAGCCCAGCCATCCCGTCTCTCTCTCTTTCTTTGGTCGGGGAGTTGCTGTCCTCGTGGCCGCTTGCCGCCGCGTCCGGCGAGCCCCGTCGCCGCCTCGTGCCGCCGGTCGGCCAGCCGCCGCCCTCCACCTCACCCCACCTGCTCTCTCCCTCTCCCTCACGCGTGCGAGACAGCAAGCTGCCGCCGTTGCTCACCGCGCCCGACGAGGCCAGCCGCGCCTGGCCATCGTCGCCGCCATCCCCGGCCATCCCGACCGTTGCCATCGCCGCACCGGTGTCGCCGGTCACCGCTTGTCTCCCCCAAAACAGCCGGCAAGCCCTCCCTCTCCTCCCTTTCTCTCTCTCTCTCTCTCTCTCTCTCTCTCTCTCTCTCTCTCTCGGTTTGGCCATGAATGGTCTTGGGCCGGAAGGGCTCCACCGCCGTCGACACTATTCCGGCGTGAGCCCGCCGCCTTGCCATACCATACCTCTCTCTCTCTCTTTGACCATGTCTCTCTCTCTCTAGGCCGCGGATTAGCTTAGCCCGTCGCCGCCGCCGCCGCCGCTCGCGCCGTTCGCCGGAGCCGCCACCATCGCTACTGTTCCGGCGAGGGACCGTCGCTGTCCAGCTCCTTTCCGTCACGTGTTCGGTCCGTTTTAAGCGTAGGACACCCGGTGAGTTTGACCCTAAACCCTAATTAGGATAATTTGCATTTCTATACAAGTTTAGGGGTTAATTGTGAAAGTGATTAGGAATTGTGATTGTGGTCAATTTGGTGGATTAGTATGATGGATTAATGGAGGATTAGTGGCCCGAGAGGCACGATAAATGGGCTGGACAATTTGAATTAAATCGGCCCGAGTTTGGGAAAGTTCGGATTTGATGTGGGGATTCTAGTACGCGCCTTTATTGGTATTATGGTGACTGATCAAAATGATATTTTGGGGAGTTAAATAGAAAATTTTGAGGATATTTAGTGGCCTAGAGTGACTGGTGTGGGGGCTGTCCATATCGGGTTTGAATCGGACAAGGCGCGATCAATTTGGGGGTTAATTTGTGGAGGCCGTTAAGAGCAGATGTTGTGGCGAATTTGGTGGCTTAGCGTAATGCTCTACTCGAGGTTTAGATGCCCGTATAGTGCTGTGACGTGGGGAGAGCGTAGGTGCCGAGATTCGGACCAAATGGTGGATTTAGTGGATGAAATCAATAGATCGGGTGGCGACTATTCTGGTGGCTGATTAGATGGACATTTGGGGAGTACAATAGAGTAGTTTGATGACAATTATTGACCTAGAAATTGTGGTATAGAGATTGGCCAGGACGAATTTGATTTAGGCGAGGCGCGATCAATTTGGGGCTTAATTGTGCAATTATCGGGAATGATCGTCTTGTGCATTTGACTGGCGAATTGAGCCTTGCTTGTGGCTAATTTGATGATGCCATGTCGCGTGTCTAGCGAGACTAGGAATGGATTAGCTTGGCGGGCCTAGGATGCGCGAGTTGTTGTTAACCTGGTTGTGTGAATTTGTGCACGGGTTGTGTGTCAATTTGATGCTATGGCTGATTTGAATTGATTGTCTGATTGGGCATGTTGATTTGTGGAATTGAATATACGTGGTGCAAGTGCGCATGATTGCATCGTGACTTGAGCAAGCGAGGCTGTGCAAGTGAATGCCCAATGTGAATGTATAGCCATGAGTGTGTATCTCAAGCATTGACACGACATGTGCATATACGAGTGTGTCCGAGTGACATGTGCATTGTGACCACCTAAAATGCCCTGATGCGTCTTACGCGGGGTTCAGATAAAATTGGTGCCTGTGAATGTGTGATCACAATAAACCCTGATGCGTTTTACGCGGGGTAGTGAACCCGTCCTGAGGTGTGTTACGCGGGACGATGCCCGGTTTACCCGAAGATGACCAACCTGATGCGCTTTACGCGGATAATGTGTCATGAGCCTGATATGTTTTACGCGGGCAAGAGATCGATCCCGAAGTGATAGACCTAATGCGTTTTACGCGGGTCGGACCTGATGCGTTTAATGTGGGTCGGAGGAGAAATTGAGAAATGGCTGAGTGCTAGTATAAAAGTGTGCGATAATGCATTGATGAGGCATGAGCATGAGTGCGAGCACTAGCATATGCATAACATGCGTTGTGACATAGAAATGCGCGTGTATGTGCTGTGATTTAATTCTGTCGCGTGGCTACTATTGTTGATTTGACGCCTAACCTGCAGGGTCCAATAAGATTAGATTTAGGCCCGAGGGCCTGAGTCAGTTATGTGTGCATTTTGTGTTGTTAGCGCTTGTTAGGAGGTGCACGTTAACCTAGTTTAGGTTTAGGGAATTACTCGCTGAGATTTATTCTCACGGTTGTTGAAAACCGATTTTTCAGACCCCCAGCCCGGAGGATGACAGGCATACCGAAATGTTGTGGGAGGAGCCCCGACTAGACATAGTGCTCGACCGCCGAGCCACGTGCCCACTTTTGATTTTTGGGGTTCATACTGTATTTGATTATTGCAAAGATTTTCCCTGGCAATGCAAGTATGTAATTGTTTTTATTGGTGGTTGTACGGCTACCCTTGGTTATGCGGGTTATTGTTCGGGTGTTTGTTATTTCCGCTGTGCTTTGTTCTCTGTCGTTTGGGTGTTAGGTCGGCGACGCGTCCTGGGACGTCGCACACAAATCGACCTTTGCGTTGGATGTGGCGCACCGAGAAGTGCGGGGCGTGACATCCCCGTTTGATTTGGTATCAGAGCAAGGTCAGCTTGATCCCATTAGGTCGAAGCCTGGAATGATAAGGAGCGATGACCTTGGGTAGCCAGTAGGGTGACCTCGTGTGCTAAGTGTGCCTCCTGACTATCTATGTCTTGATTGATTGGTTGCGTTATTGACCCGTAAAGTGCAGGTGCGGCAGGACCTGATGTGAGTGCGTATACCTCTTTGATTGAGGTCTTGTGTTGTTTATGCTAGATCGCATGCTGATTGCTTTACTGCTATCGTAATACCTGCTTAGGACCTTAGACCGGTTAGATTGGTTTAAGTCTCTGTTCCCTTATGGGAGTTATAACAGGTAGTTGAATAGCGAAGCAGTATGAACGACAGTATAAGGGGTAAGGAAACCCAAGTGCAATCAAGTGAATTAGGCCATGAGGTCCGAGGCTTGAGATTAGAGGTTGTGACTTGGGCCCTGTAAGAATAAGGAATGTATGGGCAGGCCAGCTCGGGAAAGGGGGCCGCCGTCATTGCCTAGGCTACTGAGGTTGCAGTGATTACTACTATGAATGGGAATAATGCCAGTTATGTCAAATTCAGATAGTGGCCAATAGGCGAGTGCATTAATTGGTGGAATAATTTCTTGAGTTGAACTTTCTTAAGTTCAATAGTAAGGGTGACCCCAAGGCTGCACCGGGATTGGCAGTGGAAGTTGAGAAAGCCTTTGACATATCGGGGTACATCGAGGCTGAGAAAGTGATATTGGCAGTGTATTAACTGCAGAAGGACGAAAAGAATGGGTGGAAGACCGCCAGGGATAGGATATTCCCGATGAGTACAGCCCGGACTTGGGCCATGTTTATTGAGAATTTTTATGGAAAGTGTTTTCCGGGAGAATGCCTAAGGTAGGAAATTGGCGGAATGTATACTATTTTGCCGAGGGCGGATGACTATGGAACGATATGAAACGGAGTTTGCTTGGCTTGTTGAGAATCCACAGGACATGGTACGGAAATTCCAAAATGGACTGGAGTCGGATCTCTGAAATCTACTGATCTCACTGAACATTAAGAATGATGGGGAAGTGTATGAATGAGTTCAAGTGATAGAGCGAGATCAGTTGAAAAGTGCAACTACTCATGGATAGTGATTTGCTTAAAATAAGGATAATCGCCGCCTCTGGAAGAAGCAGATGACGGGGAGATTGGTGATTTGTTCCACTGACTAGGAAGGATATCCGAAAGCCGAACCGTCAATCAAGTCGTTCTGAGGCTTGCATCGAAAGTGGGAGTCAGAACAACTAGTTGAATTAGATGGGATTGAGCTTGTTTTGCCTTAGTCACGTTGGGTGTGACGATTCCTCAAATGATAAAGTGATAGTGTCGTTGAGGTGTCTTAACTGCGAGACAGTATTTGATAGTAGAGAAAGGAGTGTCGAATTGGCAGTATTGGTCTTATACAATTTTGTCGTGGAAAATTGATATGGAGTGATTCGTAAGGCAGAAGGCTGTAATGAATTCTGACAATAGAGTAATCCAGTTTAGTTCCGATGGACATCATAGGTTTGGATTTCAGGAGAGTCGATAAGGAATCTCAATTCCTTGGATGCCCTTGCTTGAGATGATCAGATGTCAGATGAAGGTTGTGAAGGACGCTTAGTGGGTGTAGTGACCCGATCGTGATGGAACTAAAGTCGGAAGAATTAACGAGGTGTGTAACCATCCGAGGTCTTTCCTTAGGAATTCCTGGGTTGCCACTAGAACGGGAAGTGGAACTGTAAAAGAATTGGCCCCGGAATTAAGTTGATTACGAGGGTGTGGTATCGATTGTCCTTGTTGGGAATTAAAGGAATTGAAGGTCCTGATGTAAGGACTTGTGGATAAATTTTATCTGCCCTAGTGTGCTCCGTGGGGAGTTCCTGTATTGTGTGTGATGAGAAAGGACGAATTTTGGCTTAATTGATTAACGTACCTTGGACACATCATCTCGGGAGATGGAACTTCTGTGGACCTGACTAAGGTCGAGGTGATAGCTAAGTGGCACAGATTGATGCCAATAACGGAGGTTAGCAGTGTCTTAGATTTGGCTGGTGATTATCGACGTTTTGAGGAAGATTCTCGTTGATAGTCGTGCTATGGGCACAACTGACTGGGAAGGAAATCCGTTTGAATGAAATGATCACTGTGATTAGAGTTTCCAAGAGCTGAAGCGTAGGCTGATAATGACCCCGGTATTGAACGTTTAACCTGAACCGGGACGATTTGAAGTCTATAGTGACGCTTCGTTAATAAGACTTGAGAGTGTGTTGATGCAACATGGTAGAGTTGTAGCGTATGCGTCGCGCCAGTTGAGACCGTACAAGATGATTTATCTGATGCACGACGGAGAATTGATTGCGATGACCGGTGTCGCCATGATAGGGCTAGACGAGTAATAGATGTGTTAAGCTGTGAGCCAGTGATGGCGCGTATGATGGTTAGAGAGTGAGCCTTGTCGGATAGGCTCAGGAACTCGGAAGTTGAATTTAAGGTGAACCGAATGTTGAATCTGTTGACCGCCTTGAGGATTAATTTGGAAATCTAGGCCCAGAACAAGGAATGGCAATCTGTGGATCACGAGATTCAAAAAAGTTGCTGAGATGGAGGCCGATAAGCGAAAATCAGATTTCTATGTATTCGGGGATAAAAATCTTGAGGTTCTAGGAATGATTGTGTGTACCCGATGAGGCAAAACTTGAGGGGGAAAATTGGAATAGAAATTTCCGCAGTAAGTATAATGTCCACCCGAGTAGCACTAAAATGTGTCAGGACTTGCGGTAACATTGCTGGTGGAATAGAATGAGGATAAATGTGATCAAGTGTGTGGCCAGGTGTTTGATGTGTCTATAAGTGAGGACACAGCACAGTAAGCCTAAAGGGCTATTATGACCGTTGAAAATTTCAAATTGCAAATGTGACATGATCCCAAGGATGTTGTAACGGAATTATCGTGAAGCTAGAGACGACCCGATTCCATCGGAATAGTAGTTGATAGACTGACTAAGTCAGTGCATTTTCTGACGGTGCGAAAGGACTTCGAGTTAGAAAAGTTGGAAAAATTATATGTACGACAAATAGTTCATCCTCCCGGAGTACCGGTATCAATCACATCGGCCCGTGACCCCCGGTTTACTGTAAATTTTTGGAAAAGTCTATAATTGGCCATGGGAACTAAGTTGCAATTCAGTACGGCCTATCATCCACATACGAATGACCAATCTGAGAGGACTATTTAGACTTTAGAGGATATGCTGAGAGCATTCATGTTAGATTTTCAAGGCAAGTGGGAAGAGCAGTTGCATTTGGGGGAATTTGCCTACAATAACAGCTTCCAGCAGAGCATCAGAATGGCCCCCGTTTGAGGCACTCATGGTAAAGCGTGTAGAACGCCTTTGTGTTGGGATGAAGTAGGAGAAGGAAGTATAACGGGTCCAGAGTTGGTTCAACAGTCGATGGAAACGGTAAACATTATCCGGGAAAGATTAAGAACAGCTCAGAGTTGTCAAAAAACATCACGGGATGGAAGGCGCTACATGGGAAAGCGAGGAAGTGATGCGATACCAATACCCCCATTTGTTTGAGTAGTCGGGTTGGGATTGTAAATTTCGAGGACGAAATTTTTGTAAGGGGGGAAGAATTGTGATATTCCGGATTTTGACTCATTTTTACGATTTATAAAACGCGTGATTTGTCAGTGTGCTTATAGTAGAATCTCGCCCGAGAACTGATCACTCTCGGCTATTATTTTAAACTAGAGATTTCGCTAGAATCGCACTCGATCAAATTTTTGTCGTTATTTAGACCCTGAATTTGGCAGTCAATTTTCGAGAGTTTTAGGACAAAATAAATTGGACGGTGTCGACAGTAATGTGGCCAGTATCGAGATTGTCAGGAATAATGGAAAAGTTAGAGTTTTTGGACCAAGTGCGAATTTGGACTAGTAGACCTCTCGTAAAAATTTAGTCTCAATAATTTGACCTTTGTCTCTTTTTATGTGCGAGGCTCTTTTAGGATCGGTAGGTAATTTTCGGTTTTGAATTTGGACTCTCGGTTTGCGTTTAATATAAAAATGAAGATTAATTTTTTTTTAAAATTTCCCCTCTCTCTCTCTCTCTCTCCCCTTCCCCATGCGTGCGCCCGTCCCCCCTTCTGTCCCGTCTGTCCTCTCTCTTCTCTCTCTCTCTCTCTCTCTCTCTCTCTCTCCTTCTCCCCTGTCGCGTTTGACCCACCCACTCCCCTGCTGCTCCCTCTCTCCCCCCTTCCTTCTTTCCCTTTTTCTTTTCTTTCTCTCCTTCCTCTTCTTCTTCTTCCTCCTCTCTCCCCCGACGCCGACTGGTTCTGCCCGTGCTACCACCGTCCGCCGCTCGCCGTCGCGCTGCAGCCTTCGCCTCAACTGCGCGCCGCCACGCGAGTCGCCGGTCGGCCAGCCGCCGCCCTCGTCTTGACCCCCTGTTGCTCCCTCTCTTTCTCTGTCTTCTCGGAGTAGGGATGACGAGCCGCTGCTGCCATTTCGTTCGCCGTCGCCGTCTCAGCTGGCCGTTTCCCTCCGCCGCGGACCATCCGAGCCGTGCGACCGCCGACCGCCCCGGCTCGCCGTCAGCCCAGCAGCCCAGCCACCCCGTCTCTATCTATTTCTTTGGTCGGGGAGCTGCTGTCCTCGTGGCCGCTTGTCGCCGCGTCCGGCGAGCCCCGTCGCCGCCTTGTGCCGCCGGTCGGCCAGCCGCCGCCCTCCGCCTCACCCCGTCTGCACTCTCCCTCTCCCTCACGCGCGCGAGACAGCAAGCTGCCGCCGCTGCTCACCGCGCCCGACGAGGCCAACCGCGCCTGGCCATCGTTGCCGCCGTCCCCGTCCGTCTCGACTGTTGCTGTCGCCGCCTCGGTGTCGCCGGTCACCGCTTGTCTCCCCCAAAACAGCCGGCAAGCCCTCCCTCTCCTCCCTCTCTCTCTCTCTCTCTCTCTCTCTCTCTCTCTCTCTCTCTCTCTCTCGGTTTGGCCATGAATGGTCTTGGGCCGGAAGGGCTCCACCGCCGTCGTCACTGTTCCGGCGTGAGCCCGCCGCCTTGCCCCGCTGTCCAGCCGTCCCATACCTCTCTCTCTCTCTCTTTGACCATGTCTCTCTCTCTCTCTAGGCCGCGGATTAGCTTAGCCCGTCGCCGCCGCTCACGTCGTTCGCCGGAGTCGCCACCGTCGCTACTGTTCCGGCGAGGGACCGCTGTTGTCCAGCTCCTTTCCATCGCGTGTTCGGTCCGTTTTAAGCATAGGACACCCAGTGAGTTTGACCCTAAACCCTAATTAGGATAATTTGCATTTCTAGACAAGTTTAGGGGTTAATTGTGAAAGTGATTAGGAATTGTGATTGTGGTCAATTTGGTGGATTAATATGATGGATTAATGGAGGATTAGTGGCCCGAGAGGCACGATAAATGGGCTGGACAGTTTGAATTAAATCGGCCCGAGTTTGGGAAAGTTCGGATTTGATGTGGGGATTCTAGTACGCGCCTTTATTGGTATTATGGTGACTGATCAAAATGATATTTTGGGGAGTTAAATAGAAAATTTTAAGGATATTTAGTGGCCTAGAGTGACCGGTGTGGGGGCTGTCCATATCGGGTTTGAATCGGACAAGGCGCGATCAATTTGGGAGTTAATTTATGGAGGCCGTTAAGAGCAGATGTTGTGGGGAATTTGGTGACTTAGCGTAATGCTCTACTCGAGGTTTAGTGGCCCGTATAGTGCTGTGACGTGGGGAGAGCGTAGGTGCCGAGATTCGGACCAAATGGTGGATTTAATGGATGAAATCAATAGATCGGGTGGCGCCTATTCTGGTGGCTGATTAGATGGACATTTGGGGAGTACAATGGAGTAGTTTGATGACAATTATTGGCCTAGAAATTGTGGTATAGAGGTTGGCCACGACGGATTTGATTTAGGCGAGGCGCGATCAATTTGGGGCTTGATTGTGCAATTATCGGGAATGATCGTCTTGTGCATTTGACTGGCGAATTGAGCCTTGCTTGTGGCTAATTTGATGATGCCATGTCGCGTGTCTAGCGGGACTAGGAATGGATTAGCTTGGCGGGCCTAGGATGCGCGAGTTGTTGTTAACCTGGTTGTGTGAATTTGTGCAGGGGTTGTGTGTAAATTTGATGCTATGGCTGATTTGAATTGATTGTCTGATTGGGCATGTTGATTTGTGGAATTGAATATACGTGGTGCAAGTGCGCATGATTGCATCGTGACTTGAGCAAGCGAGGCTGTGCATCTCAAGCATTGACACGACATGTGCATATACGAGTGTGTCCGAGTGACATGTGCATTGTGACCACCTAAAATGCCCTGATGCGTCTTATGCGGGGTTCAGATAAAATTGGTACGTGTGAATGTGTGATCACAATAAACCCTGATGCGTTTTACGCGAGGTAGTGAACCCGTCCTGAGGCGTGTTACGCGGGACGATGCCCGGTTTACCCGAAGATGACCAACCTGATGCATTTTACGCGGGTAATGTGTCATGAGCCTGATGTGTTTTACGCGGGCAAGAGATCGATCTCGAAGTGATAGACCTAATGCGTTTTACGCGGGTCGGACCTGATGCGTTTAACGCGGGTCGGAGAAGAAATTGAGAAATGTCTGAGTGCTAGTATAAAAGTGTGCGATAATGCATTGATGAGGCATGAGCATGAGTGCGAGCACTAGCATATGCATAACATGCGTTGTGACATAGAAATGCGCGTGTATGTGCTGTGATTAAATTCTGTCGCGTGGCTACTATTGTTGATTTGACGCCTAACCTGCAGGGTCCAATAAGATTAGATTTAGGCCCGAGGGCCTGAGTCAGTTATGTGTGCATTTTTGTGTTGTTAGCGCTTGTCAGGAGATGCACGTTAGCCTAGTTTAGGTTTAGGGAATTACTCGCTGAGATTTATTCTCACGGTTGTTGAAAACCGATTTTTCAGACCCCCAGCCCGGAGGATGACAGGCATACCGAAATGTTGTGGGAGGAGCCCCGACTAGACATAGTGCTCGACCGCCGAGCCACGTGCCCACTTTTGATTTTTGGGGTTCATACTGTATTTGATTATTGCAAAGATTTTCCCTGGCAATGCAAGTATGTAATTGTTTTTATTGGTGGTTGTACGGCTACCCTTGGTTATGCGAGTTATTGTTCGGGTGTTTGTTATTTCCGCTGTGCTTTGTTCTCTGTCGTTTGGGTGTTAGGTCGGCGACGCGTCCTGGGACGTCGCACACAAATCGACCTCTGCATGGGATGTGGCGCACCGAGAAGTGCGGGGCGTGACATCCTCGTTTGATTTGGTATCAGAGCAAGGTCAGCTCGATCCCATTATGTCGAAGCCTGGAATGATAAGGAGCGATGACCTTGGGTAGCCAGTAGGGTGACCTCGTGTGCTAAGTGTGCCTCCTGACTGTCTATGTCTTGATTGATTGGTTGCGTTATTGACCCGTAAAGTGCAGGTGCGGCAGGAACTGATGTGAGTGCGTATACCTCTTTGATTGAGGTCTTGTGTTGTTTATGCTAGATCGCATGCTTATTGCTTTACTGCTATCGTGATACCTGTTCTACTGGGCGAACATGAAATGAGGTGTGCCCCGCACTCCACTTGGCAACACCAAATGAGAAACTATGTCGCCTGTTGTACTGGGCGAACATATGAAAGAGATCATGTCTCACATTTCGAAGATAGAAACAATGAAGAATAATTAGCAGACGTACCTGAATTCACTTACCTTGTAGGAATGGTAAAGTACATCGATGCATGATTATGATTCTGTACCATTTGACAATCACTTGGGCTTTGTTCTAAAGATGTTGCTTGATGAACTTTGATGGACTTCAGTGACCTTCCTCATAGGCGTGTCACGGGGGAATCTTATGGATATCGTCTTGAACATTTAACAATTTGGTGAACCAGGGGCTATCCTGAATGCTCATGGGTTCTTTAACAAAGTACTTGGATATCATCAGAGGTACCTGAAAAGGCTTGATCAATAGTGCTAAGTGCGCCTAATGATCGCGCCAAAATCACGCAATTATTCGCGCCCCCGCACGCGGGTATCATGGGTCTAGTCCATAACTCATATGTTTCTTCTGAACACACAAAAGAAGCCCGTACTTATAAACAAGCCTACTTCACTCCATATTTCTTATGTGGGACATAGAAAAACCACTTTTGTTTGTTTTACAAACAAACTTCCAGCATAGTGAGTGAAGAAGAATCCCACTGAAGGGTGTGCTAGGACCTCCTCTTGCGGTGCCCATTGGACCACCTTCCCAAAACTCCTCACCCTTTGGAGGAACCCATCATGGAACTCATTGACCGGCCCGTCGGTGTGGTCGGGCCGTACGACCCACAGGAATGGTCGTGCAATCTGTTCGAGGCCTTGGGCGAGCTCATAGAATTGTTCCGGGCTGAATACTGACGTGCTTCTGAAGGCGACATAGATGACTGACTGAGCTGGATCTTGGTCTAACCAATTCGAGCAGGTTGAGTCCTCGTTCCACAGGCTTCCTCTGCAATGGAATAATTGGGCACTTGCTATTATCGGACCGATTGGGAGAGCTCCAGGAATGACACTGAAAGCCGATGCCTCAGGTTCATAGAAGGAATTGCATAGGAATGAGTTTGAGCGTTTGCCGTGATGCACCACGGACAATACGAATTTGAAAATTGCTTTCTGTGTCGCTGGATCTTCAGGGCAACTCCAAATGAGGTCATTGCTCTTATATGAAGGAAGGTCCATCGATATCTTGATGAGATCATTCTTCAGAGTAAAGCCCGCATGAGTTATCGATGCCAAGTAAGATTCTCTTTAGAATACCTATTCCTACAAGCACATACGATATCGGTGGGATAAATGTGGTAGATTCATCTCTCCTTAGTTTGTGTGTCAATGTAATTGAGAGGTGGCGCTACATGACATATTTAGGCTTCATGAGACTGATTGTGAAGGGTTCTAGTTCTGGTCCCTTACCATTGTTGTCTATGAGTCCACCCTCAATCAACTTCGGAAAATGAAGTGTCAAGACCAGGGCCGAAACTGAGGCTGGCCAAAACCCGGCTTGCTCGATTCCCATCCTTTCGGCAACTTCCAGCGCCCATCCGGCATTCAGGTCCACAATCATGAAGCTGATCTATTCATCTTCATTGCCATTTGACTGCTTCTTTACTTTCTCAGTCAACTCCTGCAAATGATCCGGCATCGTCCTTGACATGCTCTCCTGCCAAATAGTGAAGTCTTTTCCATCCTCATCGGTTTCAACCCTATCCGGAATTGCGACAAACTTAATCCGACTTGAACCCTCGTCCAATCCAGGGTTTGCAGCCATCCCTTGTGCGTGAATGAACTTGTGTTCACAAATGCAACCTTGACTCCATAATTAGCAATACAGTGTGAGAGTTTCGGGAGAGGAGTGACATGACCTTGCGCAGGACATGGTAAAACGGGGACATGTTTGAACTTTGCCATTATAGACTTTGGCGCTTGGCTTTTGTAGTGTTATCTTCCTCTTTTGCAGGCCATCGGCATACTTTCCTGTAATGAAAAGAACAGAAGCTCTGGCGGCAACAAAGATAACATGCAACTAGGTAATAATTTGTCTATGGCTTGTGTTCTCATGTCTGCCTTTCTTATCAACAAGTACTGGCTCTTTAGGTGTAGGTTGTCCCTTGTCATGAAAAGAGATAAGCAGTTGTCGTATTCGAATAGAAGCAAATCTGTGGACAAAAATGCTGATGCCTTGAGTTCATGAATCAAAAGTAAAGTAAGTCTTATGTTTTTTTTTATCTTAGTTTGTTGCTTGTCTTATTTCCCATTTATAAACTCCATGTGTGTCATTCATATAATTCCATTCCTATTTGTAACGTGAGAGAGTATCCCACGTCGTAGACATGTGAAGTATATAATGGTCTAAGAAACATAGAGTCTCATTCCGTTTAAAAATTTAAACCTTTGGATTGGAATTTGCAACTTAGCATATCAATTCCATCGACATATTAACACTTAATAACTTGAATAAAACACAATTAGGTACGTTTATCACGTCTTTGCGGCAATCTAAATATCATTATGAATGAAAGCGGGTTAACTTTTTGTTATTTCAAAACCCATCCCCAACCCCTTACGGATTTTAAATAATATCCTCAACTCAACTCGATAAAGTAGTCAAACACCCACAAACCGTCACAGTATTTTGTAATAAACAATATTCTTATATTAAATGTGTAATAAACAACCTCATATTTATAGATGTAACTATTTATTCAAAACACATGCCTTGTAAGTCTCCAATTTGAATTCTACGAAGTCCAAAATATAAGAATGAAAGAAAATAAAAATCTAAGGTCTAATAATGATATGGAAGATAGGTGTGAAATGGTGGCCATCGTTTAAAAATCTTATATAATACTAAATTTTGTTATTGTCACTCTCAATTTTTTTACAATTAAGTGATCTCGAGGGGTTGAACATAATAAGGGCAGTTTGAAAAATCCCAAAAACCATTACAAATTCTAGTAGAGGTGCTGACTATGTGTACTTACTCAACCACTTACGGAAATAAAGGAAACAAATGGCATTTTAATAGCCATATTGGCTTTCCCAACTATGACATTATAAAAACCCATTATGTGAACCCTAAAGTGAATTTAGCAATTGACACCGGCTTTCCCAACTATGACATTATGAAACCCATTATGTGAACCCTGAAGTGAATCATCAAGCAATTGACACTAAACCCACCATTTACGTCCCATTAGGTTTTGGGAAGGCTGGATAACCCTATTATACCTGTCCGCTTCCATTCCTAGATATCATGAATTCAGTAGGACCGGAACATAAGACAAGCAAAATGACCAGGTAACAGTAAGTCATCCTCTCGGTAAATTCAATTATGCACTAGTCATTCCAAGTAAACCAAAAGCGAGATATCCGTGAAAAAAATAAGCTACAGCAATTTCCGCTTCAATTGCTAGATTGTTCCTTAGGGCACAACGATGATAAATAAGAACATAAATATCATAATATCTTGCTCTCCTAATCCAGGGTCACGTGATTAAAATCTGTTATAATGAGCTTTTAAATATACATTTGCCTATTCTGAACAGCGAATTAGCTTGTTCTTTATCCTTTCCGACAATGCCAAGAGCTTTATACTAAGAACAACCTGATACTTAACAATGAACTGCCAAGATAGGAACGCATGAAAATTTTCAATTTGCAGTGATAGGAGGTAACACCGCCCGCCGCTGACGGAACTGCCTCAATCAGCAATCATGAGTACACCAATTTGAAGTAGAGTAAAACAGTGACCTTGTTAAAGAGACTAGTTAACATTTAGCAGACAATTTAATTACAGAGGAAAGGAAGAGCATTCAACCTTAAACGTACTTTGTGATCAACATTTAATATTTCACTAGTAAGTCCTTGGGAAATAATCACGGAGCCTTAAAACTAAATGAACATCCAATGTGCCAAGATATATCTGTCTGCGCCTCAAAGAATCTCACTTAACTCTCAAGCTAAGGAACAACCCTCTAAGCATATTACACTGGTCCTTAATCCGAATTTGATGGCCTCTCATTTCGGCGGTGCGGGACTAGTAGGGCCAAAATAGTTTGTCACCAGTCCCATAATGGAAAACCTGACATAATAAAGAGAGATGTAAATGCACCCATCTAATTAACAGAACAAATGACCCAACGTAATATGATGAATCAATTGGAGTGAGATGATCCACTACAGGAGGAACAAAAGCACCTAATTTCCAGTTAGCTATAAGTATCAAAAAATAGCAGGGTCATACTGCACATCAGCATATGTGCCAAGTTGCCAACACACAACATTACTAATAATCTATATAGGTTGATGGCGGCATAAATAAGCTTGAGGGGTGGGATGAAAATTAAGTGTAAAATTTCCCTAGGGAAAGATACTCGTGACGTTTGTGCAGGGCAAATTCCAGAGGACAAATAATTTCTTCCACTTTCTTATACCGGGATCGACTGATTAAAAACTGCTTCAATAAGCCTTAACATATCCATTTTTTATTCTGAATAACAAATTTTATTGTCGTTATCCATTTTGACAAAATTGAAAACTTTAAACGAGGAATAGCCCGGTACTTAAACTAGGAACCAGAAAATAAGGCAGGCTTCAAAATTTTCATTTTAAGGGGAAATATCCTCTGAAATTGCATTAATATATCATAATGAGTACTGTTCCGAGCAGAAATTATATATGTGTATATTGTGCAAAGGAGCTTTTGGTCATAACGATCAATTGTGCTTGATATAAATTGGGTTAATACCACCAAAAACCCTAAACCGGCATGTGCGTGACAATTTTACCCCAAACCTTTTTTTTTACCATCAAAAGCCCCAAACTGGTACACCTGTGACAATTTTACCCCAAACTTTTCTTTCCACCAAAAACCCCAAACTAGTACACTTGTGATAATTTTACTCCAAACCGGTAAACCTGTGACAAATTTACCCTAAACTCTTTTTTTGACCACGAAAAATCTCAAACCGGTACACCTATGAAAATTTTACCATGAGCTAATAATTTTATAATATTATTTTTTATTTTTGTAATTTTTTTATTTTTTCTTTTCTTTTTTTTTCTTCATCTTCAACCTCTAGGTGGTCGCCGGACCGGCGACCGGCCGAAGGCGGAAACCGGCGAGGTCGGCCCTGCCGGCTGCTGGCGAGGCTCAACCTCGCCGGCGTCAGGGGAGGGTCGCCCTCGCTTGGGCGGGCGAGGAAAGCTCTCACCCAACGCCGGCGAGGTCTGGCCTCACCGCATCCGACAAGGGCAGTCCTCGCCTAGGCGGGCAAGGACAGCCCTCACCCGACTCAAGCGAGGGTTGCCCTCGCTTGGGCAGGCGAGGGCCGACCTCGCCAGCTCGCGGACGTCGGGCAAAGGCTGTCCTCACCCGCCCAAGCGAGGGTTGCCCTCTCCCGCCCAAGCGAGGGTTGGCCTCACTCGACACCGGCGAGGGCAGCCCTCGCTCGACGCAGGCGAGGGTCGCCCTCGCCCGACGCCGGCGAGGGCAGCCCTCGCCAACAGCTAGCTAGGCCAATCTCTCCGGCTTTCGTCTCTGGCAGGTCGCCGATCCAGCGAACAGCCAGAGGTTGAAGATGAAGAAAAAAATTAATAAAAATTAGAAAAAATAATATTAAAATTTTAGTTCATGGTAAAATTATCACATGTGTACCAATTTTGGGTTTTTTGTAGTATGTTCAGGTAAAATGGTCACAAGTATACCAGTTTGAAGTTTTTTGGGGTATGTTCGAGATAAAATTATCACATATGTACCAGGTTGGGGTTTTTGGTGATAAAAAAAAAGTTGATGACAAAATTATCACACATGTACCAGTTTGGGGTTTTTGGGTGTATTAACGCTATAAGCTAAAAAATCTTGTGGTAAGATTTGTAAATTCATTTTTGAGATTTAAAGATTGTTTGCGAGTAATTATAAAAGATAATTATAGTTTGAGTTGTGATGCTCCCCGTTATGTCATACGATCAAATCACGTATATATGATGTCTTGATTTAATACCTACTTATTTTATTGTTCGATGATTTGCTTTTTGCAACAAGTAAATTAATTTGTAAAAGAGTACATTGAGTACAATATTAGGGACTGAAGACGAACAAGAAGAAGCCTCAAGCAATCATATGTTTAATGAAGCGCTGCAGATTCTTCAGGGAGGACCCTCCTTCACTAACACTCTTCCTGGCCATCTCCTTCACCCTTAGGCAATTTGCCCTTATCTCGTCACTGCCAAGAACTGCTAGCATCTTTGTCCTCAATTCATCCCTTGTTGCGACTCCATTTTCATCACCATCCAACCCTAGACCAACCCTCCACACATCACATACGAAGCTCCTGTTCAGGAACTGGTCTCCGAAATAGGGCCTGCAGAGAAGTGGGACTCCATTGCTCAGGCCTTCCAGGGTGGAATTCCAGCCACAGTGAGTGAAGAAGCATGCCACTGAAGGGTGTGCTAGGACCTCCTCTTGTGGTGCCCATTGGACCACCTTCCCATAATTCCTCACCCTTTGGAGGAACCCATCATGGAACTCAGTGACTGACCTGTCAGTTAGGTCCGGGCGTACAACCCACAGGAATGGTCGGGCAATCTGTTCGAGGCAGTGGGCAAGCTCATAGAATTGTTCTGGGCTGAATACCGTCGTGCTTCCGAAGGCGACATAGATGACTGACTGGGCTGGATGTTGGTCTAACCAGTTCAAGCAGGTCAAGTCCTCATTCCACAGGCTTCCTCTGTGATGGAATAATTGTGTGCTCGCTATTAAAGGACCGATTGGGAGAGCTCCGGGAATGACACCAAGGGCCGATGCCTCGAGTTCATGGAATGAATTGCAAAGGACTGAGTTTGAGCGTTTCCTGTAAAGGGGGACGTCAGATACGAGTTGGAATAATACTTTCTGCATCATCGGGTCTTCAGGGCAACTCCAAGTGAAGTCATTGCTCTTATATGGAGGAAGGTCCTTCGATATTGTGATGAGATCATTCTTCAGAGCAACGCCTGTATAAGTTATCGATGCCAAGTCAGATCATCTTTAGATTAACCTGTCCCTACAAGCACGCGTTGCCGGAGTGATACATTTTGGAGATTTATCTCTCCTTAGTGTGTGTCAATAAAGCAATCGAGAGATGGCTACACAACATATCTAGGCTTCGAGAGGCCGATTGTGAAGGGTTCTAGTTCTGGTCCCTTACCATTGTTGTCTATGACTCCACCCTCGATCAACTGCGGACTATGAAGTGTCAAGGCCAGAGTCGACACCGAGGCTGGGCAAAATCCGGCTCGCTCGATTCCCATCCTTTCAGCAACTTCCAGCGCCCATCCGGCGGTCAGGTCCGCAATCATGAAGCTGATCCGCTCATCTTCATTGCCATTTGACTCCTTCTTCACTTTTTCAATCAACTCCTGCAAATGACCGGGCATCACCCTTAATATGCTCTCCAGCATCTTAGTCGAGTCTTTTCGCTCCTCATCAGTTTCGAGCCCATCCGGAATGGTAACAAACTTAATCCCATTCAATCGCTCGCCCAATCCAGGGTTTGCAGCCATCACTTGTGCATGAATGGACTCTGTGTTCACAAATGTAACCTTGGCTCCGTAATTAGCAATACAGTGCGAGAGTTTGAGGAGAGGAGTGACATGACCTTGTGCTGGAAATGGTATAACGAGGACATGTTTTAACTTTGCCATTGTTGACATTAAAAAAGGGGCAGCTCCTTGGCACACCTTATATCGGCTGACTAAGCTCCGACTCTATCCCTGTTGTACTGTTACAGCATGATTCAAATGGACGTTAGCAGTTGGTTTTTGTGGTTTTATCTTCAACTTCTGCAGGCAGTCGAAATATACTGGAATGGAATGAATAGAACGGAAGCTATGGCGGCAAAAAAGATAGCATGCAACTGGCTAACAATTTGTCTATGGCTTTTGTTGCGACCTAAAAAAATCGGATTTTCAATCTTAGCCTAATGGATTACTAGATCAATTGAATTAACTAACCTAGCTCGAGTTCTCCCAAACTCTACCAATTCGCAACTTAGGTCTAATTATGAACATGTAAATATTTTCCATGGGAGTCGCCACTAATCATTTAAGGTAGGTTGATTAGAAACATAAATAAAATAGTGGGAGTACTATTTTATTTCTACGAACCAGAAATTATGAATTCGGGGACTTGGTTATGCTAGATTCCCTAACGCCATTTCGGTACCAATTTCAGGAAAAATACTCGATTTGACAAAATTTGATTAATCTTGACTTAGAGTTCAAAGGTGCAGAAATTTTCTCTTTTTTTTGGTTTTTTTATTTATTTAAATGAAAGCTAATGACGTACAAAAATTGACATGCGATTAATGCAACCCAACATGCAAACTATATGTCGTGCCATGACGTGACCTATTTCTAATGACGGGTATATTAATTTTTTGTATTTTTTTATGAAATTCGAAATTAAAAAAAAGCTAATTATCTAAGCATGCAATTTTAAACTATAGAAATTAACTTATTCCAGAGCAATCTTTTTGGTATTTTTTTTATCGAAATTCGAATTAAAATCAAGTGAAAAAATAACCGCTAAATCTTTCGAATTAAGTTTCGATCTAAAGCCTAACAGATCGATCCTAAAATTCGAAATACCCGCTATGGAAATAACTCTATCTAAAGCCTAATAGATATATTTATTTCCACGTGTGCGGTTGCGGATTAGGAAATTTTCCTAATCGATCACATCTTGAAAAGATTTTGATATCTCAAATATTTTGGATATATTCACAGGATTTTGAAAATTCTAATTCTATCCAAATTTGATAAGTAACAGATATCCAAGATTTCAAAAAAAGGAAATAAATCCTAATTTAGATAATGCCTATTATTTAAATATGCAAAGTTAGATATCAATAAGCACGAATTAGGCAGCAAAATATTAAAATCAAATCAGGATAAGATAATTACCTGATTTACAGATTTCTTTCCAAATTCGAATTTGCAGCGGATCGGGATTGCCGATAGGGATGGTGACCGGTGGTGCGTCGGGAGCGGCGGTGCGGCGTCGGGAACGATGGCGCTCGCGGCAGTGACACGGCGGTGGACGATAGTCTCGGTGTGATGCTCGTTGGACAACCCGTTCGGTGAACTGGCGGTATTATGATTAGCGAAGGCAACAAGTCGGGGTGGCTCGGTTTGATGATCAACAACCTGCAAAAACAAAAACTTTGCGGGTCTGTTTTGGTGAGGACACGGCACAGCTCACAATGGATTCTTCTTCTCGATATGCTGCTTGAAGGTCACGTCAGGGGAGTCGCGGCTTGGTGTAGCTTGGAACTGGGCTGGACGGTGGCGTCTCGGTGTAGGTGGGTGTCGCGGTGCAGGAAGCCTTGCAATGTGGACAGCAACTCCGGCGTTTGTAGACAAACCAAGGGACTCGTGGTGATGAAGTCAGCGAGCACCAGTGGCGTTGAAGTTGAGTCGCCGAAACTGATGCAGCAGTAGCGTGAGTGCAAGATCCAATGGCGAGATGCGAGTGGCAAGCACGCAGGGAGTGTCTGTTCTTCACTAGCGTCGTGCGAAGGATACGAAAATCCTTCAAGTGGGCGTCTTGAATTTTCTCACAAGTGGATGCTTGACCAAGTCAAAACGCACTCACCAGAAAGACTCCCATACGCCAAGCGGCCAAGGTTGGATCACCCTCTTCAATCTTTTTTTTCTCTCTCGTGTGTCAAAATTTTCTGGCCGTGTATGAAAATTTTTGTCCCTCTCCTCCCCCAGTAAACATATATTTATAGTGTAAACCTAGGTCAATTACCGGGTTTTCTAGTCCTAATGGGCTTAGGTTTAGGCTTTAATTTCATTCTAAGTGGGCTGAATCAATTTGGGTTTTTCTTTAATTAAGCATAATGAGCTAATTTTAAGCTCAAATTAAGACAACTTAGCCCTTTTGCGTGTGATTTTTGGCCCATGCTTTTCGAGTGAGCCGAGTTTCGTTCGATGCCCGAGCTCGATTTGCATGATGAATTTTAAACTCGCTTACCACCGCCGATCCCATGTGAAATGCGGTTAATCTATACGAACCAAGACTTTATTCTATGCAATTCGTAATATTTTTGTTCAGGGGTTAAAATTTAATCCCTAATTTTCTATGCAGTTAACCGCTAAATGATGTGTCGAAATTTAGGTGTCAACAGCTGCCCCTCTTTGAGTGGAGGCTCGCAGAGGTTTTGCTCAAAGACTGAGACCTAAATTTAAACTATGCAAAATGATGAATAATGATTTCTTTTTTAAAATGCAACGACGCATGATATGCAAACAATAAGGAACCTATGCTAAGGCTTCTCACTTCGTGTGGAGCGGTGAAAGAGTCTTACATACGGATCGCACAAAAAGCGTCCAAGTGAGGGAAAGTTTTATAATGCTTTGACTTCCTTCAATCTCCAAACTTCTGGTCCACTGGAAGTAAGGTTCTCGAGGTGCTGGACTGCCTATCCGTTACATGTAGTTTCCTACAGATGCGAAATAGCGCATAATGTAAAGAAAGAATCGGACGTGTTGCCTATACCGCTGGGCAATCACTAAAAGGATCACGTCACCTCTTCCATTGGGCGAGCATGAGGTCGGTTGTGCCACCTATTCCACTGGGTGAACACAGAATGAAAAATCATGCTGCCTCTTTTACTGGGCAAGCTTGAAAATGGGATGTGTTGCCTATTCCGCTGGGTAACATGGAACAAGAAATTATGCTGCCTGTACTACTGGGCAAACATGAAATGGGGTGTGCCGCGTATTCCACTTAGCAACACCAAATGAGATATTATGCTGCCTGTCCTGCTGGGCGAACATAAAATGGGGTGTGCCGCGTACTCCACTTGGCAACACCAAGAGATATGTCGCCTATTCTACTGGGCGAACATGAAATGAGGTGTGCCGCGTACTCGACTTGGCAACACCAAATGAGAAACTATGTCGCCTGTTCTGCTGGGCGAACATATGAAAGAGATCATGTCTCACATTTCGAAGATAGAAACAATGAAGAATAATTAGCAGATGTACATGAATTCACTTACCTTGTAGGAGTGGTAAAGTACATCGATGCATGATTATGATTCTGTACCATTTGACAATCACTTGGGCTTTGTTCTAAAGATGTTGCTTGATGAACTTTGATGGACTTTAGTGACCTTCCTCATAGGCGTGTCACGGGGGAATCTTCTGGATATCGTCTTGAACACTTAACAATTTGGTGAACCAGGGGCTATCCTGAATGCTCATGGGTTCTTTAACAAAGTACTTGGATATCATCAGAGGTACCTGAAAAGGCTTGATCAATAGTGCTAAGTGCGCCTAATGATCGCGCAATTATTCGCGCCCCCGCACGCGGGTATCATGGGTCTAGTCCATAACTCATATGTTTCTTCTGAACACACAAAAGAAGCCCGTACTTATAAACAAGCCTACTTCACCACATATTTCCTATGTGGGACATAGAAAAACCACTTTTGTTTGTTTTACAAACAAACTTCCAGCACAGTGAGTGAAGAAGAATGCCACTGAAGGGTGTGCTAGGACCTCCTCTTGCGGTGCCCATTGGACCACCTTCCCAAAACTCCTCACCCTTTGGAGGAACCCATCATGGAACTCATTGACCGGCCCGTCGGTGAGGTCGGGCCGTACGACCCACAGGAATGGTCGTGCAATCTGTTCGAGGCCTTGGACGAGCTCATAGAATTGTTCCGGGCTGAATACTGACGTGTTTCTGAAGGCGACATAGATGACTGACTGAGCTGGATCTTGGTCTAACCAATTCGAGCAGGTTGAGTCCTCGTTCCACAGGCTTCCTCTGCAATGGAATAATTGGGCACTTGCTATTATCGGACCGATTGGGAGAGCTCCAGGAATGACATTGAAAGCCGATGCCTCAAATTCATAGAAGGAATTGCAAAGGAATGAGTTTGAGCGTTTGCCGTGATGCACCACGGACAATACGAATTTGAAAATTGCTTTCTGTGTCGCTGGGTCTTCAGGGCAACTCCAAATGAGGTCATTTGCTCTTATATGAAGGAAGGTCCTTCGATATCTTGATGAGATCATTCTTCAGAGTAAAGCCCGCATGAGTTATCGATGCCAAGTAAGATTCTCTTTAGAATACCTATTCCTACAAGCACATACGATATCGGTGGGATAAATGTGGTAGATTCATCTCTTCTTAGTTTGTGTGTCAATGTAATTGAGAGGTGGCGCTACATGACATATTTAGGCTTCATGAGACTGATTGTGAGGGGTTCTAGTTCTGGTCCCTTACCATTGTTGTCTATGAGTCCACCCTCGATCAACTTCGGAAAATGAAGTGTCAAGACCAGGGCCGAAACTGAGGCTGGCCAAAACCCGGCTTGCTCGATTCCCATCCTTTCGGCAATTTCCAGCGCCCATCCGGCATTCAGGTCCACAATCATGAAGCTGATCTATTCATCTTCATTGCCATTTGACTGCTTCTTTACTTTCTCAGTCAACTCCCGCAAATGATCCGGCATCGTCCTTGACATGCTCTCCTGCCAAATAGTGAAGTCTTTTCCATCCTCATCGGTTTCAACCCCATCCGGAATTGCGACAAACTTATTCCGACTCGAACCCTCGTCCAATCCAGGGTTTGCAGCCATCCCTTGTGCGTGAATGAACTTGTGTTCACAAATGCAACCTTGACTCCATAATTAGCAATACAGTGTGAGAGTTTCGGGAGAGGAGTGACATGACCTTGCGCAGGACATGGTAAAACGAGGACATGTTTGAACTTTGCCATTATAGACTTTGGCGCTTGGCTTTTGTAGTGTTATCTTCCTCTTTTGCAGGCCATCGGCATACTTTCCTGTAATGAAAAGAACAGAAGCTCTGGCGGCAACAAAGATAACATGCAACTAGGTAATAATTTGTCTATGGCTTGTGTTCTCATGTCTGCCTTTCTTCTCAACAAGTACTGGCTCTTTAGGTGTAGGTTGTCCCTTGTCATGAAAAGAGATAAGAAGTTGTCGTATTCGAATGGAAGCAAATCTGTGGACAAAAATGCTGATGCCTTGAGTTCATGAATCAAAAGTAAAGTAAGTCTTATGTTTTTTTTTTTTATCTTAGTTTGTTGCTTGTCTTATTTCCCATTTATAAACTCCATGTGTGTCATTCATATAATTCCATTCCTATTTGTAACGTGAGAGAATATCCCACGTCGTAGACATGTGAAGTATATAATGGTCTAAGAAACATAGAGTCTCATTCCGTTTAAAAATTTAAACCTTTGGATTGAAATTTGCAACTTAGCATATCAATTCCATCGACATATTAACACTTAATAACTTGAATAAAACACAATTAGGTACGTTTATCACGTCTTTGCGGCAATCTAAATATCATTATGAATGAAAGCGGGTTAACTTTTTGTTATTTCAAAACCCATCCCCAACCCCTTACGGATTTTAAATAATATCCTCAACTCAACTCGATAAAGTAGTCAAACACCCACAAACCGCCACAGTATTTTGTAATAAACAATATTCTTATATTAAATGTGTAATAAACAACCTCATATTTATAGATGTAACTATTTATTCAAAACTCATGCCTTGTAAGTCTCCAATTTGAATTCTACGAAGTCCAAAATATAAGAATGAAAGAATTTAAGGTTGAAATAAAAATCTAAGGTCTAATAATGATATAGAAGATAGGTGTGAAGTGGTGGCCATCGTTTAAAAATCTGATATAATACAAAATTTTGTTATTATCATTCTCAATTTTTTACAATTAAGTAATCTCGAGGGGTTGAACATAATAAGGGCAGTTTGAAAAATCCCAAAAACCATTACAAATTCTAGTAGAGGTGCTAACTATGTGTACTTACACAACCACTTACGGAATATAAAGGAAACAAATGGCATTTTAATAGCAATATTGGCTTTCCCAACTATGACATTATAAAAACCCATTATGTGAACCCTAAAGTGAATTTAGCAATTGACACCGGCTTTCCCAACTATGACATTATGAAACCCATTATGTGAACCCTAAAGTGAGTCATCAAGCAATTGAGACTAAACCCACCATTTACGTCCCATTAGGTTTTGGGAAGGCTGGATAACCCTATTATACCTGTCGGCTTCCATTCCTAGATATCATGAATTCAGTAGGACCGGAACATAAGACAAGCAAAATGACCAGGTAACAGTAAGTCATCCTCTTGGTAAATTTAATTATGCACTAGTCATTCCAAGTAAACCAAAAACGACATATCAGAGAAAAAAGTAAGCTACAGCAATTTCCGCTTCAATTGCTAGATTGTTCCTTAGGGCACAACGATGATAAATAAGAACATAATTATCAGAATATCTTGCTCTCCTAATCCAGGGTCACGTGATTAAAATCTGTTATAATGAGCTTTTAAATATACATTTGCCTATTCTGAACAGCGAATTAGCTTGTTCTTTATCCTTTCTGACAATGCCAAGAGCTTTATACTAAGAACAACCTGATATTTAACTATGAATTGCCAAAATAGGAAGGCATGAAAATTTTCAATTTGCAGTGATAGGAGGTAACACCGCCCGCTGCTGACGGAACTGCCTCAATCAGCAATCATGAGTGCACCAATTTGAAGTAGAGTAAAACAGTGACCTTGTTAAAGAGACTAGTTAACACTTAGCAGACAAATTAATTACGGAGGAAAGGAAGAGAATTCAACCTTAAACGTACTTTGTGATCAACATTTAATATTTCACTAGTACATCCTTGGGAAATAATCACGGAGCCTTAAAACTAAATGAACATCCAATGTGCCAAGATATATGTGTCTGCGCCTCAAAGAATCTCACTTAACTCTCAAGCTAAGGAACAACCCTCTAAGCATATTACACTCGTCCTTAATCCGAATTTGATGGCCTCTCATTTCGGCGATGCGCGACTAGTAGGGCCAAAATAGTTTGTCACCAGTCCCATAATGGCAAACCTGACATAAGAAAGAGAGATGTAAATGCACCCATCTAAATAACAGAACAAATGACCCAACGTAATATGATGAATCGATTGGAGTGAGATGATCCACTACAGGAGGAACAAAAGCACCTAATTTCCAGTTAGCTATAAGTATCAAAAAATAGCAGGGTCATACTGCACATCAGCATATGTGCCAAGTTGCCAGCACACAACATTACTAATAATCTATATAGGTTGATGGCGGCATAAATAAGTTTGAGGGGTGGGATGAAAATTAAGTGTAAAATTTCCCTAGGAAAAGATACCCATGACGTTTGTGCAGGGCAAATTCCAGAGGACAAACAGTGGCAGAATTTCTTCCACTTTCTTATACCGGGATCGACTGATTAAAAACTACTTTAATAAGCCTTAACATATCCATTTTTTTATTCTGAATAACAAATTTTATTGTCGTTATCCATTTTGACAAAATTGAAAACTTTAAACGAGGAATAGCCCGGTACTTAAACTAGGAACCAGAAAATAAGGCAGGCTTCAAAATTTTCATTTTAAGGGAAAATATCCTCTGAAATTGCATTAATATATCATAATGAGTACTGTTCCGAGCAGAAATTATATGTGTATATTGTGCAAAGGAGCTTTTGGTCATAACAATCAATTATGCTTGATATAAATTGGGTTAATACCACCAAAAACTCTAAACTGGTATGTGTGATAATTTTACCTCAAACTTTTTTTTTACCACCAAAAATCTCAAACCGGTACACTTGTGATAATTTTACCCCAAACTTTTTTTTCCACCAAAAACCCCAAACTAGTACACTGTGATAATTTTACTCCAAACTGGTAAACCTGTGATAAATTTACCCTAAATTATTTTTTTGACCACGAAAAATCTCAAACCGGTACACCTGTGACAATTTTACCTCAAGCTAATAATTTTTTAATATCATTTTTTATTTTTTCAATTTTCTTATTTTTTCTTCATCTTCAACCTCTAACCGGTCGCCGGTACAACGACCGGCCAAAGGCGGAAGCCGGCAAGGTCGGCCCCGCCGGCCGCTGGCGAGGCTCGACCTCGCCGGCGTCAAGCGACGTTCGCCCTCGCCTGGGCGGGCGAGGACAACTCTCGCCCAACGCCAGCGAGGGTTGGCCTCGCCAGATCCGATAAGGGCAGTCCTCGCCTGGGAGAGCAAGGACAGCCCTCGCCCAACTCAAGCGAGGGTTGCCCTTGTTTGGGCGAGCGAGGACCGACCTCGCCAGCTCGCTGGCGTCAGGCAAAGGCTATCCTCACCCGCCCAAGCGAGGGTTGCCCTCTCCCGCCTGTTGACACCTAAATTTTGAAAATCCAATTGGTCATTCATTGCGTAAAAATTAGGGATCGATCTTGATCCCAAGAAAAAAAAATTATTAATTAATTAGTTAAATTGCATATAGATATTAGGAGCATTTCATAGTTAATTAGGCCCATATAATTTGCATTGGACCAACAGCGGATGGACTTGAGTGAAATGATTTTGAGCTTAATTGGACTAAGCCCGCGGTAATGAAAATTTGACCTAGCCCATCAATCATTTGAGGAATTTGTCAAGTTTGGAGACTGATTTGTCTTGGGGAGCAATTAAAGAAAGGAAATTGCAGTCATGCAAGATTTGTCCGAAGATGTGCTTAGCAAGATTGTGGCCGAGTATATTTTATCTCAATGTTCAAAAGGAAAGTGTGGTCGATAATTCTGGGCATATCAAAAGCATGTATTAAATAAAAACAGCTGCCAAATTGAAAGAGGAAGAATTCGGTCAACGAAATTGAAGAGAATATTTGATTGAAAGAAAAGGGAAGGAAAAAATTCACTCGTCCCGTAAGGAATCAGTGAAGAAATATACATTCTCTGGATGTTGACATGCAAAAAAAGAAAAAAAAAATCGTGAAGAGGGGGGAGGTCTCTGTCAAAGAAATAAAAGGAAGGGAGAGATTGAAGATACGACAGTATAGGGGGCAGAAGCAAAAAGGGAAGAAGCCCAAACGTGATATTTTAAAAGATTCTCGGGTGGGTTTCTTTAAAAAGGGGAGAAAAGGCACAATTCAAAAAAAAAAAAAGGCTCTGGTGGTCCCCTTGGACCAGAAATCTTTAGCCATTGTTCTTCTGACAGCCCCTGCCTCATAACGTGCACACTACCTTCGTGCCGCGCTCCTGCGTTGCTGACCTGTTGTTGCGCACTACGTCAAGGACACCCGATCGTTGGCTGCTGTTTCCTGTTTGGTGGTGAACCCGACAGCTTCCGCAAGCCACTGCAGTGCCTTGTCTGCTTCAGTCCAGCGTCCCCGCCACACCTCAAGCGGATCTTCACTTGCGTTTCTGGCCAGTTTTTCCAGAGACACGCCTTCAAGCTTCTGGTGACGTCCTTGCATAGTCACGCCACCGTCCAGCCCAGTTCCGAGCTATACCAAGCCGCGACTCCCCTGACGCGACCTTCGAGCAGCATATCGAGAAGAAGAGTCCATTGTAAGCTGTGCCGTGTCCTCACCAAAACAGACTCGCAAAGTTTCTGTTTTTGCAGGTTGTTGATCGTCAAACCGAGCCACCCCGACTTGTTGCCTTCGCTAATCATCATACCGCTAGTTCACCGAACCGGTTGTCCAACGAGCATCATACTGAGACTATCATCCACCGCCGTGTCACTGCCGCGAGCGCCATTGTTCCCGACACCGTGCCGCCGCTAGTCCCAACGCACCACCGGTCATCCGATCCGCAATTCCGATCGGCGTGATTCAAATTTGGGAAGTCGTTCACACATTCAGGTAAATATCTTATCCTGATTTGATTTAAATATTTTGTTGCTTAATTCACATTTATTGATATCTAACTTTGCATATTTAAATAATAGGCATTATCTCAATTAGGATTTATTTCCTTTTTTTTTTGAAATCTTGGATATCTATTATTTATCAAGTTCGGATAGAATTTAGAATTTTCAAAATCTTTTAGATATCAAAATTTTTCAAGATGTGATCGATTAGGAAAATTTCCTAATCCGCAACCGCATACATGGAAATAAATCTATCTATCAGGCTTTAGATAAAGTTATTTCCATAGCGGGTATTTCGAATTTTAGGATCCATCTGTCAGGCTTCAGATCAAAACTTAATTCGAAAGATTTAGCGATTATTTTTTTTTACTTGATTTTAATTTCGAATTTCAATAAAAAAAATACCAAAAAGATTGCTCTAGAATAGGTTAATTTCTTTAGTTTAAAATTGCATGTTTAGATAATTAGCATTTTTAATTCCGAATTTCATTAAAAAAAATAATATGCCCGTCATTAAAAAACAGGTCACGTCGTCGCATGACATATAGTTTACACGTTAGGTTTCATTAATCGCATATCAATTTTTGCACATCATTACATATAGGTTAGCTTTCATTTAAATAAGTGAAAATAAAAATTTCTGCACCTTTGAACTCTAAGTCAGGATTTATCAAAATTGTCAAATTGAATATTTTTCTTGAAATTGGTACCTAAAGGGTGTTAAGGAATCTGGCGTAACCAAATCCCCGAATCTATAATTTTTGGTTCGCAGAAATAAAATAGTATTCCCGCTATTTTATTTAAGTTTCTAATCAACCGACCTTAAATGATTAGTGGCGACTCCCATTGAAAATATTTGCATGCTCACAATTGGACCTAAGTTGCGATTTGGTAGAGTTTGGGAGAACTCGAGTTAGGTTAATCAATTTAATTGATCTAGTAATCCATTAGCCTAAGATCGTACTACCGATTTTTTAGTTCGCGACACCGCCCAGGCGAGGGCTGGCCTCGCCCGATAGACATGGCCACGGGCCGGTTTTGGCCCGGAACCGGCCCGGTCAAACCCGGGACCGGCCCGTTGACCGGGTCGACGGTTCTGAACCGGAACCGGCCCGTGCCCTACGGGCCCGGTTCCGGTTCCCGAAATTCTTGAACCGGCCCGGAACCGCCGGTTCCGGGCCCGGTTCCAAAAAAAAAAAGAAAAAAAGGGCGGAGCGCGGACTCCGCGGAGGCGGAGGCGGAGGCGTCGCCGGCCTCGCCCGACGCCTGCAACCGGCGAGGTCGGCCCCGCCAGTTGCAAGCGAGGCCGGCCTCGCCCAGCCCAAGCGAGGGCGGCCCTCGCCTGAGGCCGGCGAGGCCGGCCTCGCCGACGGCGAGCGTCGCCTCGCCGCACCGGCGAGCGCCGGCCTCGCCCAACGACTGGCCACGGGCCGGGTTGGGCCCGGAACCGGCCCGGTCAAACCCGGGACCGGCCCGGTCAAATCCGGGACTGGCCCGTTGACCGGGCCCGCGATTCTGAATCGGAACCGGCCCGTTGACCGGGCCTGCGGTTCTGAATCGGAACTTGCCCGGAACCGCCGGTTCCGGGCCCGGTTCAAAAAAAAAAAACTGGCGAGGATGCGCGGACCGCGGAGGCGTCGCCGGCGTCGGGCGAGGCCGGCCCCGCCAGTTGCAGGCGAGGCCGGCCTCGCCCAGCCCAGGCGAGGGCGGCCCTCGCCTGACGCCGGCGAGGCCGGCCTCAGGCGGCGTCGCGGCGACTGGCGAGCGCCTCCTCGCCGTCCTCGGCGCCCGTTGGGCAACGACGGCGCCGCGGCGGACGGCCCAACGGCCCCTAGTTCCCAACCCCAACTGGAAGAAAAAAAAGTGCTTTGCAGCAGCAGCCAGCAGGACCTGCACGTCTGCAGGCCCCTGCTGCGGGCAGGGCAGCGCCCCTGCCCCAGCGGCAGAGAGCCAACGGGCAAAAAAAAACGTACAAAAATTATGAAAAATAATAACCGTTGCAATTCTCTTTTTTTTTTAAAAAATTTTCTTCTCAATTTTTTGTTATAAATACTCACACAATTCTCTCAAATTCTCTCAAATTCTCTTCTCTCGAGTCTTAAATTTTCTCAATACTCAAAATTCTCTCCAATTGCCAATTCTCTTAAATTCTCTCAATTTTCTCAATTCACGCAATTCTTTCTTAATTCTCCCAATTAATCCGCTCAATTCTTTCAATCCACTCGAAAAATGGCAAGTGGAAGTCGAGTGCCATCTGGCAAAGGTAAGAATATCGCGACGGAATCCTATCATTCTTTTGATCCTCGTGAATATGCAGATTTTCAAGATGATGAAATCAACATTTTTCCCGATATGGAGCGCGTCCCGACTCAAGAAAGTTTTAATCCTCCTGGAGAAATATCTACAACAAATGAAGCGGAACGAGAATTTACATCTGACATTTGGAATCACTTCACGAAAAGGGAAAGGTTTGATATTGGTGAAAAAAGGTATGATATAATTTGTAAATATTGTGAGAAAATATATAAATATACAGGTGGACAAGGATATGGAACATTTAAACGACATCTTAGGAGCAAACATCCAACCGAAACGGGAATCGATATCGGGCAACAACAAATTTCCGGGTACGTCAATCCTAACACTTCCTCTTTATTTCGTTTTAATGACAAAACTTATAAGGAAGAACTAGGCAAATTTATTTCCGTTGAGCATTTAGCATTTAATTTTGGAGAAAGATTTGGTTTTAATGAATTTGTACAAAATGCATGTGCTCCACAAGCAAAACGTGTTCCTAGAAATTCAGTTAAACGAATAATTAAAGATCTTTACAAAAAAGGAAAAAAAGATTTACAAAACTTTTTTATGCAATTTAATGGATGCGTGCATATAGGTAGTGACATTTGGAGTGATCCTTGGCAAAGTCATTCTTACATGGGCATAACATGTCATTGGATAGATGACGAGTGGAGTATTCAAAAAAGAGTCATTGCATTTAGAGTTTTCGATGATAATCATACGGCAAATAATATTTATAGATTAATTAGGCAAATTTTAGAAGAATATTATTTGCTTAACAAAAATTTTTCAATCGGTTTTGATAATGCTGCAGCAAATACCGCTTCAATTGTCGAGTTAGAAAATATTTGTAAACCCGCTTTTGGCGGAAAATTTTTTCACGTTAGATGTGCTTGTCATGTTTTAAATTTATGTGTACAAGATGGTTTGAAAACTCTCGATATTTTTCTTCAACCAATAAAAATGGCGATTCAATTTTTATGGAAACATCCCCAAAAAATGAGAGAATGGGGTAAATTTTGTAGAGAAAATGGCAGAAGGCCAAAAAAATTTCCAAAAGATGTTCCAACTCGTTGGAATTCTACTTTCCACTTGCTTACTGAATCTTTAGCATATAAAGATTTATTATGTACATTCATTTCTAATAATGTACCTCAGATTAATTTATACCCACAAGAGTGGGATATTTGCCAAAAAATTTTAGATGTTTTAAAGGTTTTTAATGATGCAACTTATACTTTGTCTGGTGTTTATTACCCTACTACACATTTATTTTTAGTGGAGTGTATTAATATTGTCGGAATTTTTTATGAATGTGAAAATGATGTTCAATTACAACATACTATACTTGCAATGAAAATGAAGTGGCTACATTATTATAAGGAAATTCCCATTATTTATTTAGTTGCTTGTGTTTTTGATCCGCGTTGCAAATTTGATGGCTTAAATGATTTTTTGCGTGTGTATTATCAATGTTTAAATTGTGATGATATAAATGTTACAGCTATAGTACGTAATGTTAAAAACGTAGTAATAGAATTTTATAATGAATTTTATACTAAATATAATTTAGATGATACTGGATCTTCTCAATTTATGGAGATACAAAATGATGGTACAGGTAAAATTAGTAGAGGGTACCAACTTTTATTACATAGACAAAAAAAACAAAAGGGAGTAATAGGAAATATTTCTGAATTAGAGAATTATCTAAACGTTTCATTTGAGATTACTGAATGTGGTAAGGATTTTTTAATTTTGGATTGGTGGAAGGGGCACGCAAGCCGATACCCAATCCTTGCTTTTATTGCAAAACAGATTTTTTCAACCTCTTGTTCCACAGTTGCGGTCGAACAAGCATTTAGTGCCGGAGGTAATATTTTGGAAGAACATCGTTCAAGATTAGATCCAGAATCAGTGCAGATGCAAGCTTGTGTTGCTGATTGGACGAAGGCTCAATACCGGCAACAAGAGATAGATCGCAATGCTGAATCCGAATTCTTTAACGATAGAGGAGATACTACCACTGCCGGTACTGGAACGGGTAGTGACGATTGAGGGTAAAAGAACTATTGGAGTTGGTAAATATTTCGGGAACCCTTGTTTCTCATATCGGGTACGCCCACATGAGCTTAGGAAAACCCGAGTATAATCCGACGACATGTGACCTCTGATCCCCAGTGCATTATGCACGGAATGTTTAGGTTTTGGGATCATTTTAGGGCATATATATTGTGCTCGTTTTTTTTATAGATCGTTGTAACGAATTGTAATGTGTTTAATGATAATTTATTAAGTTTAAGACTTCAAGTCATGTATTTTATCTCCAAATTTAATTACAATTTACATTTTAATTACAATTTATATTTAATTTTCTTTTCTTTTCTGTTTTTCCTTTTCTGTTGTTTTTTTTTTTTTGGTCTTCCTCCGCCGGCGCCGGCTAGGGCCGGCGGAGGTCGCCGGCCTCAGGCGAGCCTCGCCGGCGTCGGGCGAGGCTCGCCTCGCTCGCCCAGGCGAGGGCGAGCCTCACCCGACGCGGCGACGCCGGCGAGCCTCGCCTCGCTCGCCCAGGCGACGGCGAGTCGGCGAGCCTCGCCGGCGTCGGGCGAGGCTCGCCTCGCTCGCCCAGGCGACGGCGAGCCTCGGCCGACGCCGGCGAGGCTCGCCCTCGCCTGGCGAGGGCCAGCCGGTTCCGAACCGGTTCTGAACCGGACGGTTCCGGTTCGTTATTGGCCACGAACCGGAACCGCCGGTTCCGAACCGGAACCGTCTGGTTCCGGCCCGTGGCCATCACTATCGCCCGACGCCGGCGAGGGCGGCCCGACGCCGGCGAGGGCGGCCCTCGCCAACAGCCGGCTAGGCCAACCTCGCCGGCTTCCGTCTCTGGCCAGTCGCCGGTCCAGCAACCAGCCAGAGGTTGAAGATGAAGAAAAAAAAACAAAAAAAATTAACAAAAATTCGAAAAAAAAAAATAATATTAAAATTTTAGTTCAGGGTAAAATTATCACATATGTACCAATTTGGGGTTTTTTGTAGTATGTTCAGCGTAAAATTGTCACAAGTATACAAGTTTGAGGTTTTTTGGGGTATGTTCGAGATAAAATTGTCACGTATGTACCAGTTTGAGGTTTTTGGTGATCAAAAAAAAAGTTCAGGGCAAAATTGTCACACGTGTACCAGTTTAGGGTTTTTGGTAGTATTAACCTTATAAGCCAATAAATCCTGTGGTAAGGTTTGTAAATTCATTTTTGAGATTTAAAGATTGTTTGCGAGTAATTATAATCATACGATCAAATCACGTATATCTGATGTCTTGATTTAATACCTACTTATTTTATTGTTCGATGATTTGCTTTTTGCAACAAGTAAATTAATTTGTAAAAGAGTACATTGAGTACAATATTAGGGACTGAAGAGGAACAAGAAGAAGAAGCCTCAAGCAATCATATGTTTAAAGAAGCGCTGCAGATTCTTCAGGGAGGACCCTCCTTCACTAACACTCTTCCTGGCCATCTCCTTCACCCTTAGGCAATTTGCCCTTATCTCGTCACTGCCAAGAACTGCTAGCATCTTTGTCCTCAATTCATCCCTTGTTGCGACTCCATTTTCATCACCATCCACCCCTAGACCCACCCTCCACACATCACATACGAAGCTCCTGTTCAGGAACTGGTCTCCAAAATAGGGCCTGCAGAGAAGTGGGACTCCATTGCTCAGGCCTTCCAGGGTGGAATTCCAGCCACAGTGAGTGAAGAAGCATGCCACTGAAGGGTGTGCTAGGACCTCCTCTTGTGGTGCCCATTGGACCACCTTCCCATAATTCCTCACCCTTTGGAGGAACCCATCATGGAACTCAGTGACTGGCCTGTCAGTTAGGTCCGGGCGTACAACCCACAGGAATGGTCGGGCAATCTGTTCAAGGCAGTGTGCAAGCTCATAGAATTGTTCTGGGCTGAATACTGTCGTGCTTCCAAAGGCGACATAGATGACTGACTGGGCTGGATGTTGGTCTAACCAGTTCAAGCAGGTCAAGTCCTCATTCCACAGGCTTCCTCTGTGATGGAATAATTGTGTGCTCGCTATTAAAGGACCGATTGGGAGAGCTCCGGGAATGACACCAAGGGCCGATGCCTCGAGTTCATGGAATGAATTGCAAAGGACTGAGTTTGAGCGTTTCCTGTAAAGGGGGACGTTAGATACGAGTTGGAATAATACTTTCTGCATCATCGGGTCTTCAGGGCAACTCCAAATGAAGTCTTTGCTCTTATATGGAGGAAGGTCCTTCGATATTGTGATGAGATCATTCTTCAGAGCAACGCCTGTATAAGTTATCGATGCCAAGTCAGATCATCATTAGATTAACCTGTCCCTACAAGCACGTGTTGCCGGAGTGATACATGTTGGAGATTTATCTCTCCTTAGTATGTGTCAATAAAGCAATCGAGAGATGGCTACACAACATATCTAGGCTTCAAGAGACCGATTGTGAAGGGTTCTAGTTTTGGTCCCTTACCATTGTTGTCTATGACTCCACCTTCGATCAACTGCGGACTATGAAGTGTCAAGGCCAGGGTCGACACCGAGGCTGGGCAAAACCCGGCTCGCTCGATTCCCATCCTTTCAGCAACTTCCAGCGCCCATCCGGCGGTCAGGTCCGCAATCATGAAGCTGATCTGCTCATCTTCATTGCCATTTGACTGCTTCTTCACTTTTTCAATCAACTCCTGCAAATGACCAGGCATCACCCTTAATATGCTCTCCAGCATCTTAGTCGAGTCTTTTCGCTCCTCATCAGTTTCGAGCCCATCCGGAATGGTAACAAACTTAATCCAATTCAATCGCTCCTCCAATCCAGGGTTTGCAGCCATCACTTGTGCGTGAATGGACTCTGTGTTCACAAATGTAACCTTGGCTCCATAATTAGCAATACAATGTGAGAGTTTGAGGAGAGGAGTGACATGACCTTGTGCTGGAAATGGTATAACAAGGACATGTTTTAACTTTGCCATTGTTGACATTAAAAAAGGGGCAGTTCCTTGGCACACCTTATATCGGCTGACTAAGCTCAGACTCTATCCCTGTTGTACTGTTACGGCGTGATTCAAAGGGACTTTAGCACTTGGCTTTTGTGGTTTTATCTTCAACTTTTACAAGCGATCGGAATATACTGAAATGGAATGAATAGAACGGAAGCTGTGGCGGCAAAAAAGATAACATGCAACTGGCTAACAATTTGTCTATGGCTTTTGTTCTCAAGTCTCCGTTTCTTATCAACAAAGTAAAGGCTCTCTAGTTTTAGGTTGTCGTTGTCGTGAGAAGCGAAACGAAGTTGTCATATTTGAATGAAAGCAAATGTGCTGGACAAAAATGCTGATGCCTTGAGTTCATGAAAAAGAAAAAGGAAAAGGTTGAAAAGTCAAAGAAGCTAAACAGTGGACGCTTCGGCTTATTTAGAGAGATAGGGAGCTCGTTCAAAAGAAAGGAAAAGAACAAAAAAGAAGGATAGAAGAAAGGCAAGGTGGAGTTTCGCGTACACGCCATTGAGGCTTCATCAAGTCAAGATCAACTTCGTATTGCAATGTCTGACAAGTGCTCACGCCCATCATTAGTCCAATCAAAATAGTTTTCAAAATTAGGATTTAAATTTTAAATTCTATGAAAATCAAGCCACGAAGTCTAATTTTTAAGTTGTTAAGCTATGAGGTTTCATGGAAATGATGAATTATGTTGTTGTAGAGCTATGAAGTTTGATAGAAGTTGATTTGAAGTAAGGGTTTTATCAGAGTGAAATTTTAGGGTTTCACTTACGAGTTTTGTGTTGCGTTTAGGCTTGAATAATCACTTTGGATATGCAATTTGTTAATACATAAGAGTTGTTTTGTTAGCGAAGCGTAGTTTTGCCGATTCGTACTTGTTGTAATACTTTGTTGGTTTTGACGTCAATTCCCATTTAATTTTTAGGATTACAAGAATGTTGGTTCGTTTAACTATATTGTTTGATCGTAGACGTTTCCAAGTAAGTAGTGTTATCTCTTCTTTAAATTTGTATATTCATATTTCGAAAGCAGTATGGATTATATATAGTATGGGTTACAAAATGGCACTGTTGTTGCATAAAAAGCCAGATCGAGCATTTACTACTTCTTGGTATTTACAAATGTTTTAGAAAACGTGTTATGTAAGATATTATGAAGAAAGATAAATGTATTGCGTTACGAACTGCTTTATGAAAGGATTTCTAAATGATATAAGAAATGTTTTGAGAATGGTATTTCTAGTGGATGAGATGAGTAGCGAAATATTATCTATTTCGGTTTATGAGATTAATTATGAATTGGATTTTTCGTATTGTGGGATAATTGTTTGATGTTCAAGATAGTTGTGAACCCATAGAGGGGTTTATGGGCTATGCATTGCCAAGGGGAGAATCTTGATTGCATTTATTGGGGCTAACAATACAACCTGAAAGGGGTAAATAGGTTGTTTGAAAACTATGAAAAATATTTGTGGAATATAACAAATTCAACTTCAAACATTGATAGAAACAGTTTGTAGAAACTAGGTACATGCTGCTGCTTGGCAAATCGTAATGGTAAAGATCATGTAATGCTACTAATACTGAAGAAATAAAAATTCTGCAAGCAAAAATATAGTGGTTCGATTTTATCCCCAAGACTATGTTCACTCTCAAGACTAATAGCTGCAATACGGGCTAAATTACACTAATTATCTGCTCAACAAGTTACAATTGGCAAGTGATGATCATTTACAAATGATAAATTACACTATCAAGGCTCAGCTATCACACTTGATCTTTCACACAATTAATATATGGCAAGATTATCACAATGAAGATCTTTCGAAAGAATGAAACAATAACAATAGAGAAAGCAGCTCAGAGTAAATATTCGGGTTCTACATTGTGCTCTATAACATTTTGGCCTAAAAGCTCTTCTCTTAAATAACCATCTTCAATCTTCCCTTTGGAGATGCTTTGTAATCTACGGTTTCAATTTATGTTTTGATGAAACAGATGAATTTGATTGAAGTGTTGTGGAGATTGGAACTGTATAAAACAAGTCGCAGTAGCTTGTTGAATTGAATTATAGTTGGTGGGATTTAAATCTGATTATTGTGCTGAAAACTAGTGTTATATTGGTACACATCGGGTTATGGTGGAGAATAAAGGTGTAGTTGCGAAGGTTATGTCTAATTCCTCTAATCGTTTGACAAAGTAGAAGTTAGAAGGTATCACCAATTTCCAGCAATAGAGAAAAATCGTGTTGCTAGTATTGACTGGGGGAGAGCAACATAATCATCTAACAGGTAACAACTCTGCCTCTAATAGAAATTGGAAGACTTTAGATGCTAGAATTCTTGGTCAAATCTTGAAGTCCATGGAATCTCAAGTTGCAGATTTAGTTACACATATTGATACAGTGAAGGAGTCATGGGACTACTTGAATGTCCTTTATTCTGGAAAAAATAATCTTTCAAGGATTTATGAAGTATCCCAAAAATTTTATGGGGCTGGTAGAAAGGGTTGGCTACTTGCCTAGTATTTTGCTGATTTTAAATGGATGTATGAGGAGCTTAATTCTTTGCTACCCATTACCGTTGATGTTAAGAAGATGCAAAAACAATGAGAGCAATTGGCTATTATGGGTTTTTTGGGAGGACTAGGACCAGAATATGGTGCAATTTGTTCCCATATACTTGGGAGAGATAGGGTGACTTTACTCATTGAAACTTTTACTCGTGTCTTGAGGGTCTCAGGTGAATCATCTAAGGATAGATTCTCTACTTAGCTCAACTTTGGCAGTCTAAGGAAATCAAGGATGGTGGTCAAGGTCGTAGTGGTGGCTAAAGTGGTGGTAGTGGTAGTGGTCGTGGTTTTGGTAGAGTCCAGCCACACTCATCTAGTAACACTTCTAGTGATACGAGGGACAATACCGGATTAGTTATTACTATGGTTTGCCTGGACACATTCAGAGATTCTATTATAAGCTTTATGGAAGGCCTCCTCAACAGGCAATAGCTAATGTAGCCACTATGGTAGAATTGGTACCTCTTCACAGTCCTCTAAAGGAGGAAATGTGATCAAAATGACGGAGGAAGAATTTGCTAGTCACAATCAGTTCCAGATTTCCTAGCCGGTTTCATAATCCTCCTCTACAACTACTTTTGTCCAGACATGTAATGCAACAACGTGTCTTTCTTCTACCTCTCGCCCCTAGGTCATAGATTAAGGTACTACCGATCACATGACTAGAGTTTCAGGTATCTTTTTTCACTTTCATGAGTTTATGTCCAATGTTACATTAGTTGATGGTTCTTTATCAATAGTGAAAGGGATAGGCATAGTTCCCTTGACCTTTTCCATTTAACCTTATGTCTGTCAATCATCTTACCAAAACATATAATTGTTCCGTAAATTTCTATCCCGAGTCCAATGTTTTTAAGGACTTGAAGACGAGGAAGACAATCGGTAAAGGACATGTGTCGGGGGGGCTATACTTGTTTGATGATACTAATTGTGTTGCTTGTTCTGCCGCTTCTCCACATCAGATCCAATGTAGTTTGGGCCACCCCTCCTTGGAAAGTTTAAAGAAGTTAGATCCTCAATTTCATTCTTCATCTAGTCTTGAGTGTGAGTCGTGTCAGCTTAGGAAATTGCACCATGTTAGTTATCGTCCAAGAGTAATAGGCTTCACAGCCATTTGTGTTAGTTCATTCTTATGTATGGGGTTTGTGTCCTACTTTTTTTAAAGTTGGGTTTCAAGTAGTTCATTACTTTGTAGATGATTATTCATGAGACACTTGTCTATATCTAATGAAAAGTTGTTATGAGTCATTTTATGTGTTTTGTGCATTTATTTACGAAGCACGTACTCAATTTTCAGTTCCTGTTCGTATTCTTCGAAGTGATAATGCCAAAGAATATTTTTCTAATTCTTTTTCTAAATACATGACCCAACTTGGCATCCTTCATCAATTTTCCTATTCAGATACACCATAATGAAATAGTGTCACCCGAAAGGAAGAACAGCCACTTATTAGAAGTACCTCAATCATTGTGGTTTGAAATGAAGGTAGACAAATCCTTTTGGGTTGGCTGTTATGACTACATGTTATCTTATTAATTGCATACTGTCCTCTATTTTTAAGGAGTGCATAGTTGTACCCAATTTGTCTACTGCATAGTTTGTCTCATATTCTGGTCTGTCTGCATCTTTTCACACTAGTCTGATCATCATTGTTACACATCCTATTACTAAAATTGTTGCTGAAGCATTTTCTAGTCCAGGCTGGAGGATAGCTATGGAGGAGGCACTATTGGCACTTTATAAAAACTAGACTTTGAATCTTGTTCCTCTACCTGCAGAGAAGACAGCAATTGGATGTAAATAGGTGTTTATTGTCAAGGTTAATCCCGATGGTTCTCTTGCTGGCCTTTGGTTGCTAAAGGCTATACACAGGTTTATGGGGTCAATTATGGTGATACTTTCCTCTAGTGGCTAAGATGACCTCTATTCGCCTTTTACTTTCTTTGGTTGCTTCTGCATGCTGGCGTTTTTTGAACTTGATGTTAAAAATGCCTTTCTTCATGGTAATTTACATGAAAAGGTGTATATGAAGCAACCACTCGGGTTTGTTGCTCGGGGGAGTATGGTCATGTCCGCCGTTTGAAAAAAATCTTTATATAATTGAAGCAATCTCCTAGAGCCTGGTTTGGGAAGTTTATTGAGGTGATGCTCCAGTTTGGACTGTTTAGATATAGTGGAGATTATTCTATATTTTACCGTGTTTCTAGAGCTAGTCTGATATTTCTTGTCATTTATGTAGATGATATTGTCATTACTAGAGATGATTCTACATGGATTGATGAGTTGAAATTGTATTTTCAAAAGCTTGGGATGAGTTAGATATTTTTTAGGTATCGAAGTGGCACAAATGAAGAAAAGTATTCATATCTTACAACGCAAGTATGTTTTGGATTTGCTTATTGAGACAAGTATGTTGGGAGCTAAACCACTAGATACACCAATGGAAGCTGGCTTGAAATTGATGGAGAGGACGATGAACTGTTAGATGATCCGAAAAGGTATTGAAGACTTGTTCGAAAATTAAATTATCTGACTGTCACTCGACCTGATATTTTCTTTCCTCTAAGTGTTGTGAGTTAGTTTATGTCTTCCCCCCTATACCTCTCATTAAAAATTGTAGTCAGAATTTTGAGATACTTGAAGAAAACTCGAGGCTGTGGTCTTTTCTATAGGGATCATGGTCACATAAGGATGGAAGCATTTTCGGATGTTGGTTGGGTTAGGTATCCTATAGATAGGAGATCTACATCGGGTTACTGCAACTTTGTGCGGGGAAACCTAGTATCTCGGAAGAGTATGATACAAAATGTTGTGGCTAGATCCAGTGCAGTGTCAGAATAGAGAGCAATGGCTCAAGCTACTTATCAGTTAGTCTGGATGCATCAACTATTAGTTTAACTTGGATTCAAAGATCCTGTGTCAATGGAGTTGTGGGTGATAATGAGGTAGCAATCATATTGCTTCAAATCCAGTACACCATGAGCGTATCAAGTATATCGAAGTTGATTGTCACTATATCCGTGAGAAGCTTCAGGCTGGAATTATTTCCACTAGTCATGTTAGGATTGGCTAACAGCTAGCTAATATTTTCACCAAGTCTTTAGGGAGTAGTAGGGTTGAGTATATTTGTAACAAGTTGCGCATGCTTGATATCTATACTCGAGTTTGAGGAGGGCGAGTGTTAAAGTGTTAGATGATTATTATGGTCGTTAAGTATTAGAGGGTTATTATGGTCATTAAGTGTTCTTTAATTAATAATAAAAGTGTGAAGAGCGGCATATCCTAATCAGTTTTTACGCTCTACTCATTTTTACGCTCTCCTCTTCCTTACGCACTCCTCTTTTGTTCTATACCAATTTCTAAACCATGTATACTTACTCAGCCACTTACGGAATACAAAGGAAACAAATGGCATTTTAATAGCAATATTAGCTTTCCCAACTATAACGTTATGAAACCCATTGTGAACCCTAAAGTGATTTTAGCAATTGACACTAAACCCACTATTTACGGCCCATTAGGTTTTGGAAGGTTGGATAACCCTATCATTCATACCTGTCCCGCTTCCATTCCTAATTATCATGAATTCAGTAGGACCGGAACATAAGAAAAGCGAAATGGCTAGGTAACATGAAGTAATCCTCTTGGTAAATTTATTTATGCACTAGACATTCCAAGTGAACCCAAAAACAACGAGATATCAGCGAAAAAAAGAAAGCTACAGCAATTTCAGCTTCAATTGCTAGATTATTCCCTAGGGCACAAGGATGACATACAAGAACACAATTATCAGAATATCTTGCTCTCCTCCTCCAGGGTCACCTGATTAAAAACTGCCTTAAAAAGCTTTTAAACATACATTTGCCTATTCTGAATAGTGAATTAGCTTGTTCTTTATCCTTTCTGACAATGCCAAAAGCTTTATACAAAGAACAACCTAATACTTAACTATGAACTGCCAAATTAGGCAGGCATGAAAATTTCCAGTTGCAGCGATAGGAGGTAACACTGACCTCTGCTCATGGAATGCCTCAATCAGCTATCATGAGTACGCCAATTTGAAGTAGAGTAAAACAGTGACTTTGTTAAAGAGACTAGTTAACATATGGCAGACAATTTACAGAGGAAAGTAAGAGAATTCAACCTTAAACGTACTTTGTGATCAACATTTAATTTTTCACTAGTACATCCTTAGGAAATAATCAAGGAGCCTTAAAACTAAATGAAAATCCAATGTGCCAGGATATATCTGTCTGCGCCTCAAAGAATCTCACTTAACTCTCAAGCTAAGGAACAACCCTCCAAGCATATTACACTTGTCCTTAATCCGAATTTGATGACCTCTCATTTCGGCGGTGCTGGACGAGTAGGGCCAAAATAGTTTGTCACCAATCCCATAATGGCAAACCTGACATAAGAAAGAGAGATGTAAATGCACCCATCTAATTAACAGAACAACAGACCCAACGTTATATGATGAATCAATTGGAGTGAGATGATCCACTACAGGAGGAACAATAGCACCTAATTTCCAGTTAGCTATAACTAACAAAAAATAGCAGTGTCATAATGTACAAGAATACACCCACAATGTCGCATATTTTGCAGAATCATCCTGAGAGAACCAGGCAGAAAAGAAGAACCAAAATAACTGAAGCCCCTCAGAATCCTTATAACATCTTGGGCCTTGGACGAGTTCCGAATGCCTTGCTCTTACCAATTAACTGCCTCAATCATACCCACCTTCAAACCCCATACAACCCACCCCCCCCCCCCCCCCCCCCCCCCCCCCGGTCTTTCTGTCTGATCCTGATCGTGACATATGGATAGTTAGTGCTCCTAATGTTTCCGGAGAATGCACATTAGGCATTTCCCTAAGAATCATCTATATGCAGCTCTTGTTCTGTGGCTTAACAATTAAAATCACCAAACCATGTAACCACCTTCCAAATCACACGATCGCAATGTGACTACCTTTATACGTGTTTTTTGCCCTTTTTTTCTTTGGCCAAAATAAAAGACAATGTGAAACCCTTGAAAAAAACAAGAAGGCCAGATTTGTTTCTTGAGCCATGCAAAGGTAAAAAAATTAAAGCAGGTGATGAAGAGAGCTTCCAAGTCAACATCTCAAAATTGGTCCCATTTTGGAATCATATATTACCCATAGCTAGCGCATTCACTATATTCAGAAGCTCCAATTTTCCCACTAATGTTAGACCTACAATAAAGAAGTCATCATGTTAAGAGCTCAACACGTTCTTCTTCCTAGAAGATCCCTCTTCCTTAATCAAGAATTCATTCTTAAAAATCTGGTGAAAAGAGCGAAGCCAAAACACTAACCACATTAACCCCTTGAATTGGCCATCTTCATTTAAGTTTCTAATGGTAAAGAGACCACAATTGCTTGAAGAAAAACTACCAGTTGTTACGGAACAAGAGTGTTCTCTTCAATCTCATCATGTCAAAAACAAATCTAACCCTCACACGTCCCATGTAAAATGTGAATCTGCAAGGGAAATGGTAAAGTGGATTCAACAAGTGAAGACCACATCCAAATGAACTCACGCCAAGATGCCAATGACTTGAAATTGATGCACTGCAATGCCAACACCGTCAACCCCCACAATCCCTCTATTGAACTAAAAATTGGGATCAAGAAGTCTAATAGGAGGCAGATTGGCAGAGTGGTGAAGAGAAAAATCCCCTCACCTGCTACCAACGTCTGTTTGGTAGCAGATTTTGATAGTGACTCGTGCTTCCCTCCTATCAAATAAGTCACTATGATATCCTAAACAGAAAGGACATCTTACTAAATCACTTGGCCAGAAAATTTTAATACAACAGGTCAAGATATGCTAGAAATAGCAACTAAAACCCCCCACAATACCCAAGAAACACCATCCCCCCTTCAGATATCGATGATCAAATGAAAATCCATCCCATCACTAATTGCTTTTATTGAGAAAAGTACGGCAAAGGGTATCAACAGCATCACTCCATTATTTATATAAACAATTTTCTTACTAAATAACATTTTCGTTTAGATTTGTCCAATCTATTAATCAAGTGAAGATCCATTATACCTTACTACATATGTAGAAAGAAAATGCATAGAACCAAACTAAACACATCAAACCAACCATAGATTTTTCATTTCAGTTCAATATAGATAAATGCCAAAAGCCACCTTCCAACATGCAATATTCATAGCTGGTCAAAGATATTGTTATGAGAGCTGAAGAGCAGATTTACGCAAGTTTGTCTGATAAAACGCAATATGAGCTTCAGATGCTGTAGCTTTCGGGGTCTAAAATGGGTTTGTGTAGATATGTATGTGGCCAGCAAAAACAAATGGAGTTCACATCAACAAAAGCACATATCAAATGTACACTCACATCAGGGCCATGGAGATCTGTTTGAGATCATTCTCCATGTTCCTCATGTTTGCTAGCGATTGGGCACAAAATATGATGGCGAGCCATGAGCTAAGCTTGTACTGCAAAAGAACAACCAACAACAGAAAAAAATAATTAAGTAATTGAACACATAAATTCATTGAGCAAAATGCATATGAAAGGAAAACCGAAGGGACTGTTTCCCCGATTAATAAGTGATGTGGGACGATGAGTCCCACAACAAAAATAAATCTTTAGGCTTCACTCTCGCAACTCTTCAATTTTCGCCATATACATATATCCAAATGGTTTAGTTCGGAGGGTGACACTTCATGACATTGGCATTCCGCAAGACATTTTTTCCCGACGCACTCTACGCATATTCACTTCATCATTGTTATTTCGTGCGATTGTTCTGCAAAATTGCGTTCGTAGGAATCCTCCGAATACGTACCGCTTCGGAGGAACGAGATCCGTTCTATTCTGGGAGACGATTGTCCGATATCCTCGGGTACTGATTGAGGGGCCAAATTCGTCTTAAGGACACGACGTTATTTCGTTGGGCTCGGATCAATATTTTATTTATTTGGTTGTGCTGTTTTTAGGTTTGTTTTCTTAACGTTTGTTTTTAATTTCTGGTATATGAACTTAGCTGAACTACAATACCGAATAATACCGAACTACAATACCATTCATTTACAATCTTAAGACGAATTTTCGCCTTGGTTCTGTTCGTATATTCTTATGTGTTGTTCTATCAAATATCTAGATTGGCCTTCCTTTAAGTCGAACTTTTGTATAGTTCGTATGTTCCTTGTCATAGTCGTATGGAATGTGATTCTGTTTGTACATTCTATTTATACATTTTGTTTGCACACATTCTGTTCATACACTTTGTCCTTATTAAAATTTTCAATTCTGTTCTTGAACAAATTTTTCGTTTTCCTTCATATTAAAAATTTTCAATTCTGTTCATAAACAAACGATTCTGTTCGTAGTCATATATTACCGATTCTTTTCATGAATATGTTCTGTTTTTATATTTCATAAATGGCTTCGACTTCGACTCCGGTTAACCCTATTCCGAATCATGGAGAAAAGCCAGAAAAGTTTAATAGTACGGATTTCAATAGATGGCAACAAAAGATGTTGTTCTATCTCACGACCTTAAACTTGGCTAGATTCCTCAATGAGAATGGTCCTAAATTGGACGTTGGAGAGACAAATAAAGAAAAGGTTGCTGCTGTTGATGCATGGAATCATTCTGACTTCCTGTGTCGCAACTATGTCCTCAACGGTCTGGACAATACTCTCTATAATGTCTATAGTCTGCTAAAAATGGCTAAGGAGTTATGGGATTGTCTGGACAAGAAATACAAAACCGATGATGCCGGATTGAAGAAATTCATTGTCGGTAAATTTCTGGACTTCAAGATGGTTGATTCAAGGACCGTCTTAAGTCAGGTTCAAGAGCTTCAAGTGATTATGCATGATATTCATGTTGAAGGAATGACTCTAAGTGAGTCATTTCAAGTGGCTGCCTTCATTGAAAAACTGCCACCATCTTGGAGAGATTTCAAAAATTATCTCAAACACAAGAAAAAGAAGTTGTCACTTGAAGACTTGATTATTCGGTTGAGGATAGAGGAAGACAATAGGAATTCTGAGAAGAAAGTTGGCAGTGATCCGGCGGTCTCAAGAGCCAAGGTTGTTGAAGAAGGATCAAAACCCAATAAGAAGAGGAAAACCTATGGACAAGGATCCACCCAAGGCTTGAAAAAATTCATTGGCAAATGCTACAATTGTGGAAAGTCTAGACATCGTGCCAAAGACTGTAGAGCAAAGAAAAGGAAGGTGACTCAGGCGAATGTGGTGGAATAGATTTCCAATGGTATTGATGATATCAATCTTACTGCTATGATATCCGAATGCAACATGGTGGGAAACCCCAAAGAATGGTGGATTGATACTGGAGCAACTCGTCATATCTGTGCAAACAGATCGATGTTCTCGTCCTACACAACTGTGAGGGGTGATGAAAAACTTTATATGGGTAATTCATCGACCTCTAAGGTTGAAGGTGTTGGAAAGGTTGATCTAAAGATGACATCTGGGAAAGTTGTGACACTAAACAATGTGCTACATGTGCCAGACATACGTAAGAATTTGGTGTCCGGATCTCTTCTTAGCAAGAATGGCTTCAAGTTGGTTTTTGTATCCGATAAGTTTGTACTCTCCAAGAATGAGATGTATGTAGGAAAGGGTTACCTTAGTGATGGTCTTTTCAAGTTGAATGTAATGACTGTTGTACCCAATAATGTTTTGAACACGTTAACTATAAGTCGATAAAGAAATTAATGAACATGGGGTTATTGCCAAAATTCGATTGTTCAAGTGAGAAATGCCAAGTGTGTGTTGAATCTAAATTTTCTAAGCCTCCTTTTCATTCTATAGACAATAGAGTCTCAGACCCTTTAGATTTAACACACACTGATATATGCAATATGAAATCAATACCGTCGAGAGGTGGTAATAAGTATTTTATTACTTTTATAGATGACTGCTCGAGGTATTGTTATGTTTGTTTGTTTAGTAGCAAAGATGAGGCTGTGAATGCTTTTAAAACTTATAAGTCCGAAGTTGAAACTCAGTTGAACAAGAAAATTAAAATAATAAGGAGTGACAGAGGAGGTGAATATGAATTTCCTTTTGAGGAAATTTGTACTGATTTTGGTATCGTTCACCAAATGACTGCTCCTTATACACCACAATCTATTGGAGTGGCGGAAAGGAAAAACAGGTCTTTAAAAGAAATAATGAATGCATTGTTGAATAGTTCCGGTTTATCACAGAATTTGTGGGGAGAAGCTATTTTGACGACGAATTTTATTTTAAATAGAGTGCCCCACAGAAAAACACAACAAACTCCCTATGAGAAATGGAAAGGCAGAATACCTAACTTGAATTATCTCAAAGTGTGGGGATGTTTGGCTAAGGTTACGGTTCCCAAGCCTAAAAAGGTTAAGATAGGACCAAAGACTATTGACTGTGTTTTTATCGGATATGCTCAGAATAGCAATGCATATCATTTTCTTGTTCACAAGTCAGAGATCCCAGATATACATGTCAGTACGATCATTGAATCAAGGGACGTTTCATTCTTTGAAAATATATTTCCGTATAACATAGTATATGAGTCAATTGATAATAATAAGAGGTCTCGAGATACTATATCTAAAAGTGATCCAATGGAGGATGAACCTAGACATAGTAAAAGACAAAGGACTTTCATGTCTTTTGGACCTGATTTCTTAACGTATCTGTTGGAGAATAAGCCTCGAACATTCAAAGAAGCTGTGACTTCGCCAGAAGCCTCGTTCTAGAAAGAAGCTATCAATAGTGAAGTTGAATCCATCTTGTCAAATCATACATGGGAATTGGTTGACCTTCCTCCTGGTAATAAACCACTACAATGCAAGTGGATTTTCAAGAGGAAAATGAAAGCGGATGGTACTATTGATAAATATAAGGCTAGGCTTGTAGTAAAAAGATACAAGCAATGAGAAGGTCTTGATTATTTTGATACTTATTCACCTATTACTAGAATTACATCTATAATAATGCTAATTGCCATAGCAGCAGTTTATAAGCTTAAAATCCATCAAATGGATGTAAAAACGGCCTTCTTAAACGGGGATTTGGAAGAAGAAATATATTTGGAACAACCCGAAGGGTTCATTGTTCCAGGACAAGAGAAGAAAGTATGTCAGCTTATCAAGTCACTCTATGGATTGAAACAAGCACCAAAACAATGGCATGCTAAATTCGACGAAGTCATGTTGTCGAATGGTTTCAAGATTAATGAGTGCGATAAATGTGTATATGTTAAGAGCACTCATAATGGTTTTGCCATTTTGTGCTTATATGTAGACGACATGCTTATAATGGGCAGCGATGGAGAGGTTGTTAAGACGACCAAACGCATGCTCACAAGTAAATTTGATATGAAAGATATGGGGGTTGCAGATGTTATTTTAGGAGTTAAAATCCATAAGACATCTGGAGGATTAGCTCTATCACAATCCCATTATATTGAGACGATTCTTGGAAAGTGCAAGAATCTGGATATTGTACCGGTAAAGACTCCGATAGATGTTAATTTACATCTTTCAAAGAATACTGGTGAAAGTAAGGCTCAAAATGAGTATGCTAGTATACTAGGCAGTTTAATGTATGTCATGAACTGTACTAGGTCGGACATAGCTTGTGCTGTGAGCAAGCTAAGTCGATTTACAGTTAGTCCAAATAAAAATCATTGGAAAGCTATGAAACGTTTATTGGGCTACTTAAAGTATACTCAAGATTATGCTTTGCATTACACAGAATATCCAGCTGTACTTGAAGGATATTGTGATGCAAATTGGATAACCGGCACTAAAGACACAAAATCGATAAGTGGATATGTATTCACACTTGGGGGAGCGGCAATGTCTTGGAAATCATCCAAACAAACTTGTATTGCTAGATCCACTATGGAGAATGTATTGCTTTGGATAAAGCCGGTGAAGAAGCAGAGTGGCTTCGAAATTTCTTGGAGATATTCCTAATTGGCCTAAACCAGTGCCCGCTGTTTGTATACATTATGACAGTCAAGCGGTAACAGGAAGGGCAAGGAATGTCATGTATAACGGTAAGTCTCGACACATACGTCGAAGACATGACACAGTAAGACAACTTCTTTCTAGTGGAATTATTACCATTGACTATGTGAAGTCAAAAGATAATATTGCGGATCCATTGACAAAAGGCCGAATTAGAGAGATGGTTGCAAAAACATCAAGGGGAATGGGTTTAAGGCCTATAAACAAGTCATCATAGCGGAAACCCTACCTAGTTGACTGGAAATCCCAAGATCTAGGTTCAAAGGGACAACTAAGTTATGAAGACAGTGTAGAGTATTGTCAAATTGTTTACTCATTCTCGGATGAAGACAGTACTAATATGCGAAGGTTAAGCAAAAGCTTTTAATGATTCTGAATGGAGTATGTGATATACTATATATTCAGAAATCACCTATGTGAGTGTGAAGTGAGGGCCGCTTCTGTGAGAATTGAAAAAGCCGAATTCTCTAAAACACTCATGAGACCAGGCGGTGTTCATAGCCAAAACGAACACAACAGTGAGAACCAATTTTGTTTGAAAAACAGTTGTGTGATTTCTATTATCTAGGCTTACACGAAAGGTCGACAGTTCAAAGACATCAAGCCTACTGATTGACCGAGTAAGTCCGATAGGTTTCACTAAGAAAAGTTCAAAGTCTCATACTACTTATCCTGATGCAACGTTTTCTCATGAAATAATCGCACTTTGCATTTCATGCATACACGAAGAGTCATGATATCAGAAATTTTCATTCATGTGGGGGATTGTTGGGATTTTAGCTTCCAACTCCTATAAAATTGAATGAAAAGTGTGTGTGTGAAAGTGTCCCACATAGGGTAGAAGAGAGATAGGAGATGGGTTCAAATAGTTGAGCCTCACAGATGGGTTTGAGCCTCAAGGGGTACCCCATTTTTGTGGAAGAGAGAGGACCTACGTCAAGCTAGGTTGGTCCACCCCCCGTGCGCGCCGCCGCCGCCGTCCGTCCGGTTCGGTTTCGGGGTCCACTCTCTATCGGTTATTTATTTATTTATTTTTTCGAACAGACACGTTGTTAGAGATTATTATTTTATTTTTTTTTTGACAAACAAACTTTCACTCTCGCAACTCTTCAATTTTCGCCATATACATATATCCAAACGGTTTAGTTCGGAGGGTGACACTTCGTGACATTGGCATTCCGCAAGACATTTTTTCCCGACGCACTCTACGCATATTCACTTCATCATTGTTATTTCGTGCGATTGTTCTGCAAAATTGCGTTCGTAGGAGTCCTCCGGATACGTACCGCTTCGGAGGAACGAGATCCGTTCTATCCTGGGAGACGATTGTCCGATATCCTCTGGTACTAATTGAGGGGCCAAATTCGTCTTAAGGACACGACGTTATTTCGTTGGGCTCGGATCAACATTTTATTTATTTGGTTGTGCTGTTTTCAGGTTTGTTTTCTTAACGTTTGTTTTTAATTTCTGGTATATGAACTTAGCCGAACTACAATACCGAACAATACCGAACTACAATACCATTCATTTACACACGTCCTGCACATAAAAAAAAAATAAAAGAAGTTCACATCATTGAAAGCACATATCAACTATGCACTCACATTTTGGCCGTGGAGATCTGTTAGAGATACGTTCTCCATGTTCCTCATGTTAGCTAGCAACTGGGCACAAAATACAATGGCAAGCCATGAGATAAGCTTGTACTGCAAGAAAACCAACAAAGAAAACAAAAATAAGTTAGTCTACGCATACATGATCAAGCAAAATGAATGTCAAAGGATGATCGAAGAGTTTCTTTGCCCAATTAATAAGAACCTGAACCACGACACTGGCAATGCCAAAGACAACAGTGATGAGTCCAGGACAATTGACCGGAAAAAACTTGTGGAAAAACCATTGGTGCTTTAAATTTTTGGGCTTCCGAGGGCTGCCTTGGATAGATTGCATTGCTATTACTGCTGGGAGAAATGCCCGAAACTCATACTGCTTTCCCTGCAAGTGCCAACCAAGATGCTACTTCATTTTATCATTCCCAGGCCAGATTATACTTTGGTCACTAGTTTAATAAAGCTTTCATATAATTTTACCAAAAGAAAGTTCACGAACTTCTCAACGCGGATGAGCATATGTGCCAGGTTGCCAGCACACAACATGACTAAAAATCTATATTGGTTGATGTTGGGATAAATAAGTCGAGGGGTGGGATGAAAAAAGCGTAAAATTTCTCTAGGGAAGGATACCCATGACGTTTGTGCTGGCAAATTCCAGAGGACAAATAGTGGCAGAATTTCTTCCACTTTCTTATTCCAGCATCAACTGATTAGAAACTGCTCTAATGAGCCTTAACATACCCATTTTTTTATTCTGAATAACAAATTTTGCTGTCTTCATCCATTTTGACAAAAGTGAGAACTTTGAACGAGGAACAAACAACCCGGTACTTAAACTAGGAACCAGAAAATAAGGCAGACTTCAAAATTTTCATTTTGAGGGAAAATATCCTCTGAAATTGCATTAATATATCATAATGAGTTCTGTTCTGAGCAGAAATTCCATAAATATATGTATGTTTATATTGTGCAAAGGAATTTTTGGTCACAATAATCGATTGTGCTTGATGTTTTGAAGCCAATAAATCTTGTAGTAAGATTTGTGAATTCATTTATGAGATTGAAAGATTGTTTGCGAGTAATTATGAAAGCTAAATACAGAGTGAGTTGTGTTGCTCCCCGTTATGTACATCGATCAAATCACATATATCTGATATCTGATTTAATTCCTACTTATTTTATTGTTCGATGGCTTGCTTTTTGCAACAAGTACATTCATTTGTAAAGGAGCAAATTAGAGCACAATCTTAGGGACTGAACAGGAACAACAAGAAGAATCCTCAGGCTGTCATATGTCTAATGAAGCTCTGCAGATTCTTCAGGGAGGAACTCCTTCACTAACACTCTTCTTGGCCATCTCCTTCACCCTTAGGCACTTTTGCCCTTATCTCGTCACTGCCATGAACTGCTAGCATCTTTGTCCTCACTTCATGCCTTGTTGTGACTCCATCTTCACCGCCATCCACCCCTAGACCCACCCTCCACACGTCACGAAGCTCCTGTTCAGGAACTGGTCTCCAAAATAGGGCCCGCAGAGAAGTGGGACTCCATTGCTCAGGCCTTCCAGTGTGGAATTCCAACCACAGTGAGTGAAGAAGCATGCCATTGAAGGGTGTGCTAGGACCTCCTCTTGTGGTGCCCATTGGACCACCTTCCCAAAACTCCTCAGCCTTTGGAGGAACCCATCGTGGAACTCATTGACTGGCCCGGCGGTGAGGTCGGGCCATACGACCCACAGGAATGGTCGGGCAATCTGTTCGAGGCCATGGGCAAGCTCCTAGAATTGTTCCGGGCTGAATACCGACGTGCTTCTGAAGGCGACATAGATGACTGACTGAGCTGGATGTTGGTCTAACCAATTCGAGCAGGTTGAGTCCTCGTTCCACAGGCTTCCTCTGCAATGGAATAATTGGGCACTTGCTATTATCGGACCGATTGGGAGAGCTCCAGGAATGACACTGAAAGCCGATGCCTCAAGTTCATAGAAGGAATTGCAAAGGAATGAGTTTGAGCGTTTGCTGTGATGCACCACGGACACTACGAATTTGAAAATTGCTTTCTGTGTCGCTGGGTCTTCAGGGCAACTCCAAATGAGGTCATTGCTCTTATATGAAGGAAGGTCCTTCGATATCTTGATGAGATCATTCTTCAGAGCAAAGCCTGCATGAGTTATCGATGCCAAGTAAGAAACTCTTTAGAATACTATTCCTACAAGCACATACGATATCGGTGGGATAAATGTGGTAGATTCATCTCTCCTTAGTTTGTGTGTCAATGTAATTGAGAGATGGCGCTACATGACATATTTAGGCTTCGCGAGACTGATTGTGAAGGGTTCTAGTTCTGGTCCCTTACCATTGTTGTCCATGAGTCCACCCTCAATCAACTTCGGAAAATGAAGTGTCAAGACTAGGGCCGAAACTGAGGCTGGCCAAAACCCGGCTCGTTCGATTCCCATCCTTTCGGCAACTGCCAGTGCCCATCCGGCATTCAGGTCCACAATCATGAAGCTGATCTATTCATCTTCATTGCCATTTGACTGCTTCTTTACTTTCTCAATCCACTGCTGCAAATGATTCGGCATCCTCCTTGACATGCTCTCCTGCCAAATAGTGAAGTCTTTTCGATCCTCATCGGTTTCAACCCCATCCGGAATTGCGACAAACTTAATCCGACTCGAACCCTCGTCCAATCCAGGGTTTGCAGCCATCCCTTGTGCGTGAATGAACTTGCGTTCACAAATGCAACCTTGACTCCATAATTAGCAATACAGTGTGAGAGTTTCAGGAGAGGAGTGACATGACCTTGCGCAGGACATGGTAAAACGAGGACATGTTGGAACTTTGCCATTGTAGACTTTGGCGCTTGGCTTTTGTAGTTTTATCTTCCTCTTTTGCAGGCCATCGGCATACTTTCCCGTAATGAAAAGAACAGAAGCTCTGGCGGCAACAAAGATAACATGCAACTAGGTAATAATTTGTCTATGGCTTGTGTTCTCATGTCTGCCTTTCTTATCAACAAGTACTGGCTCTTTAGATGTAGGTTGTCCCTTGTCACGAAAAGAGATAAAGAAGTTGTCGTATTCGAATAAAAGCAAATCTGTGGACAAAAATGCTGATGCCTTGAGTTCATGAATCAAAAGTAAAGTAAGTCTTATGTTTTTTTTTATTTTAGTTTATTGCTTGTCTTATTTCCCATTTATAAACTCCATGTGTGTCATTCATATAATTCCATTCCTATTTGTAACGTGAGAGAGTATCCCACGTCGTAGACATGTGAAGTATATAATGGTCTAAGAAACATAGAGTCTCATTCCGTTTAAAAATTTAAACCTTTGAATTGGAATTTGCAACTTAGCATATCAATTCCATCGACATATTAACACTTAATAACTTGAATAAAATACAATTAGGTACGTTTATCACGTCTTTGCGGCAATCTAAATATCATTATGAATGAAAGCGGGTTAACTTTTTGTTATTTCAAAACCCATCCCCAACCCCTTACGGATTTTAAATAATATCCTCAACTCAACTCGATAAAGTAGTCGAACACCCACAAACCGCCACAGTATTTTGTAATAAACAATATTCTTATATTAAATATGTAATAAACAACCTCATATTTATAGATGTAACTATTTATTCAAAACTCATGCCTTGTAAGTCTCCAATTTGAATTCTACGAAGTCCAAAATATAAGATTGAAAGAATTTAAGGTTGAAATAAAAATCTAAGGTCTAATAATGATATAGACGATAGGTGTGAAATGGTGGCCATCGTTTAAAAATTCTTATTTAATACTAAATTTTGTTATTATCATTCTCAATTTTTTACAATTAAGTAATCTCGAGGGGTTGAACATAATAAGGGCAGTTTGAAAAATCCCAAAAACCATTACAAATTCTAGTAGAGGTGCTCACTATGTGTACTTACTCAACCACTTACGGAATATAAAGGAAACAAATGGCATTTTAATAGCCATATTGGCTTTCCCAACTATGACATTATAAAAACCCATTATGTGAACCCTAAAGTGAATTTAGCAATTGACACCGGCTTTCCCAACTATGACATTATGAAACCCATTATGTGAACCCTAAAGTGAATCATCAAGCAATTGACACTAAACCCACCATTTACGCCCCATTAGGTTTTGGGAAGGCTGGATAACCCTATTATACCTGTCCGCTTCCATTCCTAGATATCATGAATTCAGTAGGACCGGAACATAAGACAAGCAAAATGACCAGGTAACAGTAAGTCATCCTCTTGGTAAATTTAATTATGCACTAGTCATTCCAAGTAAACCAAAAACGAGATATCAGAGAAAAAAAATAAGCTACAGCAATTTCCGCTTCAATTGCTAGATTGTTCCTTAGGGCACAACGATGATAAATAAGAACATAATTATCAGAATATCTTGCTCTCCTAATCCAGGGTCACGTGATTAAAATCTGTTATAATGAGCTTTTAAATATACATTTGCCTATTCTGAACAGCGAATTAGCTTGTTCTTTATCCTTTCTGACAATGCCAAGAGCTTTATACTAAGAACAACCTGATACTTAACAATGAACTGCCAAAATAGGAAGGCATGAAAATTTTCAATTTGCAGTGATAGGAGGTAACACCGCCCACTGCTGACGGAACTGCCTCAATCAGCAATCATGAGTACACCAATTTGAAGTAGAGTAAAACAGTGACCTTGTTAAAGAGACTAGTTAACACTTAGCAGACAATTTAATTACGGAGGAAAGGAACAGAATTCAACCTTAAACGTACTTTGTGATCAACATTTAATATTTCACTAGTACGTCCTTGGGAAATAATCACGGAGCCTTAAAACTAAATGAACATCCAATGTGCCAAGATATATCTGTCTGCGCCTCAAAGAATCTCACTTAACTCTCAAGCTAAGGAACAACCCTCTAAGCATATTACACTCGTCCTTAATCCGAATTTGATGGCCTCTCATTTCGGCGGTGCGGGACTAGTAGGGCCAAAATAGTTTGTCACCAGTCCCATAATGGCAAACCTGACATAAGAAAGAGAGATGTAAATGCACCCATCTAATTAACAGAACAAATGACCCAACATAATATGATGAATCAATTGGAGTGAGATGATCCACTACAGGAGGAACAAAAGCACCTAATTTCCAGTTAGCTATAAGTATCAAAAAATAGCAGGGTCATACTGCACATCAGCATATGTGCCAAGTTGCCAGCACACAACATTACTAATAATCTATATAGGTTGATGGTGGCATAAATAAGTTTGAGGGGTGGGATGAAAATTAAGTGTAAAATTTCCCTTGGGAAAGATACCCGTGACGTTTGTGCAGGGCAAATTCCAGAGGACAAACAGTGGCAGAATTTCTTCCACTTTCTTATACCGGGATCGACTGATTAAAAACTGCTTTAATAAGCCTTAACATATCCATTTTTTTATTCTGAATAAAAAATTTTATTGTCGTTATCCATTTTGACAAAATTGAAAACTTTAAACGAGGAATAGCCCGGTACTTAAACTAGGAACCAGAAAATAAGGCAGGCTTCAAAATTCTCATTTTAAGGGAAAATATCCTCTGAAATTGCATTAATATATCATAACGAGTACTGTTCCGAGCAGAAATTATATATGTGTATATTGTGCAAAGGAGCTTTTGGTCATAACAATCAATTGTGCTTGATATAAATTGGGTTAATACCACCAAAAACCCTAAACTGGTATGTGTGTGATAATTTTACCCCAAACTTTTTGTTCCACCAAAAACCCCAAACTAATACACCTGTGATAATTTTACTCCAAACTAGTAAACCTGTGACAAATTTACCCTAAACTATTTTTTTGACTACAAAAAACCTTAAACTGGTACACTTATGATAATTTTATCCTACGCTAATAATTTTTTAATATTATTTTTTATTTTTCTAATTTTTTTTATTTTTTCTTTTATTTTTTTTTCTTCATCTTCAACCTCTAGCTGGTCGCCGGACTGACGACCGGCCAAAGGCGGAAACCGGTGAGGTCGACCCCGCCGGCCGCTGGCGAGGCTCAACCTCGCCGACGTTAGGGGAGGGTCGCCCTCGCCTGGGTGGGCGAGGACAGCTCTTACCCAACGGCAACGAGGGCTGGCCTCACCAGATCCGACAAGGGCAGTCCTCGCCTAGGCGGGCAAGAACGGCCCTCACCCGACTCAAGCAAGGGTCGCCCTCGCTTGGGCGGGGGAGGGCCGACCTCGCCAGCTCGCGGACGTCGGGCAAAGGCTGTCCTCACCCGCCCAAGCGAGGGTTGCCCTCGCTCGCCCAGGCGAGGATTGGCCACACCCGACGCCGGCGAGGGCAGCCCTCGCTCGACGCAGGCGAGGGTCGCCCTCGCCTGACGCCGGCGAAGGCGGCCCTCGCCAACAGCCAGCTAGACCAACCTCGCCTGCTTCCGTCTCTGGCCAGTCGCCAATCCAGCGACCAGCCAAAGGTTGAAGATGAAGAAAAAAATATTAATAAAAATTAGAAAAAATAAAAAATAATATTAAAATTTTAGTTCAGGGTAAAATTATCACATGTGTACCAGTTTGGGGTTTTTTGTAGTATGTTCAGGATAAAATTATCACAAGTATACCAGTTTGAGGTTTTTTGGGGTATGTTCGAGATAAAATTGTCACATATGTACCAGTTTGGGGTTTTTTGTGATAAAAAAAAGTTCATGATAAAATTGTCACACGTGTACCAGTTTGGGGTTTTTGGCGGTACTAACCCTATAAGCCAATAAATCTTGTGGTAAGATTTGTAAATTTATTTTTGAGATTTAAAGATTGTTTGTGAGTAATTATAAAAGATAAATATACTTTGAGTTGTGATGCTCCCCGTTATGTCATACGATCAAATCACGTATATATGATGTCTTGATTTAATACCCACTTATTTTATTGTTCGATGATTTGCTTTTTGCAACAAGTAAATTAATTTGTAAAAGAGTACATTGAGTACAATATTAGGGACTGAAGAGGAACAAGAAGAAGCCTCAAGCAATCATATGTTTAATGAAGCGCTGCAGATTCTTCAGGGAGGACCCTCCTTCACTAACACTCTTCCTGGCCATCTCCTTCACCCTTAGGCAATTTGCCCTTATCTCGTCACTGCCAAGAACTGCTAGCATCTTTGTCCTCAATTCATCCCTTGTTGCGACTCCATTTTCATCACCATCCACCCCTAGACCAACCCTCCACACATCACATACGAAGCTCCTGTTCAGGAACTGGTCTCCGAAATAGGGCCTGCAGAGAAGTGGGACTCCATTGCTCAGGCCTTCCAGGGTGGAATTCCAGCCACACTGAGTGAAGAAGCATGCCACAGAAGGGTGTGCTAGGACCTCCTCTTGTGGTGCCCATTGGACCACCTTCCCATAATTCCTCACCCTTTGGAGGAACCCATCATGGAACTCAGTGACTGACCTGTCAGTTAGGTCCGGGCGTACAACCCACAGGAATGGTCGGGCAATCTGTTCGAGGCAGTGGGCAAGCTCATAGAATTGTTCTGGGCTGAATACTGTCGTGCTTCCGAAGGCGACATAGATGACTGACTGGGCTGGATGTTGGTCTAACCAGTTCAAGCAGGTCAAGTCCTCATTCCACAGGCTTCCTCTGTGATGGAATAATTGTGTGCTCGCTATTAAAGGACCGATTGGGATAGCTCCGGGAATGACACCAAGGGCCGATGCCTCGAGTTCATGGAATGAATTGCAAAGGACTGAGTTTGAGCGTTTCCTGTAAAGGGGGACGTTAGATACGAGTTGGAATAATACTTTCTGCGTCATCGGGTCTTCAGGGCAACTCCAAGTGAAGTCATTGCTCTTATATGGAGGAAGGTCCTTCGATATTGTGATGAGATCATTCTTCAGAGTAACGCCTGTATAAGTTATCGATGCCAAGTCAGATCATCTTTAGATTAACCTGTCCCTACAAGCACGTGTTGCCAGAGCGATACATGTTGGAGATTTATCTCTCCTTAGTGTGTCAATAAAGCAATCGAGAGATGGCTACACAACATATCTAGGCTTCAAGAGGCCCTTACCATTGTTGTCTATGACTCCACCCTCGATCAACTGCGGACTATGAAGTGTCAAGGCCAGAGTCGACACCGAGGCTGGGCAAAACCCGGCTCGCTCGATTCCCATCCTTTCAGCAACTTCCAGCGCCCATCCGGCAGTCAGGTCCGCAATCATGAAGCTGATCTGCTCATCTTCATTGCCATTTGACTGCTTCTTCACTTTTACAATCAACTCCTGCAAATGACCAGGCATCACCCTTAATATGCTCTCCAGCATTTTAGTCGAGTCTTTTTGCTCCTCATCAATTTCGAGCCCATCCGGAATGGTAACAAACTTAATCCGATTCAGTCGCTCGTCCAATCCAGGGTTTGCAGCCATCACTTGTGCATGAATGGACTCTGTGTTCACAAATGTAACCTTGGCTCCATAATTAGCAATACAGTGTGAGAGTTTGAGGAGAGGAGTGACATGACCTTGTGCTGGAAATGGTATAACAAGGACATGTTTTAACTTTGTCATTGTCGACATTAAAAAAGGGGCAGTTCCTTGGCACGCCTTATATCGGCTGACTAAGCTCCGACTCTATCCCTGTTGTACTGTTACAGCGTGATTCAAAGGGACTTTACCACTTGGCTTTTGTGGTTTTATCTTCAACTTTTGCACGCAGTCGGAATATACAGGAATGGAATGAATAGAACGGAAGCTGTGGCGGCAAAAAAGATAACATGCAACTGGCTAACAATTTGTCTATGGCTTTTGTTGAGACCTAAAAAAATCGGATTTTCAATCTTAGACTAATGGATTACTAGATCAATTAAATTAACTAACCTAGCTCGAGTTCTCCTAAACTCTACCAATTCGCAACTTAGGTCTAATTATGAACATGCAAATATTTTCGATGGGAGTCGCCACTAATCATTTAAAGTAGGTTGATTAGAAACCTAAATAAAATAGTGGCAGTACTATTTTATTTCTACGAACCAGAAATTATGAATTCGGGGACTTGGTTACGCTAGATTCCTTAACGCCCTTTCAATAATAATTTCAGAAAAAATACTCGATTTGACAAAATTTGATTAATCTTGACGTAGAGTTCAAAGGTGCAGAAATTTTCTTTTTTTTGGTTTTTTTATTTATTTAAATGAAAGCTAACATATATGTAATGACGTGCAAAAATTGACATGCGATTAATGCAACCTAACATGCAAACTATATGTTGTGCCATGACGTGACCTATTTCTAATGACGGGTATATTATTTTTTTGTATTTTTTTTATGAAATTCGAAATTAAAAAAAAGCTAATTATCTAAGCATGCAATTTTAAACTAAAGAAATTAACTTATTCTAGAGCAATCTTTTTGGTATTTTTTTAATCGAAATTCGAAATTAAAATCAAGTAAAAAAAATAACCGCTAAATCTTTCGAATTAAGTTTCGATCTAAAGCTTGACAGATCGATCTTAAAATTCGAAATACCCGCTATGGAAATAACTCTATCTAAAGCCTGATAGATAGATTTATTTCCATGTATGCGGTTGCGGATTAGGAAATTTTCCTAATCGATCACATCTTGAAAAGATTTTGATATCTCAAATATTTATGATATATTCACAGGATTTTGAAAATTCTAATTCTATCCAAATTTGATAAGTAATAGATATCCAAGATTTCAAAAAAAGGAAATAAATCCTAATTGAGATAATGCCTATTATTTAAATATGCAAAGTTAGATATCAATAAGCACGAATTAAGCAGCAAAATATTTAAATCAAATCAGGATAAGATAATTACCTGATTTAGAGATTTCTTTCCAAATTTGAATTTGTAGCGGATCGGGATTGCAGATAGGGATGGTGACCGGTGGTGCCTCGGGAGCGGCAGTGCGGCGTCGGGAACGATGGCGCTCGCAGCAGTGACACAGCAGTGGATGATAGTCTCGGTGTGATGCTCGTTGGACAACCGGTTCGGTGAACTAGCGGTATGATGATTAGCGAAGGCAATAAGTCGGGGTGGCTCGGTTTGACGATCAACAACCTGCAAAAACAGAAACTTTGCAGGTCTGTTTTGGTGAGGACACGGCACAGCTCACAATGGATTCTTCTTCTCGATATGCTGCTTGAAGGTCACGTCAGGGGAGTCGCCGCTTGGTGTAGCTTGGAACTGGGCTGGACGGTGGCGTCTCGGTGTAGGTGGGTGTCGCGATGCAGGAAGCCTTGCAATGTGGACAGCAACTCCGGCGTTTGTTGACAAACCAAGGGACTCGTGGTGATGAAGTCAGCGAGCACCAGTGGCGTTGAAGTTGCGTCGCCAAAACTGATGCAGCAGTAGCGTGAGTGCAAGATCCAATGGCGAGATGGGAGTGGCAAGCACGTAGGGAGTGTCTGTTCTTCACCAGCGTCGTGCGAAGGATACGAAAATCCTTCAAGTGGGCGTCTTGAATTTTCTCACAAGCGGATGCTTGACCAAGTCAAAACGCACTCACCAGAAAGACTCCCATACGTCAATGTTGGATCACCCTCTTCAATCTTTTTTTTCTCTCTCGTGTGTGTCAAAATTTTCTGGCCGTGTATGAAAATTTTTGTCCCTCTCCTCCCCCAGTAAACATATATTTATAGTGTAAACCTAGGTCAATTAGCCGGGTTTTCTAGTCCTAATGGGCTTAGGTTTAGGCTTTGATTTCATTCTAAGTGGGCTGAATAAATTTGGGTTTTTCTTTAATTAAGCATAATGAGCTAATTTTAAGCTCAAATTAAGACAACCAAGCCCTTTTGCGTGTGATTTTTTGCCCATGCTTTTCGAGTGAGCCGAGTTTCGTTCGATGCCCGAGCTCGATTTACATGATGAATTTTAAACTCGCTTACCACCGCCGATCCGATGTGAAATGCGGTTAATCTATACGAACCAAGACTTTATGCTATGCAATTCGTAATATTTTTGTTCAGGGGTTAAAATTTAATCCCTAATTTTCTATGCAGTTAACCGCTAAATGATGTGTCGAAATTTAGGTGTCAACAACTGCCCCTCTTTGAGTGGAGGCTCGCAGAGGTTTTGCTCAAAGACGGAGACCTAAATTTAAACTATGCAAAATGATGAATAATGATTTCTTTTTTAAAATGCAACGATGCATGATATGCAAACAATAAGGAACGTATGCTAAGGCTTCTCACTTCGTGTGGAGCGGTGAAAGAGTCTTACATACGGATCGCACAAAAAGCGTCCAAGTGAGGGAAAGTTTTATAATGCTTTGACTTCCTTCGATCTCCAAACTTCTGGTCCACTGGAAGTAAGGTTCTCGAGGTGCTGGACTGCCTATCCGTTACCTGTAGTTTCCTACAGATGCAAAATAGCGCATAATGTAAAGAAAGAATGGGACGTGTTGCCTATACCGCTGGGCAATCACTAAAAGGATCACGTCACCTCTTCCATTGGGCGAGCATGAGGTCGGTTGTGCCACCTATTCCACTGGGTGAACACATAATGAAAAATCATGCTGCCTCTTTTACTGGGCAAACTTGAAAATGGGATGTGTTGCCTATTCCGCTGGGTAACATGGAACAAGAAATTATGCTGTCTGTACTACTGGGCAAACATGAAATGGGGTGTGCCGCGTATTCCACTTAGCAACACCAAATGAGATATTATGCTGCCTGTCCTGCTGGGCGAACATAAAATGGGGTGTACCGCGTACTCCACTTGGCAACACCAAGAGATGTGTCGCCTATTCTACTGGGCGAACATGAAATGAGGTGTGCCGCGTACTCCACTTGGCAACACCAAATGAGAAACTATGTCGCCTGTTCTACTGGGCGAACATATGAAAGAGATCATGTCTCACATTTCGAAGATAGAAACAATGAAGAATAATTAGCAGACGTACCTGAATTCACTTACCTTGTAGGAGTGGTAAAGTACATCGATGCATGATTATGATTCTGTACCATTTGACAATCACTTGGGCTTTGTTCTAAAGATGTTGCTTGATGAACTTTGATGGACTTCAGTGACCTTCCTCATAGGCGTGTCACGGGGGAATCTTATGGATATCGTCTTGAACACTTACCAATTTGGTGAACCAGGGGCTATCCTGAATGCTCATGGGTTTCTTTAACAAAGTACTTGGATATCATCAGAGGTACCTGAAAAGGCTTGATCAATAGTGCTAAGTGCGCCTAATGATCGCGCAATTATTCGCGCCCCCGCACGCGGGTATCATGGGTCTAGTCCATAACTCATATGTTTCTTCTGAACACACAAAAGAAGCCCGTACTTATAAACAAGCCCACTTCACTCCATATTTCCTATGTGGGACATAGAAAAACCACTTTTGTTTGTTTTACAAACAAACTTCCAGCACAGTGAGTGAAGAAGAATGCCACTGAAGGGTGTGCTAGGACCTCCTCTTGCGGTGCCCATTGGACCACCTTCCCAAAACTCCTCACCCTTTGGAGGAACCCATCATGGAACTCATTGACCGGCCCGTCGGTGAGGTCGGGCCGTACGACCCACAGGAATGGTCGTGCAATCTGTTCGAGGCCTTGGGCGAGCTCATAGAATTGTTCCGGGCTGAATACTGACGTGCTTCTCAAGGCGACATAGATGACTGACTGAGCTGGATGTTGGTCTAACCAACTCGAGCAAGTTGAGTCCTCCTTCCACAGGCTTCCTCTGCAATGGAATAATTGGGCACTTGCTATTATCGGACCGATTGGGAGAGCTCCAGGAATGACACTGAAAGCCGATGCCTCAAGTTCATATAAGGAATTGCAAAGGAATGAGTTTGAGCGTTTGCCGTGATGCACCACGGACAATACGAATTTGAAAATTGCTTTCTGTGTCGCTGGGTCTTCAGGGCAACTCCAAATGAGGTCATTGCTCTTATATGAAGGAAGGTCCTTCGATATCTTGATGAGATCATTCTTCAGAGTAAAGCCCGCATGAGTTATCGATGCCAAGTAAGATTGTCTTTAGAATACCTATTCCTACAAGCACATACGATATCGGTGGGATAAATGTGGTAGATTCATCTCTCCTTAGTTTGTGTGTCAATGTAATTGAGAGGTGGCGCTACATGACATATTTAGGCTTCATGAGACTGATTGTGAAGGGTTCTAGTTCTGGTCCCTTACCATTGTTGTCTATGAGTCCACCCTCGATCAACTTCGGAAAATGAAGTGTCAAGACCAGGGCCGAAACTGAGGCTGGCCAAAACCCGGCTTGCTCGATTCCCATCCTTTCGGCAATTTCCGGCGCCCATCCGGCATTCAGGTCCACAATCATGAAGCTGATCTATTCATCTTCATTGCCATTTGACTGCTTCTTTACTTTCTCAGTCAACTCCTGCAAATGATCCGGCATCGTCCTTGACATGCTCTCCTGCCAAATAGTGAAGTCTTTTCCATCCTCATCGGTTTCAACCCCATCCGGAATTGCGACAAACTTAATCCGACTCGAACCCTCGTCCAATCCAGGGTTTGCAGCCATCCCTTGTGCGTGAATGAACTTGTGTTCACAAATGCAACCTTGACTCCATAATTAGCAATACAGTGTGAGAGTTTCAGGAGAGGAGTGACAGGACCTTGCGCAGGACATGGTAAAACGAGGACATGTTTGAACTTTGCCATTATAGACTTTGGCGCTTGGCTTTTGTAGTGTTATCTTCCTCTTTTGCAGGCCATCGGCATACTTTCCCGTAATGAAAAGAACAGAAGCTCTGGCGGCAACAAAGATAACATGCAACTAGGTAATAATTTGTCTATGGCTTGTGTTCTCATGTCTGCCTTTCTTATCAACAAGTACTGGCTCTTTAGGTGTAGGTTGTCCCTTGTCATGAAAAGAGATAAGAAGTTGTCGTATTCGAATAGAAGCAAATCTGTGGACAAAAATGCTGATGCCTTGAGTTCATGAATCAAAAGTAAAGTAAGTCTTATGTTTTTTTTTTTATCTTAGTTTGTTGCTTGTCTTATTTCCCATTTATAAACTCCATGTGTGTCATTCATATAATTCCATTCCTATTTGTAACGTGAGAGAGTATCCCACGTCGTAGACATGTGAAGTATATAATGGTCCAAGAAACATAGAGTCTCATTCCGTTTAAAAATTTAAACCTTTGGATTGGAATTTGCAACTTAGCATATCAATTCCATCGACATATTAACACTTAATAACTTGAATAAAACACAATTAGGTACGTTTATC